>CM029436.1:61266499-62466499 GCA_017140255.1 Eucalyptus paniculata subsp. matutina | reverse complement strand
ATTTGGCGTGGGGCCCAAAGTCAAACTTTGACTCTGGGCACATTTATATAAGAAAGAATACAAGTTTGCGTGTATCGATCCCCTACGTAAGAAGGAGCCGCCGAATCCTACGTAGAAAACCCTACGAAGTCTCACACGTATAAAAATAGAAGTGTTTTACGCAGGATTGCTCTTCTTTTCGGTGTGTTGCTGCTGCACCCGTACGAGAGAAAAGGAGGAGCCGCATGTCTTCAAGCTGAAGAGCGATCAAGAAAAAGAGTTCTTTTTCAGCGTTTGTTTTGAGCTTGTGTGATAATTTTATGCCGTGAGTTGGGTTTGGAGTTAAATTGGGATTTGGGAAACATCAAGAAAGTATATGAGTGACTTGAGTGTGTAATCTCCCTGTATCGCTTGATCTATAATGAAATTCGCTGCTGCTCTCCCTATGAACGTAAGTCTTTACGATTGAACCACGTTTACTGGTGTCCGACTTATTTTATTTTTTTGTCTATATTATTGTTCAATCGCTCGCCCCATCGCAACACAGAATGCAGCTCAAGCTCCTCGCAATGGCCGCTTTCTTCGGTCCACCTTTGTCTCTAGGGTTGATGGACTTAGCCCTCGAACAGCCGTCGCTCGAGCTCTTCTTCAAGATGGCTCTCATGGCCTCCGCTTGGTAGAGCACCGGGTACGCCCGCCCGATCCGGTTGGACCGAATGCATGCGCTCATGTGCGCATTGAGCGCCTCCTCCCAGTTCCTCTCGCCATTCCTCTCCATCTCCACACGCACCGCCTCCGCGCAAAGTTTGCACACCATCTTCCCCGAGAACTTCTACCGGATGCGCCTTGCATACTCCAACGTGTACTCCTCGGACATCCCGCAACACTCGCACTTTGCATCCTCCAGCTCATAGATCGGCAGCAGCGGCCTTGCCTTGCCATGGCTTCGCAGGCAGCTTCTTTGCTAAGCTCGGAGGCGATGTCGGGGACGGTTCTCTGAAGGATCTCCATGGAAAGTCTCAAAGGATTGTGGCGGATGTTGTTGCCGCTTTAGGGTACGATTTGACGGGGGTCTCACGATTTGGCGCCATTGAAGTTGAACAATGCAGCAAGGGTTGTGATCAAGTTTGAAGTAAACACAGCAAGCTGAGCTCAACGTGAGAAATGAAATAAGAAGGGGGACTACGTATGCGAATATATAGGCAGATGATTAACTTTTTCTCAAGGGGAAAACAGGAGAGTGAACTGTACGTGGACGTATCGGCCGTGAGCCCCCAGCGCGTCCTTGGAGGCTCTCGACTCGTCCGGCCCCGGCGAGACGTTGGACGACCCTCTGCCCATCTGATATGTGGCCTCGACGAGGGCGAGGGCCATGGAGGCGTTCTCAGCAGTGGTGGCGGCCTGGCGGGGACACGACACCATCACCATGAGCTGCTTGGTGTTTCCCGCCATGAGCACGGATATGAACTCTGCTGAGTCGGGCTCTTTCCCTTTCTTCCCTTGCACAAAAAACGGTCGCAACTTGCTGTTGGGTTTTCTTCTTGATGGAGACTGAGAGGGCGATGAAGTCTCGTTGGATTTTTGTAGGGTGAGACCCAACAAGCACGAGCGCTGGAGCAGAGAGCGAAGAAGTGACAAGCGATCGAGAGCGCCAGAGAGAGCGTAGACAAGGGAACCTGAAATTTTGAATTTACGAGAGGAAGCATCGGTCTTCCTCCTTCAAAAGGAAAAAAGGAGGGGAGAGAAAGGGAAATATCTCTATCTCTCAGCAGCAAGTGCGCAGGACTATAATTAGGAGAAAATTTTTAAATAAGAAAGAGAAATTTTATCCGTGGGAACAGCAGTGGGGACCACTCACTAACGCGGAGCCATATGGAACTTTGTGATTGGTCGGGAGCACACTGACTTGGCACTGTGGGACCGCTTCATATTTTCTCAGCGCAGAAGATTCCCACGATACAAAGACACATGCAAAATCAATAAATAATTTGAAAATAAAGAAAGAACCAAGAAACTTCGAACTCGAGGCTGAGGGAGGAGTCCAGGCGTTTCGTTGATTTCACTGACCCAGAAGCTGGTTTCACGCTCCTCTTGTTGTTCATCGTCCTTTCAGAGCCCAACCCGATTCTCTGGGAGACGCCATGATCGTGCTCTGGACCTCTCTGTTTCTACTTCTCTTCTCAGTTCTCGCCATCGCTCTCCACAAGCTATGGTGGACCCCGTGTCGCATCCAGAGGACGATGGCCTCACAAGGAATCAGAGGCCCTCCTTACAAGCTCTTCTATGGAAACACCCGGGAGATCCTCCAGTTCAAGAATGAAGCTTCGAGCAGACCCATGAACCTTTCTCACGACATCTTCCCTCGCGTCCAGCCTCACATCTCCACTTGGACTGGAACATACGGTGAGGTCGCGAAAATTCGTGTAATATTCGTCGTCTCGGAATTCCAATCTGTTTAATTTTACGTGGTTTCTGATCTGTTGGTGTTGTAGGGGCAAATTATCTGAGTTGGTATGGTCTTCTGCCTCGGCTGATTGTGACAGAGCCTGAGCTGATCAAAGAGGTGTTGAACAATAAAGACAAGGCCTTTCCGAAACCTGAAATAGAAGGGTTTGTCAAGAAGCTTTTGGGCGATGGGCTCGTGACGACAGAAGGCGAGAAATGGGCGAAGCAGCGTAAGTTGGCGAATTATGCTTTCCATGGGGATAGCTTGAAGGTACAATTTACATGTTTCACCCAGGAAATGTTATCCGATGTTGTCTTTGATCACCAAAGATGGAATAGTAGAGATATGAATGAACACAATGGATGAGTGGGTATTTGGAAACACGATGTTGCTTGAAAATTGTTGGCCCATACTGAAGAATTTAATTGATTTCATCAAATTTGTGCAAATGCAGAGTATGCTTCCAGCAATGGTAGATAGCGTCCACATGATGCTGGACAGATGGAAAAATCTACACGGCGATGAGATCGAGGTGTACCAAGAATTTACAATATTGACTTCAGAAATAATTTCCAGAACCGCATTCGGGAGCAGCTACGTGGAAGGAAGAAATATCTTCGAGATGTTAAGGAAGTTGGCCTCGATTGTGTCCAGAAACGCTTTCAAAATAAGGTTTCCAGGAATCAGGTACTCTCTCTTCTTTCTATTCTTCAGTTTAATTGGTCTGATAAGCCAATTAGTTGGTTGTTAGCAGAATGTCAAGCCAAAAGTATACAGAACTTGTCCGACAATATACTTGGGCATTAGAATTTCTGTTCGAACTGGTGAACTGAGTTGATATGAGGGGATTTTGGTTACGTTTTTCAGTAAATTGTGGAAGACGAATGATGAACTTGAGTCCGAAAAGCTTGAGAATGGAATACGTGATGCCATGTTAGAGATAATTAGGAAAAGAGAAGAGAAGGTGAAAGCCGGAGAATTGGATGATTTGGGGAATGATTTTCTGGGACTGCTTGTGAAGGCTTCTCACAGTGATGATGAGACTCGAAGAATTACAATCACTGATCTTGTTGACGAGTGCAAGACCTTCTACATTGCTGGGCACGATACCTCAAATACCATGCTTACATGGACTGTCTTCCTTCTGGCAATTCACCCAGACTGGCAAGAAGAAGCAAGAAAAGAAGTGCTCAATGTGTTCGGCAATCAGGATCCAGATCCTGATGGTATTGCGAAACTGAAAACGGTAATTTCTATTCATCTCATTTAGTTCTAAAATGTTCCTTTATTGTTGTCATTTCTGCATTGCGAAATGATTTACATATTATGTGCTCTCTTTTCACTATAGATGGGAATGATCATAAACGAGTCTCTGCGATTATATCCGCCAGTTGTTGGTCTCATTAGGAAAGTTGGTACAAAAACTAGGCTTGGAAAGCTTGTTCTTCCTGCCAACATTGGCCTATACATCCCAAATTTGAAGCTTCACCACGACCCTCAAATCTGGGGTGACGATGCACAGCTTTTCAAGCCGGAGAGATTCTCTGAAGGGGTTGCTAAAGCCACCAACAACAATTTGGCGGCATTCTTCCCTTTTGGCTTGGGACCTCGAACTTGTGTGGGTTTCAATTTCGCAACTGCGGAAGCGAAGATTGCTCTTTCGATGATTCTGCAGCGCTATACTTTCTCTCTCTCCCCTGCATACGTCCACTCACCTACTCAACTTCTCACGACCAGCCCACAACACGGAGTTCAGGTGATATTTCATGCACTGTAGTGTGGTGATGTATGTGCTTGCAGCAAGTTTGTACATTCGGAATCAGAAGACAGTTGAACTTGTCATTGGCTAGTATATGCAGTCATGTATTTTGGTGCATCCAGGTTTTTCTGCCCCGCAGTCATCACTGTGAATAACCAGGTTTCGAATGCTGAAATAAGATTGCATGCCAAAAGATAAAAAAGCAACGGATAATTGGTCGCAAACTGTGTACAACAGTATAACGTTATACATGGAGTAATCAATTTGCAAATCTGTTTTAGACAGTGATGTTCAAGGCCTTAGTTAGGTCTTTGTATACGACCCGTTTTATTTACTTCTCGACTTAATAAACCGATTTCATTAAAGTAAATTTTAGTACTTTTAAGGTTATTTTATTGGAGTTCTACGCTAGCACTAGCATAATTGTTGCCAAATTTGAGGATAGTCTGTATGCCTTCTTGTTTGACTCGTTATATTTATACTGAAGAATACGTGGTTAGTCTTTATCACGTGGCACTGTGACAGTTTTACCTAATAATTGTCCTAAATCAAGAGTTTACTTGCTAAACATTGCAGATGATGTGCGGAATACAGAAAGTACTTCATCATTTTTTTTTATATTTTTTTTTTTTACATAAAGCCCTAAGATATTTGAATAATTTATGGAACACCCGGTATAAGTGCAAAATGGAGTTAGCTAAAGCCTTTCCAAATTCCAAACATACATTATTCAAGAGAAGTAATGGACCTAGCAATATGATTTTTCTCAAACTTTAAACCTCTCTATATAACGTCATCACCAGCAACAAAAGTTAACCCCTTTTTGTCCCTTTGCCGAGACTTAAGTTGCTATAAAGACCCTTTACTCTGAAATTCTCCCGCTCCCCCTCCAACATGTCAAAATGAATCATAAATCTATTTTTTTTAACCCATATTTGATGGATTGAGTTATTATAAGTATTAGTTGTTTTTAGTAAATGTGTTTAAGATGGTAAAACTCAAAACAATACGGGTTTTATATAGGTTCACAACTTATGACTCAAGCCACTTTTATGATTCTCTCTTACCCTCATTCGATCTTGTGCTCGCTTATTTAGTACTTTCACCTTAGTTTGGATATGATTTTTCCTAAATTTGGTTAAATAAGAAAGTGCTTTAGTAATATGGATCAGATATGTGTTTAGTATAAATTGAGTCGGACATATGTTTATAAATTTGTATTAAATGAAAATGAATCAATATGGATAAGAGCATTTTTGACTTGATTCAACCCAATAGTTTGACGGATTTACCCTCCACCATGGCACCCACTCAACCTCCCCAAGCAAGGTACTTGCAAGAGGATGACATCTCCTAACAATGCCAAAACCTCCTTCCTTCCTCCCTCACCAAAAATGCTGGATCACCACCTCTACCTACCAATACCCAGGCTTCCGGGTTGGCCCAAAGCTCTTGGACGGCGTCCACGCTTGCCAAGACCACTTCCAAGCCCAACATCAAGTCCCACACCACCTGGCTGACGTTCATTCTCTTATGTCTGTTGAACCGGGCCGAGTACTAGGGCCCAACATAACACCGCCCTCTCCTCACCCAAAGCCCCCACAACCTCGTGCCCTTCTTGGAGCTCAAGATCTACTTCGGGCAACAGTTGCCCAACCTCGCCTCCCTCGTGTCCCAGATGCTCTCCCTCCCACTTGCCTTAAGCTTCACTCCTGCGGTCGGGCAAGGACTCTGGGCGCAATTGGTATTAGTAATTTAAAACATACCGCCGTGTGAAAGCATCAAATAATGCTGGGAGCATGTATTTGTTTGGGTTTTTTATGAAACCCTCTTTGCGGGGCAAATTGGCAGATAGATGTGCAAGAATATAATTGAAAGACTTGGCCCTGTGCTTGGCAACTTGTGATGTATATCATTGACTTCATTTTTAAACACCAGTCCAGATTCAGTGTTGGATCCAATACTGGATCCATGCTGCCCCGGACACGAACCACCCAATGAATATTTCAATAGGTTGCTTCGCTTAGTCCAAAATAGAGGTAGGCGGGCTACCTATTAATTGTTATTAAAGGACCAACGGGAACCTTCGAATATGCTGTTCAAAGTTGACATGATACGGATGCTACTTCAATAGAAATTATAATATGGATTTCGCAAGACGACAAAACATATTTTGGGTTAGATGAGTCACTTTATTGTGTTTTAGGATGTGCAAGTGTTCAACCGTTCAAGGCACTATATAGGTATACATTTACTGATGTATCCGTATATCTCGAACGTGATAGGGAACAAATTGGAGGACTGAGGATGTGTAGCTTCAATAGCTTGAGTGCATTGGAGGCGAACAAGAGCGATAAGTTATCAACTAGACAAGAGACCAAGTTGCACTTTAGGAAAGGCGAGGTCGGGGATATTGGGTCTAGTCGTGGATGAAGTTTCCAAGTGATATTGTATTTTATGTAGGTTTTTCTCTCGACAATTTGATAGGACAATGTGAACACTAGAAAATGACTAACTTGTGATTTTATCCGCAAGTAGGAAGTTTAAGCAAAGTTTGATCAATACTATAAGTTGCCAAGGTATAAAGCATTTGACAATTTAAAGAGAATCGATAACTCACTAATGAAGTTATAAATATTAGACATTTTAGAAATTATCAACAAGGGCCTTCACCAGTCAGTGAGAGTCATCGTCAACTATTGCAAATGTTTGCTGAGTGTTGAAGCTCGAAGACAAAGTTGATGGATCGACACAAGTACGTGGTTCCTGAATAGTTATGCCTATAATATTGGGATTAATAACTTCTTATTGATAATCATTGCTAAATGATAGATGATCGTGTCTAGAGTTTATAACTTTTTGTCAATATTTGCATATCAGATTAGGAGTTATGGAAGATTTAAATAAAAAAATTTTTGTAAGTAGTTGCCGGCGGTTTATAAATACCTATGTTGTAATTTTTTCAAGAAATCGCCCAATCAATCACATAACATATATTCCTGCAAATTAACATTTATCCTCTTTATTCAGCGCACTTTATCATTCTCACACCCTTTAAATTTCCAGTCTTTGCACTTTAACTACCTTTAATTTCACAACCATTTGCTTTCCTAGCCAAAATCAACAAATAGCCCATTGTTCCTAGATATATATCAATGTCATCCTTTCGAAATATTTCACTTTCTTGGACAAAGAGATAGTCAATTGTAAGTTGTGCCTCTTTGCAAGATATTGTTCGAGAAAATAAATAAAAGAATGATACATGACAAGGTTCATGTGCTGACGCCACATGCGGGGTATCTGTTTATCAAAATTTTGAATTTGGAAAGTATTCATATAATAAATATTCATTGATTTGGTATGCCAAATTTAATTGTCTTGCTCTTCATCTATCTTGCGTTTATTAAAAAACTGCCAATAAACTTGCCACCCAAGATGCCAAATTTGCACTAGAGAGATAACCAAGGGAGAGGAGATTAAGGGGAACGACTATAATATCGGCATGTTCAACGATTTAATGGATCTAACGATGGATGAGATTTGTAAAGACGTGATGTGTTCTACAGGTTTCTATTGACTAAACTTCATCTTGAAGTTTTGTTAATTGGTATTGTGCCTCTCTGCAATACATTGCTCGAAAAGAAATGAATGAATTATGAGACAAGGTCCACGTGCTAATGGCACATGCAGCTCGCTTATTCATCAAGATTTCGATTAAAAATTTAGCTAGGTTGCATTACTATATCTTTGAAATTTCACATAATACAACCCCTTCAAATAAAACAAGTTTCTTCTCTTGATCTTTACCGAGAATAAAATCATGTATTTTGCAAACGATATCTTTCTAGTTTGAATTTTTAAAGGAAAATGCCACTAAAAATCTCAAATTTTACTTAATGTGACATATTTATGTTAATTTTTTTTGTGATATTTAAAATATCAAACTTGTATTTATGTGATATATTTACCGAAAATTTTTTTTGTGACACAAAATCCCATCTTTCACATTTGTGATACATTTACTCCAAACTTTTATCTATAGCAAAAGAAAAACTTTTTTTTTTTTTATCAACGTGACACATTTATTTCAATTTTTTTTTTCTATGATATCAAAAATCCCAAACTATTTTCTATGATGCCAAATTTTTGGGATCCATGCATCACGTGCCCTACACATGCACTACTTTGTGTGTCACCCGAATATGAGTTTGAGGTTTTTGGTGTTACAAAAAAAAATTTGAGGTAAATATATCACACTATACAAATTTGGAATAAATGTGTCACATTAGTACAAGTTTGAAGTTTTTTGTATTACAAAAAAAAAAAAAACTAGGATAAATATATCAGGGTGAGCATAGTTTAAGATTTTTGGTGGCTTTTATCTAATTTTTAGAGAGGAAAAATCAGTAAATGAAAATATCGAGCAATTAACGAAACTACCTTATATTTTAGTAGAAGGTTATATTAACTTGAAATAATGATTCCACCACTTTCAAAGGTCAGTAGATTATGAGCTGCTTTTCCGTTCGAGAGGGATCGATAAAACAAGGACTTTGCGACTTTCAAATTTAATAATACATTATGAACCCGTTTTCAATTTCACAAGTGGGTCCATTTGCTTTAAAAAAATAATAATCATTTGACACATTCAAATTGCATCGTATGTTATCAATGAATATTCGCCTCACAAGTGAGCGCATTTATTCCCCAGTAGCTTACAAATAGAATAATGATTTTACTTTTTCAAATTGCATATTTCATTATCCATAAAATTTCGATTCTACGAGTGGGCTTGTATATTGGTCGGACGTACCGCCTAAATAATTACGTTATTATTTTCAAATCACATGGTAGATAATCAATTGCTTTGGGTTGCAAATTGAGTCCGTTTAATTATTTATAACTCATCAACGAAATAATAATTTTAACATTGCTAGATTCTATACGATTTCAATTCATTTTAAGAATCACAAATGGGCTCATATGTTCGTCTCATTTACCCCGGTTCATGTGGACCTCGCTGGAAATTACAAGATTTTGATGGCTTTCGGGGATTGGACGTGCATGCACCCTAATCATTTAATAATGGCTCGTCCTAAGCTCTTCCTTTCCTAGGCTGGATTCGACGAATCTGGACTGGCCAGCGACACATTGGTATTGCCTAAGCGTGATCAATTTTAGGATAGATATATCCCAACAAGAACTCAAACCTATCACGTTAAAGTTGGTTCCAATTTTTAAATCGGAAACTGAACAAGTTGGCTCCAGATTAGGTATGAAACTCGACCAATTAGTTTTAGGCTGATTCAGGTTCAACCTGAAAAGCCGGTCTACCTTTTCCCTATTCATTTTTTATTTCATTACTTAATTATATGCACATTTTTTTGGGATAAGAACATCACAAATGTCATAATTTTTGTATGACGCTACTTAAATATCATAACTTTTTTTCGATCACTCAATTAAAATGACTTTTAAAACACATTCATTGAGTGTTGTAACATTTAAAATCCATTCACCTAATTGTCAAAAATCCGTAAACATTTTTAAAATAATTGTATTGCTCAAGTGATTAATTGAAAAGTAATATGACACTCAACTAATAATAATAATAATAATAATAATAATAATAATAATAATAATAATAATAATAAATGATCTTAGGATGAGCACCATACAAAAGTTGTGGCACCTGTGATATCCTTTTTTCTCATATTTTTGTTAAAACTGTCACTCAAGAAACGATAATGAACTGTTTATGCTGAAATGTTTAGCCTCATTGTTTTTGCAAAATTTTTTAACTAAGAGACTAATAGGGTTTGGTTTTGAAACGCTTGAAACCCGATTCTACTGCGAACAAGCCTTGATATCCGTTCAAAGCTAGTTCAATTTGAGAGCGAAAAACTGAACAGTTGAAGACTGGATAAAGCCGGTTCGGTTTGCTTCCAGTTCTTTTACTCGTCCTTAATGTGTTTTAATTAGTCTCTATCCCACGTTTTCTTCGAAATGGAGCCAAAATGTCGGACCAAAATGAACTTTCCAACATCCTCCCAACAAAGTTTATCATTTTCTGACCATGTCATCCCCCAGCTCATAGATTCCTCCGAAAGAAACAACAAATGCCTGATCAACATTTTTACTTCACAAGTATACCCTCTATTGTAATTTTCCCGTTTGCCATTTCCTTTCTTTATTTGCTCCCCAGAAAGAGCTATGCAATTAGTCATCTTCTTGAGCTCTCTGTTTCGGTTTCTGTTTCTGTTTCTGTTTCTGTTTCTGTTTATTATTCTCTGTTCTCTTGCCAAGCTATTGCACAAGCTATGGTGGAACCCACTCAGAATACAGAGGATGATGGCCCAGCAAGGAATCACCGGCCCTCCCTACAGGTTCCTCCATGGAAGCACCAAGGAAACAATCAAGATGAATATGGAAGCCAGGAACACACCCATGAGCAATCTCTCTCACAACATATTCCCTAAGATTCAGCCTCAAATCAACACATGGATAGGCACATATGGTAAAAACTTAAAAGAAAAAAAAAAAAAATTTGCTTTAGTAGTGTTGTGAAATTTGATATTTGAGCTTTCGTGCAACTTTGTAGGGAGAAATTACTTGAGTTGGCTCGGACCTCAAGCACAACTAGTCATCACAGAGCCAGAGCTGGTTAAGGAGGTGCTGCTCAATAGAGATAAAACATACCCGAAAACAGGAAACAAGGACTTCTCCAAGAAGCTTCTAGGAGATGGGCTTGCAAGCACACCTGGCGGCAAGAAATGGGTGAAGAAGCGTAAACTTGCCAACCGTGCTTTCCATGGGGAAAGTTTGAAGGTAGTTGGGCTCGATGGAAAAAGAGAACTGTGTGAGTTGAAGTTTTACTAATTATTTCTGGGAAAATTTGAATTTGCAGAATATGGCACCGGCAATGGTGGACAGTGTTCACACAATGCTAGGAAAATGGAAGAATCAAGAAGGGAAAGAGATCGAGGTGTTTGGAGAGTTTAAGGTACTGACATCTGAAGTGATTTCAAGAACTGCGTTTGGAAGCAGCTTCGTCGAAGGAAGGAACATTTTTCAGATGTTGACAGGATTGAGCTTGTTAACATCCAGAAATGCTTTCACTATAAGGTTACCCGGACTAAGGTATCTAACATTTTCCAGGAAAAATTTGACTTGACAATTTTTAGTATGTAGAAGCTAGGAAAATCCAGTAAGCATAGGCCACTATTCGATTGAACTTTAGATTTTTTTAATAGGACAATTCTAACGAAACTTTCCAGTTGAGTAAATGTATTTGAAGGAGGTAATTCTTTTTTTTTTTTTTTAATAACCATTCTTATTGCTATAACTACTAATGTAAGATCACACTTAGCAAACTGCAAATTTCCGATGATGGTCAGACAACGACTTGTTCATCGTGTAAATACAAACTTCAAGCCTCAATGGACTAACGCATTTTACATCTCAGAATCTGAGTTTCAGTTAGGCCTGAAAAACTATGGAATTTGTTCTGAATCCTGCTGACAGTAAGCTTTGGAAGACAGTGGATGAAGTCGAAGCAGAGAAACTTGAGAAAGGCATACGCAATTCCATCGTACAGATGATCAAGAGAAGAGAGAAGAAGGTGATGGCTGGTGAAGTGGATGGCTTTGGGGATGATTTCCTAGGACAGCTTGTGAAGGCTTTGCACTATGTGGACAAAAGCAAAAAAATCACAGTTGATAATCTGGTGGACGAGTGCAAGACATTCTACGTTGCTGGACAAGAAACTGCCAATTCATTGATGGCATGGATGTTATTCCTCCTAGCGATTTATCCAGAATGGCAAGAGGAAGCAAGAATGGAGGTTCTTAATGTATTTGGGAATAAAGACCCTGATTTTGATGGACTTGGAAAACTAAAGAAGGTATAGAAAACGATTTGAGTCTTGGTCTCGGTCGACCTTTTTCAGTTCACTTGAATTCTAAGTTAGACATGATGCCTCACTAATTATGTTTCCCTTTTCATGTGCAGATTAGCATGATCATAAATGAAACTCTGCGGTTGTACCCCCCTTTAGTTGGTTTGAATCGAAAAGTTGGCAAGAAACAAAGGTTAGGGAGGCTTGTTCTTCCTGCTGATATTCAAATCTTTGTACCAATTCCTAAGCTTCACAGTGACCCTGAAATCTGGGGGGAAGATGTGCATCAATTCAAACCAGAGCGATTCTCAGAAGGTGTAGCTAAAGCTACCAACAACAATGCGGTCGTGTTCATCCCCTTTGGCTTTGGACCTCGATCTTGCGTTGGGATGAGCTTCGTGATGACTGAAGCGAAAGTCGCCCTTTCAATGATCCTCCAACGCTTCACCTTCGAATTGTCCCCAGCGTATATCCACTGCCCAGTTTATAATTTCATGAACCGCCCACAACATGGACTTCAAATCATATTTCATCCTCTTCAGTAATTCATCACCACATGATGTTCAGTTGCAAATGTCAATTTGACAATGGCTTGTAAAATTCTTGTTTCCAGAGGCTTGTGATATTTGTAAAGGTATAAAGACATCTTTCTCTTAATATCCATTATACTTTCTCCGTGTATAGTCTATATGGTTTGCCAAGACTCTTCATGGTGTAGAATACTGTGTCCTGGTTCTTGTAAGTCAACAATTTTTAGGCATGCACCTCTCACGTAACCTGCTCTATACACTATGTAAATCTAGTTTATCTCAACCATTGATGACATAAGCTCCATGATATGACCGCATAATTAATGGTTTAGATGATAAAGAGACTGCAGCTAGTCCCTCATATGAGAGAGAGAGAGAGAGAGAGAGAGAGAGAGAGAGAGAGAGAGAGAGAGAGATGAATTAGCAGGCAACGATGGTGATGACGAACGTAGTGCGTTCAGGCCACTGCAGGTTGGCAAAGTCAAATTCAATGACAGTGTCGTGAAGAAGGCGGCAATAGAACACTATTTGCTCGAGGAAGAAGAATGGAGAAAAGGGAAAACATAAACTAAAATGATAATAATTAATTTAAGATGTGAATTTATCAGGGGGTTTCAATTCATAAAAGATTCAATATTGATGATGTCAATGTTGATAAATAAATAAAAATGAGGGTCGGAATCACATCAAATATAAATAATTTTCAGTAATATTTCACCAGATTGAGTTGAGGCTGATTAAGCCCATCCATCTTCAAGTGGCGTCGCCAGCAAGTGCCATTGCAAAATGTCCCTAACCGATCTTTAATTCCTAAGAGGTTGATATTCCATCGAACTCGACCCGTAAATTAATCCAATATTCTCCAAACCTCAACCACCAATTTTCTTGAAATGAAAGTTCATAAAAATTCTCATCCAGAATGTTCAGAAAGGAAGGTTTTTCAGGAATTTCGAGACCACTATACATCTCTTCAGTAGTAAAGAGAGACATGAAGTGATCTTGAAAATCAGCAATGAGCTCTTCCTATCCTTTCCCCATCGTTCGCGAGTCTAAGAGTGGTATTATTTTCTCTCCTGGCAATGGTGATTGTGTGAAAAAATTTGGTATTTTTCTAGATCAACAGGAATTTGCAGGCCTTCACAGCCATGGTTCTCTGAATACCAAAGAGCCTTTTCTGAATCTCTTTTTTTAAGGAACGCTTTACCAAATTTGGTCTTGTTCCAATCTTTAAACTCTTTTGTAATGGTATCTATGGCTCTTTGCATATCATTGTTTCCAACATTACAGATGTTATCAACGAAAACTTCTTGGTCTAAGACTCATACTAGACTTTTAGATCTTTAGCTTACAATCTGCTTTAGCAAAATCAGGGTTTCTATTTGTTAGGAAGCCCAACAAAAACACTTTAAAAGACCATGATTATAGAATAAACTTGTGACAAGCGAGCCCATATGCGCGAACTCAATTGGGCAGAGCTAACTAAATTACCATGTTAGATAGTCTAATCCAAAAGTTAGCTTATAGATGAAAATACCACCGGTATATAAAGAGAATATATAACCCTGTAGAAAAATGAAGTCTACCTTCAGTCTTCGGGGCTAAGAGAATAAGAGAGCGCTCCGGATGTAGACAAATTAGATGAAAAAGGGTGGCCTCGGGGAAAAGAAGTCTCCGGTTCACATCGGAACAGGCTCTGTCAATTCTTTCCTGGGCCATACCGCCGATTCCGTGGCTATAGGTCCAAGTATATTCCATCATGTTACACCAGTTCATGTAGCGTTGATAACATTACTGGATTTGTTAACAATGCTATGGCCGCTGTTTAATCATGCCATTTTGGATTTGTTTTTCACCATGAAGCCTAAGAAATCAGCTGCTGATGTGAAACAACGAACATCAAAGAGCTCGGGAAATGATTCTTCAGGTAATGTTCTTTAATGTGCAACCATGCCCGTCGAGATTTTCTGATCTTTGTCTATTTCCTTTCGGAGACGAACAATCACAATTTGCGGATACACCTGCAAAGCTTGCTTGTAAAGATAATCTTCTGCTTCTTCTTTAATGAGAAATGCTATGATTTGCGTACGTTGTTTTGTCCCAAGGACCTCTTTTTTATATTAACTTGCATATGGAGATGAGAATATGAGTAGGTTTTCGCCAACTGCTTTTATTATCACTGCGCATCGTTTTCTTGGTTATTGCAAATTTCTCTTTATTATGCATTTTTAAATTCTTCCCATGGTTGAGGTTGAACCGGAGGCACCTCAGGCTTGGACGAGGAGGACGCCGAATTTACAGTGTACTTAAATATGTTCGTTCATACTGCTGGGGACGAGCATAGTTTGGATGGACAATTTCCACCCTAGAACTAGAAACTACCCACTAAAGACCAGTTCCAAAAAATTGGAACCGGGTCGTTCCATGGATCCACTTAGGAACTTTACTGCCGGTTTGGTCCAGTTTCCAAGTGGGTCCATAGAGTTGGTCCCACTAAGCTTCACCACTTAGGCAACATTTTCTAACAAGTCAAAGTAAAGTAAATAATGGAGATTGCCCTATTATTAATTGCAAGATTAGTAAAAAAAAAATAAAATTGAGCTCATGTTGAATGTTTAGAGTTGAGATCGTGAGTCCATGGGCAATGGACTTGAGAGTTAAGGTTGTAAGTGAGAGATAGAAAGACAGTTTAGATGAGGCAAGAGTGAGATGAGATGAGGACTCAATCGATAGTGTTGAGCTTCAAATTAGGGATTTTAGAATTTTCATTTTTCTTAAATTGTTTTTTGGATTTTTTTAAAATAAATATATATTTATTACCGGTCTAGTCCAAATGGGTGGGTGGATGGTTCCATACCTAAAACTGGGAACCGGACCGGTATCCATTAATTCCCATAAATAGGAACCGAGAACCAGACTGATCCCCTTAGGAACCGTCGGTTTCAGTTTGGTCCAGTCCAGTTTCGAGTGATCCAAGTAGTTCCTAGTGTTGGAGAAAACTCCTATTATATTTTGAAGCTAACAAAACTTCTCTACTTCTATTATGAAGAATACGAGACTTCTGTATAATTCTCTCAAAGTCTATTTTATATCAGAAGTTTGTCCACTCTAACGAAGATCCATACTGAATGCAAGAGAAGAATGAAGATATAATCAAACTCAAGATTATTTTTCTTCCTTCAAGGCTTTAGTACAAATAGGATATTTATGGCTTTCTAGATGGAAATCTTACTTACCTTCTTTGGATGTTATTATCGAAATTAATCAAGAATGATAATATCATTTTGGAATTTAAGTTTATTTGGAAAGAATCTACTTATGGAAACCATAATCCTAATTGTATGGGCGACCAAAATCATCATACTTTCATCTCAATCTTCAAACAGTTCGAAATCTCCTTAATTGATTTTGTCTAACGGGTTGATTGAAAATTTCCTTTGAAAAGTGCAAACGGTCGAAAAGGCATAGAGGAGTATTTAAGGAGATTTTTCAAGTCATTCAATATAGAGTGTGAAGGAAGAATTCCAAAGTCTGAAACTTTCGAATCACTTGTTCTTCATCATATAGTGCTCAAATTTGTATTCGAAAGAGAGAAACTCTAGAGAGTGACTTTGTGAGAGTAGTAGAATCTCTTCACTAAAAAGTTGAGATCATAAGGTTGGCTTTCGATTCATAGTGAAAACCAGCTAGAAGGCTGTCAGCGTGGAAAAGTGGACGTAGGCTTAATCTAAGCCGAACCACTCTAAATCCTTGTGCTCATTTTCTCTTCCCTAAACTCCTTTATTTCTTTTGTTGTAATATCTTTATGTGTTTTGAAATAGTTGTTGAAGTTTGAACTCTTTTTCAAAGTCTGTTGTTCATCAGACTCAGTTTAAAAGTAAAAATATTTTTATTGCAATTCGCAAAATCTGTTTTCATACTTATTCACCCCCCTATGTGTGTTTATACTAACACTTCACCTAATTCCTTTGCACACCCCTATTGACATAGTGCTTTGGCTTCATTTGTTTTGCGAAAAATTAAAAGTTTGAAAATATTTTCCAAAACATATTTCATCGTCCATGAGAACATTTAGAAATAAATTGGTGTCAATAATTAAAAAAGTGATTAATTAATTCAAGAGATATAAGCCATTAATATTAGGAAAACATTTTCTAGATTTTCATTTTTTCCAAAATAAATGAAATCGGTTCATTTATATTTTTACATGCATTATCTTTTACTAATCTTCCAATTGTATTCTTTGTAGGTGATTATTAGTGGCTTCAATGTTTTTCTTTGTGTTGATTATTGAGGCTAGGCCACCATTTATAGGGTAATTTGGATTTGGATTTTTTTTTGAAAATAAAAATATGCACAAGGAAGAATTGTGGAATTTTTGTATAATTTTATATTGATTTTTTTTCTAACGAGTAGTACAGAAATAGGCTATATTAAGGTAGTCAATCAAGTACGATTAATTAAGATATGCATAATCAAAGATATGTAGAATCTCCAAGGTATATGCATAACTATGAAGAATATGAAGAATATCCTAAATATCTCACGATTCCCCCTTATACTCAAGTTGTGTAGATAAAAAGAAATCGAAAAAGCAGTATATGAGACTATTTATAGTCTTTATTAAATCCAAAAAAACATTAGGACTGATCAAGGTGTTTTCACCTTCATATGCTGATATGATCTTTTTAGGGTTTTGAAGATTAGGTGAAAAAGAAAAGCGTATATTTAACTCGGTTTAAAAAGGAAAGATCAATCGGCACAAGGAAAGTGAACAGACACCTCTTTTTAAAATCATTAAGCGCCCAAATAGAAGTTAATCCTTTTGAAAAAGACAAGATTTCGTTTTTCATGGAAATTATTTAACGAACGAAAGATCGTACCTTTTCGAGTTTAGATATAATAGCAACTTGTCTATAGCCATGAATCGAGTCTCGAGGGTTTAGAGTTTGAGGGTTGGAGAGTCTCTAGACTTTAACTTCCTCGAGCTTCAAAATGTTGAGTCTGGACCGGATAAAATCGAATTGATTTTTCTCCAAAGGCTTTGTGAATATCCGCTAGTTGACTCTTTGAATCAACAAATTGAATCGAGATTTCTCCATTTTGAACATGATCTCTAATGAAATGATGTCGAATCTCTATATGCTTTGCTCTTGAATGAAGGATTGGATTTTTAGTGAGATTGATTGCTGGTGTTGTCACATCGATTTTCGTGCATGAGTCTTCAATTTCAAAGTCTTGTAGTTGTTGTTTTATCCATAGAATTTGCGAACAGCAACTTCCAAGAGCTTCATACTCTCGCTTCGTTGTTGAGAGAGCCACGGTGCTTTGTTTCCTTGTTTCCAAGCAATCGGCAAGTTTCGAAGTACTCTTTCTATCGACTACGCAACCAGCCAGATTCGCATCGAATATCCAGGAAGATTAAAGTCTCCTTCTTAGGATACCAAAGACCGATGCTTGAAGATGAAGCAACGTATTTAATAATACGTTTTGCAGCACTAAGATGGGATTATCTAGGATCCGATAAACCTGATGCAAACACTCAACAAAATGTCGGGTCTAAAGATAAGAAGTGAACCAATGATGCTCCCTGTCTGACTTTTGATCAACTTTCTTCCCTTCTTCATCTTTGTCTATCTTCAAAGAACTTGACATTAGTATATCAGTCTTTTTGCAATTTTCCAATCCAAACCTTTTGACAAGATCAGTAGCATATTTTTCTTGGTAAATGAAAGTTCCTTCCTTCAATTGCTTTACTTGAAGACCAAGAAAGAATGTTAATTCTCCCATCATACTCATTTCAAACTCATCCCGCATAGACTTAGAAAATTTCTTGCATAGACTTTCATTAGAGGATCAAAAAATAATGTCATCCACATATATTTGAACAAGTAAAAAGCTTTTGTTTTCCTTTTTGATAAATAAAGTAGTATCTACTTTACCTTTGACAAAACCATTATGTATTAAGAACTTACTTAATCGTACCAAACTCGAGGTGCTTGCTTTAAACCATACAAGGCCTTTTAGTCCGAAGCGAGTCTGGCTTCTTTGGGTCTTCAAACCCAGGTGATTGTTCCACATAAACTTCCTCATGGATAAATTCATTTAGGAAGGCACTTTTGACGTCCATTTGGAATAACCTGAAATTTTTATAACAAGCAAACGCAAGTAATAGTCGAATAGCTTCTAACCTTGCTACTGGAGCGTAAGTCTCATCATAGTCTATTCCTTCTTCTTGCGTATATCCTTTGGCCACGAGTCTTACTTTATTTCGTACGACTTTTCCTTTTTCATTCATCTTGTTTCGAATACCCATTTGGCTCCAATAATAGTTTTTTGACATCATTAATGTTGAACCGAGCTCTTCTTGCATAGCTTCAATCCAGCTTTCATGATAAGGCTTCTTCTATGCTTTTTGGTTCAATTTTAGAAATGCACTAGACTCTTCACGTCTTTTGGATCGGTGTGAATTCCTTCATTAATTTCGCCGATAATGAGATCTTTGGGAACTGGACTTATGCTTCCATTCTTGGTTGAACGGATGATGATCTCTTTCTTTATTTGAATCTTCATGAATAGCTTGATGTTGGTCTTCGAAGTCCGAGATGCTTCTTGAGTTGTAAGCTTTGGAAGGTCTCGAGCGGTTCGCGATCGACTAGATTCATCTTGCGTAGAGTCTTGAAATTTGACATTCATTGACTCCTCCCTGAGACTGGCTCTTATTGTTATAGACTCGTAGGCTTTGCTTGATGTAGAATATCCAAGGAAGATGCCTTCATCGATCTTTCTTCAAACTTACCAACTCGATCTTTTGCATTTTTCAATATAAAGCATTTGCAACCGAACACATGAAAGTATGAAACAATGGGCTTCTTACCTTTGAATAACTCATAAGGGTTTTTTTTTCTAGAATAGGTCTTAGGAAGACTCTATTGATGATATAGCACGCTGTTGAGCTTCAGCCCAAAATCGTGAAGAAAATTTACTTTCAATTAAAAGAGTTCTAGCCATTTCTTGAAGAGATCTATTCTTTCTTTCCACAACTCCATTTTGCTGAGGAGTATATGGAGAGGAGAACACATGCTTAAAGCCAGATTCATCACACAATTTTGTAAAATCTTGATTTTCAAATTCACCTCCATGATCTGTTCTTATACTTGAGATAACACATCCTTTTTCATTTTGAACCTTTTTAGCAAATTTTTCAAAATACGAGAAGGTTTCGACTTTGCAAGGAAATATACCCAAGTAAAGCGGGAGAAATCGTCCCCACAATTACTAGGCAATATTTCTTACCTCCAACCAGTTTGGTCCAAAGAGATCCATATGCAGCAAGCGTAGTACATGATTAGTAGAGACATGATTTATTGGCTTAAATGAAACCCTTTCCCGAATACATGGTGTGCATGGATCGGACTTTTGGAATAGTAATTTGGGTAGACCTCGAACAAGACTGCTTTGATGAGATTTTGGCTAATTGCTTCATGTTGACATGACCAAGCTTTGTGCCATCGTCTTGGATTGAGATTAGGCATTGCGATTCATTTGGTTTCACATCCGAAGATAGATATTTCCATGTCTTCGACCCATGAAAGACGAGTAGAGTCTCTGCGGTTCTAGAACATGTTCCTTCTTGAAAGAAGATCTTAAACCGGTGTCACACAATTGACTAATCTGAGAAGATTGATCTTACTTTTGTTTTTAGGCTGATCATCGAGGAAGGTGGAGCCAGTTTATGTGTGTGTGTATATATCTTTTCTAATGCACCACGTGATGTATAGCTGGACACCTGAATTTCAGAACCTTTGTCAACTGCATGGATTATTCTGTGCGTATGCCGCATCAAGTTATGTTTAGTTGTATATTTCCTCATTTGCTTCATTTATTATGTATAAATAGTTGGAAAAATAGAATTATAGGTGCCTAGATTTCCAAATGAAACATGAATTATACTAGAAAATTTGGATACGCAGCAAAGCAGTTTTAGCCTTTGAAAAAACAATGGGCCAAATTATACCATTAGCAACGCAATTTTCGATGCAATTTTCACTTCGAAAATCAATTGCATCGAAAATTGCAAATAGCCCCGGAAAATGTGGCCTGATTATACTAATAGGGACGATTTTATTTTTTTGATGTGTGAAAAACACATGGACCCTTTAGCAACCAAATATTTCATCACTAAAAGTGCAAAGTTCTTTGTGATGACTATTCAACAACGAAACATGCTGACATCAAAAGTAAATATTTTTCTTGCCACAATGTTCTATCTATGAAAATTTCGTGGCCCAAAGTACAAAGTTTTTTGGACTATTTCCATACCACGTAGGACAACCAAAATTCATGTCAGCGATTTCCAATCAAAATTGGTTGGAATGACTACATTGATAAACTGTCAAAAAATTCATGATTAAATTGACTAAATTAGAAGATTTATGATTGTATTGACTCAGGTACAATACAATTATGACCTTTTTGATAATTTCCCTAGATTTTCTAGGCTTCATTTCATTTGCCACAAAGTTCTGCATTACTAAAGTTACAATCATCCACAGAATTTTCATCACAAAAGGAGAAAGTATTGTGTGCATCATTGAGCCTGACTCTTACATAGATGTGGTATCACTAAGTCAATAATCTCCTTATAATTTCTTTGACAATCACTAATTCTTTAATATTGCAATTTGAGAAGATATATGATTGGCTCGACCGTTGTTATGATACATTACTCATAATTGAGTTGTTAAAGCACACGGAAGTTTTGGATTAACTTGATCTCCGGCACCAAAATTTTGACAAATGAAGATACACCAGGATCCAATCCATATTGATCAGAAAAAGGCAGAAACTCCCATAAAATTCACCAACCTCGTCATTAATTAGTTTCGTCCATGATAAGTACGAATTTACAAGTACATGAACCGGTCCCAACTTTGTTTAAGGAGGATCTTTTTTTTTTTTTTTTTTATCCCCAATGGTACACTACTTTTGTTTATAAGTAATGCTTTTATTGAATTTTTTTTAGCATGGGAGTTTTCAGTTTCGATCATGTGATCATCTAGATGCATGTTAATCCGGACATGTTTAAAAGAATAAGTTAGCTAAATCCTTAATTCAAAAGCCAAGAAATTAAACTCTCTTGACATGTAGAGCTTTTTCTACCGGTATGGTAGCTCAAACCCTAAACCCTAATTAATTTCCTTTTCCCCAATCCGTCTTTCCGCCATGCCACTTTCATCCATCTTGAACTCCTTTCTATCTTCTCTCTTGGTGATAGCATCATCGTTGCTGTCTGCACTCGCTTCTTTTTCCCTTATCGAATCTCGTCTTCACTTACCCTTTTCCTTCCCCTGTGACGCGAGAATTAGTTTGCCCATACTTACTCTTCGCCAGAATCAGTTTCATCCTTCTGCCTCACCTCTGTTCGATCGCCAACCCTACTTGCTTCAGAATTAGTATCGTGCTGCTTGCATGGCAGATTTTGGTCATCTTCGACAATACCCATCTCAATTGTAACTCCAAGTCAGCTCATGGACCACGATGATGAAGAGAATTCATCCCGACTTGCTGCGCTATGCCAACGCCTGGGACGTGTATGCTCGGAACAGAAACCTGATGTGTGGAACGTCGAGCCATCTCCTGCAACATTGGAGGAATGCCAATTAACTCTTATAGGTAAAATCGATTCCAATCCCTCTATCAATTTTCAGGCATTTCAAAGCACTTTGAAGCGGGCATGGAGGACACAACAGGTTGATATTGCGCAAAGGTAGGTGGGTCTATATATAGCAAAATTTAAGTCGGAGATAGATAAACATAGAATTTTAGAGGGCGGACCTTGGCTATTTTCAGGTCATCTAGTAATTTTCAAATCATGCATTCCAAATACTCCGCTGCATTGCGCCTTCTGGGGGCAAGTCTTCAATCTGCCTTTGGAGTGGTACACTGAACAAATGATTTGCAAAGCAGTTAGAAATGTAGGCCAAGTGCTACAAGTAAAGGCTGATACAATAGCAGGTTCTACCTTGAGAGCGGGCAGAGCAAGGGTGGAACTTAACCTATCCGAACCGCTGAAAACAGACCAACTAATCAAAATCAACAACAAGACTATATGGCTGGATTTCAAGTATGAGCGACTATCACATTTCTGTTATTCGTGTGGAAAGTTAGGCCATTATGCAACGTATTGCCTAGATGTTCCTTTTGATGAGGCAAAGCTAGATGGAAAGGAAAAGTTGCCTTACGGTCAGTGGCTTCATGCGGAGGTTAAGGAGCATAGTCCTTATTGGAAGCTTTACTATGAAAAGATTAATACAGAGGAACAAATGGAGGAAAGTGTACTTGAAACACCTCCCACAATTGCTCACCACCTCCCTTTACTGCCGTCACCAACCACCACAGAAGAAGCTCCCTTGCTGTAGCCCACTGCAATCATAAGCACTTCATCGACAGCTCAACAGGATCAGCATTGTTAGGTTGGTATCTTGCCAAGTAGCATTATTACCACTGCCCTCATACCTGCAACAAAGAAAATGAAGGGAGTTCAAGTTCAATCAAGTAATTTACAACAGGCTAAGAAAACAAAAAGCACTCGCCATACTCCAAAGATTGTTCCTGCCAAGAAGCTTAAATGATATAATCCCTATGACATGCGAATTGCAGCTCCAGATGACATTGATGAATCACTTCTCTTAGATACACCTATCATGGAAGCATGCACAAATGGAAGATGGGCAAAGGTGGTTGGCCCTTAACAGCCACCTGTTCATAGATGAAACTCTTAAGTTGGAACCGTTAGGGTTTGGGCAATCCCCTGATAGTCAAAGTACTTAAAGCCCTCGTGGCAAATGAAAAGCCCAATCTCCTCTTTTTGATGAAAACTAAAAATAGAGAGGATGTTCTTCAAAGACTGAAATGCAACTTACATTTTTTGTATCTTTAGGTGTTTTGTCTAGTTGGTTCAGCTGGGGGATTGGCTGTGCTCTGGAATGCTAGCCTTTCCTTGACAACTATTAGATTTACTCTGGACCTTTTTGACTTGTTATGCAAGGACGTTATGGAAGACAAAACATGGCGTCTTACTTGTCTACATGCCCCTGCAGTATATCAATTATGCAAACAAGTTTGGCAAGATCTTAGACAAATCAGCTATGAAAATCATTTACCATGGGTATGTTTAGGCGACTTTAATGAAATTATTTATCATTGAGAGAAGGTGGGAAAACGACCAGTAGATTCTCATCGCTTGTCTTCGTTCCGAGTTGTCTTGAATGACTGTTCTCTAATGGATCTAGATACTAAGGGGTGTGCTTTTACATGGATGAATAACCGAGAAGGTGATGAATTCATAAAGGAACATCTTGATAGGGTCTTATGTAATATGGAATGGCACTTAATATTCCTTGGGGTTGAAGTGTATGCTCTACCTGCTATGGCCTTAGATCATAGTCCTTTGTTATTAAATACTACGGCTCCTATTGGTAGAAGACATCGACACTTTCTATTTGAAGCTTTTTGGAACCAGGATTGTGAGTGTTGAGAAATCATTGATACTTCCTGAAATTCAGAGTTAGTGAAGCATTCGGATCTCTTGCCTAAATTACAGGTGGTTTCTGTTGCTCGAACCAAGTGGAGCTGCACAAAATTCTCGCATAATCATCTTAGAGTGGCAGAATTGCAGCAACAATTACAGCACCTTACCAAACAAACGCATGGATTTTATGACAAATCAATAGCCATGGCTTTGAAGGAAGAGATACACAAGGTGTGGCAACACGAAGAACAGTTTTGGGCAATGAGATCTAGGATTAATTGGTTGAAATTGGGCGATAAGAACACAAATTTTTTTCATGCCACTACCATACAAAGACGGCAAAGGAATCAAATCAGTATGTTGCGAGATGAAAATCACATTTGGGTGAGGGATTCTAGCAAGTTAAAAGAGATGGCATCCACTTTCTTTTCAAAATTATATACCATAATGGGCAGTCGCAACTATGGACCTATATTAGATCAATGCCCTTGTGTGGTCACGTCGGAGATGAATGATGCCTTAACAACAATGGTGACTTCTAAAGAAGTTCAACATGCCACTTTTTAGTTAGGAGCCACCAAAACTCCGGGTCAGATGGGCTGAATGGTTTATTCTATCAAACGCATTGGGACATCATTAAAGATGATCTCTTCAAAGCGGTTCAAAACTTTTTTATCTCATGAATTTTACCTTCTGCACTAAATAAGACTATTATTGCCTTGGTTCCTAAAACCCCTCAACCCGAATGTTTGGATTAGTATCGCCCTATTAGCTTGTGCAACTATGCTTATAAAATTATTTCGAAGGTGCTTGCTAATCGATTAAAACCTATGCTACCAGCTCTGATTTTTGAGGAACGGTGTGCTTTTGTAGGCAGTCGACAGATACAGGACAATATCTTACTAGTCCAAGAGGTTCTTCACCAGCTCAAGACAAAGAAAAGGAAGCGACATTTTCAAGCTGTTCTTAAGATGGATATGTAGAAGGCATATGATAGAATAGAATGTGATTTCCTTCATGATTATCTACACAAATTATGATTCCATTCCCAATGGATCCGGTTGGTAATGCAGTGTATAAAAACATCATCTTGTGTCAAAATGAATGGCGAGCATTTACAGTATTTCCATCCTACCAGGGGACTTCAATAGGGTGATCCTCTATCCCCATATATTTTTATCCTTATGGAGAATCTATTATCTTATCTTATTAACAACGCTGTCAACATGGGAGTTCTTAGGGGTATCAAACTAAACAGATGGTCTCCTACTCTATCACATCTGCTTTTTGCAGATGATGCTATCTTCTTTCTTGATGGTACAATTCATGAATGTTAGAATTTATCAAATCTCTTGCATTAGTATTGCTTAGCGATAGGCCAAGCTATTAATCGCAACAAATCTAGCATTTTTTTTTTCAGCAAAACTTGCCCTACTACTTTACAGGAGAATATGGCCAGGGAGCTAAGAGTATCGGTATTGCAAAGATGTGGTAAATATTTGGGAATACCATCTGATTGGGGGTGCTCAAAAAAGGACATGTTTTCATGTATCATGGGTAGAGTTCATGAAAAATTGGAAGGATGGAAGGAAAACCTCATTTAAAAGGGCGGGAAAGAGATTCTCCTCAAGACTGTGGTACAAGCTATACCACAATACGCCATGTCTATATTTAAATTACCTATGTCTCTTTGCAAATCTATTGAAAAGAAAATTGCACGGTTCTGGTGGCAAAATGATATAAGCAAATCAGAGATCCATTGGCAAAATTGGGAAGTACTGAAATAAAGAAAGGATGCTGGTGGTATAAGTTTTTGAGATCTTATCAGTTTTAATAAAGCCATGCTTGGCAAACAAGCATGGCGCCTTCTCCATCAGCCTTTATCTTTATGGGGTAAAGTCTTTAAAGGACTTTACTTCCATTCAACAAGTTTCTGCACTGCAGAAAAAGGCTTTTGCCCATCCTGGGGCTGGCAGAGTCTTTTGAGTGGAAGAGATGCAATATTACCCATTTTATGTTGGTCAGTAGGAGATGGGTGCTCAATCAGAATATGAGAAGCTAGGTGGCTACCAATCGGAATATTAGGTGGACCTAGAGCCCGAGAAGAGCCTAAATTGGTGGCTGACCTCATAGATCACACCAACAACACTTGGAAGTACAATCTGCTCAATAGATTTTTTGACTCGCAGGTGATAGATCAGATCAATACCGTTCTGGTAAGACCTAATTTTGCCAAGGATAAAATGATATGGACTACTACCAATCATGGTGATTATCCGATTAAAACTGCATATCATACACTTACACAAACAGCAAGTACTCACACAAATAGAGCAGCTTCCACATCTTATTAGAACCCAACATGGCTATGGCGGAAATTGTGGAAAATGCAAACTGCCCCAAAGGTTCGTAGTTTCTTATGATTACTTTGTCACAATGCTTTAGCAACCAGAGCAAATCGTTATCATGGACTTAGCATGTGTGGTCTCATCCCCAAATTGATATTCACATCTCACCTCATGGAATTCAGTGTATTGATGCATGGATCATGGAGAAAGTCAGAAGATAGAACCTGTTACCTGGTCTAGAGACAATCGCCAATGTTCTTTGGCAAATCTAGCGCGCTTGGAATGGGTTCATCTTTAGACTTGCGTGACTTGATCTGACTCAGGTGGTTGAGGCAGTGCTCGCTCACTCCCATGTCGCTCGGTTGTCTGCTCGATCACTGACCTGCAAGGGCAGATCGCTCCAAAACAGGGGATCGCTTTGGTGGCCACCAGATCTGGGTGTCTTGAAAGTAAATATTGATGGAACTCATCAACTAGGCAGTAAGGAAGGAACCATGGCTTGCATTTGTAGAGATCACCAAGGAAGACTTACCGATGGTTTCTCCAAAAACTTAGCTGCAACCTAGGCACTGCAGGTGGAGATCCAGGCATTTTTGTTCTCTCTACAACACCTACTTCATCAAGGCTTCACTCACACAACTGTGCTTGTTGAATCAGATAATCTGCTCCTTGTCGAGACGTTGAATCGACAAAGGCAGCCGCCATGAGAGGAGAGGTCTCTGTTCTCCAAAGCTGCCTTTTTGCACTCCCTTTTCCCTAATCTCACTTTGTGCTATTGTCGACGCGAAGCAAATGTGGTGGCTGATTGGGCTGCAAAGGCCCACAATCGGGCTTTGTCGAACTAGAATTGGGCTGTTTTCCCCCTTTTTACCTCATCAATCTTGTATGTGCTGATGCACTTGCTGCGGGCTGTACTAACTTTATTTCCTCAATATAGTTTCCCTTTTTTTGACCCAAAAAAAAAAGTTAGCTAAATCCTTTCGGATCCCGAGGAATAGTGGATCCAGCAGTGAACCCCTGAAGGATACTTGATTGTGAATGCACTAGGGAAGGTAACGCCTGCAAGCTTCAGCATTTTTAATCTTTGTCGGTTGAGATGGCGATTTTAGTTACACAAGACCGAAAGCCAATGTCGGATAGTCTTGTCGGCCTAGCAGGGTTTGCTTTTATTATGTTAGGTGGTGATTATAAGAAACATGAGTACCACTTCTCTGTTTTTTAACAGCCAGAAGAAAAAAGAGATGTATTTGTTCAAATGCTTTATACTTAATGTATTCTCAAAACACGATGATGAATGCAACATTTTTAAGTTTGAACTTTCGCAAAACATATTGATTACCAATGCACGGTTTGTTGACATTGTGTCGCAAAGTCTATACTATCAATTGAGTGTCTTTAATTAGCCACCTTTCCTACATGGGAAGAGAGAGGTGGGGGATTCAAATCTTTATCTTCTTATGGAAAGTTGGAATGTAAATGATTTAGTATCAAGTATAAGTTTTAACTCTAACGCCTTGTAAGAAAGTAAAACAAAAGTTTAAAAGTGAGAAGTAGAGTAGAAATAAAGTATAACTGAAAAAAAAAAAAAAGTGACTTTCCCTTTTAGTTTTCAGCGAGCATGTCGAAAAATTTAAAAAAAAAAAAAATACTGAACATTTTGATTTATCCCTTTCTAGATTTTTTTCTTCTTTTGACAAGAAGATTCATTGATTTAACCGACCCCGTCCCCATCTGGTTTGTTCGTGTTAGGTGGGAGTCGGATTACGTTTTCTGTATCTTGATGCATGCAGACAAATGCAACGTCCTAGTAGCAGTAGTAACCAATTTAAATACATAAATTCCATAAGTGATGCTAGGTCATTATATAAATATATAAATGATGTATGTGTGGTAAATTTGAATACACGGGACACACTGAAGCATTTGAAGAGGGAGAGATTTATTTTTGCTTCCCAAATTAACTTACAATTGTCCTAAATAAAGAGCTGAATCGCTAGACATCGTCATGTTTATAAGTTATTCGGAAGTTGCGGATGATGCCGGGAGTGAAGAAAGCTTTTCTAAAATCTTTTCACGTTAATGTTGATGTCTGAATTTTTGCCGACAAATTAACAAACAAAATAAAAGGGAGACGGAAAAAATAAAGGGGGGCTTTAAGTTGGTATCCATTTCATAACTTAAAGGTCTAATCAAGGCCCATAAACCAAGCCTGGCCTTCTCTCTTTCTCCGCTTCTCTCACTCAGCAGCGGATTCAGTTTTTGCTCCGGCTCTCTCCCAGCAAGCTCGGGCTCACGCGAAGAATAAATTGCTCCCTCCTCGAAGGATTCTCTGACCTTGACATTCGATTCCTCTCTTCTTCTTGAACATCAACCATCTCTTCATGAGTGAAGAGCTCCTTCACATTCGATTCCTCTCTTCTTCTCCAACACCAATCATCTCTTCATGAATGAGGAGTTCTCTCTCTCTCTCTCTCTCTCCTTGGGTTGACGAGAAAGGATAGGCTTCTTCCGTGCTGAATCAGGTCAACATTCTCTCCCAGAAAACAAAAATTGTAGCTCTCGTAGGATGGTTCTTATTCTCTCCTACAAAAATTCGACGCTTACTTAGGAAACATTCATGGAGTTTCAACTAGTACAGAAGGATTTTTTATCTGATCTATCTTTAGCAACGCACATAAAGTAGATAAGAATCTCTCTCAATCTGATCTCTTTATCTTTTATAGACCTGAAGGTTAATGCCCTAGAATGTCACATGCGACATGTGTTTTTTCCATTTATTATTTATGTTCATTTTTACTTAGAGACTCATCAAGTTACCAAAAGCTCATTGAAAAACTTATATAGTTTATTATGACCAAACTTGATATATGCTATACAATACAAACACTCAATCAATTTATGCATAGTCCAAAACAATCCCATACAAATGCCACTCTAAAGGTCGTAAAGTACTTAAAGAAATGCTTAGGAGTTGGGATAGTTCCTTCCAGAAAATACAACACGTAAATGACGGGCTATTGTGATGTGGATTATGCAACTTGTCCGTCACTGGTTTCTCTATTAAGCTAGGAGAATCTTTGATTTCATGGAAAAACAATTAATGGTCTCATTGTCTTCAATTGAAGCAAAATATTAAGTTATGGCAAAAAACACTTGTGAAATAGTATGGGTACAAGGTGTACTTTAAAAACTTGGGGTACAAGTTAAGGGATTAGCCAAACTAATTTGTGACGATGATGTAGCTCTCAAACTTACGAGGAATCTCATAGTACATGAAAGAACAAAACACATAGTAGTGAATTTTGAGATAAGAGGAATCAGAACCACTAAATAGCCTGTGGATATCTTCACCAAACCTCTATATAAAAAACAACATGCTTGAGATGAAGAAAATCAATCTGGATTGAGATTGATACATTAAATCAATCTAAGATTAGAATTGATTCCTTAGAATATATTCATTCCTTTCTTTGCATATACTTTGTACTATTTATACATTACACTGAACATGTAATATTTCAAATTGAAGAAATACAAAATTCCCCTCAAATTCCCTTCATCTTCGACTTCTTTCGAAAGCTCCAGGAAAGTTTGATGGTGACTGCAAGGCACATTTGCGCGGACATCAAGGATGCCAATCTGGTGCCTCTGTATAAAACACCGGTGCTAGCGAGGGCAACAGCGTCCAAGAGCTGCAGCTACGGAAAGCGGATGTGTGCCCTCTCGATTGCAGAATTGTGAATAACCGCAGAGGTGGTCTTGCGATTGTGGGACTTACGGAACCCGTAGGAAGAAAAGAATCTCTCTCTCTCTCTCTCTCTCTCGCGAAGCCCACTTTTTTGTTGTAATTATGGGTTAGCGGATCAACTTATGTGCGTAAAATGGGACATATCTCTTCAGTTCATGTATCTGTTAAGTTCATGAATATCTTAAAGTTCATGAATCTCTTAGGTTCATGTATTTGTTAATTTTATGAATATATTTAGTTCATAAATATCTTCAATTCATTTCTCTTAAGTTTATGAGTCTCTTTGGTACATGTATCTGTTAAGTTCATGTGTTTGTTCAGTTCATGTCCATTCAAACTCTATAAATGAAAATGAACTATTCTTCATTCCATAGAAGATAGAGAAGATAGAGTACATGGAGCATAGAGAGTATTAAAAATATAGTAAAATTTCTCTTTAATTTTTTCTCTAAGTATGCTGGTTTTGAGAAGTGTTCAATAGAATCCTGTTTGCAAGATGCTAATTCAAATAAGTTTGAGATGTTGTATCTTGGAAGGCATCATGAAATTGTTTAGCATTGTTAGCAGGATCTAATTACCTTTAGGTTTGGTTAGTCATATTTCATCTCCTATTTAATTCTGTTAAGTCTGCTTGGTTTTTTCCACAGTTGAATGACTGGCAACCGGCCTAAGCTACTTCGGGCAAGAATCCATGGAGGCTCTACTCGCATCTTTGCATCGTTATCGAGAGAAGGAACTCTTGTGCTCGAAGCATTTCCTCATTTCCGAGATTGTATCTCTTCAAGAAGATGGCCCGGGGACTTCTTGAGTTGATGCCCAGCACCAAATTAGGCAATAACCCGTTCATTCTTTCCAGGATTGCGTTTGTCAGAGTCATCGCTTTCTCGATTCTGTTAAAGTTATTTCATCACAGCAGCCAGTGTTGCACGAGTTATTCCCTACATTTTTTCCCCATGAAAGTGGTCCCCTCTCTCTACTGTTACAACTCTTTGATTTTTTCTCTTCCCTTCAGGGCCTCTTTTGTGAATGTGTCAGAGCGTCAGTTCTCTCTTTTGCTTTTCCTCTAAAGTGAAAATTCGCTCTCTCTAAATTAGAGCCGATCTCCCCCTTTCATTGAAAGTAGATGTCTGTTATATATTGTTGTCTTTGGGGTTTTCTTTCAAGAAGACAATCCTTACTTTCCTATCTTAGATCATAAGAGATATATCTTATCTTTAGAAATAAGATATACTCCTAATCTCTTATTGTTGTGATAATGACGAATTGCTCAATATTTTCCTACTCAGCACTATCTATGCCCATGAATATTATCTTCATTTCTTCTTAAAACTGAACACGACAACTTGCGAATTTTTGAAATAAAGAAAAGATACCAAAAAAGGAGTTAGATTTATCTAACATAATCAGTCTCTATATCCATAAATCTTTGAGAAGTAAAATATCCTCCCACCTTTTATTTGGGTTTCTAATTGACCCACAGTAGATTGTGGCAACTCCAAATTGAATTGTATTTTAAATGATTAAATTAAATCCGAAGTTGCGATTAATATGGGCTTGGGAAAGTTTGCACTAAGTATTTGGTGGTTCACCTCTAGGAAGATCACAACACTCTCAAGCGTAAACCAGTCTCTTAAATGCACATGAAATGGGCACAACTCCTGTTTTGTCAAATTGATAGGACTCATATTTTGTGTGAGCAAATTGTTAATTGATTGAGAGTCATGAGTTTGGGAGAGAGCCTCAAGATTTGACATGTTCTTTCATATCACATAAGAATATCTATTCTAAAAGATTAAAAACACTAAAGGGAGGAAGATTATATATACACACTCATTTATGTAAAAGGTAAATTACAACTATATATTTAAGTGATGTGAAACTATATTTAATAGTTTGAATGCATGAGGCACCAAATGAATATAGGTACCAATGGAGAGGATATCATTTTTCTTTTTTTGGTAACTTCACATGATAGGAAAAGTGTCAAAAAAAGTTATAAATCTATTGTATTGATACTAATTTAGTCATAACCTTTTAACTTGGTGCCGATTTAGTCCTTCCGGCTAATTTTGGGTGAATATAGCTAATGTAGATGCCGTTTAGCTTACATGGCACTATTGGCATTGATGTGTACAATTTTTAATAATACTCTAATAATTTTTCATTTTAATTATTTTTCTAAGTATTTTTCCTTCCTTTCCTCTTCTTTTTGCCGATGATCAACCATTGGCCATGACTAGGCAGGCTGGCCTTGCCTAGGCAAGGGTCAGCCTTGCCACACCAACTATGGCGAGATTGCCCAAGTGAGGGTCGGCCTCTTCCAAGCCTAATTTGGTGAGGCCAACCCTCACCGAGGCTCAATCTCGCCATGGCCAAGTGAAGCTAGCCTGCTTGGACATGGTCGGTGGCCAATCACCGACCAAAGGAAGAATAAAGGAAGGAGAGAAAAAAAAAAAATTAGAAAAAAAAAAATTGAAAATGCACTAAAATATTGTTATAAATTTCCAAGGTAGTACCAATGATACATGTAAGTCGGTCGGCGTTCACGTCAATAATATCCAATCAAAATTAATCAAAAATACCGAATTGACACTAGGTCAAATGATTTAGGACTAAATTAGCACTTGTTCAAAAGGTTTAGAACTAAATTAGCACCACTAAAAGATTTAGAACTAAATTGGTATCAATGAAATAGGTTTAGGATATCTCTGACACTTTTTTCCCACATAACAAAATTGTACTCTAAATTTACAGAATCCTTCATTTTTTATTCAATTAAATCATAACTTGAATTATTCCAATAGCTTTACGGTGAAAGAATCCAGTCCAAAGATGTGTAATCAATAGTTCATTGTGTGAGTGACAATAAAAAAGAATATCATATCTGTTAGGGAAATCCCTTATGATGTTTTGAAGATGACAAAATAAATCAAAGGCTACTAACATGTTTAATGGTTAAGTAATAGACCATACAGATAATAGAACATGTAAATGATATTATCAAAGTCAGAAGACGGCCATAAGACTGAACGTAACTCATGTCCGAAGTATATTCTGAAGATTTCCAGACTTCTGTGTCAAAGTCTGAAGACTGCCAGACTCAAGACTCAAAGTCTGAAGATTGCTAGACTCAAGACTCAAAGTCTGAAGACTGCCAGTCTTTAGTGTCAAAGTCTGTTCTACATCAGAAGTCTGTCAACTCTGACTAATTCCAAACTGAACGTGAATGATGAACCAGAAGACAGACTCTATGCTGAAGCTGAACCAGAAGACAGACTCTATGCTGAAGCTAAACTGGGTACAGACCTTAAAACTAAATCTGTTCAGAAGCAGAATATGTTCAGACCCAGATTGTAAAATCTACAGACTCAGATTGTAAAGTCTATTGCTCTCAGACTTTACATCCAGATTCGTCAGATCGTAATTCAAGCCCAATCATATAACGGCTAGTGATCTGGTTTGGATTCCACATCAAGATTGATAATTGATTGACGATTGGATATTGAAGACAAGAACTTTCTATACGAAGAAGCTTTACTTATGGAAACCAAGATTTCGTTTGTATGGGCGATCGGAATCAATTTGGGATTCTACCTTTGTCACTCAACGGCTACCAAATCTTCTAGATACAGAGCTGTCCAATGGGTATATTGGAAGACGATTCTCCGGGATACTGTCTAACGGGTAGTTTGGAAGTGGAGGAGTATTTAAGGAGATCATGGCCCGATGAGCAAGTAAGAGACGGAGCGTAGAATTTATAATTCCAAAGTCTGAGCGACTTTCGATCATATACTTGTCTCTTGAGAGCTTAAATGTTTGTAATCGTGAGAGAAATACCAAAAGAGTGACTTAGTGAGATAGTGTGATCTACTACTAAGTGTTTGCACTCAAAGTTGTAATCTCTTGTTGATTGCATAGTGGAATCCAGCCAAGAAGGCTGTTATCGTGGGAGAGTGGACGTAGGCTTGGATTAAGCCGAACCACTATAAATCTTGTGTTCTTATTCTCTTCCCTAACTCCTTTATTTTGTTCATACTAGCACTCTCAATATCTCAAGCTCTACATGGATGGAGAGAGGTCATATTGAGCGTCTCATAAGTTGACAATCACCCTCACATGGTCACCACTTTATGTGGTTATTCAAAATACTCTCTTAGAGGGCTTAGGCCAAGTAGATCAGTCCAGACTTTTGCAGATGTTATCGCAAGGATGACCCTCTCCAATAGACATACCGTTTCGTGAATAGGCCAAGCCCATGCCAGGTTCTGTTTCGATCATAAAGTGTGCTTCGGTTTCAATCATGCGAACCAGATGTATGTTTGCTTTTGGCTCCCGGGTATGACTCGCCAAATGACACTTACTTTATTAATATGCCAAAAAAATATTTCATTATGTTTGTCGGTGAGGAAGACTGCGTACCCACTTAAGCGCTTTTAATACTTGTCAGTCGATATTATGTATTTTATACTATACATATCGACTCGATAGATAGATTTAATAAAGAGGAAACAAGTGTAGGACAGAGAGAGTATATTATATGTTATCTAGAGCGGAGGTTAGGATTTGACGTTCAGGTCTATCGGCATTTCAAGCCAACCAGTCTTGATCGCTCAGTGGTCTTCTCCCATCTTGCTCTCGAAGCGAGGACATTTTATAAGACGAATCAGATAAAAATTACATATACACCATTACCAAAAAAAAAATAAAAAAATTACATATACACGTTCGGTTTTATAGGCCTGATGCATGCAATATAAGACAGGTGACGGTAATGCCTTGTTCTGATATGATAATTACCGCGTAAAATTTACTTTAGAACAGCCAAGAAAATAGATAATGTGCACGTATATGAATATCTTTATTCTATAGGCATAAACGAGTAAAAAAAATACAAATAAAACATCTGGTCCTGATGCTTTGTGTTTTGTCGGTGTCTTTACTTACATGTATTAGATGCACGCCAAATGATTTATAGACTTGATATTGCAAACCTAACTGAAAAGACATTTTTTTTTTCTATCCTTGCCTGACCAAGACCTCTAGTTTGAGGATTAACAATATGGACATAACCCACAAGCAAAATTAACTAAAAATATGTGTGTGATGTCAAATTTCGATTGGATTTTCCAACCAGAGATAAAGAAAAAATGCGCTCCCAACTAAACGATTTGCTTTTAGGTGCATACACAAAATGCATGCTGTTGAGAAAACTCCAATCAGATTTTGAAATTGACAAAACTTTTTTATTCTTGTTCTTATTCTTATTCTGAAGAATAGTAGACTTCTGAAGTTATATTGCGGACTCTTGTAAAAGTTTATTCATTCCATAAGTCTTCCCACTCTGATGCAATCCAACCAAGTCTAGAATGAAGATATAATCAGATTCAGATTTATTGATCTTGCGACAAAGATTTAGTATGAACATAATAGGAATTTATACTTTAATATTTAGCTCTCTAGCGAATCTCACTTACCTTTTTTAAATACATGATGAATCAATCACAAATTGATGAAATCAATCTTGAAGACAAGTTATTTTTTGAGAAGCATCTACTTATGGAAATCTAGATTTTGATTGTATGTGCGACTAGAATCAATAGATTTTGATCTCAATCTTTAAATGACTACAAGATTTCCTTAATCAATTATGTCCAACGAATTGATTGGAAAAATTTCCTTTGAAAAATAGCAACAACTAGTGAGGCATGGAGGAGTATTTAAGGAGATAATTCAGTCTATTTGAGATAGTACATGAAAATTGAAATGCCAAAGTTTGAAGCCTTTCCAACCACTTGTTTTCAATGACAGTTCTTACAAATTATATTCAAGAGAGAAAATCATAAAAAAAGTGACTTAGTGAGGGAAAATGAATCTTCCACTGAGTGTTTGCACTCGGAATATTGTACTTCTCTATTGATACTTTAGTGAATTCCAGTCAAAAGGCTGTCAGCGTGGGAAAGTGGACATAGGCTTAATCTAAGCTAAACTACTATAAATCTCGTGTACAATTTTTTCTTCTTTTAACTATTTTCAGTTTTATTTGTTGCACATTTTCAAGTATCACAAAAATCTATTTCATCTCTTATATGATTTTGAATTTTCACCAGAAATCTGGTGGCTCGTTTATCAGACTCTGATCTTTATTCAAATTTTACTCGCAGCTTATTTTATTCAACATTTATTTGTCAATGTTTATTTTAAACACCTATTCACCCTCCTCTAGGTGTTCGTACTAGTATTTTCACGTGTCACATTAATGTTAGTTTGGATTAGTTAATATCGAGACCACAAAGATTGATCTCTAAAATGGATCTATACAATGAAATAGTAAATGTAAATAAAATTTAAATAAAGGGGCGGAACACATTCCAGCATCCAATAAATGTTTTATAACATAACTTTATAAAAATCAAATAAATCTTGGCATTATTTAATTCTCCCCTACCACGTGGGTTATATGAAAGTATTAATGGTGCCGGGAGTATCAAAAGTTTGAACGCAAAATTGTTTATAGAAAAATGTAGACAACATTTAATATGCAAACAATTAGATAAACCCAATACCATTTTCATGAAAGTATTCCTTTTTTTTTTTTTTTTTTTCAGATCTTATCCCAGCAACGATTTTTCCCTTTAAAGAGGCCTCTATATTGTGCCGACAAACATCAACTAACCCTTTCCTAATCGAACTCCATAGCTAGCTAGCAAGAATAATCCTTCACTCCTACTCCTCCCCCTGCTCCTCCTCCTCCTCCACCACCCCACCACTACCAGCACCAGCACCATCACCACCATGGAAGCCTCTCAACCTCCTCGTCCTTCCCATGCAATATACTGGCAAGACAATGACATGTCACAAGCGTGCAAAGACTTGGTATCCTCTCTCCCTTCTGAAGAAGGCTGGATCGCAACTTCTCTCTGCTTGTACCAGGGCTTCTGGTTCTCCACTTGGCTCTTCAAAGGCGTCCTCGCTTGCCAAAACCACTTCCAAGCTCAACCCTCTGACATCCTCCTCGTCACCAAACTGAAATCCAGCACCACCTGGCTAAAGGCCATCCTTTTTGCCCTCTTGAACCGTGGCAAGTACTCTGACTCCGACTCACAATGACGCCACCCTCTCCTAACCCAAAACCCCCACGATCTTGTGCCCTTCTTGGAGCTCAAGCTCTATCTTGAGCAAGAAAATCCCGATCTTACTGCTTTCGAGTCCCCAAGGCTCTTCGCCACCCACTTGCCCTATTCCTCTCTTCCAGGGTCAGTGAGGGACTCCAGGTGCAAGCTGGTTTACCTGTGTAGGAACCCTAAGGACATGTTCATCTCGCTGTGGCACTTCACCAACAAGCTGAGGCCCGAAGGGAAGGACCAGACTCCGCTCCCAAAGTGCCTTGACAAGTTCTGTCAAGGACTGAGCCCCTACGGGCCTTTCTGGGACCATGTGCTGGGTTACCACAGGGTGAGCTTGGATATGCCTGAGCAGGTGTTTTTCTTGATGTACGAGGAGATCAAAGAGGACCCGCATGTTCATGTGAGTAGGTTGGCTGATTTCTTGGGGTGTCCATTCAGCGATGAAGAACTGAGAGACGGGACTGTGGATGGAATATTGAGGATGTGTAGCTTCGACAATTTGAGCTCATTGGAGGTGAATAAGAGCGGGAAGCTGTGGACTGGACAAGAGAACAGGTGGTTCTTCAGGAGAGGGGAGGTTGGAGATTGGGTGAATTATCTGAGTGCTGAGATGGCTGACAGGATTGACCAAGTAATGGACGAGAAGTTGCATGATTCTGGGTTGAAGTTTCAGTACAAATAACATACGCATTCAATAATTTGCATGTGTTATGTGTAAGCTTTGAAGATGTTTGGTTTGACGGTGGAGGAAAAAACGTACAAAATATTTAAAAAATGAAGAATAAAGAAATGTTTCGTTCGCACTTTAGGGAGGTCAATATCTGGTTGGCTAGTGAAAGTGTGTTTCTCGAGCTAAAAAAATAAAAGATTTTCAGTCGCATTGTCAATCGTGGCTTCGTCTCCATACGGAGATGCTTCGGGGTAGTGATTCTAGTCTTTCATTTATGTTGTACTACTGGTCCTTGCAGATGTTATTTGGCCAACACGTAGTTGGCTAATAAAAAGCTGCGTTCCTTCTTGCGGGGAGCTTGTTGGTTTGTATTCTGTCATTCTTTTCAATTCCTTCTTTTCCTTTTGCTGTGTCAAGCTTTGTGGCTTTTGGTCTTCTATCTGTGTTGTAGATTAAATAGTACACTGTCTCTAATTCGCATTTTGTCAAATAGATTGAGTTGGTAAACAACGGATACGTGAGTCCCTAGGAAAAAGAAGATATCTCCATTTTGTTTTGTTTCCAAGGTCTAAAAAGAAAATATGAAATGCTTATATAGCTGTAATCTACTGCAACACTAACAGCGTGTTTTGGATCACATAAAAATAAATAACAAATAATTAAAAATTATTGTGGAGTCAACTCCTTCAAAAATTTGTGGCTCACAACATACACACTTATAGACTTTCCTAATTTGGCTAGTTCATGCATTTGTGCTTGTTGGAAAAAAACTCTTTTAATGTTTTGAAGTTGGCAAAATTTATCCAAAGTCTAGTCTAAAGACTTCCAGACTTTAGTGTTAAAGTCTGATGACTGCCAAATTTTAGTGTCAAAGTTTGCCCACACTGACAAATTCCAAACTGAATGCCACTGAAGAATGAAGACTTATCCAAATGCAAGATCATCTTTATTTCTTCAAAGGTTTGGTTTGTATGGTTTATGGATGTCTTTCTGGTTGGATATAGCACCTACATGATTGGGTATCTTTAATGGAATCGATTTCAATATTCCAATCTTTTGGAAGGCAAGTAAACTTGGAAAGAATCTACTTATGGAAACCAAGATCTTGATTATATGGGCAAACAGGATTGACGGGCTTTCATCACAATCAATCAAACGACTCGAGATCTCCCTAATTGATTCTGTCAAACGAGTTGATTGGAGGAATTCCTTTGGAAAGTGTCAATGGTCAAGAAGGCATGAAGGAGTATTTAAAGGAGACATCTCTAGTCATTCGATAAGTGTGTGGAAGAAAAATTTCAAAGTCTGAAGCTTCCTAGTTCCTTGTTATTTCATTCATTAAGCTAAAATTGGTATTCAAAAGAGAGAAATAATTATAGTGTGACTTCGTGAAAGAGTAGCAGACTCTTTATTGTGAAGTCAAGATCATCAAGGCTGTAAAAATCTCTTTTGATCCTTAGTGAATCCAGCCAGTAGGCTGTTAGCATGGGAGAGTGGGCGTAGGCTTGATCTAAGCCGAATCACTATAAACTTTGTGTTCTTATTATCTTCCATAAATTCCTTTAATTTGTTTGTAGTTTCACCTAACTACTAAAGTTTGAATTTGTTCAAAGTCTGTCATTTTCTAAAAACAAATACTTCTACTATACTTTGCAAAAAAAATTTAATAACACCTATTCACATGTGTAATTACTTGCCCTTTCAATTGGTATGAGAACTCATGTGATTATTTTATTGAAGTGTTTTTACTTCTAAAGGTAAAAATCTATGGCTAGTATTTTGGCTCCAGGTTTGGTTGAAGGCCAAAGCAACACCAGACCTCCTTACTTTGATGGGAAGGAGTACAATGTGTGGAAAAGCAAGATAAATACGTTTCTGAGATCGAAAGATCCCCTAGAATGGGATGTAATAGAAAAATGGATCAATCATAAAACTACATCAACCTCAGAAAGAGGAAAATAAGTAGTAGATATTGGTGAAATAACACAAGTAGAATTAACCAAGAGACAAACTCTTAATGCTAAAGCCATCTACTCTTTATACTGTGCTTTATCTCCTTCTGAGTATAACCAAATTTCTTCTTGTGAAACAACGAAAGAAGTTTGGGACAGATTGCACGTTACTTATGAAGGAACTAATCGAGTAAAAGAAACAAAAATCAGTATTCTACTCGAACAGTATGAAGCATTCAAAATGAAGCCTGGAGAATCCCTTACTGATATGTTCAGTCGTTTCACTGAAATTGTGAATGGATTGGCATATCAATGACAACCAATCTCAGGACCAATGAAGGTCAATAAACTGCTGCTTGGACTCTCAAAAGACTGAAATCACATGAAGATATCAATTAGAGAAACCCAGATGATCATGCCTCTTTCAGTAGACGAACTAGTAGGCACACTTCAATCATATGAAGTGGAGCAGATCAATGAGAAAGAAGATCCTAGAGGTAAGATGTCAATTACTTTAAATTCTAACGATGATTCTGATGATATAGATTCAAAAGATGACATGGACGATGAGAAGCTAGCACTTATGATTAAGAAGTTCATAAAGTTGAATAGGAAGCAAAGAAGATTCAACTAGAAGAAGCAAAGCACTCAAAATTTCCAGAAAAAACCAACTTAAGGACAATGAAACCAACAAAGATGTGATATGCTTTGAATGTAAGAAAAAATGGCACATCATACCTAATTGTCCTCTATTGAAGAAAAAGAAAGGAAGAACTGAGAAATATAAAAAGGCTCTCAAAGCAGAAACTTGGAGCGATATTGCCTGATAGCCAATTCCGAATCAGACTTAGATTTTGAAACGGATTCAGATTCAAACTCAGACAAAGAAGTTGAGGTTAGCAATTTCAAAATTCCTATTAAAGTCTCGAAGTACATAGAAGAACTTTGTCTCTGTCTCAAAACTTCTTTTAAAAGGATTTCCAAACTAAAAAGGGAGAATTCTAAGCTGAGGCAACAAGAAACTTCTTGGAAGAAAAGTTTGAAAGTCTAGATAAAAGTTTTGTTGATTTGAAAGTAAATTATGATTCACTTTCAAAGGAAAATACCTTTTTGAAAGAAGATATTTCAAATATCACAAAAAGATTTTCAAAATGATCTGAAAAGTTGGAGAAAATTTTTTCAGTACAAAGGCCCTATTTTAACAAATCTGGTTTGGGTATGACTTCAGAAACTATTCCTTTAATTGATTTTCCCCAAAGTTAACGAAAGAATCAAATAAAGACCTATAAGGGCATTTTACAAGAATCACTTTCAAAATTTTTTTGTAAAACCTGTTGGCCAAAGTGCTCTCAAATGTTCAAAGTGTAATAGCTCAAAACATTTCAAGAAAGAATGTCACAAGTTTTGGAGACCTGTTAAGAGGGATTGGGCAAAGACTATTTTCAATACTAACTCTCCTAGACCTAAGAAAATATGAGTACCAAAGAAAACTTGAGTCATTCTTTTGATCATAGGTCACTATCAAGAGAAAGATCAAATGGTATTTGTATAGTGGTTGTTCAAGACACATGACAGGAGATTCGAGTTACTTTATAAAACTTATACAAATGAATGGTGGAAAATTTTCCTTTTGTGGAAACAACAAATGAAGAATTGTTGGATGTGGAATCGTGAAGATTGGAAGCCTAACTATCAAAATGTTTCCTTGGTGGAAGATCTGAATTACAATCTACTCAGCATAAGTTAGCTTTACGATACTGGATTCAAAATAAATTTCCAAGAAGGCATCTTTTCGGGAACGTGTAAAGAGTTCCCTCAATCTTTCACTAGATGAATACATGGGAATATTTACCTTCTGGATATAAAACTAGAAAGTTCTCGGTGTCTTATATCTATTCAAGATGAAACAAATCTTTGGCATCGAACCAGAAATTCTTGTTCTGTTTCTAATGATATTCGTTCCGTACACTTAGTAGGTGAATCAAGTGCTGAGAAGATCTCTTTACACCATGTCTACCGAACCAGAAATTCTTGAAGCACTTGTTTCTCTCACTACAACTCCATCATCCTCAACCCCTTCAGATTTTTGTGTTTCAAATGCCTTTAAGATAGACTATCTCTATGAAGTTTCTCTTAGTGATGAAACCAAGATCTCTGAATCCCAGCTTCCCTTGATGAACCCCTATTTAGCTTTTGATAAACCCACTTCGTCATTTTCACCCATTCATTATATTCGCCAACTCATTCGCCAGACTCCAAAGGAAGTGAAAGAATACGTTCAGTCCTTCAAGTTCGACCAGCACCACATTCTTGCCACTGAAAAAGAGTACTTTGTTACTCTTCAAATTCTTCTAGAGTATCCTAGACAGTGGATCCAGCAAGGATATTCCCATGTTCATTATGGAGCCGTTCGCCTTGCTCTTACTTTTCATAGTAAAAAATGTTTGCCAATTGTGGCGAGAATTGCATTGTTAGATACCAGGTTTTTAGAATACCAGCATGCTTGCATTGGTACTGTTTAGACCACTTTATATGCTGGAACAGTCTTTGTAACACTGTATCCAAATTTCAACATTGCCCTTTCAGATCCACAGTTACTTTCTTTTCTAAAAGTCCAGATTCAGCTCACTAAAGCACCTCAGACTGCTAATTCTGTAGCAGCAACTTTACACTACCAAATGGTTTACAGAGTGCAGAATCATGCCCTTGATTTAAATTTCAATAATGGAAATGAAGATGCTTTGTTCATTTCCATGCAGAATGACCAAGCATCCTACATTCATGTTCCTAGATAGATCCCAAAGGAAAAGTTGGCCACCCTTCTTCCAGAAACGTGGATTACCAACTATGAAAAGTTGCATCAAAGTAACAAGCCTTTTCAGTCATCAGACTCTGAATTTGTCAGGAAAAAAGATTGAATTGTTTCCATTAAATTTGGCAAGGAAAATGAAGAAAATCATTCTATTTTCCATACTCTTTTTATGATTGAACCATGCGTTCCTGAGTCAATTTCCGAGCCAGATCCAAAAAAGCTTGTTCGACACTTTAATAGTGATGGACATCGTGTCCATTACTATAAAGACCAGTATGGTCATTGTTTTTGGGACCCTTTCTGCCAATGTTTTTATTGTACACATTCCCCTCATGAAGTAGATCCATTTGCAAAACCTCCACCTCGACGAAAACACAAAAGGCCAAAATACACTCTGTACCGAAGGTACTTGAACGGAGATCTCTCTATTGATACTCTTGGTGAATGTGATAAATTTCAGTTTATGGTCTCTTATGCATCAACTCCACCACCAGAGTTCCCTACTCTATCACCAGATTCACTAGATTCACCTCCTCCATCCCCTCCTCAGAAAAAACCAGTCATTTCCCCGTTTTATAAGCCAATTGTAAAATGGGCCAAGAAATTTTTATACCCACTTAAGATTCCATCAGAAACACCACCAAGCTCTTCCATCGCCATGTTCCAAGAAACATATTTTCCTCCTCTTGTTCGGGAAAGCTCCAAACTCTCTTTTCCAGCCCCAAAAGAATTTATTGATCCACAAGACAGATATAGGCACGTCCCTAAAATGTGGCACCCCTCGACGGCCCCCGATCCGTTAGGGTCGCCACAGTTTGCTTACTTTTCACTTTCCCTATTAACATGTCACTCCGATACCATTTCAATTGCAGCGGGTCCATACAACCATGGGGGTTTACATATTTTTTTTTTTTTTTAAATAGGTTTCTTGCGCAATTCATATACGGAAGCACATCCAACAAACTCCCTTCCCTATATTCAGAAAACGATGCACACCTACTAAACATCTTATATAAGTTAAAGCCGAACACATTTATTTAAATAAAACAGATGGACATCTTTAGTCGATACATCGAAATGCCAATGTTTCTATACTCGCTATACTTCAAAAGATGACCAACATTTTCTCCAACAATCGAATACTTAAAGTCCATCGATCAGTGTCGGCGTCCAAAAGTTCCTCCCTTTGCTATCCTCCTCCTCGCAATCATATCCAACCACTTGATCCATCTACTGGTAGTAATGGCAGCAGAGGTGTCTTATCTAGTCTGAAATGTTGGTCCCCAGAGGGGTGAGTACAGCCACTCAGCAGGTAAAGGATCAATAAACCACTCAATGCATCATACAATACAATCATAACAATCATAGCACAATACATGTCATTCAAGCATCCATGCACAATTTGCCTTGATACCATACGCATGTCATCATACTGCATGTACATACATCCTCATATAATCATTACCATCATCATGTCACATATACCATCATGTCATAGGTGCACATACATCCATGCACTCATTATCATGCATTCATGCATACATGTTACCATCATGCATAATTCAATTTCAATTTCCCAATCTCATTCTTTCATTTTGGGCCGTCACATTTCTCTTTCTCGGGACCAATGTTTGCATCCCACATTTATCACTCGCACCCAATCCTGGCATCGCGAGAACCATCCGGCACAATACCTGCCGGGCATCCGGCACAATACCTGCCAGGCATCTTGCATCCCAACTAGCATCACGAGATATCCCCCCGGGCACAAACCTCCGGGGCTTCCGGAATTACGTACCGACATACCACCAGGATCCCCCCTCCTCTGGAATTACGTACCGTATACCACCGGGCATCTCGAAACTCCCGAGGAAATCTCCGGGGCTCGCCATGAAAATGGTTTCCCTTACCCTCCGGAATTACGTACCGACATACCACCAGGTCTCCCCTAGAATTACGTACTGTATACCACCGGGCATCCCGAGACTCCCGGGGCATCGTCGGCTCACACCTCCGACGGTCTTGTTACCATCTCCATTCTCATTTATACATGTATCTCATTCACAATTATGGCTCAATTTCAACATGGCATGTGATGTGATGGCAATCAAGATCATTTTCATCCTTTGAATCATACATGCATCTCCATTCATCATCATACATGCAGCAAGACATAATCATTCATAACAACACAATTCATGGAGTCCATACAATTTAGAATAGTCCATATGTCATGCCTTTTTGAAGTTTATTAAATTCCAGCTTGTACAATTTTTTAAAGCATTTAAAGTAATTATCCATATGATTCTCAAAAATCATAAAATCAGGACATGTGATAGACAAGACAATAAGATAACAATTTCATGAAGAACACATGCCCAAACGAGTTTCACACAAGAAGATATAATCCACACAAATACAGCATGCAATTTTGGATAGAAACAGATTGTGCAGTTTTTGAAATAATTCGATTAAAATACACGAATGACCTCCGAAAATTATGAAATTTTACCAGGTTATAGTTAAGACACTAAAGTAGATTTTTTATGAAGACATCTAGGCCATATTAGTTCTAGATAATTTTCTACAGACGTCCGAAGCTCCTGATTCTAGCACCGAAACGTCCAGTATAACTATCCCCGAAATATCGAGTTTTCACCCACTTATTCTTCTTTGTTTCGTCTGAAATTTGGATATGTTATGCTTCAAGAGGTCTCCTACAACTTTCATTAAGGGATCTAAGTGAAATTTTCAGAGAATAGTCACCATATAAGTCCCAAGAAGTCTCGGTTGTCCGTACCATGTTTCCAGATTTACCGTCTTCAAGAAAAAGTCGATTCACTAGGCTACACTTGGTCATTTTACCTCAAATTTGAGTATGTTAGTCTTTAGGATGTTCTCTACAAGTTTCATGAAGAAATCGAAACAAGATTCCGACTAAAAAGTCACATTCAACCCACAAAACTACCAAAAGGTCAGCAAAGCAGTTCCAGATCTAGTGTCTTCGTAGGAAGAGGGTTTCACCCCTTAAAACTCAGTATTGTTATCTAAAATTTTAGTATGTTATACTTTGAGATGTTTTCTACAACTTTCATGAAGGAGTCGAAGTCAAAATCCAACTCAAAATATGCATGCAAGCCTCCACAAGTTTCTGGGTCAGGCGGTTTACACGAAATCAGCAAGCATCTTCAAGAACAAACCACATTAGCTTCGGTTCCTTGGCTCTAAACATCCAAGAATTCAACCACACATGCAAGACACACATGCAAGAGTAGAAATCGATCCTAACTTGCCTCCAAAATTGAACAAATAATGGCACACAGACGGCGACGAATGGACGGCGACGGACAAGCGGACCTCCTCCCTCGCTCGGCTTCTCCCTCTCTCTCTTGGCTCCTCACTCTCTCGCAACTCTCTCTTTCTCTCACTCTCTCAAAACCAGCCACACTCTCTCTCTCTCTCTTTTTGGTTGTATATATATTTGCATGCATTCTCATTTGCATGGGGGACAAGTGTTCTCATGGAAAGGACAAGTGGAAGATGCATGGACAAGTGGTCAAAGAGGAAGGACAAGTGTTGGTGGTGAAAGGCATGCTCTCCCCCCTCCCCTTTTGGTTCGTACAACACCCTTGGGGTGTCTCTTGGGCCTGCTTGGGTCCTTAATCTTGGGCCCAAGAGTCCTTAAAATAAAGCCCAATTCCCCCTTTATTTATATATATCAAATTTAATTTAATAACAAAAATTCAGATTGCTTTATATACAAGTATATACACACACACATATATATACTCCAAATTCTTACGGCCCGCTCAATATCTTCAAGTTCTAATTCTTTAATTTTTAGCGCATATAATTCTTATGCAAGATCAAATCCCATCCTTTTGGTTCAAAGGATAAAATTGAAATACTATTCCAAATGAACAAATACGAATCAATGCCTGTAAAATAAAAATAAAGTCACAGTTCGGTGACTGTCACCTATTCATGGACCTTAATGTATTTGGAGGTTGCCATGAATTTTGGGATGCCACATAAAATACTTGCCCCCACTGATGTGGATGAGCATGGAAGACAGAAAATAACTCCTATTGCTGAAGTTGTCTTAAATTGGCAATCGAAGACTCTCCTGGCACATAACAATGCTTTCAAAGCAATTGATTCCAAGATTGGAAATGTGCAGCAAGATCTGCAAAGATATGATGAAACCACCAAAAAGATGCTTTTAGATTTCCAAAAGAGGCTTTATGCCTTGGAATCTGGACAACATCTAGGATATCAACATCTTGAAAGTCCTGGAGCACAAATAGAAAAGCTTAAAAGACAAATCTAGATCCTTGAGGAAGGAAGGCTCAATCCATTCCCAACTACCTTGCGAGCAAATCCTCTCCCTCCTCCACCACCTCAGACGTTTATCTTTGCTGCTATCACAAATTCACCTATTAGACAAGACATGACAGATGTAGCTGAAATGCGAAATCGCCTCAAAGAACTTGACCACATAAGGAAAGAAATGAAAAAGAGAAGATGCCCAAAGAATCCTCTCTTATCATAAGGGAGCTCGACCAAATGATGTTGTCAACCCCGTTGGAATCTTTTTTAAGAGACTTGGGTAATCAAGAACCACAGCTTGATCCTAATCCTATCACGCCACAACCTCCACCCCAAATTGATCCCGTTATTCCAACAGACCAAATTATGTTTCTAACAGAACCAGCTTTTCCAAATATTTTTGACACTAAATCGGATTCAGTATCTCTTTCATCCTCATCATCCTTTTCAATCCCTACCATCGATTCCTTTCCTATAGCAACAATAACTTCATCAATATTCATGGCTGACCCCCCATACCATGATATGGATTCAAATCCTTCTGAACCAGAGGTTGTTCAGCCAAACAATCACTCTCAAAATGTATCCACTTCATCAAAACAGTTTTTTACTATTGATGACATACCTTACCACATTGGCCAGAAAGACTTGAGGAATTTCATACTTGGCTAAATACCCAAGCCATTACCAACCAGGACAAGTATGATGTTCTTTTCAACTTTGTCACTAGATTCACAAATAGCCTCAAACTTTGGTGGCAAATTGTGGCAGAACAAATCAGCTTCAATTTCTGCTTTCACCAAGCTTTGGCCATGCTATTACTCTTCTATATCATTTCTTTGTGGGAAAACCTGTTGATCTTATAGAGCTCAAAAGAATAGAATTTTTTGAAAGAAAATGCTGCTTTCTTCAGAAAATACATCTTGATAAGCATTATCGTGAAATGCTTAAGCTCTTCTATCAAATTGGAGCTGATGCAAATTTGAAGCATGTTTTCTTGACCTCAATTCCCAAAGAATTATCCCAAACAGTAGAAAGGACCTTTATGTCCAAACAAAGAAGGATCTAGGATGTTCCATTGGGAGAAATCCAACAAGAAATTCATTTGTGCCTTGAAGAACTCTGTATCAAACGTTAAATGATTCAGACCTATGTTAACGACAATAGAGAACTTGACAGGGCCTGTTCTCGCTAGAACCTGAAAATTAAATGCTCCAAAAAAGATTGTGATGGATCTTGTGGCAAATCTTCTCAGAAGAAGAAGCATTTCAAAAAGCTCTGGATAAACAAATCTAGAGATGGCTCTAAGCACTTCCGAATAAAGAAAAAATGGAGATACTTATGCAAAAGGAAAGATCACTTAGGTCACAAGAAATCAAAACGATGCTTCATCTGCAACCAAAAAGGACATTTTTCCAAGAACTGTCCTCAGGCGAAAAAAGGTCAGAATCATTTGATACATCATATAGAGAATGAAGCCGGTATTTCTCTTGAAAATGATGATATTGAATCTTTATTCTTTGCGGATGAAGAACCATGCGAACAAACTCTTATGTCATTCCTTATTATCAAACTCCCAGCAAAATTGATTCAAATTCGGATTCCGAAGATATGTTCCATATATCTCTGACTCCTTCAGAAGAAAGCACAGACATATTTTCAAGTCAAACTCATTGTCCCCATTTTCCTGTGAAAATATTCACTTCAAAGTTTGCTAAACCAATTACTGTCATTGCTCTTATAGACACTGGAGCTGCTTCTTCAATCTTAGACACAAAAATTCTTTCTGAAGAATATTGGACTTCCTGTGTCCGATATTTTAACTCTACTTCGGGAGACACTTTCTCTACAAAAGTGAGAACCACTCCGATCACCGTCCAGTTTTTTTCCACATTGTTCTATAACCACAAAGATTTGATCATTGGTTGGGACATTATGACTCAAATTTCTCAACTTCGCATCATTCTTGGAAAAGGGTCTTAAGTATAAAGATCAATTTTCTGAATTTGTCAACATTCAGAGACTTTTTTCCATTTAAATGAGCCTATTGGATCCGATCATGCAAAAGTTGTTGGAATCCTGTTTGGAATCTCATTTTGAGTTCGCTCAAAAGTGTTCCCATCCTTTATGGAAAAACTCAGAATTCTTTGTTCGTCTTCCTTTAAAAAAAATGAAGACATCAATCCAACCAAGGCGAGTCATATGGGAATGAATCCAAAACATTTGATTTTGGCTCAAAAGGAATGCTCATAACTGCTGCAACAATGACTTATTGAGGTCTCACATTCTCAATGGGCATGTGAAGCCTTCTATGTTAATAAGCATGTAGAACAAAACCAAGGAAAGATGAGATTGGTAATTAATTACCAACCCCTTAACCTTTTCCTCCAAGATGATAAATTCCCTATACCTTCCAGAAACTCTCTTTTTGCTAGATTATCCAAGGCCCAAATTTATTTCAAATTTGATTTCAAAGCCAGTTTTTGGCAATTGGGCATTCATCCCGAAAATAGACCCAAGACAAGGTTCTGTATCCCAAATCAACATTTCCAATGGAGAGTTCTTCCTTTTGGTTTGAAGGTTGCACCATCCCTTTTTCAAAAGGCAATATGTCGAATCTTTCAACCAATTATGTCAAGTGCAGCAATATACATCGATGACATTTTACTCTATAGTCCTGACGAACAATCACACTACCAACTTCTTGAACAGTTTGCTGAAATTGTAAAGAAGCGTGGAATCATGCTTTCTCAAAGAAAGATGAACATTGTCCAGATAAAAATTAAATTTTTTGGTATGCACCTCAACAAAGGGACATATTACCCAGAGCCACACATTGCTCAAGAATTGTTGAGATTTCCTGAAGAAAATTTCACAACAAAGCAAGTTCAGCAATTTCTTGAGATAATCAACTATCTTAGAGATTTTGTTTCAAATATTGCAAAGCTGCTCATTCCCTTGCAAACAATGCTCAAGAAGAATTCCCCACCTTGGGGAAAAGCTCAGACTAAAGCAGTTGCTGAACTTAAAGAGATTATGCAATCTCTTCCTTCATTACAAATCCCATCAACTGGGAAGAGAATTCTCCAGACTGACGCAAATGATGAATACTAGGCTGCCATTTTATTTGAAGAAATTGATGGTAAGAGAAATCTATGTTCCTACAAAAGTGGAAAATTTTCTCAGGCTAACATGCATTACCACTCCACTTTTAAAGAAATTTTGGCAGTAAAAAATGGCATAAAAAAGTTTGAGTTTCATCTCATTGACCATCACTTCCTGGTAAAATTGGATATGACATATTTCCCTCAGATGACCAAATTCAAATAGAAGCAGGTTCCAAATTCTCAACTGCTTCGATGGGCTGAATGGTTCTCAAAATATTCTTTTGAAACCAAACACATTCCAGGAGAGAAGAATGTGCTTGCTGATTTCCTGTCAAGACCTAAAGCACCTGCGGAAATTAACATGTACATCATGAGGCATGCTTTTCATATACGCCAACATTGTGAAAAGTATAAAATTGAGAAAGTTAAAGACTGGCCAAGCTGGCGATACCCTTGGAGATCATCGAACAAATCTAGAAAGACAACCTTACTGAAAATCTAGATAAACCCATGTGGCAATGCCATACAGATCTGTTCAGACTCAATGGAGGTTGGATTCTTTATCCTTTTGGATTAAATGCATATTATCCGTTCATACATCCTTTGATATGGAAAGAAAATGATTTTCCTAATCAACTTCGATGGTTATTATGGTACTTAACCAATAAGTACTTAATAGCTATTGAAATCACAACTAGAAGATTCATTGCTAGCCTCACTAGGATATTTGGACTCGGCAGAGGTAAGATTGAAAATGAGAATGAAAAAAACCTTTTAGATTTCCTTAATTGGTTTTATCCTCCAACTCACTGAAGATGGCTCTTGGAGAAAGAATTGAGAACTACACAGCCAAACCCTGAAGTCCACACCATTATGTTTTTCCGAAGACCTTAAGCTTTTCTCACTAATAATGGTAACATCATCAATGCCCCTCTAAGTATAGGTACCTCATCTTACAGACCTGCTCCACATAGTATAGAGGCTCGAGTTCACAAATCTTATCCAAGACTTGTTGGTTGCTGTGAGCACCAATATCGAGAACTCCAAAGAATCCTATGCCAGGAAAATAAAACCATTCCTCCAGATGCATGGAATTATAATGTATTCACTGCATGGGATCATTATGATTTAGCATCAAAAGCCAAGGAAGCGCTCGAAGAATTTAGACAAGCCGCATCATCACATGAGCATGAAATGGCAGACACCGGTGACATTGCACAATCTTCCCAAGACCCCTATGCTAGATGAGGAGGTCCTCTTTCTCAAGATCCCTACAGCCAGGGATGTTTGTCCTTGTCTCCAAACATAGACACATCTTTCTATGCACAACCAGCCAATTAGCCATAGCCAAGCATTCCTACTAACACCACAGATGATGACAATACAGACTAGGCTCAGAAAGAAACATCCCACTAGGCCCACGAGGAAGCATTTGCATCCACAACACACCAACTGAACCAAATTCTCTCACCAGAAGACCTTGAAGCACTGGAACAAAAATATCATGAACATTGTCTAGCAACAGTCCACAGCTCAGATGATTTGGACTATGACTACAATGCTCGTGACGGACGAGACCGCTGAACAAGATCACTGTCCGTACAAGTTTACTATAGCAAGTTACTGTTCACTTTTACTGTAGCAGTAGGCTAGGGAAATCACTATTCATTGTCACTGTTCATACCATGCGAATAATTCCCTACCAAGATTTTCGAAAGCCTCTATTTGTTTCAGGACTCGTGAGCTTGGTCCTTGTTTGTGTGTGACCTCTTATTGCCTATAAAAGGCGAGGAAGATGTAATGTGTTGGGCAGAGTCCCTTGAGTAAACTGAGTGTTTTGTGAAATTCTCTCATGGCTTTCTAAACTCTTTCTTCTTCTCCAGCCTGGTAGAATCCTCTGAGAAATGTAGCTCGAATAATTAGAAATGTTTACATCTTGATTCTATATGGATGTCTCTAGGCTCTGAACTAAATGGCATAGTAGTTTTCTACTAAAAGGCTATCCCTGAAGGGCTCGAACAAGAAGTTCGCCCACTGTGGGAAGGCATACTTGCAGGAAACTGACTTCGTCCTCCCTAGTTTTAAGTCTAGTTCCATTCAAATGGTGTAGATTGCCAAGATTTCTTCCAAGAAACTTGTTCGTGGACTTCCCAAGTTGACTTATCAAAAGTCTGAATTATGCACTCCATGTATTTTGGGAAAATAGGCTAGAAGTTCCTTTAAACCTGTAAATCAAGTTTTTACCAATCGAGCTTTGCAGCTTCTGCATATGGACCTCTTTGAACCAACCAAAACTCAAAGTATTGGTGGAAAGAAATACTGCTTAGTAATTGTAGATAATTACTCTCGCTTTACTTGGGTTTACATTCTGGCAAATAAGTCTGAAGCCTTCTCTCACTTCTCAAAGTTTGCCAAGAAGGTTAGAATGAAAAAGGATATGCTATTTCGAGCATACAAACAGACCATGGAGGTGAGTTTGAAAATCAAGATTTTGCGAAGTTATGTGATGAATTTGGTTTCCAGCATGTTTTCTTTTCTCCATACACTCTAGAACAAAATGGGGTCATGGAAAAGAAGAATAGATCCTTACAGGAGATGGCCATAACCTTCTTAATTGAGAGCAAAATTGCCTCTCAATTTTGGGCTGAAACAATTTCTATAGCTTGCTACATCATCAATAGAGTGTTCTTGATGTCTATTCTAGAGAAAACTCCTTATGAAGTGTATAAAGGGAAGAAGCCAAATGTTTCTTACTTCCATGTATTCGGCTGTAAATGTTATGTTTTGAAAAATGCAAATAATCGAACTTGGAAGTTTAAAGAAAAATCAAACGAAGGAATTTTCCTTAACTACTCAACCTCAAGCAAAGCATTCGAAGTCTTTTAACAAAAAGACTCAATCTGTGAAAGAATATATGAACGTCAAGTTTCAAGATTCTATGTAGAATTAGCTAGATCAAACTCAATTTGAAAAATTGGAACCTGTTCCAGGCTTTACAAAGTCTATTTCCCCTGAAGAGGTTTAGGTTTCTAAAGATCAGCAACAAGCAGATCTAGGAGATTCAACCAAAGCAAAGAATCAGCAGACTCTCAGACCCACCAGCAATTGGAAGCATAAGTCAAGTCATCCCACAGAACTCATCATTGGCAACATTGATGAAGGGATTTGCACCAAATCTAAAAGGCGAGAATAGTCTAGTGCTCTAGCACTCGTTTCTAAGATAGAACCAAAAAGTGTAGAAGAAGCCCTGTCTGATAAAAGCTGGATTGAAGCTATGCAAGAAGAGCTCAGACAGCTCAGCATCAACGATGTTTGGGAGCTAATTCCTAAACTTAAAGGTAAGTCTGTTGTCGGGACAAAATGAGTTTTCAGGAACAAGATGGACGAAAAAGGAAAAGTGGTTAGGAACAAAGTAAGATTCGTGGTCAAATGATATACGCAAGAAGAAGGAATAGACTATGATGAGACCTATGCACCAGTAGCGAGGTTAAAAGCAATTAGATTATTATTTACTTTTACTTACTATAAAAATTTCAGGTTATTCCAAATGGATGTAAATAGTGCCTTCCTCAATGGATTCACCCAAGAAAAAGTCTATGTGGAACAACCACTGGGATTTGAAGATCCAAGAAAGCTAGACTCAATCTACAGACTGAAAAAGGCCTTGTATGGACTGAAGTAAGCATCTCGAGCTTAGTATGAAAGGTTAAGTAAATTCCTAACCCAAAATGGTTTTGTTAAGGGAAAGGTAGATACTACTTTGTTCATAAAAAGAGGGGGTAAAAACTTTATGCCGGTTCAAATTTATGTTGATGATATTATCTTTGGATCACCTAATAAAAATCTATACAAGAAATTCTCTAAATGTATACATGATGAATTCGAGATGAGTATGATGGGTGAGTTAACTTTCTTTTGGGATTGCAAGTTAAACAATTGAAGAAAAGTATCTTTATTCACCAAGAAAAATATGCAAAAGATCTCATCAAGATATTCGGATTTGAGCATTGCAAGAAGACAGAGACACCGATGTCAAGTTCTTTGAAGTTAGATAAAGATGAAAGAGGAAAGAAAGTAGACCATAAGCTTTACAAAAGCATTATCGGTTCTCTTCTTTACCTTACTGCATCTAGACTTGACGTTTTGTTTAGTGTTTGCATTCGTGCCAGATTTCAATCTGATCTCAAAGAATCTCATTTAAGTGCTACAAAATGCATCATCAAATATGTTGCGACTACTCCAAAGCTAGGTCTATGGTATCCTAAAGAATGAGACTTTACTCTTCTTAGATATTCAGGCGCATATTTAGCAGGTTGTAAAGTCAATAGAAAGAGTATTTCTAGTACTTGTCAACTACTGGGTAGCATGCTAGTGTCTTGGTTCTCAAGGAAACAGAGTATTGCATCTCTATCAACAGTGAAAGCAGAGTATATGGCTCTTGGGAGCTATTGTTCTCAAATTTTGTGGATAAGACAATAGCTAAGAGACTTTGGAATTGAAGAATTGTGCACTGAGATCAAATGCGATAACACCAGTGCTATTAATCTCACCAAGAACCCAATCCTTCATTCAAGGGCAAAGTATATAGAGATTTAACATAATTACATAAGAGATCATGTCTAAAATGGGGAGATTATGATTCAGTTCATTGACTTGAAGAATCAGTTGGCAAACATATTTACAAAGTCTCTAGAGAAAAATCTATTTGAGTCTATTCGCACCAGATTGAATATTTTATCTCCTACGAGTTAAAGTCTAGAGCTAGCCAAACTCAAAATTTCCAGATGCTACTTTAGTAAGAGAATGTCTCAAATCCAAGTATTTTATTTTTGGAATGAAAAGGTATGCTTAACCGAATCGTTGTTTGCCTATTTTATTTTTAGCAATTATCTTTTTCAAATTTTTGAATTTTTGGCAGTTTTTATTTCGAAAAAGCAGTTTTCTTTTTACGATTCAATTATTTCTTTGTGACGTTTCATCTTCTTTACATATATAACTATTGCATTTCTTTCGAGCATTTCATTCCAAACCCTAGAATACAAACTGTCTACTCTCATTTTTATTCTCAAGTTTGTTATGCAAGTTTTCATCTTTTTCACTCGAACTTATTCGGGAAATCCTCTACAACTGTGAAGATGTCTTTTCAAAGAAAGTCGTCTCATATCACAAGCAGGGGACCACAGAATATGCCTAAGGACCTGACACATTTTGATCTGACCGAAGAAGAAGAGTCTCCACAACACTCTCAACAGCGTGTTACACAGAATCCTCCACGCCAATCAATGGAAGAGGAAGTCAAGGAAGACGTAGAACCTCTAAGAAATTTGAAACCTCAGGTTCTTTATAAGCTTTACTCTCATTTGAAGCAGGGTGGTACTCCTATGTGTTTTATCAATGAATTTCTAAGAGAAAGAGGATATAAGAACGAGACTCTGTTCTTGCGAGCGATGGAAAGACTAGGAATAGCACCTGAAGGAGCGGCATATCGAATGTTTCTTAACTTTCCGGTTGATCCTCACTTTAGTTCTTTCAATCAGCCTGAAAGCAAAGACGATGATGAGAGGATGTTTTTGAACTTCCAGCCGAAAATGGGCATTGCTGCTGAAGTGCCTGGTGATGGAACAAGTCTCTTTCACTCTAATGATCACAAACGGGTTTACACCCAATTGCTAAAAAGAGGGGTGATGAACCCTCGATCGGTCGATTTTGATTTTATAGACTTGATCAAGGTGAACCTGAGGGAGAAATTTGCTCTCCTTCAACTGGAAAACTTTTGTTCTAAAACTGTTGTCGCATATCCTAAGTTGACTGCATATTTCTATTTGAAACTTGTCTTTTCTAGACTCAAATAGATTTCAATTCACAGTGCGTGATAAAAGCTACGTGGTGGATGTTGACACGTTGACTGACATTATTGGGGTGGAAAGGAGTGGTTTCCAACCAATAAGTGTCTCGATTGAACAAGCAACAATATTTCTTGTTAGGGATAGACTTCCTGAAGGAGGCATCACTTATTCTAGAATATTAGCCTCGAATATTTCGCTGCACAAAGTCGTGATCAATTGCATCCGACTAAAGGCAACTTCAAAGATAGATGTTTCTAGATCTGAAGCCAAACTGATGTTTGCCATCAATAAAGGAATGAAGTTCTCTCTCCCTCATACAATCCTAATGCATATGTATAGGAATATTGTGAAGGATAAGGGACAACTCCCTTACTCAGCGTTGGTCACACAACTATTCAAACATTTTCAAATTTAGTTTCCAGCCTCTCTTTGTGCTAGAACTATTGCTCCTATGGTTATAGGATTGAAAATGGTGTCTAAGATGAGGTTGAAAGAACTAAACAAAGCCATAGAGCACTTGAAGGAAGAGACCCCCAGCAAAACCAAACAAGACTTTGTTGCAAAAAGAAGAAAAGGAAAGGAAATTATGTGATAACCTACCAAGAAAAGATCTCTTATCCTGCAGGACGAAGAGGATGAGGATGATCTTACTATCTCTACCTTCGCCTTAAAGAATCTTCAGAGTTTTGTCATTTTTGAGTAGCAACAGGATAAAGAAGAAAGGGAAAAAGGAGAAACAGAGCAAAGAAAAGAAGGAAGAGAAGACAAAGAAGGAATAAGGGAAAGAGAAGAAGCAGGAAGAGAAGCCGAAGAAGCAAGAAGAGAAGCTGAAGAAGAAGAGGGTCAAGATGACTCCCATGAACTAACATTTGCAATATCCTTATCTCAGGATTCATAAAAGACAAGGAGTAGACTTGTAGGAGCTCGAACCGAAAAAGAACATCACTCTTGATCTGAAATCGAGAAGACTCAAGAATGAGAAATTCCTTCTCCACCTGTAGGCACCAAAACAGGGGGAGCTCATGTGGACACAGAGACTTCTTCTTAGCACTTTACAAGTGATGATATCAGTCGATCTCCTGCGGATCTAGAAGAGGTCTATGCCTCTCATTTTCCTGAAGCTGAAGTTCCCCCATCTATTAACACTCCACAAACTCAACGCGATGAGGCTAGTGCACAAATAGAAACTACTGCAGACTTTCAAAGGCTACTAGAGCTCCTTCTGAAGTTAAAAGCATAGCAATATAGAATGAAGGATGATATCCAAAAGCTTCACTCTGCTTTGCAATCTACTTCAGATTCTCTCCATGAGAAGGTATAGACTCTTCACCTTCAAGTTCAAGCTTTACAACAACAAGTTAAAGAGACTGTCAAGGTTGAAGATGTTGAGAAGCTAAATGAGACAATGTGAAAGCTGGAGGAGACAATTCAATCAATGGGGGATTTTCAGCTCACTTGAATTCCAAAACAAACCTTATTTCATTTGTCTTTTATCTATTTTTGACTTTCTCCACTTTTTGCTGCTAACAAAAAGGGGGAAAACATGCAGATTTGATTTACTTAAACTTTTGTTGAACTTTTACTTGAATTTTTATTCTATTATTATGTTTGACCTTTGCAGGCAACTTACTTTTATGGTAATGATTATGGATTGATAGTTGTTTAAGTCTTGATATTTGTCTTATCTTTTCAAAATTAACATGTTTTTTGTGGTTGCAGAATCGATGCTATCAAGATCCGAATCAAACTTATTTTTATAAAATATTATGTACTGCTTAAGAGTTGTTTTGCAGGTCAAAAGTTTCTAAATCTGCAGGAAAGTTTTGTCACCATAAAAAATGGGGACGTTGTTGGAAAAAACTCCTTTAATGTTTTGAAGATGACAAAACTTATCCAAAGTCTAGTCTGAAGACTTCCAGACTTTAGTGTCAAAATCTAATGATTGCCAGACTTTAGTGTCAAAGTCTGCCCACGGTAACAAATTCCAGACCGAATGCCACTAAAGAATGAAGACTTATCCAGACGTAAGATCATCTTTATTTCTTCAAAGGTTTGGTTCGTATGGTTTATGGATGGCTTTCTGGTTGGACATAGCACCTACATGATTGGGTATCTTTAATGGAATCAATTTCGATATTCAAATCTTTTGGAAGGCAAGTAAACTTAGAAAGAATCTATTTATGGAAACCAAAATCCTAATTGTATGGGCGAACAGAATTGACGGGCTTTCATCACAATCATCAAACGGCTCGAAATCTCCTTAATTGATTCTATTCAATAGGTTGATTAGAGGAATTGATTTGGAAAGTGCCAACTGTCAAGAAAGCATGAAGGAGTATTTAAATGACACGTCTCTAGTCATTCGTTAAGTGTGTGAAAGAAAATTTTCAAAATCTAAAACTTCCTAGTTCCTTGTTATTTCATTCATTGAGCTAAAATTTGTATTCAAAAGAGAGAAAGACTTATAGTGTAACTTCGTGAAAGAGTAGCAGACTCTTCATTGTGAAGTCAAGATCATCAATGCTGTAAAAATCTCTTTTGATCCTTAGTGAAATCCAGCCAATAGACTGTCAACGTGGGAGAGTGAACGTAGGCTTGATCTAAGCCGAATCACTATAAACTCTGTGTTTTTATTCTCTTCCATTAACTCCTTTATTTTGTTCGTAGTTTCATCTAAAGTCTGAATTCGTTCAAAATATGTCATTTTCTAAAAGCAAATACTTCTACTGAACTTTGCAAAAAAAAATTCATAACACCTATTCACCCCCTCTAAGTGTTGTTACTAGCCCTTTCAGTCCTGAGCAATAATTCGCTTATAAGACTTCCATTTCGAGTCGAGCCTAGGCCATCCAAGTGAATATTGAATGCACACGGTATATGCGATCCAACTCCATCTCAATTATCACGTCAAAGTTATCCTCACTAGAATTCATACTTTTCAATAATTGATATAACGTGGCTCACATACTATGGATAGGCATAAGAATGTTTCACATGGTCTTCCCCACATCGAGCACTAGTGAGGGTTGCACAACTCTTACTAGTAGATGTCAAGGTTGTGTGCAACCCTCACTAGTCAAAGGAAGGGGCCATACTGCCTTCTCTTGTGGGTAGGGGTGTTCATGGTTTGGTTAAGAGGAATTTTCGACCAATTCCAATTTGGGAAAATCTTGAACCCAAAGCTATTCACACCTAATTTTTAGTCAACATGTCGATAAAAGGTAAAAAATCGAGATTTGGGTTTCTGATAGTGATGGAGCCTAATTTCTAAGCCAAACGTGTTGTTTTTTCTTTTCTTTCTTTTGCATTGTCGTTTTTAAGCAATTTCTAACTCATTTTCATGAAAAACTCGAAAAGTCAAACGATTGACTTTTGAGTTGGCTTTTTAGTCAACCTTTTGACCAAAATTCAATCCTATGTCAAAACTTGACTTTTTACCTTAAAGTATTTCATTTAGCTTTAATTTCACTTTTGTCAAATTAATTTCTTGAAAATTCAAAGATTTGACCAAAAAATCAATCTTTTAGGAAAAGTCAACTAAATGGTTGCCTTTTGGTCAAACATTTGATAAACAAAATGGAAAAGATAAAAAATCTACAAAACATTTCCTTTAATGTCAATTTGACTTTTGTGTTGAAAATTTCACAAAATTCAATAAAGAACCTTGATTTTTGAATTTTTCAGTTTTAGGTTCTAAATCAACTAAAAATAAAATTACTTTTATTCTAGTCATAATTAGGTATAGTTCATTATTTGACATTTGGTTTAGGGACTGCTTGAAATCTGCTTGTGTGTTCAATTTCACGAATTGCCAAGTCAAAATGCGAATTGCCGTTTTTAGCCATAATTAAGGAACCAAAATCGATTATTCATAACTTGCAAACAGACAATTGTTTCCCGCTCATTTCCTTAAGATAAATCCAAATTCATAATCAATTTTGGAAAATTCACGCTAGAACTTATCAATTTAATGGATTTTATTATCCCGATCATAAGAAAGTCAAGCAATTAAGCATCAATCATCAAAATTCGAATTGACCCATTCATAGCTATGGTTTAATTTCATAAATTTAGGTCCAATTTTAATATTAGGCTTAGATCCATTTTTTACCTAAGCTCAAGCACTTCATTTCAAGGTTAATTTGAATGCAATAAGTTAGACAAGGCAATTGTGACACTAATTGAGTTCAATTTTAGTTAATTTATAATTTTGCTAGTTAAATTGCAAATTTTATCATTTTATCCCTTTAGGCCCAATTTAAAGCACCCATAATTTTGACTTTTTTTTTTCATGATAATTATTCAATTAGGTCAATAAAAGACCCCTAGATCATGTTCATAAGGTTTGATTAGCTTAATTGTACCTTAATTGGCCAATTTCTTCTTAAATTTGGTAAAATCCCTTTTCAATTTGGTCTTTTAGGGAGCAAATTGCATAAATTTTGGAGTCATAGGAGCCCTAAGTGGATGAAATAATGAGAACCAAACCAAACCGATCAAGAACCAGTCAAAAATCGGTCGAACCAGACTAAACAGGTCTAATCAATATGATCGACTACTAGTGAGGCTGGCTAATTCAGCCCCTTTCCGGCCGATTCCTAACCTTCGGCAACCAATTCTAAGATTCTCTCAATGTCAATTTCACTTTTGCACCTTCAATTTTTCGATTTAAAGATTGACCCTCGAATTTTATCAAATTAGAAATTAACCCATAATCGGACATTTTGACGCAATTCCTGATTTTTCCTTGGGTATTTGCAAATCAAACCCACTAGATTAATTACCCGTCACCTCGAGATCATGATGAAGCATTCGAAATTGATTTTTGACCATTGGATCGAAATTTCGACCATTGAATTGAACCAACGGTCGAAATTGCTTAATTTGGGAGTATATAAGTGAAATTTTCTTCCATTTTAGGGGGTCTTTCATTTATGCACAAAATTTCTCTCTCTCTCATCAATCTCTCTCTCTTTTCTATTATTTCCCGCCAAAAAAGCTCTCTCTCTCTCTCTCTCTCCCACTACCGGTTTGACCGAATCCTTCTCCGGCAAAACCATCGCCACCGGTTCAAGCCCCCTGCTGGCGGCATTCCTACTCTGATCTATCCTCAGGCTTGTCGGTCACCTGTTTGTGGTTTGGTCTTCACCGGCTGGTCACCAGAAGAGCACCAGTGACTCAATCTACTCCGACCACATCCAAACTGATTCAACTCTTAGACCGGTTCTATTTTCCTTTGTTGTAGGTAATCCAGCCACCTTTTGAAGCTGTTCCTTGCTGTCCAGATCTAGCCCTTGGCAATTTGTGGAGGTTTGATGGAAGTTTTGGCAAAAACTTCGATCAATTTCAATCAAAATCGACTTAATCGTGATAAAAGGTAATTTATTGGTCTCGAATCCCATGAAGCAAGGTCGGATTAGCTAGCCGGGGCTAGAATTTAATATTAGGGATATACACTATGCTCATGTAATCTTTGATGAAATGCTGAAGCTTGAACTTGAATTATTGTGCTTGATTTTGCTTAAATTTGCAATTTCGTAACCTTAGAATTAATTTATTATTTTGACCATAACGAGGTTCGAATCGACCTTGTTTCAACTCGAATCCTTTAGGATTAGATAATAGACATCCCGAGCTTTGAAACGATAGGTTGCATGGTCTAATTAAGTGTTGTTTGACCCTAAAAAAATATCTCCGAAGATGAGCGATTTTGCTGTAGTTCAGTTGGATTTTCAGTTTTGTTTTTGCTCTGAAATAAGACTTTACTATTTTTGTGTAGCCTTCTGTGATAATTTTTGGACAATCTTACCTTATGATTTTTGTTTCAAATCATTTTGTACATAACCTATAATTTTTTCATGATTTTTGGATGTGTTTAACTAGGTCAAATCTACTCAGATCCAAGCCTAGGTCAATCCATTCCGTATTGATCTCTGATTCTGTCATTTTTGTCTTGAGTTCCGGAAGAAATTTTCTTCATGAAAGTTGCTTGTAATTGTGTGGAGAACATCCTGTATTTTTTTTTTAATGATTTTTGAATGTGCTTAACTAGGTCAAATCTACTCAGATCCAAGTCCAAGTTAGTCTGTTCCATATTGATCTTTGATTTTGTCATTTTTTTTACTGATTTTTGTGTTGATTTCTAGAAGAACTTTTCTTCATTAAAGTTGCTCATAATTATGTGAAAAATATCATGTAATTTTTTCACAATTTTTGAATGAGTTTAATTAGGTCAAAATTGCTTAAATCTGAACATAGGACAGTCTATCCTACATTGGTCCGAATTTTATTTTGATGAAATTGAGTCCACAAATGCACCTATTTGATCTCAAATCCTTCATAAGTGTTAAAAGACATATATATATATATATATATATTCAATTGATGCATGCTTTGGGGATAAGTGCATTAGAAGTGCCAAAAATTGTGTACGGCGCTCATTTTGGTGCCAAAAATTTATTTTTGATCACTTAAATGCCAAAAAGTTTGAAAAATAATCATTTTAGTGCACTTTTTTTTTTATTAATTTTTGAAACGAGAGTACAATCAGCATCTAAACAACAAAACGACGCCATTTGGCGTCTTTCCCCCAAGTCAAAACCCTAAATGCACATTGTCATCTTCTTCCTCGAAGAAATCCGACTAGCATTAGCACCGGCACCAACACCAGCACAACTCCACCTCCGGTTTGTCTGACATTGTCAACAAGCCCAAGCTTTTGTCCTCCTCCTCCTCTCCTCCTCCTCCCTCCTTCTCCCTTCAGAAAGACCCACTTCAATCGCTCCCTGAGCATAACCTAATCCACCATTATTATCTGCGCCCTCCTCATCTTCACTCTCTCCACCTTCGATCCCCCTTCTTCCTCCTCCTCCTCCGCCCTCGCCTCCTATTCTTCATGTCACCTCTTGCCCGAGAAATAACCTTGCCTCTCCTCGCTCACTTAGTCGAGCAACTACGATGGAGGCCGAGCGACGGAGGCCGAGCAACAGTGGTCAAGTGACGGTGGCCAAGCGAGCTAGGTCGGCGTTGGGCGAGGATTGAACAAAAAAACCCTAATTTCAATCCCCACATGAGTTGTGTAGTGTCGTTTTTGTGAGGCCATCCACATATGACGATAAGACGACAACGTTTTCTTAAGGAGGATGGAAAATGACATTGTTTAAAAGCCATATCAATTTTTTAAAAAAATATAAAAGCCATGTAATCATTTTGGCCGGAATCTCTTGCCAGTGGCACCAAAATGATCATTTTTCTCCGATTTGGCACTTAAATGATTCGACAGAAACTTTTGACACCAAAGTAAGCATCGTACACAACTTTTGGCACTTCTAGTGTACTTACCCCCATGCTTTGCAAAGTTTTGACCTTGTTAAGTTAGTAAATTGCATGAGTTAAGGTTAAAACATGCTACATCGGTATATAGTCTAAATGTGCATCTTTTTTTTGTCATTTTTGCTGCGATTCATGTGATCATGTTTAGGTTTTGAACTCTCAATGAGAAACATTCATCATCGCATGTTCTATGTGTAGGATTTTTTGTAAGATTTTTGCACGTTTTGAGATATCTGAAATTGTGCGCGTTCTATAAGACTAATGCTGAAAAAAAAGTCTTGCTGTACATGCATCTTGCCATGTTTGTTTGAGTCATTTAGATCCAAATTTTATGATAATGTCTTCTTGACACTTAAATCTCATGTTACAAGGTTTGAATACATGCTCACATCATTGCATTTAAGTGTCATTTTGCATGAGTAATATGTGTTGTAAGAGCGCATGTCTACCTAGAAACTCTCAAGCATTTCATCATGAATCTTGAGTCATTTTGTATTGTTATCGAATTGCATGACATTTTCTTATGCCGATTTAGGGTTAGATAATCACTTTAATTGTTTATCACATCTAATTTCATGTCGCATGTGATTTTTTTTTTCATGCCATCATCGCATGTCCATGTTCTTTTTTTTTAGTTACTAACATGCGCATAATTCAAGATCTTGATCTTAGAGTACTTAATTGACCTAGTTTGTGTTAGGGAAAACTATTTTATTGTTTTGAAGCTAACAAAACTTTTTCAAAAGTCTAATCTGAATACTTGTAGACTTAAGTATTATAGTCTGAAGAACTCCAAACCTTTTGTCAAAGTCTGAAGACCGCCGGACTCTAATCTCAAAGTCTGCCCTCACTGACAGTTTCCAGACTGAAGAATGAAGACTTATCCAGATACAAGATTACCTTCAAGGATTTGATTCATATGGTTTTTGGAAGACCTTATGGCTAGACATAGCATTTACTTGATTGATTATTCTTATTGGAATCAATTCCGATATGAAGATCTTTTTTAAGGCAAACAAAGTTGGAAGGTTTTACTTATAGAAACCAAGATCCTAATTATATGAGTGAGCTATTGATGAGCTTTTATCACATTCCTAAAACGACTCGAGATCTCCTTAATTAATTTTATCCAACGGGTCGATTGGAAGAACTCTTTTGGAAAGTGCCAATGGTCGTTTTGGCATGAAAGGAGTATTTAATGTGATTTTGTTAAATTGTTCTAAGAAGTGCGTGAAAGACAAATTTCAAAGTCTGAAGCTTTCTATTTCATTACTTTCTCAATCATCGAACTCAAAACTGTATACAAAAGAGAGAAACTCTTAGTGAAACTTTGTGAGAAACCAGGAGAAACACTTCACTGAAAAAGTCGAAGATCACAAGTTATAAAATCTCTTTTGATTCATAGTGAAATCTAGCCAGTGGGCTGTCAACACGAGAGAGTGGACGTAAGCTTGATCTAAGCCGAACCACTATAATCTTTGTGTTTTCAATTCTCTTCCTTGAACTCTTTTATTTCGTTCGTAAATTTATTTAAACTTGCTCTAGTCTATTACTTTGTAGATTCCACTTTGAAAGAAAAAGTTTTGATAAACGTTTCCACAAAAAATTTCTTTTAACACCTATTCAGCCCCCTCTAGGTATTCTTACTAGCCTTTTCAATTTGGACTCGAGCCCTTCTAAGAAGTCATAAGGAACACTTAGAAGTTTCCAATGCCGCTAATTTCACGTAAATCACTCATCGTTTGGACCACTTTCCATTTTTTCAAAACTAGATCAGAATCTAGATATTGGATCAAATTTGGACCCCTATTCTAACCCCTGTTTGTATAGACCTTTGATATTTTTGTTCCATTTTTTCTATTAGGATTATGCACTTGGCCTTTTAGCCAAACTTGTTTGTCAACATATTGGCCAGGTTGTGTGAAAATTTGATGATTTTTAAACTTGTTTTGATAAGACAAATCCTTGTGATATTGGCTAAATGTCCTGCTGTTTTGACAACTTTCTGATATGTTGTTGCTTGTTGTCTGATTTTTTTTTTTTTTAATCATGTATAGCTTGTTTAGAAAAATTTTCTTCACAAAAGTTGTTCGTTATTATGTCCTACATATTAGTGAATTTTTTTAAAACTAGATTGTTGATGGACATTATTCAATTTTGCTGTAACATTCTGCTTGGTCAAAAATTTTCTTGATGTGAATATGATTGTGATTATTTAGATAAAATTTTTAGGTTATTTTGTACATGAACCTAGGTCATTCCATGCTCTAAATACCTCAATATTCATTGTTAAATGATTTTTGGACGAATCGTCTTTTTAAATCAAATTTAAAAAATACTTTGGTACATATGAAGTTTCCCAAAAATAATTTGTTTAAAAATTCTTTTCCAAACTTGATTTGGCTTAAGGAAAAATCGTGATTTGGACAATATTCAAAATGCCTACGATGCATATAAGTACATTTATGCGAGCTCTAGGCTAGTCTTGGCAACTGAATGTGTTTCATAGCTTAATCCTAAATATTTTCAAACCTTTTTAGATCCTGATTTGACATCGTAAAAGTCATGATTTGAATTATATTCAAAATGCATGCGACGTTTGTGAGTGCATTTATGTGAGCTCCGGGCTAGCCTTGGTAATTAAATGCCTTTCGTAACCAAGACATCACTTTGTCTCAAAAAATTTTGTGAATAATTTCAAGAAATGTCTTTGAAACATCACATGTACCCATGTACCCTCCATGCATACAATTATTTCATACATTTAGAATTGTTTGTGTTTATAATTGGCGCATGACTTTGGTAATAAATGATCCGCTAACAACTCACTCATCCATTTAATTGGTTGAGAAATAAGGTTCAAAAGACTTGCATTCACGTTTAAATTTCTACAATGCATGTGACTTTTGGATGAATGGTAGGGTCGATACATGATATCAAAGGAAAACCCTAGGATCACATAGATTGCTTGGTTATGAGACTTATCAACGTTATTAGTCATGTGAGAACACAATTGTTCAATAATAGCTATAAGTCATAAAAATGGATTGAGTAGATGTTTTAGTGGAACCCTCGTATGAAAGACAAAGGCCGACTCCAAGGCCCTAAGATATGATTTTCGCATTGAACTTTCTTTAAATGATTGATCTTGACATGATGTCGTGTTTTTTTATTGTTTTGATGTATATGCTTGTTTCTTTCCATTGTATGTACCTAGTTATAGGTTTCCAGATTAAGTTTAGATTAGGATCCCAAAGATAAAGAAAGCACGAAGACGGTGGAGATCGATATCTATCCCGACCATTAACATGTACTATTCATTTCCCAGATATATGTCTCAAGCTCCATTTGTTGTATAAAGCGTGACGAGTTGCGGGTTTTCTCTCTTCCTCTTTTTTTTTTTTTAATTGTGTTTCTTTTTAATATTTTCTAGGATTGCATGGTAGATTTACTGCTTTCTTTGATTGTTTACTTACTGTCTTGTAATTTCAATTCCATTTATTGTTTTCTTTTCTTGTTCTTTAGAAATAGAATAGCATGAAAATGACCAACCATGCATGATCGCTTAGTTTTGGATTAACGATCCCGAAAATGTAAAAAGAAATACATGGACGCGTTAGGTAAATATAACATACTGTTGAAGTACCAAGAAGGCGTTAATAAAAATATTAGCGTAACCCAAGTCCTTGAATTTAGATATTTGGTTGCGTAGGAATGAGGGAACGCTCCCGACCCTCGATTAGATCTTCTAGTCGACCCTCGAAAAGAGACTAGTGGTGATTCTCGTTTTATTTTTAGATTATCATAAACAACTAGATATTATAAATGAACCTGTCGCACAGGGTACTAGTTTCGATAAAACTCACCAATGTTTAACATACTCGATGTGGCAGTACCCCAAAGGATGAAGTGATGCCATCCTTATGGATAAATGGTACTATCGAGAGAACTACCATGGTAAAGGTACCATCAAATCTGATATTCACATTTGACCTCCTCTCTCGAGATGTGTCGCCCATGTGGGTATGGGTCACCACACTCTGTTGTCACGCGGGATATGAGTTTGGGAGAACTCACAATCTCGTGGAGGAAACTTGCGAAAGGTTTGACTTGAAAGGCGAGGTAATGATGTCTTTTCAAATACAAGCCATGAGGCTGCTCTCATGATCAAATACTCCTAAATTCGACATTTCCTCCCTTTCTCTCTTCGTGGTGAGGGATCAAGGGTGGCAAGATCGGATCGCAACAAAAGCCAAAACATACTGATAAATTACAACTCAAGTCAAACCAATAACTTCCGTCGTTATCAGTGTGGTCCGAATTTAGACTATTACCAACAGGCCAATTACCAATAAGAACTTAATACGGACTTGGATTATCTAAGTCTAGGATGAGAGGTAGTATATGTCCCTTGTTTCCTACGTCAGTGCCGCTGGCAGTGATATGTAGGCTAGGGTTTGCACTAGGCTAATTATTTTGCATGATGCTAGTGTTATGAGTAGGTATGTGAGTGGTCGTGGAAAGAAAAAACTTTTCGAAATTACTCTTTCCCTATCTCCTGAGCATGTCCTTCACCGAATCCATCGTATATGCACGTAATCACAGGATTTACAAGTCAGTAAACAAACAAAAGAACCAAAAAGCAATCCATGGTCTCCTCAGTATCGAATCCGAAGAACCCATAGAAGGCAACAATTTGCTGAATCGGTGCACTTACTATTGATAGATTATTGCAGAGCAAGAGTGGAAGCGATGTAAGGATTCGACTCCACGGACATGGAGGTGGTGGTGGTGCTGCCGGAGATCGGGGGGGGGGGGGGGGGGTGGGGTTGGGGAGGAGGGGCTGGGCTTATGCTTGGGATCGGGGTCAGGCAAGGGATTCCACGGGTGAATCAGATCTCATTCAGCCTGGCTCATGGCTTCTTGGGTTCCAAGTAGGATTGGCGAAGAAGATTCATGGTCAATGAAAATGTTCAAGAAGAAGAAGAGGAGGGAGAAGCAATGTCGAGCTCTTTGCTAGGGTCCTTCTCTGGTTTGAACTCTCATGATCTGGAGAAAGAAGAAAGGTTGGAGGAGCCTAAAACAAACCAATTTTGGGGAGATCGCGACCGAATATCCCTTAGCTTTCTCAAAGCTGTGAATTAAAAGACTCGATAATTAGGACTAAATGCATTTAGCTAGCATAATATGCATTGAAATTTGATAAGACCCTCTAAATTCGTTTAGTCTTGGAAGCTGAACAGTCACCATAGAAAGTTATCAAGCGGCAATAGGAATCAATAGAACAGCCTCCATTCATCAAGAAGTCAATTGAGAGTCTTGCAAATCAACAATGAAGTAGTCAATTGGTAGCCATGACAACTCTTTTGCATAATCGACATCTTCAACTTGAACCCATCAAATCAAATTAAGTTGAAATTGGACTTTTACTTCCAAATGTAATGATTGAGCTGGATTAATCGACAAGGTTTGAGTTGAATTTGCCAGTTGATTGGTGGACTCTAATGCTCCTACATCAATTTCCTTGAAGGTTGCATTTGAAATTGTCGATTCCATTACTTGATAGTCAAACCCCACTATCTTGATGGTTACATTAACTCCACTACATTCATTGTAACATGCTGGAGTCAATGATCTTATCAACGGATGAATGCTCTTGTCAATAACTTATGAAGTCTAATGTCAATGACTTCATTGGTGAATTTATCAATGTCCTTCAGTGATTTCTATTTTGACCAAACTTTGCCATTATCAATTTAACTTGGATAATGTGAACTTGGTCAAGCTGCTTTTGAAGCAAATGCATCTTCTTCTTTCTTTGCATCCTCATTTTCTATGCATGTGTTAAGTTGTCCTTTCGAGGCCAAGCTCTCTCAACTTTGTAGCATTTAACAGCTCTCTCAACCTTATAGCATTTAACAGCAAACGAGTCATGAGGTATCTTTAAAGAGCGTCGATGGTGAAAATTAGCTATCAGCTTCGTATTTTCGTAGCATAGCTCAGCTCCCCATCCAAATGGACTAACCACTTGAGGGTAAATAGGAGATAGATTATAACTAATATAATAGTTATACTTTCCACTATGTTTTTCCAAAGTAACAATAGTTGGGTCTCCTTCCTCATATCTTCCTGGCGGGCCTTGTCTTATATACAACAGGTTCTCTTTGGTTATGTTGTGTTTCTGGGCATCAGTTATGTTGTACTACTGGCTTTTGCTGATGCTATTTGGCCAACACTTAGTTGGCCGATAACAAGCAGCTTTCCATCTTTTTCTTTTTGTGGTGTGAAGCTATGTGGTGTATGGTCTTGTCTAGATTGAATTGCTAGACAACTGATATGTGTGTTTTGGATTAAAAAAAAAAGATTTTTGTTTTGTTTTGTTTCCAAGTTCAGAGAAGAAAAAAAGTTAATAATAAAAGAAAAAAGTACTCATCAAATAAATTGTTAAATTATATCTCCAGATTAACCTGTTCGTTACCATTCCCTAAGCAATTTTTAATGCAAGCACAACAGGAAGAGAGCCGCACAAGAATGATCAGGAAAATTTTTGTCTACTTCTTTGAAAAGTAGATGAAGGAAACGTGCATCATGGAAGAAAAAAGAAAGTTGGGACATCATTCATTAAATGCTTTATCTGGGGGCACCCCTCTTCATTAAATGTGAGCATGACTCACCCATTCATTTTTCGTCTCCCTCTTTGATGCATGCTCATGACATGAGCACTAATACATGACATATGACACGATACGTCAATACATCAATTCTTAAAAAATAGAAAATTTCGACAAATTATTACACATTATATTAAGTGTATATTTTTATATATACATAATAAATTATTATTTTTATGATTATTTTAATCAAATTAATTTGATTCAAATTCATAAATAAATTATTTTAAAAGAGTTTAGAATGAATTTACACTAAAAACATTAATCCATCATTTTTTAATATCATTTATTGTTTCAATTTGATAAATTTAATTTCATTCCAATAATCCATAAAACTTGGAGGGAAAAAAAACAATTAATCCACATTATGGACTCGCATGTCAAAGCTTGTCAGAAGAAAAAAAAAACTTTGAGGGTAAATTGTGTGTCATGAGAAGTGAGAGTCAAAAAAGAATTGAAAAATAAGTTTTTTTATTTCTTTTTCCATTTATTATTTTTATTTTTTACATATTTACATTTTGACCCATCATTTATTGAATTTTTTTAAAATTGATCCCATGCCTATTGGAATCACATGTTGGAATTCCAAACTTGTATATTGGAATTTCAGACCCACGTGTTGGGAGAGTTGATTTCTGACACCTGATGACCGAGTATCGAAAAGAGTCGAAATGTTTGACACGACACAAAAACTTTCGGATAGTGTTGATGCTTCCTAGGACATGCATGCCCATAGAATTGGTGGGCGTCGAATGTCATCTTCTCTATTGTCATCCTTTGTGGGTACCGTCCTCACATTGACAAGCCCCGATTTGTGTCTTGTTTGCTCCTCTTCCTCCTACAAAAGGAGAGGACCTCTGAAAAAAGGCCGTGAAGAGAGAAAAGTGAGAACTCAAGGGATAGAGAGGCGAAGGCTCTGATCGATCTATGCGTGAGTTAGGTATATCAAGTTGAGTTGTTAAACATTGTAGGTATTGGATATATATACTAGGGCTAGGAAACAGTTGAGTATGTGAGTGTTTGTAACACTGTAATTCTCCAATTTATTAGTGGATTATTTGCTGACTCACCCATTGACATAAGTTCCGATATTCAGATCAAACCACGTAAATTTCTTATGTCATTTTATTTTTCCTCATTTTTCTTTCTATCAATTTCTATAGCTTCCAATATAAATGCAAAGTTATGGTCCACTTCCACCGTGTCGCCAATTGCAACATAAATAACATACAAAAACTAAGCATGTGTGGTCTCTTTAGTGCATGCATTCTTCCAAAAGCAATAATTTGCTAGTAAAGGCCTATTTGGTAACACTTTTGTTCCTAAGAATAATTACTATTCAAAAAAAATATATATGTATATTTTTGTTGGTTCTGTTCATTGGACAAATTTATAAGCATTTGAAAGCATTTGGTAACTGTTACTCCTGGAATAAAAAAAGAATATGTCGCGACCTCTCCGAAGCGGGTTGGACCACCTAAGGGTTCGGCTAATGGATTGCTAAGCCTAGACTTAGCTCGAGCTCTCCCAAGCCCATACCAATTCGCGACTTAGGGTTTAAGTTCTTAATATGCAAATGATTTTTATCATGGAGTCGCCACTAATCTATTTTTGGTGGGTCGATTAGAAACCCAAGTAAAGTAATGGGAGAATTACTTCACTTCTACGAACCAGAGATTAAATGAGTTCGGGGACTTGATTACGCTAGATTTCTCTAACGCCCTTTCGGTACCTTTTCTTTTTTATTTGAAAAAAATATTTTGCAGGCAGCTTGAATTGATTTTAATCTATCTTCCTAACATGTGAGGAGATCATGCGGATGCGCAAATCACCAATTTAACACCCAAGAAAGCGATGAATAAATTGCAGGACTTACCTCATAGCAACGGAAGCATATGCATTGTTGGATCGGAATCCACATCAACAAACCTAGATATGATTTCTAATTAACAAGCAATTTCCCTTTTTTTTTTGGTTTTCACTTATTTAATGAGGATCATGCAATATGCAATGCATGCTACTAATCTAACATGGAATGGCATGACAATGTGTTCTAAACTACATGACATGAGTAAAATATTATTATTTTTTTTGTTTTCTTAATGAACATGCAACAATTAAATATGCAAATCAAAATGACCTAATTATAATGACGGGCAATTTTTAATTAAATGAGCCTAATTCTACATGACGTGCACATGATATTTCTATTCCTAAAAATGCAATTTATCCTAAAAATTGAAACTAATTTATCTAAAGACAAATTTTGTATTTTTCATGATATTCGAAATTAAGAAAAACACAAAAATTACCTAGCTAAATTAAAATTCCAACCAATTTAAACTTAGGATTAAGTCATACTAAATCCTATTTTAAACTAAGACGTTATTTTAATCTAGCAATTTCTAACCTAAGATGCAAGTTGCTCTAAACTTAAAATGAGACATACAATTCTATTCTAAAATGCATGATGATTTTTTTATGAAAATTCGTAATTAAAACACTAAAAAAAACTACTAGGGTGAAAATTAAAGAGACGTGCTATCTCTTCTAAAACATGCATTTTTTTTATTAAAAAAAAAAAAGCCTATTATGCAACCTACAAGAAACTAGCATCCTAAATTAATTAATTTTTTTTTGGGATTTTTTGTTATAAAAAATTGAAGTAAAAGTCTAATTCTAGATTGACACGTGCAATTCTAAAAACTAATATCCTAAATGCATTTTTTGGATTTTTTTTATTTAAAAAAAAAAACGAGATAACTAAATATGCTAACCCTAGCCCTAATCTAACTCGCATTTTTTTGAATTTTTTTATGCAAAAACAAAAGTTAATTCAAATAACCCGATATCCAATCCAATCAAGATAAGATTAATACCCAAAATTGACAAACCAGATCTCGCACATGAGATCGGGTTGGTCAATTTTAAATTAAATCGCGAATCGAATCTCGGGCATGAGATTGGATTGTCGATTTTTATACGAGATCGTGAGTCGGATTTCGGGCGCGAAAATCAAACTCCTAATCCCTAGTTTGAGGGGTTATTTCACATTGGAACCTCAATCATGCATTAATGAATAATCACACTAAAAAAACTATATAAAAACAAACTATAAACTATATAAAAAATAAAGATAAGATAATAATAATAATAAAAAACTACCTAATGTTCCCCTTTTGCTTTTTTCTTTTTTTTTCTTTGTTTTCTTCTTTTTCCTTTCCCACGCACGGCTTGCTCATGGGTCACCGAAGGGAAGCAGGTCGTCAGTCCGGGGGGGCAGCTCCAGCGAAGACCGGCACGGCTCGCGGACGGTAGGAGGAGGGTTGTGGAGGCGGCTGGTGTCACGGCTCGGGGGGCGGTGAGCTGCGGGGACGTTGCGGGTCAGCGCTCGGAGCAACGGCAGGGAGGCTTGGAGGGAGCGGCGGCGTCGTGGACCGGCGCTGGGTCGCGGGTGGAGGTGCTGCGGTGCGGTGACGGGCCGCTGCGGAGGTGCTACCCGCCTCGCGAGGGATTGAGCGAAGGTGGACAGCAGAGGCGTCGGGCGTTGGTGCAGATCGGGGGCTCGTGCAGCGGTGACGCAAAACGACAAGCGGGGCGCGGTGGTGCGGCGAGGAGGCTCACGGGCTTCTGTAGGTCGTGTTCGGGCGAAGAGCAGCGCAGGCGCGGGCGTTGGTGCAGGTGTCCTGGACGATGCTGCTAGTGTTCAGGCGAAGAGCAGTGCAGGCGCGGGCATTGGGCATCGGCTGGGTGGCGCTCGGAAGAGGGTGCGTACGGCGTCGGACGGAGGTGCAGGCGCGGCGCAGGTTGCTAGGCGTCGGGTGTTACGTCGGGGTCGGATCTGCGCGCGTTTGGGAGCGGAGCAAAGGGGGCGCTCTCACGGGTCACGGCGGTGCGGCGCGGGGGGTTTCGGTGATTAGGCACAGAGGTTGCAGGAAGGGCACGGCGAGCTGCTGTGGCACCGGTGCTCGGGCGGAGGGTTGCAGACGGTGGCTCGTAGAGGAAGCGTGGTGGTAAGGACGACGAGCTGCTGGTCGCTCAGGCGAAGGGGAAGCTCGGACGGCTGCAGGGTTCAACGAAGCTGCTGCGCGAGGAAGAAGAAGACTTTTTGTTTGTTTTTTTTTCTGCTGTCCTGCTGCACGTCCTTTCCCCTTCTTGTCTTTGTTCTGCTGTACGTTTCTGCTCTCCCTTTTTTTTCTTGCAGGTTCTCTCTCTCACGTCTCACTCTCTGCAGTCTCTCTCTCTGCTTTTTCCCTTTCTTTTTTAATCTCCTCCCCCTGACTTCATATTTTCTTTTGCAGGTTCTCTCCACACTGGCTCTCTTTTTTAAATGGCTCTCACAATCCTCTCAAGGAAATTTTTCGTTCTCCCTCCTCGACGCGGCTTCTTGTGGTCTTATTTATAGGCCGCCCATTGCCTCTTGAAGATAGCCAACTTTATTGTGACAAGATGCAGCCGCAACTTTTCCAGAGTTTAAGCTGAACGTTGCCCTTTTTTAATCTTCTTTTCTTCTGACAAACTCTCCATTCATTTTTTTTTTAATATCCTCCCCTGACTTCATTTTTCTTGTCCGAAGGAGGAGCCCCTTCCCAATGAATATTTTTTTAGCTCTCTCTGACACTCTTCTTCTCCCCCTTGTCTGACCGAAGGGGAAGCCCCCCTCACAATGGAATTTTTTTTCTTTCTTCGCTCCCCCCCTTGTTCTTCAGCAAGGAAATCTTCTAGCAGGCGCCTGTCCCATTTCGTGCGTGTATGTGCATGCATTAATGAGGAGGTTTCTTCTTGGTGCCACCAAAGCTGACATATTGTATAATATTATGGGCATATTATAATAATACAATTATGGGCTGCTTTTGCTTCTTTGAAGATTTCTCCCGAATCCGCACTCCACCGAATTTGTGTATGTATGTTCATGCATTAATGAGGAATAGACAATGGACGAGCGAGAGCTTCTTTCCTCATTTTTTCTCTTATGCGTGTTCAGACTAGCGAAAAACGGACCATCCTTTTGTGCATGCAATTGATCGCGAGCCCCTGCTTCTTGTTGTCCTCTTAGTACCGATGCAAATGCGACTACATGAAATGCAACTATTTTTTAAAGGAGTTAAAGATTAATACCTAATTTTCTATGCAATTAATTACTAAATGATTAGTCAAAATTTAGGTGTCAAAGAATAGGAACGCGTTTAATACAACCTTCAAATTTTTTTTGTGACTTACAATTTTTTTTAATTTTCAAATAATTTTATGAGATTTTTCTTCTTCTTTTTTTCTCTCTTTTCTTTTCCTTTTTTCCTTCCCCTCTTTTTTCCTCCTCTGGTCAGTTGCCAGCTCTTGGGGAAGCCTCGCCAACCTGGTGAGGTCGAGCCTCACCCAACCACAAGGAAGCTCTAGTGAGGTCGTTGAACCTTGTTTATGGCTAGTCACTTGAGAGTGCTAGTATGAACACCTAGAGGGGGTGAATAGGTGTATAAAATAAACCTTGACAAATATATGCGGAATAAAATAAACTTCGAGTAAAATAAAAAGAGTTAGGGAAGAGAATAAGAACACAAGATTTATAGTGATTCGGCTTAATCCAAGCATATGTCCACTCTCCCACGCTAACAGCCTTCTTGGCTGGATTCCACTATGCAATCAACAAGAGATTACAACTTCGAGTGCAAACACTTAATAGTAGATCACACTATCTCACTAAGTCACTCTTTTGGTATTTCTCTCACGATCACAAACGTTTAAGCTCTCAAGAGACAAGTATATGATCGAAAGTTGCTCAGACTTTGGAATTATAAATTCTACGCTCCGTCTCTTACTTGCTCATCGGTCCATGATCTCCTTAAATACTCCTCCACTTCCAAACTACCCGTTGGACAGTATCCCGGAGAATCGTCTTCCAATATACCCATTGGACAGCTCTGTATTTAGAAGATTTGGTAGCCATTGAGTGACAAAAGTAGAATCCCAAATTGATTCCGATCGCCCATACAAACGAAATCTTGATTTCCATAAGTAAAGCTTCTTCGTTTAGAAAGTTCTTGTCTTCAAGATCCAATTGTCAATCAATTAGATTGAATCAATCAAATCAATCTTGATGTGGAATCCAAACCAAATCACTAGCCGTTATATGATTGGGCTTGAGTTACGATCTGTCGAGTTTTGATGTAAAGTCTGAGAGCAATAGACTTTACAATCTGAGTTTGAGTGTGATAGACTTTGCAATCTGAGTCTGAACATATTCTGCTTCTGAACATATTTAGCTTTAAGGTCTGTACCCAGTTCAGCTTCAGCATAGAGTCTGTCTTTTGGTTCATCATTCACGTTCAGTCTAGAATTAGTCAGAGTTGACAGACTTCTGATGTAGAACAGACTTTAACACTAAAGTCTGGCAGTCTTTAGACTTTGACACTAAAGTCTAGCAGTATTCAGACTTTGACACATAAGTCTGGAAATCTTCATAATATACTTTGGACACGTTCAGTCTTCTGGCCGTCTTCAGACTTTGACAATATCCTTTACATGTTTTATCATCTGCATGGTCTATCACTTAACCATTAAACATGTTAGTAGACTTTGATTTATTTTGTCATCTTCAAAACATTATAAGGGATTTCCCTAACAGTCACTGGCTCTAGCCGACCCCAACGACCAGTTAGAAGAGGAAGAAGAAGAAAAGAAAAGAAAAGAAAAGAAAGAAAGAAAGAAAATGGCTTGATTCTATAATTGTCCTTGGGAATAAGGAAATAACTTATTTTTACTTGTTGATTTTGTTCCAAATATATTCCTAAGAGTAGAAAAATTAGCTGATATTACCAAACAGATTTTTTTTTTTTTTTTGAGGAAACAAAATAACTGAAATAGCCAAAAGTTAGTCAATTACCAAACAGACTCTAAGGGTCCCTTACAGCGTAGGCCAAAATGAGGTGAGTTCACATGTTACGAATGCCTAGAGGAACTTTTAGCGTGGCTCTCCCCAGAGGCCGAAGGAGGTTAAACCCGCATCGGCCTCCAGCCTGGGTTACACAACCATCTTGCTAGTCACCAGATAGGGTCAAGCCGCCCCCACGAGCAAGTAAGGGTATCATTAGTTTGGCTTGGAGGTATTTTCAACTAAGTTCAGTTTTGCAAAAATCGCAACCCAAAACCAAAGCCGAACCCACACTAAAAATACATAAGATTACGACTCAACTCAAACCAATAACTTTGGTTTGTTATCGAGTTGGTTCCCTGTCACACTGTTACCATCAAGTCAATTTCCAAATAAGAATTTTAATACATACTTGGGCTGTCTAAGCCTGCAATGAAATAAACAATATGAGCACCTAATTTTACTCGTTCTTGGAAAAAAGAAATATAGTCACAATTCAATCAAGCCAATTGTCAATAGCATTGAAAGATATTGTTTAATTAAAAGTAAGTTCTCAAAAGATCACGAAAATCTCTTTTGCAGGTATTATTTGAGATTAGAAACCAGTCAATTATGGCCAATTTAAGAAGTAGAATCTTTCATTTAATAGTATAGAACAGTCTTAGAAACGAACTTATTTGGTTAGGTTTAATAACAAATTTTATTATTAAGAAGGCTAATAATTAATTATTAAATTTTTCAGTTTAGTTCGATTTTATCAGTTTCCAAAATTATAGACCAAAACCAAACAAATAAAAAAATAAAAAATAAAAAAATCCTAAAGCAGAATCAAACCGCTTCATTGTTATGACCTTGGTTTGCCTACGCTCGTTTTATCGATTTTCAAATTTTTGATGAATACCCCTACCAGTAGCTACAAAGCATGCTAAAGAAGTCATTTCTTTTCAATTGCTCATCTTGTTTTCGGCTCTGTCGAGTGCTTTGATAAAACCGTGTAGTTTGTTTGAACCCCTTTTTTTTATTTTATTTTATAAAATTTACCTACCTCGCCATCAATGAGTTTCGTCCATGATAATTACGAATGTTCACGCAGTAAAACTCACGTGCACGCGCCTGGATCGGTCCCAATTTTGTTAATGTGGATCTCCTTTTTCACCATGATAATACTACTTTTATTGATAAGTAATGCTTCCTTGACTTTTTTGAGCATGGGCTTCCCTGTTTCAATCATGTGATCGCGATGCGTCAGTGTCTAGTTACGGCCTGTATATGCTTAAACAAGGAGTTAGCTAAATCCTTTTTGGATTTCTAACATTATTCTAGAGGAGAAAAGTGTCCAAAAAAAAAAAATACATAAATCTATTACACTTTTTACAATTCAATTATAAATCTTTCAATTTTCTCAATTCAATCATAACTTTTTTCACTTTTTACCAATTGAGTTTATCTTGTCACATAGCATAACCGATGTTAATATGGACAAAATTTAATATTTTTTAAATATTTTTAAATTTTTTATTATTTAATTCTTTTTTCTCTTTCATCTTTCTTTTGCAAATGGCCAGGCTAGCTAGCCTCACTTGCCACATGCGAGGCTGGGCGAGCGAGCTTACCCTCACTCAATTGAGATCGGCGAGGGACGGCTTTGCGCAAGCCAGATCTGGGGAGGTCGACCCTCACCCAGGCCAAGGTCGTGTGTCACCTACTGCCTAGCATGGGCAAGGCCAACCCACCCAACCATCACTTGTGGCCAGTGGCTGGCCATTGGCAAAAGAAGAATAAAGTCAAAAAAAAAATTGAAATATAAAAAAAGATAAGGAAAAATCAGGAAAAAAAATGAAAAAAAAAATTGAAAAATATTAAAATTTCATTAAAAATTATCCACATCAGTACTAGCAATGTAACATAAGATAGCCGATGTCCATACTAGCGAATTTCAACAAAAATTGGTCAAATGAATTGTGAAAAGACTTAGGATTGAATTGACAATATTGAAATGTTTATGACTAATTTGATAAAAGTTTAATAAGTTTCAAAAAATTTAGATAATTTTCATTTCCAGACCAATAATGGATCCAACAATGAATCTTCTCACGCAACAAGCCCTTGTATCTAACGTCACCACTGAAAGATACTTGATTGTCATGCACTAGAGAAAGTCATGCCTACAAACTTCAGCATTTTTAGTCTTTGCTGGTTGAGATGGAGATCTTAGTTACAGAAGATTTAAGGCCAGTGTCGGATAGACTTGCCGACCTAACATGGTTAGCTTAGATTATTTTAGTTGGTGATTATAAATTTATAAAGTACATTAATACGAGTATTTGATTTTGAACAACAAGAAGACAAAGGACATGTTGTCGTTCATATGCTTTACTTTTAATTTACTCTCAAAAGACAATGACGACTGCAACATCTCTGAACATCTGTAAATTATATGGGGTTTGCAATATGCATAGAACGTTGACACTGTGTCGCAATATTACACACTGTAACCTTATTAGTTTTCAGCAAGCATGTCGAAAATTTTCGAAAAACAATGAACACTTTTTATTGGTTTCTGATATCAAGTATTAACATGATGTTTTCTAAAATGTTTTTGCCGTAAGAAGATTCATTCAAATAACCTACCCCGTCCACTTTTGTCATGTTCACGTTAGGTAGGAGTTGAATTTAGATTTCTTGTACTCGTTGCATGCTGACCAATTTAGATTTATATGATATATATAAGTGATCGATGTGGTAAGTTCGAATAAATAGGACACACTGAAGAATTTAAAGCGGGAGAGATTTATTTGTGTATTAGTGATACAGAAGTTGCAGATGATGCGAGGAGTAGCGAAAGTATATTCAACATCTTTTTACAAAAAGATGAGATTAGATATCTTAATGTTGTGTATCAAAAAAAATCAATTTGACCGAATAAGGCATCTGTACACGGTGAATATAGCATAAAAAAACTGTATTTGTGGGGAAAAAAAACACGAAGAAAGAGAGTTAGCTCAAGCCTTTTCGAAGGATTTCTAACTTAATTGAGGAGCAACAATAGACCAGCTATATGAATTTTCTAATGGAATAAGCCTCTCTATTTAACGTCGTCAATGAAACCCTAAGCTAACCCCCTTTCTTCCCCTTCATCGAGCCCTAAGTAGCTATAACAACCCTTCACTCTTTAATTCTCCCTCTCTTCCTCCGCCATGACACCCTCTCAACCTCACCAAGCAAAGTACTTGCAAGAAGATGACATCTCCCAAAAATGCCGAGACCTCCTTCCCTTGCTTCCTCGCGAAAAGGGCTGGATCACCACCTCTATCTACCAGTACCAAGGCTTCTGGTATTCCCCAAAGGTCTTGAGCGGCCTCCTTGCTTGCCAAGACCACTTCCAAGCCCACGACACCGACGTCCTCCTCATCACTGCCCCCAAGTCTGGGACCACTTGGTTGAAGGCCATCCTCTTCTGTCTCTTGAACCGGGCTGAGTTATCAGGCTCGATGCAACACCGTTCTCTCCTCACCCAAAGCCCTCACAACCTCGTGCCCTTCTTAGAGATCGGGCTCTACTTCGGGCAAGAGATCCCCAACCTTGCCTCCTTCGCGTCCCCAAGGCTCTTTGCCTCCCACTTGCCCTACCATTTGATCCCGACGTCAGTCAAGGACTCTGGGTGCAAGTTAGTGTACCTGTGCAGGAACCCTAAGGACACCTTCGTCTCATTATGGCACTTCGCCAACAAGATGAGGTCCAAAGCAACAGGTGAGATGCCACTCGGAGAGTGCCTCGACGCTTTCTGCCGAGGCGCATACCCGTTTGGACCCTACTGGGACCACGCGCAGGGGTACTACAAGGCAAGCTCCGAGATGCCGGAGAGGGTGTTCTTCTTGAGGTATGAGGAGATGAAAGAGGATCCACATGTTCACGTCAAGAGACTTGCCGACTTCTTGGGGTGTCCGTTAGGCAAACAAGAGCTGATGGACGGCACCGTGGATGGAATACTACGGATGTGCAGCTTCGATAGTTTGAGCGCGTTGGAGGTGAACAAGAGCGGGAAGTTGTCGACTGAAGTGGAGAACGAGTGGTTCTTCAGGAAAGGCGAGGTCGGAGATTGGCTGAATCACATGAGTATCGAGATGGGGGAGAGAATTGATCGTGTCATGCAAGAGAATATGCAGGGTTCAGGGTTGAAGCTTTGATCATGACTTGGGTTTACGACTATGGCAACAATAATTACTGTGCCAATGTACGGTTGGCCTCAGGCAGGCCTCAATGTGATGAGGTCCAGATTTGTGCGAGTAAAATAGAGTCATAATTGATGTGGTGTTTAATTAATCGCAATATTAAAACTTAAGAAAGTACTTGTGTTCTATGAATGCATCATCCTTCTATTTTCTAGTAAGAATTTTTAGCTGACACGATGGGATTTATACTCTATAGTAATTGATTCCGCAAGATCAAAAACAAAAAATGATAGAACGTCAAAATGCACATGCTAACTCCCCAAAGTCAATCTATTAGCTGTATTACATTGGTAAAAGTACCAAAAAATTCCTAAACCTATTGCATTAGTATCAATTTAGTCCTAGACTTTTAGTTGGACTAATTTAATCCTAAACATTTTCACATTAGCACCAATTTAGTCATCAATATTTCAATTGGACTAATTTAGTCATAAACCTTTTTATATTGATATTAATTTAATCCATCTAGCCAATTTTGGCTGGCCAATACTAATGTAGATGCTGAACGGTTGTCAGACGCTGACGTGGCAATTTTAAAAAAAATTATTAATTTTTTCCTTTTTTTTTTCTTCTTCTTCCTCCTTCTTGGACATTTCTCACAATGGTCAGCGAGACTTTGGTGAGGCTCACCCACCACTGGGCAAAGGACATGAAGCCCTCACCAACCGCCAACAAAGGTCGCGGCCCTTGCGTGGCCTTGCCTAAGGCTGCGGGCAAGGTGGCTTCCCCTAAATTTGGGCGAGGCGGCTAGGGCAAGGCTGGCCTCACCCTAATTTGGGTGAAGTCGCCTTGCCTGCAACCCTGGGCAAGGCCAGTCGAGGTTGCAACCTTTGCCAGCAGTTGGTGAAGGCTTCGTAGCCCTCATCTCGCCAGCCACTGTGAGGAAAGTCCAAGGAGGAAGAAGAAGGAAAAGAAAAGGAAAAGAAAAAGAAAAAAATTAATAAAATTTTTGAAAAAATAAAAAATTATTTGAAAATTGCCATGTTAGCATCTAGCCACCGGCTGACGTCCAAGTCAGCGTCAACTGATCAAAATTGACTAGATAAACTTGATTAGTATCAATATGAAATGATTTAGAACTAAATTAGTTAAATTCAAAAATTTAGGATTAAATTGGTACCAATGTAAAAATGTTTAGAATTAAATTGGTCAAATTAAAATATTTAGAACTGAAGTGATATAAATGCAATAGATTTAGGATGATACTTTCCCGGTGTTATATTACTATATCACTTGCAATATATTTGACTTTTCACATATTACAACCCCTGCAATAAAATAAAATAAAAAATTGTTCTAGTAAAATTTTATAAGGAGTAAAAGGGTGAATTTTGAAAGTCTTACGCCTTTCTAATTAGTTGTGATAAGATTTGAAGTGGATAAATAGTAGAACCGTAGAGCATGCCTGTCACGTCCTTATTATGCTTTTAAATTTTTTTCCTACAATTTTTCTTTGAATTGTTGGTAGAATCTAATTATGCTTTTCCTAGTTGTGATGGCTGAGTAATGCTAGAAGTACTAAGAATTTTTCTATTAAACTACATTGACCAAATCATATGAAATCATATGAAAAACATTGATTAGTTATTAAAACAAATTAGGTGACATCTCTTGCCGTTTCTTCTTTGGTTAGGTTTTCCATATATGTTTATTTTAAGTCCTTACCAAACAGGTACTAGTTTATGTACCCACGTGATGCACGGGCTGGTTAAGTTTACATGTCTTAATTTACGTCCGTAGTAACTTGAAGAAACAATATTAAATTTAGGATGTAGCCCAGGGATTCGGTTGAAAAGACAACTACCCCCGCCATAGCGTGCAAGAAAGTACAGGAACAGAATAAAGAAAGAAGGAACGTAAAAGAGGGAGGAAATCATATCGTGGATCTTTTTTCCTATTTGAATTCGTGGAGCTTCACGCGCCTATCGAAGAAGTAGTTCGTTTTGTGGAGAAAAAAGAAAGAGAGAAGAAAGGCACAGAGCTATTCTTTGAAGCCTCTATTCGTGTGGGGAAAGGATAGAAATCCTTTCAGATTCAATTACCACCAAAATGCCACACGATATTAGAGGAATATACTCAAAAGAACCTTGAGCCAATCTCTCTCTCTCTCTCTCTCTCTCTCTCTCTCATTACCTCCGCCACCATCAAGCACGCTGCTCGTTCTCTGCTGCTGTCGCACGAGGCCTCCTCTTTGCAATTGCCGAAAGCGCTCCGTCAGTCTCTCACCTTTTGAAAAGGTAGCGAGACCATGGGTGATGGTTGCCGCCCCCGTTGTTGGGTCGCTCGAGGGTAGAGACCTCAGAGGATCCGAAGCTTTGAGATAAATTTGTTTCTTTAACTATAATAATTTCTTTGTTATTTTAAAAGAAGTAGATAGGCGTTTGAGGGATGGCTGAAAAAAAGATATATATAAATATGTGTTAATTGATAGTGAGAATATGGGTAGATTATTAAAGAGTAGTGCTTGCATAACGGCACCGTCAATTGCTATGAGTGACGGGGCAATTTGAACCATTAATTCCAATAGTTGGGATTTGATTCCAATAAATAAATTTTTTGTGCTAAAAGTAAGTTTAAAAAAAAGAAAAACCTGAAAATATTAATCACCAAAATTCAATTTGATTCCAAAGAATGATTGCGAGGATGCGATATGATATCCAATGACAACGGATTTGGGAGCCAATTAATATTGAGAAGTGTAGACTTTTCGGCAAAATTTTTTAAAGCATATGAGTAGTTGTGAAATGACAGTAGGATGCGATAACTCTCTGACCGAAAGCTTTTCATGAAGATAGATAACCATATCAAGATAACGAAACGACTCCAATGAAAAAATCAAGTCCATAGCCAACTTTTCAAAAAAAAAAAAAGTTTGGAAAAATTGAAAGTCCACTCCATCTGTGTTACTGAAGTGTTAGATATCTAATATTTTTCTTTTTTGGTAAAAGATGTCTAATATTTTTTTTCTATGACTTTTCTGTCATTTGTTTTATTTTGGACCAATACCGGACCATCTAGTTGTAGTCAATTACACCATGGATTTCCTTTTCATGAATGATGCCGTTGGATTTGTTTCTTAAAAAATTACACGTGCAAAATCATTGATTTTTTACTGGTCCAGTTGTCCATTATAAGCAAGGTGGTAAGGCACGCAAAGGTAACACTCCAACGGCGGCCGTACGCTCCGCACAAACTAGTAGCGGTGGTTTCGGGACTATTGCATATAGACAACAACAACAATAAGCAAGGATCAATATCAGCATTTAGTTAGTTTGCTCATGGCAATGAAACTGCCCACTTCTATCGAACAACTCTCAAGTAAGCTCTATTGGCCTAGTGATATTTCCACAAATCGGATTATCGATAGAGGAGCCTCCAAACATATGACAGGGCAAAATTTGCTTCTGAATCAACCAAGGAACATAATGGGGGCATATCGTATACAAACTTGAGATAAAAATTGACTTTCTCTACCAAAAGAGGTGATGACTACTTAAGCCCTGATTTTATTTTGTATGATGTGTTGTATGTCCCAAACTATAAGTGCAACCTTATTTCTGTTGGAAAGTTGAGTTCGAATTTGCAATGCTCGGTGACACTCTTCTCTTCTCGATGTGTCATACAGGTCCTAGCCTTGAAGAGATTGATTAAAGTGGGTAATTTTCAAGAAAGGGTTTATTATATTGGACGTATAGGCACTCATTCAACTTTTCCAGCCATCAAGGGGCAGAATATTGACATATGGCATCGACGATTGGGACACTCATCATTGCAAGCTTTGAATTTGAAGATTGGATTTGAGATGAATGAAGGAGTTGGTTTGTAGATGCATGTTGTGCGAGACAAACTTGATTTTCATTTTCTTTAAGTAATAATAAAGCTGATGGAATTTTTATTTTTTGCATTGTGATGTTTGGGGCCCGTATAAGACGGTGTCTCTATCGATCGGGTGCACATTACTTTTTAACTATTGTCAAGAAATTTGAGTCTATTTGATGAAGACAAAAATCAGAGATGTATAAAGTTTTCGTGAACTTTTATCATACGATAAAAATCCAATTTGGTCAAGTAGTATAAATAATTTGAAATGATAATATCCATGAATTTCTTTCTAATTCCATGAAGGTTTTAAAAGAAGTGGAGTCGGGTCATGCATCAGATCTCATGTACTTACACGGCAAAGCAAAATGGGTGAGTTGAAAGAAACTATCGACGTATTCTCAAGTAGCACAAGCACTTCATTTTCAAGCAAATTTACCAATTCGATTTTGGAAAGAATGCACATAAACTGCTGCTTATTTAATCAATTATACTCCGACTCTGTTACTATTCGGAGAAACACCTTTCAATCTTTTGTCTGAGAACTCATTTGTCAGCTTTTGGTACACTGTGCTATGCTCACAAACCATCAAAGGGCAAAGGGAAATTTGAAGGAAGGATATGAAAGTGTGTATTTTTTGGATATCCACACGGAATGAAGGGTTGAAAAGTTTTTTATTTGGGAAATTGAAGAATTATTGGTATCTCACGATGTTGTTTTCAATGAAGATAATTTTCTGTTTGCTCAATGACTAGTGCATGAGAATCAAACCTCTCTTCCCCTCTTCTAGGCTGGCTGAAATGAACCTCAGAGGGAGGAAGAAACGTGGCCAACCCAAGTACTTGAAGAAAATGGGCACACAATGATGTAGGCTATGAAGCATGGACACATTGCCTGTGCTTCCGTGTCATGTCTCAGACGTGTCGGAGCATGTCGGGCACATTGACACGGTCGGACATGCGGTCAATTCGTGTCAGATTTTCCGACACGTGGTCAAACACATTTTGACACGCGTGTCCGGAAGATGGAGGGTGGAGACGAGGGAGCAAAGACGAGCTGTGAGCGACGATGAGCCTACAACGAGGCTATGAGCAACGGCAAGAGGCGAGAGGCAAGGGAGCAGAGACGAGCTGCAAGCGACGGCGAGCCCGCGACGGCGAGAGATGGCGAGAGACGGAAGAGGAGAGGGAGGCGGTCGTGCGGCGAGGAGGAGGAGAAGGATCAAGAGGAAGAGGAGAGGAAGGGGGTCGTGCAGAGAGGAGGAGGAGAAGGATCGAGAGGAAGAGGAGAGGGAAGGGAGTCGTGCAGTGAGCGGCGAGGAGGATGAGGGAAAGGAGGACTGCCTAGGGTTTTTGATAAGAACACTCGAAAAAATATTTTTTTTTTTAAAAAAGGAGGTCTGATGGGGTAAGTTTTAATTTTGGGGGAGGGGAAGTGACGGCTCACCTATCACTCTCAAGTGGTGAGGGAGGAAAATAAGGGGGGGGGGGGGGGGGTGAAGTAGGGAGTGGGGGAATGGGGACTTTTTTTTTTTAAACAGAAAAAATGAATGAAAGACATTAAAAAATAAATTTGAAAAATAAAAGTACTGAATTTTGAATAATGATAAATTTTGGTCATTTGTAGAAGATCATGAATTTATTTAAATAAATTGATTCTAATTTCTTATTAATCATTAGTTTCATTAATAACTTTTGTTAAAGTTAAAAACACGTTTCCATACATGGATACACATTAACTATGAATATATTTTTCGAATTTTCAATTAATTGACTTATTAATATTATTAGTGTAAATTCATTATGCTCTTTTTTAAATTAATTATTTATTTATGAATTTAAATCAAATTAATTAAAAATAAAAATATTCATTTAATATACAACGTGTCCCAACCTGTCGGAATTCTCTATTTTGAAAAATGACATGTCGACGTATCGTGTCACGTGTCCATGTCGTGTGTCCAAGCTACTTAGGATGTAGGATTGTCGCAGTCTGTTTCCAAGTTGAACAATAACATATTGAAAAAACTTCCTGATAAATTTTGAAGTTGACAAACTTTCCATGAGTGTCATATTCAATAAGTCAATAAACGTCTTGAAGTATGTTGATTCAAGGAAATAATCGCGAAAGAGAAGCCTATAGCAATCTTAATCATGTTCAGATTTATGTCCAGATTGTAGAATCTACTTTAGGTGATTGAGGTTTAGACTTTACAATGAAGAGGAAAAAACTTCAGATTTAGAGAACTACTTATGTTCCCATTCTAATACAAGCTAACAACGTGACACAAATTCAAAATGAGACGCAAGTTCAAAATATGACACAATTTTAGAACGTGACACTAGTCTAGAATATATATATTCTTAAAGATTATTTTTCAAACAACTTATTTGGTTGATTATTTTTCAAACAACTTAAAGATTATTAATGGCTAATGATTTGGCTTGGATTTCACACTTAGAAAGATTTGATTGACTTAATCTTAAAGATTATTTTTCAAACAACTTATTTGGTTGATAATTCAATCTCGAGACAAATTCTTTCAATATGGAGAAGCTTTATTTATGAAAAGCAAGACTCTAGTTGTATGGGCGGCTAAAATTAAGTGGAGATTTTATATTTTGTTACTTAATGGTCACTCAATTTTTTTTATGCATATCTATTCAACTAGTAGATTGGAAGAAAATCTTATAGAGATGTCCAATGTTAGTTTGGAAGTTGAGGCATATATAAGGAGACTAAGGTGCCAAGGAGCTAGTAAAAAATGAGTCAAGAATCTAGAATTTTAATGTTTCATTGAACTTCTACCATACGAAAAGAGTGTCTAAGTAAGATAGAGTAGCCTATTATAAACAGAGTGTAATCATTCATTATTTTAATCTCTTGTTGATCATTTACTAGAATCCAACCAGCGGGTTATCAATATGGTAAAGTAAACGCAACTTGATCTAAGCCAAATGTTGACACCTAAATTTTGGGTGATCCAATCATTCATTTGTTGTATGGAAAATTAGGGGATAATTTTTAATTTGTAAAAAAAAATATTATAATTAAATTTCATAACATATAGTTTTATGAGCATTTTTTTTTTATTGTATTTGCAATGAATTGATGATGAATGAGCTTTAATTTTATGAGTTGGAAGATAGGCATATTTCAAAAAGGATTTGTTTTATTCTTCTAATATTAGATGATATGACGGGGGATTTTTCGTATTTTCATGCAATCTTTTTATATATCCTCAATAAGAGCTATCATAAAGAGATATTGCAAGCTCGTCTTTGCATGGAATTTGAAAAAATTCTATTACAATCTTGAATTTTTAGCAATATTCAATCAAATAATATGGGTGGAGAATATTCATATTTTGCACAGTCTAATGTAGAAAGGGGGAATCAAACAAGGCAAGAAAAGATGTGGAAAATAAAAAGAAATATTGTATGAAGGGGCAAATATTTCGAAAATATATATTCGGGAGGTTATGAGTGATCTTATTAATGCATGTCGACAGAGGAAGTTTGAATCTGGCGAAAAAAGGAAATAAGATATTCTGAAAAAGCCTTAGTCCCTCACTTATAAAAGTCGTTCGCAAACAGACAGAGGGGGACGAGGATCAGATTTTTTTTTTTTTTTTAGCAAAAGGATCAGATTTTAAAAAAATGTTTCTCTTTTGTCTTTCTGTTCAGGTCAACGAAAGGACGTTTCCCCTTCTCTGACAAGGAGCAGAGGGAAAAAAAATGGAAGGACGTGAGAGAAGGGAAAAGTGGGCAGACCACGCGCAGGAAAAAGAAGGAAAAAAAGGAGAAAAAAAGAAAGGGGAGGGGAAGTCTTCTTCTTCATCCTCTCCGACCAGCTCGACGACGCTGCCCATATCCGCGACCGCCTTTTCGCCGTCGCCGCTGCTCCGAACGCCGCCGCTGCTGCCGTCACAAACGCTGCAGCTGCTGTCGCCCCGAGTGCCGCGGACTTGCTCGCCTCGCCCTCGCCCAAGAAGATCAGAACCGTCCTGTCCCCGCCGGAATCGCTCAAGGTCGTGCGCCCACCCGCGTCCTCCCCGTCCAGCGTCGACTTCTCCGCCCGGAGCTCCCCGACGCTCGCGGCTGCGGTTCCTCCGTCGACTGCTACTCCTGCTCGACCAAACCGACGCCCGCGCCACCGCTAATGCTGCTGACGAGCCCGACGCCGCGAACCGCCCGTCGTCGCGCCTCCGCCCGACACCGTCGCCGCTGTCCCAAGCCCGACCGCCTCGACGTCGCTTGCTGTTTCTACTTTCGCTGCCCCCCGGCAACATTTCCGACGCCCGTTGTCCGCAGTCATGGAGCTGCCATCCAAACCCCGACGCCATCCGCTGTTCCCACTCGTGTCCAAGCCGAGTCGATTCTGCGAACTTTCTATTCTTGCAGGTTCATTGGTCGTGAGCCCATCACCGCTGAGCTTGTCCCAACGCAAACCGCCATTTGTGAATCCTTTTTGGAAGCAAATAATCCAAATAAGGTAATTTTCTTGAACCAAATTTCATCTCGATATTATTGCCTAAATTAGAATATTTGATGTTAATAGTTAAGCATTATCCAATAAGATATTATTGGCAAAAAAATCACTATAATTACTAATTTGATCCGTAAGACTGCGGATTACTTTGTTAATTAATTTGATTTTTTTGCGCATTGATGATGTTTTAACTTTAAAATCATTATAATTATTAATTTGATTCATGAGATCTCGGATTAATTTTTTTTAATTAAATTGATTTTTTTCTTGCATGTTGTGATGTTTAGGGTTAGAATAATTATTAATTTAATCCGTGAGACAATGGATTATTTTTTCAATTATTTTAACCCTTTATTTGAATTCTCGAATATCTTGAGTGGATTGGATATAATGCTTATATTTGGTAATTGATTGTTTTGGAAAACACCAAAAAAAAAAAAATCAAATTATATATTAGATAGGATAGTTTCCTAAATTAGGATTGCATTTTTTTCTAGATTAATATTCCATCGTCCACGAGAACATTTAGAAATAAATTGGTGTCAATAATTAAAAAATATTAATTAATTAATTCAAGAGATATAAGCCATTAATATTAGGAAAATGTTTTCTAGATCTTTCATTTTTTCCAAAATAAACGAAATCAGTTCATTTATATTTTTACATGCATTATCTTTTATTGATCTTCCAATTGTATTCTTTGTAGGTGCTTATTAGTGATTTCAATTATTTGTGTTGATTATCGAGGCTAGGCCGCCATTTATAGGGTGATTTTGATTTGGATTTTTTTTTAAATAAAAATATGCGGAAGGAAGAATTGTGGAATTTTTGTATAATTTTATATTGAATTTTTTTTTCTAACGAGTAGTACATAAATTGGCTATATTAAGGTAATCAATCAAGTACGATTAATTAAGATAGCATAATCAAAGATATGTAGAATCTCCAAGATATATGCATAACTATGAGAAATATGAAAAATATCCTAAATATCTCACGGTTCCCCCTTATACTCAAGTTGTGTAGACGTCAACTTGAGTTTAAATAAAAAGAAATCGAGAAAACAGTATATGAGACTATTTATGGTCTTTATTAAATCCAAAATAACGTTAGGACTGATCAAGGTGTTTTCACCTTTATATGCTGATATGATCTTCGTTTTGTTTTTTTTTGGTTGATCATCGTGGAAGGTGGAGCCACTTTATGTTTGTGTGTATATATATCTTATCTAATGCACCATGTGATGTATAGCTGGACACCTGAATTTCATCAGCACCTTTGTCAACTGCATGGATTATTCTGTGCGTATGCCGCTTCAAGTTATGTTTAGTTGTATATTTCCTCATTTGCTTCATTTATTATGTATAAATAGTTGGAAAAATAGAATTATAAGTGCCTAGATTTCCAAATGAAGCATGAATTATAAAATCGAAATCTGCAAGTGACTTTTAGCAATGAAAACTCCTAGCAAATTTGGATCCGCAGCAAAGCAATTTTTAGCCTTTGAAAAAACAATGGGCCAAATTATACCATTAGCAACGCAATTTTTGATGCAAAAAATTGCAAATAGCCCCAGAAAATGTGGCCTGATTATACTAATAGGGACGATTTTATTTTTTTGATGCATGAAAAAGACATGGACCCTTTAGCAACCAAAATTTATGTCAGCGATTTCCAATCAAAATTGGTTGGAAGGATTACATTGATAAACCGTCAAAAAAATTCATGACTAAATTTACTAAATTGACTAAATTAAAATATTTATGACTGTATTAACTCAGGTACAATACAATCATGACTTTTTTGATAATTTCCCTAGATTTGCTAGGCCTCATTTCCTTTGCCACAAAGTTCTGCATTACTGAAGTTACAATCATCCACAGAATTTTCATCACAAAAGGAGAAAGTATTGTGTGCATTATTGAGCCTGACTCTTACATAGATGTGGTATCACTAAGTCAATAATCTCCTTATAATTTCTTTGACAATCACTAATTCTTTAGTATTGCAATTTGAGAAGATATATGATTGGCTCGACCGTTGTTATGATACATTACTCTTAAATGAGTTGTTAAAGCACACGGAAGTTTTTGCATTAACTTGATCTCCGGCACCAAAATTTTGACAAATGAAGATACACCAGGATCCAATCCATATTGATCAGAAAAAGGCAGAAACTCCCATGAAATTCACCAACCTCGCCATTAATTAGTTTCGTCCATGATAAGTACGATTTTACAAGTACATGAACCGGTCCCAACTTTGTTTAACGAGGATTTTTCCCCCCAATGGTACACTACTTTTGTTGATAAGTAATGCTTTTGTTGACTTTTTTTTAGCATAGGGTTTTCAGCTTCGATCATGTGATCATCTAGATGCATGTTAATCCGGACTGCGCATGTTTAAGGGCCTGCATGTTTGTGTTTCTTTTTTTTTTTTCTTGTTCATGAACAGCTTTTCTATTTTTTTGTTCGTGGGAATAAAAAAAGAACAGAAACGCATACGTTTGCGTTTTTGTTCAAAATCTATTTTTTTTTGTTCCGGGAACAAAATTAGAACAGAAATAAGAAAAAAAAAAGTTGTTTTTTTGTTCTAGAAATACTTTTTGAAGAATTGAAAGAACAAAAACGGAAGAAACACTTTTCTTATTCTTTTCTTCTTCTTTTTTCTTTTGCCGGCGAGGGTCTCCGGCCCCCGGCCAAGCTGAGCCTCGCCGGCGCGAGGTGAGGTGAGGCGAGCTCGGGCTCGCCCAAATCCGGCGAGGTTGAGCCTTGCCGGTGGTTGGGCAAGCTCGGCCTCGCCAGGGGCCGGCGAGCCTCGCTGTGGTTGGGTGAGGCCGCCGGCCAAAAGAAGAAAAAAAGAAAAAAGAAAAAAGAAAGAAAAAAAGGAAAAATAAAATTAAAAAATTAAAAAAAATTAAAAGAAACAAAAAAAGAATAAAATTTTCCAAACGTGTTTCTATTCATTTTTTATTCCCGGAACAAGTTTACCAAATACGTTTTTCTGGTAAAAAATTGTTCCCCAAACAGAAATAATTTTTTTTATTTCTATTCTTCAAAATAATTTTTGAACAGAAACGCAAACAAACGCACCCTAAAAAAATAAGTTAGCAAAATCCTTTTCGGATCCCGAGGAATAGTGGATCAAGCAATGAATCCTTGAAAGGTACTTGATTGTGAACGCACTAGGGAAGGTAACGCCTGCAAGCTTCAGCATTTTTAATCTTCGTCGGTTGAGACGGCGATTTTAGTTACACAAGACCGAAAGCCAATGTCGGATAGTCTTGTCGGCCTAGCAGGGTTTGTTTTTATTATGTTAGGTGGTGATTATAAGAAACATGAGTACCACTTATCTGTTTTTGAACAGCCAGAAGAAAAAAGAGATGTATTCGTTGAAATGCTTTATACTTAATGTATTCTCAAAACATGATGACGAATGCGACATTTTTAAGTTTGAACTTTCGTAAAACATATTGATTACCAATGCATGGTTTGTTGACATTGTGTTGCAAAGTCCACACTATCAATTAAGTGGTTTTAATTAGCCACATTTCCTACATGGGAAGAGAGAGGTGGGGGGTTCAAATCTCCATCTTCTTATGAAAGGTTGAAATGTGGACGATTTAGTATCAAGTGTGGATTTTAACTCTTACGCCTTGCAAAAAAGCAAAACAAAAGTCTAAAAGTGAGAAGTAGAGTATTAATAAAGTATGATTGACAAAAATAAATAAATTTAGGTTACTTTCCTTTTTAGCTTTCAGCAAGTATGTCGAAAATTTAAAAGAAAAATACTGAACATTTTGATTTATCCCTTTCTAGATTTGTTTTTCTTTGGCTTTTGACAAGAAGATTCATTGATTTAACCGACCCCGTCCACATCTGGCATGTTCGTGTTAGGTGGGAATCAGATTACGTTTTCTGTATCTTGATTCATGCAGACAAATGCGACGTCCAAGTAGCAGTAGTAACCAATTTAAATACATAAATTCCATAAGTGATGCTAGGTTATTATATACATATATAAATGATGTATGTGTGGTAAATTTGAATACACAGGACACACTGAAGCATTTGAAGAGGGAGAGATTTATTTTTGCTTCCCAAATTAACTTACAATTGTCCTAAATAAAGGGCTGAATCGCTAGACATCGTCATGTTTATAAGTTATACGGAAGTTGCGGATGATGCCGGGAGTGCAGAAAGTTTTTCTAAAATCTTTTCGCGTTAATGTTGATGTCTGAATTTTTGCCGACAAATTAACAAACAAAACAAAAGGGAGACGGAAAATAATAAAAAGGGCTTTAAGTTGGTATCCATTTCATAACTTAAAGGTCTAATCAAGGCCCATAAACCAAGCCTGGCCTTCTCTCTTTCTCCGCTTCTCTCACTCAGCAGCGGATTCAGTTTTTCCTCCGGCTCTCTCCCAGCAAGCTCGGGCTCACGCGAAGAATAAATTGCTCCCTCCACGAAGGATTCTCTGACCTTGACATTCGATTCCTCTCTTCTTCTTGAACATCAACCATCTCTTCATGAGTGAAGAGATCCTTCACATTCGATTCCTCTCTTCTTCTCCAACACCAAGCATCTCTTCATGAATGAGGAGCTCTCTCTCTCTCTCTCTCTCTCTCTCTCCCTCTCTCCCCCACCCCCTCTCCTTGGGTTGACGAGAAAGGACAGGCTTCTTCCGTGCTTAATCAGGTCACATTCTCTCCCGGAAAACAAAAATTGGAGCTCTCGTAGGATGGTTCTGATTCTCTCCTACAGAAATTCGACGCTTACTTAGGAAACACTCATGGAGTTTCAACTTGTGCAAAAGGATTTTTTATCTGATCTATCTTTAGCAACGCACATAAAGTAGATAAGAATCTCTCTCGATCTAATCTCTTATCCTTTATAGACCGGAAGGTTAATGCCCTAGAATGTCACATGCGACATGTGTCTTTTCCAGTTATTATTTATATTTACTTTTACTTAGAGACTCGTCAAGTTACCAGAAGCTCGTTGAAAAACTTATATATGAGATTATGAGCAGACTTGATATATGCTATATAATACAAACACTCGATTAGTTTATGCATAGTCCAAAATAGTCCCATATGAATGCCGCTCTAAAGGTCGTAAAGTACTTAAAGAAATGCCTAGGAGTTGGGACACTTCTTTCCAGAAAATACAACATGTAAATGATGGGCTATTGTGATGAGGATTATGCAACTTGTCCATCACCGATTTCTCTATTAAGCTAGGAGAATCTTTGATTTCATGGAAAAAAAAATAATCAGTGATCTCATTGTCTTCAGTTGAAGCAGAATATCAAGTTATGGCAAAAACCACTTGTGAGATAGTATGGATACAAGGTGTACTTCAGAAACTTGGGTACAAGTTAAGGGACCAGCCAAACTATTTTGTGATGATGATGCAACTCTCAAACTTGCAAGGAGTCTCATAGTACATGAAAGAACAAAACACATAGTAGTGAATTGTCATTTCACTCGAGATAAGATCCACGAAGGGATAATTGAGATAAGAGGAATCAAAATCACTGAACAACCTGCAAATATCTTTACTAAACCTCTATATAAAAAACAACATGCATATCTATTGAGCAAACTAGCTATCTTGGACATTTATAAGTTACCAGTTTTAGGGGGAGTATTGAAAGATATGCTCGAAATGAAGAAAATCAATCCGGATTGAGATTGATACATTAAATTAATCTAAGATTAGAATTGATTCCTTAGAATATATTCCTTCCTTTCTTAGCATATACTTTGTACCATTTATACATTACACTGATCATGTAATATTTCAAATTGAAGAAATACAAAATTCCTTCCGCATCTCTTCTTCGACTTCTTTCGAAAGCTCCAGGGAAGTTTGCTGGTGGCTGCAAGGCGCATTTGCGCGGACATCAAAGATGCCAATCTGGTGCCTCTGTATAAGAGATCGGTGCTAGCGAGGGCAACAGCGTCCAAGAGCTGCAGCTACGGGAAGCGGATGTGTGCCCTCTCGATTGCAGAATTGTGAATAACTGCAGAGGTGGCCTTGTGATTGTGGGACTTACGGAACCCGTAGGAAGAAAAGAATCTCTCTCTCTCTCTGTGCCCTCTCGATTGCAGAATTGTGAATAACCGCAGAGGTGGCCTTGTGATTGTGGGACTTACGGAACCCGTAGGAAGAAAAGAATCTCTCTCTCTCTCTCTCTCTCTCTCTCTCTCTCTCTCTCTCTCTCTCTCTCTCTCTCTCTCTCTCTCTCTCGTGAAGCCCACTTTTTTGTTGTAATTATGGGTTAATGGATCAACTTATGTGCGTAAAATGGAACATATCTCTTCAGTTCATGTATTTGTTAAGTTCTTAAGTTCATAAATCTCTTTGGTTCATGTATTTGTTAAGTTTATGAATATCTTCAGTTCATGAATATCTTCAATTCATTTCTCTTAAGTATATGAGTCTCTTCGGTACATGTATCTGTTAAGTTCATGTATATCTTGAGTTCATGTGTTTCTTCAGTTCATGTCCATTCAAACTCTATAAATGAAAATGAACTATTCTACATTCCATAGAAGATAGAGAAGATAGAGTACATGGAGTATAGAGAGTATTAAAAATATAGTAAAATTTCTCTTTAATTTTTTCTCTAAGTATGCTGGTTTTGAGAAGTGTTCAATAGAATCCTGTTTGCAAGATGCTAATTCAAACAAGTTTGAGATGTCGTATTTTGGAAGGCATCGTGAAATTGTTTAGCATTGTTGGTAGGAACTAATTACCTTTAGGTTTGGTTAGTCGTATTTCATCTCCTATTTAATTCTGTTAAGTCTGTTTGGTTTTTTCCACAGTTGAATGACTGTGGCAACCGGCCTAAGCTACTTCGGGCAAGAATCCATGGAGGCTCCACTTGCATCTTTGCATCATTATCGATCGAAGGAACTCTTGTGCTCGAAGCATTTCCTCATTTCCGAGACTGTATCTCTTCAAGAAGATGACCTGGGGACTTCTTGAGTTGATTCCCAGCACCAAGTTAGGCAATAACCCGTTCATTCTGTCCAGGACTGCGTTTGTCAGAGTCAACGCTTTCTCGATTCTGTTTAATTTATTTGATCACAACAGCCAGTATTGCACGAGTTATTCCCTACATTTTTTCCCTATGAAAGAGGTCCCCTCTCGCTACTGTTACAACTCTTTGATTTTTTTCTCTTTAGGGCCTCTTTTGTGAATGTGTCAGCCTCTTTTGTGAATGTGTCAGAGCGTAAGTTCTCTCTTTTGCTTTTTCTCTAAAGTGAAAATTCGCTCTCTCTAAATTAGAGCCGACCTCCCCCTTTCATTGAAAGTAGATGTCTATTATTTATTGTTGGCTTTGGGGTTTTCTTTTAAGAAGACAATCCTTACTTTCTTGTCTTAGATTATAAGAGATATATCTTAACTTTAGAAATAAGAAATACTCCTAATCTCTTAGACTGCGTTTGGCAATCATGATAAAATTCGAGATAGAATGTGATTTATCCTATCCTACGTTTGGTGCTTGTTCAGGATAGGATAAAGTTAGATATAAGGGAGATATAGACCGAATAAAATTATCCCATGGAGGCGGTGGGATAAAGATGGATAGGATTTCCAATATTCATAATAGGAAAATTATTTTTCTCGTATAACAAACGTTTTAAATTAAAAAATAAAATTATATTTTAATATAAATAATATTTGAATTATAATACAAAAAAATAAAAATTTAAAATAAAAAATTATTTGTTAATTTTATTTTATTTTAATTTATATATTCAACTTTAATTCTATCTTATAATAAACATTCAATCTATAAATTATATATTTATATTTATTATATATTTTAGGTATTTTTTTTACTTTAGGTATGTTTGTATAGTTTACTATTTGATAAAATTTTATTATAGAATGATGAAAGGGGAAAAAAGAAATAATAAAGAAAATAATTTGAAAAAGAGGAAAAAAATTTTAAAAAAATTAAGGAATAGTGTCACGAGAGATTTTTACAATCTCCATTAATGAACTTTTAGGTTCATTTACAGTGATATATATATATATATATATATATATATATATATATATATATATATATATATATATATTAAAATGTATTTGATATAATGTTAATATATCTGACTTTAATACTAAGATTCACCAAATAATGCAGATGATATAGAAAAATCCCAAGATTTCATATCCTATCATATCCAGTTATATCATGATTAGAAAAATCCCAGGATTTCACCAAACTTAGCACCATCTATATGTACATGAATATTATCTTCATTTCTTCTTAAAACTGAACAAGACAACTTGCAAATTTTTGAAATAAAGAAAAGATACCAAAAAAGGAGTTAGATTTATCTAACATAATCAAGTCTTTGTATCCATGAAATCTTTGAGAAGTAAAATATTCTCCCGCCTTTTATTTGGGTTTCTGATTGACATAATAGATTGTGGCAACTCCAAATTGAATTGCATTTTAAATGGTTAAATTAAATCTGAAGTTGCGATTAGTATGGGCTTGGGAAAGTTTGCACTAAGTCTTTGGTGGTTCACCTCTAGGAAGGTCTCAACACTCTCGAGTGTAAACCAGTCTCTTAAATGCACATGAAATGAGCACAACTCCTATTTTGTCAAATTGATAGGAATCATATTTTGTGTAGCAAATTGTTAATTGATTGAGAGTCATGAGTTTGGGAGAGAGCCTCAAGATTTGACATGTTCTTTCATATCATATAAGAATATCTATTCTAAAAGATTAAAAACACTAAAAAGGAAGGAAGATTATATATACACACACATTTATATAAAAGGTAAATTACAACTATATATTTAAGCGATATTTAATAGTTTGAATGCATGAGGCACCAAATGAATATAGGTACCAATGGAGAGGATGTCATTTTTTTTGGGTAACTTCACAAAATAGGAAAAGTGTCAAAAAAGTCATAAATTTATTATATTGATACCAATTTAGTCATAAACATTTTAATTCGATGCCAATTTAGTCATTTCGACTAATTTTGGGCGAATATAGCTTATGTAGATGATATTCAGCTTACATGGCATGTCAGCGCTGATGTGTACGATTTTTAATAATACTTTAATAATTTTTCTGATTTTTTTCTTTTTTCTTCTTTTTTCTTCCTTCATTTCCTCTTCCTTTTGCTGATAATCAACCATTGGCCATGACTAGGCGGGCTAGCCTTGCTTGGGCAAGGGTCGGCCTTGCCACACTAGCTTTGGCGAGGTTGCCCAAGTGAGGGTCAACCTCGCCTAATTTGGGGAGGCCAACTCTCGCCAAGGCTCAACCTCACCATGGCTTGGTGAAGCTAACCTGCTTGGCCATGGTTGGTGGCTAGTCACCAACAAAAGGAAGAAGAAAGGAAGGAGAGAAAAAAATTACAAAAAAAAAAAAAAAAAAATGCACTAAAATATTGTTACAAATTTCCACTTTAGCACCAATGATACCATGTAAGCCGGTCGGCGTTCATGTCAATAATATCCAATCAAAATTAATCAGAAGAACTGAATTGACACTAGGTCAAAGGATTTAGGGCTAAATTAGCACATGTTCAAAAGGTTTAGAACTAAATCGGTATCAATGAAATAGGTTTAGGACATCTCTAACACTTTTTTCCCACGTAACAAAATTATACTCTAAATTTACAGAATCCTTCATTTTTTATTCAATTAAATCATAACTTGAATTATTCCAATAGCTTTACGGTGAAAGAATCCAGTCCACAGATGTGTAATCAATAGTTCATTGTGTGAGTGACAATGAAAAAGAATATGATATCTCAAGTTCTACATAGATGGAGAGAGGTCATATTGAGTGTCTCATAAGTTAACAATCATCCTCATATGGTCACCACTTTATGTGGTTATTCAAAATACTCTCTTAGAGGGTTAGGCCAAGTAGATAAGGGTGCATTTGGGAACCACTTCCCAAAGCTCTTTGGGGGTCCAAAGCCCTTTGGGAAAAAAAAAAATGTGCTTGGGAAAAAACTTTGGAAGGGGCTTAATGGCAAAGCTAGCATTTTTAAGGCTGAAAGCCTAAGGTAGGTTGGGGGTTGCCTTAGGCCTTTCAGCATTTTCGGCATGCTGGAGGTTCATTAAAGGAAAGTTTTGTTTTACCTTTGTTGCCCTCACAAATTTTTTAAATTCCAACTTTGACCCTTTTGAAAACCTAATTTTTGTCGCTGCTTGCCTCTACGAGGTCTTGCTTCTCTTGTCTCACTTCTCTCGTTCGAAGGCCTTCTCTCTCCCCGATCTTCTCCACCACTCCTTTTCAACTCCATGACCACCAACCCCAACCGTCACCATCGGAACCAACCACCACCGTCTCCGTCGAAGTCCAGCCACCATCGTGACGTTCTCTCGTCCGAAGGCCTTCTCTCTCCCCGATCTTCTCCACCGCTCCTTTTCAACTCCACGACTGCTAACCCCGACCGTCGCCGTCGAAACCAGCCACCACCGTCTCCGTCGAAGCCCAACCACCATCATTGCTGTTGGAGCCCCAGCCACCATCGTCGCCAGCCACCCAATGCCGAACTCTCTTTTTTCTTCGGTGAGTTCTCGATTCCATTTTCTTTCATGCCTAGTTGAATTCCGGTTTTGGGTTTCTAGTGTATTCTCTGCTTATTAGTCGTTAGTCGCAGTTGAAGGATTACCCATTTTCTTTCTTCTTTCTTCGAAGTGTTGTGTGCGTGTTCGGTGCTCGTGATTAGATCTGTGCGTGATTTGATGTGCGAACGAGCTGTTTTTGGTGGGATAGGAGCTGATGAGCTGCGCTAGTTTGAGTTTTTGGTGGGACGCGTTTCTCTTTTTTCCCTTACAATTGCCTTGTGGGTTCTCCCCCTTTGCGGATTCGAAGTGGTGGGTAGAAGGAAAAATGAGATTTTGGGGGTCGATGGTCCGTGTGTTTCGCCAAGTGTTTTCTTGGCTGCCCGTCTTTCCGCCGTGTTCGGTGGTTCGCGGTGTGGATTTGAGAATGCTATGTGTTGCAGATGATCGTAATGTTTCGCGAATGTTACTAGGCTTCAGCATTGTGAATCGATGTGAGGCTGCGGGGTGTTGTGGTTAATCCTCCGACTAAGCTGTTGATATTGGGAGCGTTTGGGAGCGTCTGAACTGCATTCTCAAGAAAGTTAGAGCAAACTGTAAGATTGAGAAACATATTTAGTAGAGCTAAGCTCTGATGGGAATTGTAGAGTCTCTCTACAAGGCTTTGAGACTTTATAATTTGTTTAGGTGATCCAGATGCTAAATTATCATTAATAGTCAAAATGCGAGGGTAATTGCTGTTCTTTTTCTAATTTCTTGAGAGTCTTAGTTTATTTCTGTAGCTTTCTCAATTTTACACAAATTTCATGAGGATAGCATTATGAGTAGAATCTACCTTATGTGAACCAGTTATTGCTACCTGTAATTGCAGTGAGTCTTGATATGATGTTGCAAGATCCTTTTGGCTATCTGATTGGTCCATGCCGTACATTTGTTCTTGAGTATATTGTCAAAATAGGAAGCTCGGCACCAGCTATTCGTATCAATCGAGCTGTGAAACTTGATGCTATTGCTATGATTTTGTCGCTGGCACTCACTATTTGGCTTATGTTGAGATATATGTGAGATGAAACCCATATTTCAGTTGCATTTACTTGAAATGCAGTCCTGCATTTTGATCTTTTTGCTAAGTTTGCTGAACTTAGCTGCACTTTCTATCATTTGGACTTTCGCATTTGATAAAAGTAGGGGAAATTTTTTGTAGGTAATATCGTCATAATGAATAGTGGTCTCGTGTGGATTATTGATGTTAATGTGTGTACTGGTGTATCAAGTTTGGAGAAATTCTGGACTTCTCTTTCTATGTTAGTGAAGTAGACTTCTCATTTTATTGAATCTTAAAGCATATGCATCATGTTGGCTTCTTTTTTTTATTTGGCATTTGGCGCTTGGTGAATTGGCATTTTTCTATACTGATTGCTAGTTGAGTGTGTTTATGCCTTTTTTTTATATATATATATATATATATATATATATATATATATATATATATATATATATATGTTTGTATTCATTTTATTGAAAGATGGCAAGTTCATCAAAGGAAAAAGCATATTGGAGCCCTGAAAATATAAAAACTTTTTGTCGATTATGCATTGAACAAATTGAAAAAGGCAAGCGTCCTGCTAACAACAAAAGGGATGGATGGATGGATATAATTAACAAGTTTGAGGAGCTGAGGGGTAAAAGGTATGATAAAAATAAAATGAAGAGTAAGTGGGATAATTTAAAGGAAAAATGGAAAAAATGGAAGCAATTGGTTCAAAAGGAAATAGGACTAGGATGGGATCCAAGGAAGAAAACCATTAACGCGAGTGACGAATGGTGAGAGAGAAAAAATCAGGTGTTTATCTAATCTTTTATTATTTTTTGTTTTGTGAGTTCATCTTTGATAATATAACTCCTAAAAATATTTTATTATAACAGGCCAATCCTAAGCTTAAAGCCTTTCGAACGAAAGGCATACATCCAAATATTGAAGCTTTGTTGGATCAAATGTTCTAGGGTATAGTTGCTATTGGAAGTATTATATGGAATCCTGCACAAGGTTTATGCAATAATGAGAATGTTGAGACCACACAAGCTGATATTGGTGATTGTGCAGGATCTACTGATGATACTTTAGAGGGTGATGTAGGTGACACAAATGCTAAACCAAGTCAAAGTAAGAGCAATAAAATGATGGTAGAAAGTTCAACAAAGCAAGCTCAAGGAAAGAGAGGAAAAAAATTGATCGGACTTGATAAGTTAGCATCACAAATTGATAGATTTTGTTCAGCTGTTGAAAGTAAGAGCAATGCAACATCGGTTGCAAGGGAGTTTGATCCTTATAAAGAAATTGTACAAACATTGAAAGTCATACATGAGATTAAGCAAGACAGAAAGTTATTCTTTTTTGCACCCTCTCATTTTGCTGAAAGAAAGACAATAGGCAGATTTTTATGAACTTGGATGAAGATGAAGAAAAAGTTGAGTGGCTGAAGTATAAGTTGGCAGAGCATGATAGTCGCCATTAGGATACTAGTTATTTCTTTGAGCTATTTCATATTAATCTATGTTGTAATGAGAGATTTATTTTCGGTTGCTAATTTGCACTACCTGTGAACTCTTCTTCTGATTATGTTTTAATGTGAGATATGTGTTTTCAATTTATGTTATTTTGATTTTGTGGAATTTGCATATATATTATGGAAAATAATTGTTCAATTGATGGATGATTATTCATCACTTGTCTTACTGTTTTGTTACTTTAAATAGATATGGACGATTCTCCTGAAAAAGAAATCCATGAGAAAGAGGATAAGGAATTCAATCAACTTGTGGAAATTACTCAAGCCACAATTGCTTATCAAGCAATATACAGTCAGAAAAAACCTTGTAGGACATCATCATATACATGATATACATGGTTAGAAGAGTTGATGGGCGAAGATGCTAATCCGATAAGGTGTTATCAAATGTTTATGTTGGATAAGATTGTATTTAATAATTTAATGCATAATTTAGTAACACACTATGATCTTGAAGGAACTAGAAATATTGATGTTAGAGAAATGCTTTGAATATTTTTTCATATTTTAGGACATGGTATAGGTAACAGGTTAACACAAGAGCGTTTTCAACACTCTGGGGAAACTATAAGCAGGTACTTTAGCTTAGTATTAGACAAAGTATGTGAAATGGGAAAAGATTTGATCCAACTAGCTGATCAGCAATTTAGGGATGTTCCGAAGAAGATAAAAAATAATCAAAGATTTTATCCATATTTTAAGGTATGTTTTGATTATTCAATAGAAAGAAAGAACTAATTATATAATAATATTTGCATTTTTGTTTTAGGATTGTATTGGAGCTATTGATGGCACTCATATCCCAGCAGTGATACCTGTAAAAGATCAGATTCGTTTTATTGGTTGAAAATGTAAATGCTAGTACGAGCACCTAGAGGGGGTGAATAAGTGCGAAAACAAACTTTTGAGAAGTATAGTGTAAAACTTTACTTTTAACCTGAGTTTATTTAACAGTAGACTTTAAAATAGAAACGAGACTCTAACAATTAAATAAAGTTACGAGTAAAGTAAAAGAGTTTAAGGAAGAGAATAAGAACACAAGATTTATAGTGATTCAGCTTAATCCAAGCCTACATCCACTCTCTTGCACTAATAGCCCACTGACTGGATTTCACTATGAATCAAAAGAGTCATTATAGTATCACTTCCTTGATTCCACAGTGTAGAGACCCTGCTACACTTCCTCAAGGTCTCACAAATGTATAAACTCTCTTTTGAGTACAAGTTTACGCTCAACAATTGAATTGGCAAAGAATAAGGAGTTTCAAACTTTGGAATTTATCTATCGCACACACACTCGAATAACTAGAACATCTTCCTTATATACTCCTCCATGCCTTCATAACCGTTGGCACTTTCCAAATGAGCTCTTCCAATCTATCCGTTGGACAGAATTAATTGAGGAGATTTCGAGTTATTTAAAGAATATGACGATAGCCCACCAATCCTGCTCGTTCATACAATCAGGATCTAGGTTTCCATAAGTAGAACCTTCCAAGTATGCTTCGCCAATCAACGGATCCAAAATACTTGAATTAATTTCAAGACAAATAATAAATTCCGAGATGCTATATCCGGCCAAGAGATCTTCTTTAGTCGATAGAATCAAATCCTTAAAGAAATACTCAATTCTGGATAAGTCTTCTTCGACGATCTAGAAACTGTCAATGATGGTTGACTTTAAATCTTGAGTCTGGTGGTTTGGCGGTCTTCAGACTTTGACGAAAGAGTCTGCAAGTCTTCAGACTGGACTGATGGAAACGTTTTGTCAATTTCAAAACAAATACGGAAGTTTTCTCCAACAAAACAGGTACAACAACTCAAAATGTCTTAGCGGTGTGTAATTTTAATATAGAATTCATTTATGTTTGGGCTGGTTGGGAGGGCCAAGCCCATGATACTCGTATTTTCTATGAAGCTTTAGGGAGACATGATATGCAATTTCCTCATCCTCATCCAGGTTTATTAATTAATGGTTTTTGTACATTAATATGTATAAAATATGGTATATGTTGATCAAATTTATATTATATTTATGCATGTAAACATTATTTAGTAGATGCTGGATATCTAAATTCGACGGGTTATTTGGGACCATATAAAGAAGTTAGATATCATTTGCCAGAATTTCAATAAGGTCCCATCCCTACAGGCTATCAAGAGGTATTCAATCGTGCTCATTCCTCACTGCGATCGGAAATTGAGCGAGCTTTTGGTGTGTTGAAGAAGAAGTGGAAGATCCTAAAGTATATGCCAAATTTCCCCTTTGAAAAGCAAGTAAAAATTGTTATAGCAGTAATGATTTTGCATAATTACATACGATGAAATGCCACCAATGATAGACATTTTGCAAAAGTAGATTTGGATCCCAATTATGGATATTCAGTTGACCTTCATAATACAAATGAGGGGGCCGGTATTTCAAATGACAATTTATTTTCTGACATGGCGTGTTTACGTGATCAAATAACAATGAGTTTAGTAAATACTTGAGGAGGATGTTTGTAATTTTCAATGAAAACTTATTTCTTTCTTTGATGCATATGTAATCATGTTTATTATAATCATACTTGAGGAGGATGTTTGTAATTAACTTGAATAATTCCAATAGCTTTACGGTGAAAGAATCCAGTCCAAAGATGTGTAATCAATAGTTCATTGTGTGAGTGACAATAAAAAAGAATATGATATCTCAAGTTCTACATGGATGGAGAGAGGTCATATAGAGTGTCTCATAAGTTAACAATCACCCTCATATGGTCACCACTTTATGTGGTTATTCAAAATACTCTCTTAGAGGGTTAGGCCAAGTAGATAAGTCCAGACTTTTGCAGATGTTATCGCAAGGATGACCGTTTCCAATAGACATACCGTTTCGTGAATAGGCCAAGCCCATACCCGGTTCTGTTTCGATCATAAAGTGTGCTTCGGTTTCAATCATGCGAACCAGACGTATGTTTGCTTTTGGCTCCCGGGTATGACTCGCCAAATGACATTTACTTTATTAATATGCCAAAAAAATATTTCATTATGTTTGTCGGTGAGGAAGAGTGCGTGCCCACTTAAGCGCTTTTAATCCTTGTCAGTCGATATTATGTATTTTATACTATACATATCCACTCGATATATAGATTTAATTGATCAATGAAAATGAGGTAACAAGTGTAGGACAGAGAGAGTATATTATATGTTATCTAGAGCGCAGGTTAGGATTTGACGTTCAGGTCTATCGGCATTTCAAGCCAACCAGTCTTGATCAGTCAGTGGTCTTCTCCCATCTTGTTCTCGAAGCGAGGACGTTTTATTAGACGAATCAGATAAAATTTACATATACACGTTCGGTTTTATAGGCCTGATGCATGCAATATAAGACAGGTGACGGTAATGCCTCGTTCTGATATGATAATTAGAATACCGCGTAAAATTACTTTTGAACAGCCAAAAAAAAAAAGATAATATATGAATATCTTTATTCTGTAGGCATAAACGAGTAAAAAAAAATAAAAAATAAAACATCTGGTCTTAATGCTTTGTGTTTTGTCGGTGTCTTCACTTACATGTATTAGATGCACGCCAAATGATTTGTCGATTCGATATTGCAAACCTAATTGAAAAGGTTTTTTTTTTTTTTCCTATCCTTGCCTGAGCAAGACCTCTAGTTTGAGGATTAACAATATGGACGTAACCCACAAGCAAAATTAACTAAAAATATGTGTGTGATGTCGAATTTCGATTAGATTTTCCAACCAGAGATAGAGGAAATGACACGCCCCCAACTAATGATTTGCTTTTAGGTGCATACACAATGCATTTCATATTAATGTTAGTTTGGATTAGTTAATATCAAGAACACAAAGATTGATCTCCAAAATGGATCTACACGATGAAATAGTAAAACTAAATAAATTTTAAATAAAGGGGGCGGAACACATTCCAGCATCCAATAAATGTTTTGAAACATAACTTTATAAAAATCAAATAAATATTGGCATTATTTAGTTCTCACCTACCACGTGGGTTATATGAAAGCATTAATGGTGCCGGGAGTATCAAAAGTTTGAATGCAAAGTTGTTTATAGGAAAATGTAGACAACATTTAATATGCAAACAATTAGATAAACCCAATACCATTTTCATGAAAGTATTCCTTTTCTTTTTAGTTTTTTTCAGATCTTATCCCAGCAACGATCTTTCCCTTTAAAGAGGCGTCTATATTGTGCCGATAAACATCAACTAACCCTTTCCTAACCGAGCTCCATAGCTAGCTAGCAAGAATAATCCTTCACTCCTACTGTCCACCTGCTCCTCCTCCTGCTCCTCCTCCTCCTCCACCACCACACCACTACCATCACCACCACCATCACCACCATGCAAGCCTCTCAACCTCCTCGTCCTTCCCATGCAATATACTAGCGAGACAATGACATGTCACAAGCATGCAAAGACTTGGTATCCTCTCTCCCTTCTGACGAAGGCTGGATCCCAACTTCTCTTTGCTTGTACCAGGGCTTCTGGTTCCCCACTTGGCTCTTCAAAGGCGTCCTCGCTTGCCAAAACCACTTCCAAGCTCAATCTTCTGACATCCTCCTCGTCACCAACCTGAAATCCGGCACCACCTGGCTACAGGCCATCCTCTTTGCTCTCTTGAACCGTGCCAAGTACTCTGACTCCGACTCACAACGACGCCACCCTCTCCTAACCCAAAACCCCCAGGATCTTGTGCCCTTATTGGAGCTCAAGCTCTATCTTCAGCAAGAAAATCCCAATCTCACTGCTTTCAAGTCCCCAAGGCTCTTCGCCACCCACTTGCCCTATTCCTTACTTCCAGGGTCGGTGAGGGACTCCAGGTGCAAGCTGGTTTACCTATGTAGGAACCCTAAGGACATGTTCATCTCGCTGTGGCACTTCGTCAACAAGCTGAGGCCCGAAGGGAAGGGCCAGACTCCGCTCCCAAAGTGCCTTGACAAGTTCTGTCAAGGACTGAGCCCCTACGGGCCTTACTGGGACCATGTGCTGGGTTACCACAAGGCGAGCTTGGAGATGCCTGAGCAGTTGTTTTTCTTGATGTACGAGGAGATGAAAGAGGACCCGCGTGTTCATGTGAGTAGGTTGGCTGATTTCTTGGGGTGTCCATTCAGCGATGAAGAACTGAGAGACGGGACTGTGGATGGAATACTGAGGATGTGTAGTTTCGACAATTTGAGCTCATTGGAGGTGAATAAGAGCGGGAAGCTGTGGACCGGACAAGAGAACAAGTGGTTCTTCAGGAGAGGGGAGGTTGGAGATTGGGTGAATTATCTGAGTGCTGAGATGGCCGACAGGATTGACCAAGTAATGGACGAGAAGTTGCACGATTCTGGGTTGAAGTTTCAGTACAAATAACATACGCATTCAATAATTTGCATGTGTTATGTGTAAGCTTTGAAGATGTTTGGTTTGACGGTGGAGGAAAAAACGTACAAAATATTTATAAAAAAAAAAATGAAGAATAAAGAAATGTTCCGTTCGCACTTTAGGGAGGTCAATATCTGGTTGGCCAGTGAAAGTGTGTTTCTCGAGCTAAAATAATAAAAGATTTTCAGTGGCATTGTCAATCGTGGCTTCGTCTCCATACGGAGATGCTTTGGGGTTGTGATTCTAGTCTTTCATTTATGTTGTACTACTGGTCCTCGCAGATGTTATTTGGCCAACACGTAGTTGGCTAATAAAAAGCTGAGTTCCTTCTTGCGGGGAGCTTGTTGGTTTATATTCTGTCATTCTTTTCAATTCCTTCTTTTCCTTTAGCTGTGTCAAGCTTTGTGGCTTTTGGTCTTCTATATGTGTTGTAGATTAAATAGTACACTAGCTCTAATTCGCATTTTGTCAAATAGATTGAGTTGGTAAACAACGGATATGTGAGTCCCGAGGAAAAAGAAGATATGTCCATTCTGTTTTGTTTCCAAGGTCTAAAAAGAAAATATGAAATGCTTATTAGAGCTGTAATCTACTATGACACTAACATAGTGTTTTGGATCACATAAAAATAAATAACAAATAATTAAAAATTATTGTGGACTCCACTCCTTAAAAAATTTGTAACTCACAACATGCACACTCATAGACTTTCCTAGTTTGGCTAGTTCATGAATTTGTCCTAAGCAATAATTCGCTTATAAGACTTTCACTTCGAGTCAAGCCTGGGCCATCCAAGTAATTATTGAATCCACATGGTGTTGGAGAAAACTCCTTTAATGTTTTGAAGTTGACAAAACTTGTCCAAAATCTATTCTAAAGAATTCCAGAATTTTGTGTCAAAGTATGAAGACGCCCAAACTCTATGTCAAAGTTTGAAAACTCCCAGACGTTAGGTTCAAAGTCTACCCACGCTAACAAAATCCAGACTAAATGCCACTGAAGAATGAAGACTTATCCAAATGCGAGATTTTGTTTGTTTCTTCAAGAGTTCGGTTCGTATGGCATATAGATGGCTTTCTAGATGGATATATCACTTAAGGGATCGATTATCTTTATTGGAATCAATTTAGATAAATCAAATCTTTTTGGACTGCAGGTAAATAAGGAAAAAATCTACTTATGAAAATCAAGATCCTGATTGTATGTGCAAACATGATTGACGGACTTTCATCTCAATCTTCAAACAACTCGAGATCTCCTTGATTGATTTTGTCCAACGGGTAGATTGGAAGAATTCCTTTGGAAAGTGCCAACGGTCGTGAAGGCATAAAGAAGTATTTAAGGAGGACTCTCCAGTTGTTTGATAGCGTGCATGAAAGAGAAATTTTAAAGTCTGAAGCTTTTTGTTTCCTTGTTACTCCAGATTCTAAGCTCAAAGTTGTAAACAAAAGAGAGAGACTCATTAGGAGACTTAGTGAGAGATCAGTAGAGACTCTTCACTATGAAGTCGAAGATCGAAATGCTGTAAAATCTCTTTTGATTCTTAGTGAAATCCAGCCAATAAGCTGTCAACATGGAGAGTGGACATAGGCTTGATCTAAGCCGAACCACTATAATTTTTGTGTTCTCATTCTCTTCCCTAAACTCCTTTATTTTGTTTGTAATTCTATTTAACTGCTAAAGTCTGAACTTGCTCAAACTTTGTTGTCTTTCAGACTCTGTTTTAAAAGAGAAATATTTCTACTGTTCCTTGCGAAAAATTATTTTCACACCTATTCACCCCCCTCTAGGTGTTCATACTAGTGCTTACACGCGGTTTATGTGACCCAACTCCATCTCAATTATCACATCAAAGTTGTCCTCACTAGAATTCATACTTTTCAATAATTGATATAACGTGGCTCACATACTATGGATAGGTATAAGAATGTTTCACACGGTCTTCCCCACATCGAGCACTAGTGAGGGTTGCACAACCCTTACTAGTAGATGTCAAGGTTGTGCGCAACCCTCGCCAGTCATAGGAGGGGTCCATACAACCCTTTCTTGCAAGTAGGGTGCTCATGGTTCGATCTGGAGGAATTTTTGACCAAGTCCAATTTGGGAAAATCTTGAACCCAAAGCCAAAACATATTGATAAATTACAACTCAAGTCAAACCAATAACTTCCGTTTGTTATCAGTATGGTCCGAATTTAGACTGTTACCAACAGGCCAATTTACCAATAAGAACCTAATACGTACTTGGATTATCTAAGTCTAGGATGAGAGGTAGTATATGTCCCTTGTTTCCTACGTTAGTGTCGCTGGCAATGTTATGTAGGCTAGGGTTTGCACTAGGCTAATTATTTTGCATGATGCTAATGTTATGAGTAGGTATGTGAGTGGTCGTGGAAAGAAAAACTTTTTGAAATTACTCTTTCCCTATCTCCCAAGCACGTCCTTCACCGAATCCATCGAATATGCACGTAATCATAGGATTCAAGTCAATAAACAAACAAAAGAACCCAAAAGCAATCCACGGTCTCCTCAGTATCGAATCCGAAGAAGCAAGGGATTCCGCGGGTGAATTGGATCTCATTCAGCCTGGCTCATGGCTTCTTGGGTTCCAAGTAGGATTGGCAAAGATTGATGGTCAATGAGAATGTTGAAGAAGAAGAAGAAGAAGAAGAAGAAGAAGAAGAAGAAGAGGTGGGAGAAGCATGTTGGAGAAAACTCCTATGATGTTTTGAAGCTGACAAAACTTATCTAAGTTCTTTTCTGAAAAATGCCAGACTTCTATGTGAAAGTCTATCTTACATTAGAAGTCTGTCCACTCTGACAAATTCCAAACTGTACTCAAGAATAAAGACTTAATCAGACTCAAGATTATTATTTTTTCCTTCAAGGGTTCAATAAGTACAAGATATATTAGGCTTTTTGGTTGGAAATATCACTTACCATATTGGTTATCTTAATTGGAATCAATTTAGAAGAAGCAAATCATTTTTGAAGGCAAGCTTATTTGGAAAGAATCTACTTATGGAAACCAAGATCCTGATTGTATGGGCAAATAGGATTGATGGGCTGTCATCTCAATCTTCAAACGGCTTGAGATCTCCTTGATTGATTCTGTCCAACGGTTTGATTGGAAGAATTCCTATGGAAAGTGCCAATGGTCGAGAAGGCATGGAGGAGTATTTAAGGAGGTTTTTCAAGTCATTCGAGGAGAGTGTAAAAGAAGAATTCCAAAATCTGAAGCTTCCAAATCTCTTGTCCTTGATCATTTAGTGCTTAAAATTGTATTCGAAAGAGAGAAACTCTAAAAAGTGATTTTGTGAGAGTAGTAGAATCACCTTACTGAAAAGTCGAGATCACAAGGCTGTAACATTCTCTTTCGATTAATAGTGAAAACTAGCCAGAAGGCTGTCAGCGTGGAGAGTGGACGTAGGCTTAATTTAAGTTGAACCACTATAAATCTTGTGTTTATTTTTATCTTCTCTCAACTCCTTTACTTTATTTGCTACGATATACTTTTGTGTTTTGAAATAGTTGTTAAAATCTAAATCCTTCTGCAAAGTCTGTAGTCAATCAAACTCAATTTAAAAGTAAAGCATTTTTAATGCATTTCGTAAAAATCTGTTTTCACACCTATTCACCACCCTCTAGGTGTTCTACTAGCCCTTTCAATTGGTATCAGAGCTGTGTGCTTACTTTGTTGAAGTGTTTTTACTTCTAAAGCTAAAGATCTTCTATGACTAGTATTTTGGCTCCAAGTTTGGTTGAGGGACAGAGCAATATCAGACCTCTTTATTTCGATGGAAATGAGTATAGCATGTGGAAAAACAAGATGAAGACATTTCTCAAATCCAGAGATCCCTTGGAGTGGAATGTTGTTGAAAAAGGAATCAATTCTAAAGCAACATTAGCTTTAGACAAAGGGAAAGAAGTGATTAATGCTGATGAATCAACACAAGCTGAAATTACCAAGAGACAGGCTTTTGACGCAAAAGTAATTTATTCTTTATATTATGCTTTGTCTCACACAGAATATAACCGAATTTCTTCTTGTGAAATAGCAAAAAAAAATTGGGATAGACTTCATGTTACCTATGAGGGGACTAACCGTGTGAAGGAAACAAAAGTAAACATTCTTCTTGGGAAATATGAAGCATTTAGAATGAAGCCTGGAAAATCTATCTTTGATATATTTAGTCACTTTACAGAGATTGTGAATGGCCTGACTTATCAAGGCCAACCAATTTATGGACCAATGAAAGTCAACAAACTACTTCCGGACTCTTGAGAAAGTTCCAAGTTCTCACACATAGAATTTTATTTACAATATATAGATCTTAGCTCATGATATGTACGAGTCATCAGTGATTGAATGTATTGACAATATCAATAACGTATAAAAAAAACCGGTGTGTCGAAATGATGAGAGCATTGCGCTATTGTCGTCAATTTTGTGCAATTTTTGTTTGTTTTCCGTAAGAAAGAATTCCGGGAAGTTCTGATATTACTTTAGTTTTACGAATTTGTGTTCTATTCTATCCTGTTATGTCCTGTCTTCTCCTCTCTAAACTATGAACTGATATGGCATCCAAAATTTTAGACAACCCTTGGATAGGTGACAGTCATCGAACTATGACTTTGTTTTTATTTTACAAGCATTGATTTGTATTTGTTCATTTGGAATAGTATTTCAATTTTATCCTTTGAACCAAAAGGATGGGATTTGATCTTGCATAAGAATTATATGCCCTAAAAAAATGTTAGAGAATTAGAACTCGAGGATATTGAGCGGGCCGCAAGAATTTGGAGTATATATGTGTGTGTGTGTGTGTGTGTGTGTGTGTGTGTGTGTGTGTGTGTGTGTGTGTGTGTGTGTAAGACAATTTAAGTTTTTGTTATTTAAGTACATTTGATAAAAATAAAATGCTAAGTTATATAAAAGGGATTAGGGCCTTATTTTAAGGACCCTTGGGCCCAAGATTTCGGGCCTAAGCAGGCCCAAGAAACACCCCAAGGGTGTCGCACGAACCAAAAGGGGAGGGGAGAGAGCATGCCTTTCACCACCAACACTTGTCCTTGTTGTACCTACACTTGTCCTTCCTCTTTGACCACTTGTCCTTTGTTTAATTTCCTACATGCAAAATGGAGATAATTAATCAATAAAAGAACAAAACAAAGGGGGAGGGGGGCTTCGCACAGAGAGGAGGAGAGACCGAGAGAGAGTTTGAGAGTGAAACTGATCAGAGAGAGAAGGAGAGTTCGTGCGTGTGAGCGAGCGAGCGAGTGAGAGGAGAAGAGGAAGAAGGAGTCTGCGCGTCCGCCATCGTTCGCCACCTCACCCCGCCTTGTCTTGCTATGTTTCCTTCGAATTTGAGGCAAGTGAAGTCCTAAATCCTACCCTTTGCATTGCTGTGTGTATGTGTAGTAGATGACAATTCTTGGTTGTGGTAGATGAGATGAGATTTCAGAGCTTTGAAGAGAGATTCGTTGGTCATGCATGCTGTTTCTGGAAAGACCAGTACAACCGTCCTTGAGTTTGTGTGTTGCATGTGACTTTTTAGTCGGAATCTTGTTTCTATTTCTTCATGAAAGTTGTATAGAACACCTTGAAGAACAACATACTAAAATTTGAGGTAAAATGAACAAGTATTGGTTAGTGAAACAAATTTTCTCTGGAAAAGTTAGATCTGGAATCCGTTGTGCTGACCTTTGGAGATTTCGTGGTCTATAAAGTAACTTTTTAGTGAAAATATCACTTTGATATCTTAATGAAAGTTGTATTATACTTCTTGAGGTAGAACATATCAAAATTTTAGAGGAAATGAACAAAAATAGGTCGGTGAAATCGTTGTCTTTTGAAGAGACGGGATCTGGGAAAAATGTTACTTCAACACAGTGTGATTTCGTGATTTTTATAAAATCATACAGTTAAAATTTGTTCATGTGTTCTTAATAAAAGTTGTAGGTAATATTCTGAGGAATAACATATTAAAAATTTAGAAGAAATGAACATATGTAGGTCGGTGAAATGAGTTTCTTTTGAAAGATGATAATCTGGGTAAAGATGACACCGAGAAAAGAGGAAATAATCGTCTATATATATTAACCTAGAATGATTTGGGTTTTGATTTCTTCATGAGATATTTACCTCTAAAACTTTTCAATAACATGTCAAAATTTCAGGATTTTTGGAGTTCATTTGGGTATTCGATTTGAATTTCTTCAGAAACCGTGCAAGCCAAAATGTTGAAGTTTAATAATCTGTGATGTATGGATCATACCGTGTTGTGTGAGATTCTTTTGGTATGGAGTTATTCATGAGATATCTGCCTTTAGATCTCGTCTCTGATGTGTCAAATTTCAGAATTTATTAATGTCATTTACTAATTTTTCTGGAATTTTAATTGGAGGAATGCATTCTGATTTATCCAAAAAATTGATGTGTTTTGAAAAATAAATGAATTTATCTATGTGATGTAATACTTTGAGTGGTTGATTTTGCTGCATATGTGATGACATATTACATATTATATGGCATGAAATGTTGGTTGAAACCCTTGATATTATTACATCAAATGCCATGTTGAGATTGAGACACATGTGTGAATGTAAATTGAGATGATGACAGGACCGTCAAAGGTGTGAGCTGACGATGCCCCAGGAGTAGGGACGCCTAGAGGTTCGAATGAGTCGATGCCCTTTGGATGCCTGGTTGTATTATAAATACATGCCTAGAGGTTTTCCCCAGGAGTGTCGGGATGCCTGGTTGTATTATGATACATGCCCGGAGGGTGAGGGGTTGTACTATGATGCATGCCTGGAGGGTAGGGGTAACCATTTTCATGGCGAGCCCTGGAGATTCCTCATGATACCAGGTAGGATGCGAGATGCCCGGAGTGTGTGTGCCGGATGCCCGGAGGTGTGTGCCGGAGGCTCCTCGCAATGCCAGGTTGGATGCAAGCGATAAATTGTGGGATGCAAACATTGGTCCTTGGAAGAAAAATGATGAGATCCTTGTGAAAGATAAATATTGAAATTGAATCATATGCATGGGCATATGCATATGGCATGATACATGATCTGCTTATAAAAGTAAATTGATGCTATTTGATATTGAGAATACAATTATGAAGGCTTGAATGGATCTCACGAGAATGTATACATGATAGCATGGATGATATGAATCATGCGCATTGATGTGTACATATGGCACGGTGATATATGCATAGCTATTTAATGATGAGTGCATGGTGGAATATACACGTTACATAATGATGTATGCATGGCTGCTTGATGATATAAGTACAAGTGCATGGTGAATTATGCATGTCGTATGGTGATATATGCATGGCTGTAAGGTAAGGTATGCTTGAATGTATGAATGATATGTGTTTTATTCATGATACCTCGATTGTTCTGTTTGACGCATTATGTAGTTTGGTGAATCTTTACTGATGAGTGGCTGTACTCACCCCTTTTGGGGACTAACATTTCAGACTATATAAGATACATCTGCTACCACTGTCACCAGTAGATGGATCAAGTGGTTGGATATGACCACAAGGAGGAGGATAGCAAAGGAAGAAACTTTTGGACGCTGACACTGATCGATGGATCTTAAGTATACGACTGTTGGAGGAGATGTTGGTCATCTTTTGAAGTATAACCGAGTATAAAAGACTACGGTATTTTGATGTACTGATTTAATGATGTCCATCTAGTTTAAGTAAATAAAAGTGTTTGGCTTTTACCTATAAATGTTTAGTTGGTGAGCATCGTTTTCTGAATATAAGAAAGGGAGTTGATGGATGTGCTTCCACCATATAAATTGCGCAGGAATCGATCTAAAAGATGTAAACCCCAGGATTTATGAATTATAATGAAATTCCTTGGTATCAGAGTATTACATTATCAAGTCAAGTGAAAGAGAAGCGAACAGTGGCAACCCTAACGGATCGGGGATCGTCAAGGGGTGCCACAACTGCTAACTAAAAAAATTCTCGAGATCGACGAGACCGACTGATGGGAAGAATGAAAAGCCAAGTTGACCAAGGCAAACGTGCAATTGCAGGCCCGAATCATGACAGCCCAAAATTCTGTTCTGGCAGCTTTTAATTTTTAATTATTAAGGAATGTGCAAAAAAGGAAAAAAAAAAAAAAGATATTACAGGTCATGAGATCACGTGCACTATGCATAATGCATGGAGTATTCGTCACAATGTGTCCTCGGTCAAACAAACCCGAATAGATGCAGGTTGGACACAACGCCTGCTTTTGCCTTGTTGACCCTTATCTACAAAATTGTTAAGACAAATTGGGTTTTAGAGATCATGTGATATCGACAATTCGAGGGGGAAACTATCCAATCAATCCTAAACCTATTGGATCCCGATAAGTAAGTACACAAAATGAGTCAATTAAGCTATTCGTGACTAAGCATGCATATCGAAGGCGGAGATCCTAAAATAAAACAATTACTTACGGAAACCATCGTCTTTTACACCATTATTTTGCCTCTAACTTCACTGACTATAACAGATAGGCTTACACTTTTATGTGAAAGAACAATTCATGATGTATCCCTTCTGATAGGTAAGAACAAAACAAATGAAGTAATCAATTGATTTTAGCTTTGGTATTGGCCATCAATTTATCTATATGTTCATGTGTCGGATATTAGTTATTGAAAGATATCATATGTTAGCCAAATAAACTAGTGAAGCAATTCGTTTTCAATCCATATCGATATATAATCATATTCAAGTCTATCAAATATTTGCTTTTAAATTTGTGTCATATCTTTGTGAAAAGGAGAGATTGGGAAAAAAAAAGGGATTAATTATGAGAGACACCTAAAATTTTCCTGAGGATGATAAATTTTTGCCAAGACTCGAGATTAGTAGATAAGTTTATCACGACTATTGATTTGGTGGGACTCACACAAGAAATTGAGGCGGGGTCCATAAAATCAATGGTCATGATTCATTTGGTCCATTGAACACTTGGTCAAGTAATCCGGAGTCTCATTCTCTTACACGGTTCAAGCCTCCACGGACAGATGGTTACTGCTCTCCTTCCTCGTTTGCTGTTGCTTTTTTCTGTGGCAGCACACCAAGTACATTTACTTTTTTGCCCTCTTGTCTACTTCATTCAGATGGCTGAGTTGACCATTGCTTATAGTATTGTCTGCAGGAGATTCAAGAGCTGGCAGAAAAATGCGATCATAGCATTCTTGGCTGACCAGAACATCAAAATTGGCAAGCCAATGGACTTTTTGTAATCTGAAATTTTGAATTATTATGTCCGTATCTTGGTGAACTTCCATGCCTTATTAAGCCTCCGGACTCTTGAGAAAGCTCCGAGTTCTCGCACATAGAATTTATTTACAATATACAGATCTTAGCTCATGATATGTATGAGTCATCAGTGATTGAATGTATTGACGGTATCAATAACGTATGAACAACCGGTGTGTCGAAATGATGAGAGCATTGCGCTATTGTCGTCAATTTTGTGCAATTTTTGTTTTTTTTTTCCGTAAGAAAGAATTCTGGGAAGTTCTGATATTACTTTAGTTTTACGAATTTGTGTTCTATTCTGTCCTGTTCTGTCCTGTCTTCTCCTCTCTAAACTATGAACTGCTAACTAAAAAATTCTCGTGATCGACGAGACCGACTGATGGGAAGAATGAAAAGCCAAGTTGACCAAGGCAAACGTGCAAGTGCAGGCCCGAATCATGACAGCCCAAAATTCTGTTCTGGCAGCTTTTAATTTTTAATTATTAAGGAATGTGCAAAAAAGGAAAAAAAAAAAAAGATATTACAGGTCATGAGGTCACGTGCACTATGCATAATGCATGGAGTATTCGTCACAATGTGTCCTCAGTCAAACAAACCCGAATAGATGCAGGTTGGACACAACGCCTGCTTTTGCCTTGTTGACCCTTATTTACAAAATTGTTAAGACAAATTGGATTTTAGAGATCACGTGATATCAACAATTCGAGGAGGAAACTATCCAATCAATCCTAAGCCTATTGGATCCTGTTAATAAGTACATAAAAGGAGTCAATTAAGCTGTTCGTGACTAAGCATGCATATCGAAGGCGGGGATCCTAAAATAAAACAATTACTTACGGAAACCATCATCTTTTACACCATTATTTTGCTTCTAACTTCATTGACTTAAAAAGATGGGCTTACATTTTTATGTGAAAGAACAATTCATGATGTACCCCTTCTGATATGCAAGAACGAAAAAATGAAGTAATCAATTGATTTTAGCTTTGATATGGCCATCAATTTATCTATATGTTCATGTTTCAGATTTGAGTCAATGAAAGATATTATATGTTGGCCAAATAAACTAGTGAAGCAATTCATTTTAAATCCATATTGATATATAATCATATTCAAGTCTATCAAATATTTGCTTTTAAATTTGTGTCATATCTTTATGAAAAGGAGAGATTGGGGAAAAAAAAAAAAGAAGGATGAATTGTGAGAGAGACCGAAAATTTTCTTGAGGATGATAAATTTTTGCCAAGACTCGAGATTAGTAGATAAGTTTATTACGACTATTGATTTGGTGGGACTCACACGAGAAATTGAGGGCGAGATTCATAAAATCAATGGTCTGATTCATTTGGTCCATTGAACCCTCGGTCAAGTAATCCGGAGAGTCTCAATCTCATTCTCTTGCATGGTTCAAGCCTCCACGGACAAATAGTTACTGCTCTCCTTCCTCGTTTGCTGTTGCTTTTTTCTGTGGCAGCACACCAAGTACATTTACTTTTTGCCCTCTTATCTACCTCATTCACATGGCTCTGTTTCTGCGACATTACCGTCTCTCAATTAACGTCGAGAGGAGGAGAGAGAGAATCACGTGCCTGTAAATTTAGTTTTCTTTCGTAATATTATGGCCAAAAGCAAAACTTCTTTCCACGTTTGACAGTTCTTATCTTGATTTTTAGTAATCTGATTCTGCGTTACACCATACAAGTAATATATTTAGATTAAGATTTTTTTTCCAAACATTATGGCCAAAAGTAAAACTTCTTTCCACATTTGATAATCTGATTCCGCGTGGAACCAAACAATATATATTAGTTTAGTTAATTAGTAATATATAATACTTGATTTACTTATGAAATAGCTATTCTTAAAAGTGTCTAGATTACTTTTAAGAGTAGGTAAAATGTCAGCTTTTATCAGCATTTCTATTCTTTTTCTAGAGGCGTGACCAAAATATTTATATCACAATGCATAAGAGTGTTTATTAGGTAGAGGTCTTTTGGAAATAACATTTTCATCTGAATAAGTGACATACACATCACTGGGAGATAAACACAATTAGTACAATTCATTAAATAAATTGTAACACCCAACCTTATTTGAATTAAAAAATATAGAAATGTTATTATTGCTCTTTATTTCAAAAGAGTATCCCCACATGTCAAAATAAGATACAAAAGGTAAGTTTTGTACATAAAAATTGTTTATTAACATCAACTTAAAACCAAAATCTAGAATCAAAATAACATCTCGAATAAATTCGACGTCCACTTTAATGTTGTTTCCTACAATGAGCTTTGATTCATCCTGATTTGGCATCCTTAAGTTCATGAACCCTCATATGGTAAATGCAACGTGATTAGTTGCACCGCTATTTAGCCACCAAGAATTGGATAGAGGTTTCAAATAGGTTGGATTCACAAATAAATACCGGAGAATCATTATCTTTAGACTCATTCTTGGTTCTCTTGGACAACCAAGTTTTATATTTATTGCAATGTTCCTTTACATATCATCTATCTTTACAAAAGTAGCAAAGAGCACCATCCTTTTTAAAGGATGCTATTTTAGGACCCAGACTGTTAGAATGACTAGCAGCTTCAAAATTTCCTTTATGATTGAAAGGATCAATGGCTTTAGAATTTCCCTTATAAATATAATTTTTGAATCTCTTACCCCTCTCACTGTCGGAAATAGAGGCATAAAGGGTAATGTGCTCTTTATCTTTCTTCAATTTTTCTTCCTCTGCAACCACCCTTATAATCAAGTTATTAATTGACCAAGTCTCATCTTAAGAATTATAATTGATCTTGATAATCCCAAAATCATGAGAAAGAGTGTTTAAAGCTTGATGCACAATGGAAACATTAAAAGTCTAAAGTTTTATCTGCAAATCTACCATCTTCAAAATATAATCCTAACTCCACCAAAACAATCATTATTCATATTAAAGAGTACTTGAAAGTGTGTCCCTATCTTAGCATTAGACAAGACATGTTTTCTAGCCACCAAGACTTTTATCATTTGTCTAGTAATGCAGTCAACAGATAAACCACTTTTCAAGTGTTCCATGAACAGTAAGCAAATTTGATTACTCTTTTTCCCAAGCAACAAATTGTGCTTTCTGATCTTCTATACTTTAAACAGTAAAATTTACTAGCTTATCAGCAGTAAGTGCAATATAAACATCTACCATCTCCATACCAAACAAAAATCCGCTTACCATCTCTTAAAGTTTGAACCAACAAAAACTTCAATAGTAATGGAGTTACCGTTTACAAAAAAATATAATTGAAAAAATAAGCAATGTAGATAATTAGCATCATGTGAGTATTATGCAACTTAAAGATGCACAAGTACACATCTAGAAAGTTACATGCATGAGCAAAGTACATGACATGCAATTATATACTCTCCACCTGATAGCGGCTATGAAAATATATTATAACCTTCATAAATTCATCATCTTTAAGTATATGAATCACTAGAATTAGTCACTCATCCACCATATACTATTCATGTTTCCCTCCATGAACTAATACACAATCACCTCATTTTGGAGTATAACCACTTTTTTTTTTTTTTTTTAGGGAGTATAATCATGTATTAGAATAGGAGACATCACATCATTATAGTTGGTATGATATGTGATTTTAGTAATAAATTACCCATGTCACTAAAGTTAAAATCTCATATATGTGGTGTATGTGAAAGGTAAAGTAGAGAATTACCATACGTGAAAATACCCTAAAAATACATGTATTTAGGGTTTCGTGTGTATTTTCACATCTATAAAATCATCAAACATGTAAAATAAATATACCACAATATGGAGAATTACCATACGAGCACACAGCCATTAACCAAATGCTCATTGGAGGCTCCACGCACCCCCATGTGCCATGTGACATCCTGATTTTATGGTTCTGTTTTCGATTGAATGAGTTTGGCTTTTCATCGACGCACCTATAGTCTTTTTTTCTCTGAGCTGATCACTTACGAGATAACTAATCTATCAAGTGAAGCTGTTAAGGAATCTAAACGCAATAGACTTAAGAATTCAACTAGAAATCAACTACTCGATCATGCTAATCTGCAATGGTCAATACGACACCGTCAAAATCGATCAAAGATCGGAGATAGGTCCTTTCGACTGAGGCACATGATTAAAGTGTGGGTGATTTCACCTAATTGCAAAATTCTCGTTGAATGATTCTAAACTAATTTTTCTATCATTTCTATATCCTATGCCTGTATTTGAAACCTCGAGATATTTACGACAATCAAGAGTCACCAATGAGTCGAAGATGTACAATATGGCTCGAAAATAAGCAATCATGGGTCAAATGCACTAAAAATTCCTAAAAACTATCCGGTAGATTAGGTCATGCTAAAATCGCCTCCGGTTAAAATTAACCGCAAAATTGAACCCGATTTCATAAATTGAAAGTTCTGTCATATCATGATTTATTTTAGGAACGTCAACTCATCCTCCGAAGATTTTTCCACAAACTCGAGTTTTTGACGAAAATTCAAAGTTTTGCGAAATTGGACCAGGATATTAAGATGACCATTTTTTAGCGTACTTTTGGCTATCAAGATGGATCTTTTGGTAAGGAAAATTGTGGAATGGATGTGGGTGCCTTAGTTAAAATTTATGGACACCAAATTGGGTTGATTTGAGTTGGAATTGAATGAAATTTGAGAGAAAATGTTCAAAATTCGTAGGTCCATGGGGGTACAACATTTCAGCTACTTCCATGGCTTCTTGAGGAAGATTTGTGAAGGAAATTGGCTGAGGATGAAGCTTGGGCTGGTCGGGGCCTTGTGATGATGGTTCTTGATATTTTAGGGAGACTTTGAGGCCATTTGGGTCCCCCCCCTTTAGCTGAGCCCTTCTTCTTCCTTCTTGCCCCTCATTTCCCCATTGTTGTTGTTGTTTGAGCTCAAGAAAACCAAAGAAAGCCAACCAAGAGCCAGTAGCAGCCTGTTGACCACCCTTGCCACTCATCGTGCGCCGTCACTGTCGCTCGAGCCTGCCAGCGCAGTCCCACCTCCCTCGCTCTAATGTCCGCCCGTCTTCGCAGTCTCGAGCTCGTCGTCCGCCGTCCTAAGCTACCTCCATTGTCCAAGCTGTCGTCCAGCCGCCGTTTGCCACCCTCTAAGCCACCGTTTGCCACCCTCCAAGCCGCCGAACTCCCGCCACTACCATCCACCACCCGTGTGGCCCATTTTAAGCCCCTTTCGGTCCCCGTTTGGTGTCGCCGCAGGCTTGTGCTCTGCCCGCCTTGGCGTTGCCGTTGCCGTGAACTCACCAACCCGCTAAACTAGTGAGTTTATTTGCTAAACCTTGCTTAGGACATTAATTATGCTTAGGCCCCCTTTGGCTCAGCATTCCCAATGGACTTTGAGCCTCGAAAGCCCATTGGGAAAATTTTTAAGTGTTTGGTTCAACATTTGGAGGTGTCCTTGGCTAAATGCTGACCTTTAAAATGCTGAAAGCCCAAAGCACGTGGAGACCTACTTTAGGCATTTAGCATTTTCAGGATGCTGGTTCTCTTATTAATGAATTTTTCCTGATTGCCTATTTTACCCTGAAAATTTTATTAAAAGTCCAATTTTACCCAATACAAAACAAAACCCTAACTCTCTCAACGCTTTCCTCTATTCTGCAACAACTCCATCACGCAACAGCTCTCTTCTTCGTCTCATAGCACATCCGTTCTCACGGATATCTACCCTGTGGCTCGCAGCATCGCCTCCACTCTCGCCACCTCTTTCTCTCTCCTCTCTCCTCTACCTGGTATGCCTCTCTCTCTCTCTTCCTCCCTCTTTACTTCCTCTTCGTCGCTGGATGGTAAACAGATTTGCCTATTATCTCGGTCTTCTCGATTTGTTCCGATCGTTTGTTTGCAGTGTGTTTTTTGCTTCAACGATTGAATTTGCTGGTTTGGCCTCTTTTCCTTCCTCTGTGTTATGTGATGTGTTGTGTGGTTATATGGGTTAGATCAACCGTTGGAGCCTCTCGTGCAGTTTTGCTTGTTTGGATCTATTAATTGGGTCTTTTCCGGGTTGTGGGATCTGGAATCTCGTGCCTTTGCTACTTTTGATGTTCGTTCACCTAACGATAGCTTCCGAGTTATTACCTTGAGAGTTGGTACAAATAACAGTAGAACAACTCGATGTTCTGATCCATCCTCTCTCTCCTAATAAGCACCCAATCGAGTTTGTTCGCAAGATTTGTCGTTACCACGATCAGTCTCACCCCCTGTGTGCTGACTATATCCCGTCATTGAAATTCAACAACCGAGAAAGTATCACCTTTCTAGTGACTTCTATCTTCTGTTTTTCCTTCATCTTCTCCCTGTTGCACTGACCTGTGAGGTCGAGAAAGCAATCAACGTCCTCAATCATGACGATCAATTTGCTCGAAGTGTTGATCAATAGCTACTTCAGATCCGTGTTATATCCTTCACCGCCATCAATTTGACATCATGAACATCATACTCTAGGTAATTAGCCATTACAGCGATCATAGTAGTGGACTTGCCAATCCTAGATGGCCCGTATAGCAAGAAACAACTCTTTCACGCCTTCCCCATCCTTGTGTATTAATCCTTCGACTTTGTGAACGCAACTAGAACAAGGCACTCACTTGCCCTATAGTTTCTTCATTATTTGGACTAGAATAGCTCTTTCATGAACTTGGTCTTACTTCACCATCCAATACACATTAGTGACGTACAAGGCACTCACTTGCCCTATAGTTTTTTCATTATTTGGACAACCTAATGTTATTGCTGAAAGCCAATTGTAATCAAAGATTTTTTATGCAAGTATAATGTTTTTGCATGTCCTTATTTTTTCTCAATGTTAGTTTTCTTTTCTTTAAGTGAATATCTTCTAGTTTTTTAATAAGAGAGGGCCTAAGTGGGTTTTGACTAATAAAAAGTCAGAAATCTAGCAATTTGTTTTTTAGGGGAATTGTTGGAGGAGAAAAATTGTGCTATTCTCAAATTGTCAAATGTGAATTGACGGTTTATACTCGTTTGTACTCGTTTGTTTATATTCTTCATTCGGATTGGTATTGGAAGACGTGACACACATTTTCCCCATCCTCCTCCAGATATGTTATTCAATGGTTTAGATACATCCATATATCAAATTGGCATATGTTGATTAAATTTACAATATATTTAAATAGGTAATTATTACATAGTAGATGCTGAATATCCAAATCCGACTGGTTATTTGGGGCCATATAAAGAAGTTAAATATCATTTGCCAGAGTTTCGAGAATGTCCTTCACCTACGGGATATCGAGAAGTGTTCAACCGTGCCCATTTTTTGCTATGCTCAACAATTGAGCGAGCCTTTGGTGTATTAAAACAAAAGTGGGGGATTTTAACTCATATACCAAGTTATCCATATGAAAAGCAAGTGCAAATTGTCGTAGCGGCAATAACTTTGTACAATTATATACGGAGAAATAACGTGACTGATACACATTTTGAACGAGCAGAATTGGATCCCAATTATGAATATTCAGTTGACCATGATGATGCAAATGAAGGGGTGGGTGCTTCAAATTTGTATGCATCTCCGGACATGACATGTTTACGTGATGAAATAACCATAAGTTTACAAAGTCGTAGAGGTTTGTAATACTAAGTATAACGTATTTCTTTTTTCCGAACATATATGACCATGTTTAATATCATGAAATGACTCTTTCTAGTCAAATTTGTATGAGAGGAACTTTGTTTTATTTTTTTAAATGAGGACCTCCCTTTTTATATGCAGTGTTTACTCAAAAAAATTAGCATCTACAATCGGTCGCTTCACCATCCACCGAATAAGTTCACCTTTCTTTTTTATATATCATTTTTATCTTCGAACAATCAAAAGCCTAACTTTTTTTATCAATTCACTAGAATGATCATTAATTAACAAAAATGATTAATACTGCAATAATTTTAAAAAAAAATTATTCAAAGTTGAAAACGAACCTAAAAGAACCCTAGGCCAAAAGTTGAGCTTTGCATCTAATCTATAATCAAATTCTTTTAATATAATTTTTAAATAAATTTACTAATATGTATCTTTTACATTATTTTCAACATGAAAATGTAAAAGGTTATATAGTCATTGTTTCTTTTTTGCAATTTTCAAAATACTAAAACTAAAAAACTTAATTTTATCACACCAAATGGCTTTTTAAATATATGTTTACCAAACGGTCTTACATTTGCCTAAAGTACTTTTTCAGTTATAGTTTACCAAACAGATTGCATTTCCTCAAAGCTTTTTGGGTTAAAGGCATTTACATTTGACTAAAGGCTTTTCCCAGATACTGAACCAAATGGGGTCTTAGTAGGTAATTAGATTAGCTTAAGTATGGCTTAGGTGGTTAGTTAGTTGTAATTAGTGATTTAGTTGCTTAATTAGGCTAATTAGGTGGTTAGAGTATATTAGTTAAGGGTTAATTAGATTGTAGTATTTAATTAGATAGGTGCATTATGTTTCTAGGCCCGTTTAGGTGGTTAAATTAGTGTTTTAGGCCTAAGTATGCATTTATTGATTTAATTTGCATTTATTTAATTAATTTTGCTATTTATTTAATTATTTAATATTTTCCAGAAATTATATCGGGAAAGCCGATAGCCGGAAATTTGTGCTAATTGTAGTGGTGTGCTTAGTTTATACAATTGATTATTTGATTGTGCAATTGAGTGATGATTGTGATTTTTGAGTATTTATTTCAAAATCTAAATTTTGGTATTTAATTAGAAAATACTGGGTGTCGGGTTTTGACACCGAAAATTCTTTTAAATACTATATTAAATAGTGGGATTTTAAAAGGAAGGATATCAATTTTTAAGGTTCGATCTAACCGTGTACCCACACACGATTATTTTCACCGGGTTTTTTTAATACGAAGAAAATAAGCCAAGCACATTATCTTAATTGAGGCATTTGAGTGCAAAGCACAATGTCATTAGCGGGAATTGAATAATCATGTGATGGTTATGAGAACTCGTCCTCAATGTGCGTCGGGTGGATGATACCCCTATATGGGATGCCCTAACAACGGATGTTGGATTGCGGTAGAGACCAGACCGAAGCTCCTTCGGGAATGCCATCCCCGATGTGCGTTGAGTGGATGTTGCCGTGCTTAAGAGATGAGACGATGACTGGCTACACCAGAAGATCGATATGCTCCAGGTAGAACTGCCTATGCGTGTAGTAATCAATTGAAACGCATGATTAATTGTGATAGACGTGCCGGATTATGGGACAAAATTTTGTGGCACAGAATGGGACATGTCATAACAATTTTGCCCTATAATCGGGACCCCTATGTTTGATTGAGATTGAGTGAGACGTTCCAATTGATATGCGCATTTACCATATGCATATGTGATATGAATTGTACTAATGTGCAGGTAGGAACTGAGGCGATGTGAGTCTTGTATAATATGTGATTAAACTATCTCTAGACGTATTTCCCTCCTAGTCAGGGTTTAGGGCGTGAACTCATTGAGACATTGTCTCACCCCATTGTGGGCTTAATCTTTGCAGGTCCTTAGATGGAGGCACATCACATGCGGTATGAGGTTTCACAGACGATGGAGTTCGAGTTTACCTACTTCCCCATTCTCGGGACTATCTTGAGTCAAGAGTTGGTCAAGACCACGATTTGGGTCAATGAGGGCCTATCTAAGTTAGTACCTCATAGATTGATAGCATGGTACATCAGCTTCCCTCAAGGGGGTCAGGAGGGTCCCCTTTTGGGTTTTGACGGACCTCCTGTCAGAACCGGGGTATAGGAAAGAGCGCACCCGATGGATCTCGACACCCTTGTTGGTGTCGTGGTGGACCCAGAGCCCTCGGAGCTTATGGATGAGGAGTCTAGTGCCTAGATGGCTTAGCAACTCTTCTTTTTGAGTAGGCCCTGTTGATAGACCAGCCTTGTATATAAATTTAGTTTGTTTATAAAAGTGTTTTGTGAAAATTGTATCATGCTCTTCTATCACATATTTGTGTTGTCTGGGGATTGTTATTTCACTTCCGCATGTGTAATAAAATGAATGGGTCGGCGACGCGTCTTAGGACGTCGCATTTTTATCGACTACCGAAGGATGTGCGTGCACTCGAAGTTCGAGGCATGACATCCCTAGCCCGAAATAGTATCAGAGTTTATCGGTGTTTTGAGTGATAAAGTGCGATAGTTTATGGGCAGTTAGTAGGAAATGTCTTTATATTATGCAGATGCATGTGTTTGATAGCTTGTCTGTGGTGATCACTCAAGTTCTAATTCTATGTGGAATTGGAAAGCATGTTTCTGTAAAGAATCTACATCATGAGTAATCAAAAGTAGAGGACGCCTAGAAAGAGGACTGTAAAACTAGTTACTCAGGGTAGGATGCCGACAAGGGTCGGTACCCGAGGTGGTAGAGGTAGAGCACAGGCTCAGGTTAACACAAGTGGATTAGCGCCGCCACCAATCGGTGCTAGTGTAGCAGCCCCTGGCGATTCTAGAATTGATGGGATCATTCAAGCGCTTGAGACCCTTGGAGCTTTGATGGGGCAATAGGCCCAGAATCAAGCCGCTGCCACTACTGTCGCCGCTACTACTGCTGCCGCCAATGCTGCTGTTGCTACTGCCGCACCTGTTGAGGTTCCACCTGGGAACGTAGTTGCTGAGAGACCGATGCACAAGCTCATGGAGCAATTTCTAAAGCTGAACCCACCAAGGTTCACTGGTGTAGGAGATCCCGAGGCTGCTACATTTTAGATCCAAGACTTGGAGAAGGCCTTTACACTGCTGATGTGCACTAAGGAAGAGAAGGTTGTCCTTGCAGTATATCAGTTGCAGGGTAACGTAAGTGCCTAGTAGAGGGCCACCAGAGATAGAGTAGTCCTAGAAGGCGTGGTTCCGAAGTGGAACGCTTTCCTTGGAGCTTTCAATAGCAAGTATTTTTCTGACAGTGCAAGGGAACAGAAGATGAAGGAATTCCAACGCCTCTGTCAAGGGATGTTGACAATAGACTAGTATGAGGCCAAGTTTGCAGAGCTGTCGCAATACGCTCCCAAATTGGTGAAAGATCCAAAGGACAAAGCTTGAAGGTTTAGGAGTGGCCTCCGATTGGAGCTAAAGAATCCCCTAGTACCACTTAACCTGAAGGACTACAACGACTTATATGAGCGAGCCTAGCTGATAGAGAGGAATCTGAGTGAGCAAGCTAACGCATCTGGGTCAAGATTCGGTTCAAGCAAAGATGGAAACTGGTTTTAGAAGAAGCCCATGACCGGAGGAAGGTATCCCATCCCTCCTAACAGGAAAGGTGGGGTAAGTAAGTCAGTGCTGAGCTTCATTGGAGTATGTCGCTTCTGCGGAATGCAACATGGATCAGCCTTGTGCCATTTTAAGATGGGTGCATGTTATGAGTGTGGCCAACAAGGTCACTTGGCCAGAGACCATCCCAGAAAATTGAGAGGACCACAATAGTTGCCGCCACCACCGCCGATGGGTCAGAATAGGGGATTCGCGCCGTAGAATGCGCAACAGGGTGGACTAAACAAACCTCCAGCACAAGGAAGAGTGTATGCCGTCACTAGAAAATAGGCTGATGACTTGCCTAATGTGATCACAGGTACGGTCTCGTTGAATGACCATGCTGCTTATGATTTATTTGACCCTAGCACAACTCATTCGTTTATAGTTGAATAGTATGTTAAGTTGGTAGGATTGAGTCCTGAAATGTTGGAGTCAGTGGTTAGTATATCTACACCGTTAAAGGATAAGGTGTTCTCTACGGTAGGCTATCCTAGTTGCAAGTTAGTGATTAGTGAGCGAGAGGGGAGGATAGATTTGATAATCCTAACCATGTATGACTTTGATGTGATAATTGGCATGGACTGGCTCACCAAGTAAAGAGCTAAGATAGACTGCTATCGTAAAACAATTCAATTTAACCAGTTAGCAGGTGAAATTTTTGAGTTTATTGGGAGTCGAGGAGGACCCTCGATTACTTTAATCTCGTCGCTTGAGACAACCCGTTTGTTAGATAGGGGTTGTTAAGGTTACTTGGTGATTGCCGTGGATACGACAGTTGAGGAGCTGAAGATCGAGGATATCGTAGTGGTGCAAGAGTTTCCAGACGTGTTCCTGAAAGAATCACTAGGCCTGCCTCCAGAAAAGGAGATTGAGTTCGTGATTGAGTTAGCCCCCAGGACAGAGCCAATCTCTAAGGCTTCCTACCGCATGGAGTTGTCAAAGTTGAAAGAACTGAAGGTGCAGATGCAAGAGTTGTTGGATAAGAAATTCATACGTTCCAATACATCACCTTGGGGAGCACCAGTTTTGTTCATGAAGAAGAAAGATGGTTCGTTGCGTCTTTGCATCGATTATCAACAACTCAATCAAGTGACGATCAAGAACAAATACCCGTTGCCGAGGATTGATGACTTGTTTGACCAATTACAGGGAGCGTCGATATTTTCTAAGATCGACCTGAGGACATGGTATCATCAGTTGAGAATCAGAAAAATAGGACATACCAAAGTCAGCGTTTTGCACGCGATACGGCCATTATGAGTTTACTGTAATGCCGTTTGGTTTGACAAACGCCCCAACTGCTTTCATGGATCTGATGAACCGGGTGTTCAAAGAGTATATGGATCAATTTGTGATTGTTTTCATCGACAATATTTTGGTATACTCGAGAAGTCCAGAGGAGTACGAAAGACAGTTGAGAATAGTACTTCAGACTCTGCGATATCATGGACTGTATGCTAAGTTTAGTAAGTGCGAGTTTTGGTTAACTCATGTGGCATTCCTAGGTCATGTGATTTCAGGCGAATGAATCTCCATGGACCCGACCAAGATCGAAGCAGTTATCAGCTGGCCAAGACCGACGATAGTGATAGAGATCATAAGTTTCTTGAGATTAGCAAGTTATTACAGAAGGTTTGTGGAAGGATTTTTAGCTTTAGCCATGCCGTTGACTCGACTGCTAAAGAAGGAAGAGAAGTTTGTGTGGATAGATAAGTGTGAGCGTAGTTTCCAAGAGCTTAAGCAGAAGCTGACTATCATACCAATGTTGACAATATCATCTAGTCATGGAGGATACGAGATCTACAGTGATGCGTTGTTTAGAGGACTAGGTTACGTGTTAATGCAGCATGGCAAAGTCGTTGCATATGCATCCCGTCAGTTGAGACCTCATGAGCTGAATTACCCGATGCATGACTTAGAACTCGCAACAATCATTTTCGCTTTGAAGATTTGGATACACTACTTGTGTGGAGAAAGGTTCCATATCTTTATAGATCATCAGAGTCTCAAGTATTTATTCTCTCAGAAGGAATTGAATATGAGACAGCATCGTTGGATAGAACTTCTCAAGGACTATGATTGCGACATCTTGTACCATCCCAGAAAGGCTAATAAAGTTGCAGATGCGTTGAGTCAGAAGTCTTCGATAGCATAGATGGTGATTAAGGAGTGGATCTTACTCGAAGGAGCTCGAGATTTAGTTTTCAAATTTGAGGTAGGCCACCTTTCAAATCTTATGACCACCCTCAGAATTGAACCGAAAGTACAGATCAAAATCAAGATGCTTCAGTTGATAGACCTAGAGGTTCAGAAAATCCTGCAATAAGATACAAAAAAGAGAAAGGTTAACTTTCAGATTTCTGAAGACGGAACATTGAGGTTTCGTGGCAATTGTGTATACCTGACGATGCAGAGCTTAAGGAAGATATTTTACCAAAAGCTCATCATAATAGTTACAACATTCATCCAAGCAGTACGAAGATATATTAGAATTTGTGTCTACACTATTGATGGTCCGGTATAAAGGCGGATATCGCCAAGCATGTCGCCAAGTATCTGACATGTCAGCAGGTGAAGGCGCAACACTGTAAGCCAGGAGAACTTCTGCAACCTCTCGAGATTTCTGAGTGGAAGTGAGAACACATCACGATGGACTTTGTGATGGGAGTACCAAGGAGTTAGAGGGGTAATGATTCCATTTGGGTTATGGTCGATAGACTGACGAAGTCGGCTCACTTCATCGTCATACAAAAGGACTATGCATTGGATAGATATGCAAAGTTGTACGTGCGTCAAATTGTTCGTCTTCATGGAGTGCCAGTGACGATTATATCTGATAGAGACCTGAAGTTCATAGCAACCTTTTGGAAAAGTTTGCAAACTACCTTGAGAACAAAGCTGCAGTATAGTACGGCTTACCATCCGCAGACAAATAGCCATTATGAGAGGATAATTCAAACTCTCAAGGACATTTTGAGAGCATGTGTACTAAACTTCAAAAGAAGCTGGAATGAACAACTCCATCTTGTCGAGTTCGCCTACAACAACAGCTACCAGCAGAGTATTCAAATGGCACCGTTTGAAGCGTTGTATGGAAAAACGTGCAGGACATCAGTGTGTTGGGTTGAAGTCGAAGAATGAAAGATCACAGGCCCAAAGTTGGTTCAACAGTTAGTGGATGCAATTGCAGTTATCAAAGACAGATTAAAGACAACCCAAAGTTGCCAGAAAAGCTATGTAGATAAGTGTCGAAGACCTTTGGAATTCCAAGCTAGTGAGCACGTCTTTATAAAGGTGTCGCCGATGAGGGGTACTTCGCGCTTCGGCAAGAAAGGGAAGCTGAGTCCAAGATACGTAGGTCCCTTCAAAATTCTGGAAAGAATAGGGACTTTAGCATATCGTCTTGCGTTGCAACTTAAACTGGCGCAAGTGCACAACGTCTTTCACGTATCGATGTTGAGAAAGTATAAGCTTGACCCAACTCACGTGCTGAATTTTGAAGAATTAGACGTCGACGACAAGGTGTCGTACGTGGAGAGACTGGTTCAGGTTATAGATCGCAAGGAACAAATTCTGCACACCAAGACGATCCCGTTAATCAAAGTGGTCTAGCAACACCACGGGACAGAAGGAGCAACTTGGGAAAGTGAAGACTCGATGAGACGACAATACCCCCACCTTTTTGTTTAAAGATTTGTAATGGTTTAAATTTTTCCATTATGAAATTTTTATAAGAAGGGGAGAGTTGTGACATCCTGATTTTCTAGTTCCATTTTCGATTGAATGAGTTGGGCTTTTCATCAACGTACCTATAGTCTTTTTTTCTCTAAGCTGATCACTCACGAGATAACTAATCTATCAAGTGAAGCCGTTAAGGAATTTAAACGCAATAAACTTGAGAATTCAACCAGAAATCGACTGCTCGACCGTGCTAATCTGCAATAGTCAATACAGCACTGTCAAAATTGATTAGAGATCAGAGATACGTCGTTTCAACTAAAGCACATGATTAAAGTGTGGGTGATTCCACTTAATTGCAAAGTTCTCGTTGAACGGCACTAAACTAATTTTTGTCATTTCTGTTCCCTGTGCCCGTATTTGAAATCTCGAGAATTTCACGAAAATTGAGGGTCACCAATGAGTCGAATATGTACAATGTGGCTTGAAAATAAGCGACCACGAGTCAAATGCGCTAAAAATTCCTAAAAACTACCCGATATGTTAGATCACGCCAAAATCGCGTCCGATTGAAATTAATCGCGAAATTGAACCCAATTTCAGAAATTGAAAGTTCTATCATATTACGATTTATTTTAGGAATGTCGATTCATCCTCCAAATATTTTTCTACAAACCCGAGTTTTTGACGAAAATTCAAAGTTTGCCGAAATTGGACCGAGAAATTGAGAGGACCATTTTTTAGCATACTTTTGGCTATCAAGATGGATCTTTTGGCAAGGAAAATTGTGGAATGGATGTGAGTGCCTTAGTTGGAATTTATGGGCACCAAATTAGGTTGATTTGAGTTGGAATTTAATGAAATTGGAGGGGGAATGTTCAAAATTCGTAGGTCCATGTGGGGTGCAACATTTCAGCTACTTCCATGGCTTCTTGAGGAAGATTTGTGAAGGAAATTGGCTGAGGATGAAGCTTGGGCTAGTGGGGGCCTTGTGATGATGGTTCTTGATATTTTAGGGAGGCTTTGAGGCCATTTGGGTCCCCCCTTCAGCTGAGCCCTTCTTCTTCCTTCTTGCCCCTCCTTTCCCCATTGTTGTTGTTGTTTGAGCTCAAGAAAACTAGAGAAAGCTAGCCAAGAGCTAGCAATAGCCCGTCGATTGCCCCCTACCGCTCGTCGTGCGCCGTTGCTGTCGCCCGAGCTCGCCAGCACAGTCCTGCCTCCCCCGCTCGCACGTCCGCCCATCTTCATAATCCCGAGCTCGTCGTCTGCCATCCTGAGCCGCCTCTGTCGTCCAGGCCGTCATCTAGCCACCGTTCGCCACCCCCAAGCCGCCAGACTCCCATTGCTACCATCCGCCACCCGTGTGGCCCATTTCCAGCCAAGCCAAACCCTCGGCCCAGCCCCTTCGGCCCTTAGACAGAACCGAAGGCCAACAATGGTTATGGGGCTTCGTGGCCCATTTTAGGCCCCTTCCGGTCCCCGTTTGATGTCACCTTAGGCTTGTGCTCTGCTTGCCTTAGCGTTGCCGTTGCCGTAAACTTGCCGGCCCACTAAACCGGTGAGTTTACTTGCTAAACCATGCTTAGGAGGTTAATTATGCTTAGTGGGTAATTTGATTAGTTTAAGTATGACTTAGGTGGTTAGTTAGTTGTAATTAGTGATTTAGTTGCTTAATTAGACTAATTAAATGGTTAGATTATACTAGTTAAGGGTTAATTAGATTTTAGTATTTAATTAGATAGGTGCATTATTTTTCTAGGCCCATTTAAGTGGTTAAATTAGTGTTTTAGGCCTAAGTATGCATTTATTAATTTAATTTGCATTTATTTAATTAATTTTGCTATTTATTTAATTATATAATATTTTCCGGAAATTATACTAGGATAGCCGATAACTAGAATTCCGTGCTAATTGTAGTGATGTGCTTAGTTTATGCAATTGATTATTAGATTGTGCAATTTAGTGATGATTATGATTTTGAGTATTTATTTCAAAATTTCTAAATTTGGATTTAATTAGAAAATACTGGGTGTTGGGTTTTGACACCGAAAATTCTTTTTAAACACTATATCAAATAGTGGGATTTTAAAAGGAAGGATATCAATTTTTAAGGTTCGATCTGACCATGTATTCACACACGATTATTTTCACCAAGTGTTTTTAATACGAAGAAAATAGGCCAAGCACATTATCTTAATTGAGGCATTTGAGTGCAAAACACAATGTCCTTGGCCGAAATTGAATGATCGTGTGATCGTTATGAGAACCTGTCCGCGATATGTGCCGGGTGAACAATGCCCCTATATAGGATGCCCTAACAATGGATGCTAGATCACGGTACAGGCCGAACCGAAGCTCCTTCGGGAATGCCGTCCCCGATGTGTGTCAGGTGGACGTTGTTGTGCTCAAGGGATGAGACGACACCCGGCTACACCAGAAGACTGATGTGCGTCAAGTAAAACTACCTATACGAATAGTAATCAATTGGAATGCATGATTGATTGAGATAGACACGCCAGATTATGGGACAAAATTGTGTGGCACAAAATGGGACATGTCATAATGATTTGGCCCTATAATCGAGACCCCTGTGTTTGATTGAGATTGAGTAAGATGTTCCAATTAATGTGCTCATTTACCATATGCATATGTGATATGAATTGTACTAACGTGCAGGAAGGAATTGAAGCGAGATAAGTCTTGTATAATATGTCATTAGACTATCTCTAGGCGTATTTCTCTCCTAGTCAGGCGTGAACTCGCTAAGACATTGTCTCACCCCGTCATAGACTTGATATTTTTAGGTCCTTAAATGGAGGCACATCACATGCGGTACGGGGTTCCATAGACGATGGAGTTCGAGTTTACCTACTTCCCCATTCCCGAGACTACTCTAAGTCGGGAGTTGGTCGAGACCACGGTTTGGGTCAATAAGGACCTATCTAAGTTAATACCTCATAGATTCATAGCGTGGTACATCAACTTCCCTTAAGGGGTCGAGAGGGTCCCCTTTTGGGTTTTGAAGGATCTCTTATTGGAACCGAGGTATGAGAAGCAGCGCACCCAATGGATCTCGACACCCCTGATGGTGTCGTGGTGGACCTGGAGCCCCCGAAGCTTATGGATGAGGAGTCTAGTGCCTAGATAGCTTAGCAACTCTTCTTTTTGAGTAAGCCCTATTGATAGACCAGCCTTGTATATAAACTCAATTTGTTTATAAAAGTGTTTTGTGAAAATTGTATCCTGCTTTTCTATCTCATATCTGTGTTGTCTGGAGATTGTTATTTCGCTTCTGCATGTGCAATAAAATGAATGGGCCGGCGACGCGTTTTGGGATGTCGCATTTTTATTGACCATCGAGGGATGTGCGCGTGCTCCACTTGAGTGCACAGCACATGGAGCATACTCCCGGGCAGCCTCATAAGCTTGCTTTCCAATCCAATTGATTCTCAGTTCAACTATATGATCTAACCCATTCACCAGTCTGGTCAATGGTAAACCGATTTGGGTGAGTCAACAAGTCGAATCACGGGTCGAGTCAACCGGGTTGGTCTACGAGTCGGGTCGGGTCGCCGGATCATTGATGTCGCAATGATGTTAGCCCACACATTGCACGAACCAACTTCGCCTGCATGTGAGGGCACGTGGGGCACATGTGGCCTCCTTTGACAAGCCACCCACTCATCTCGACGAGCTCCTTCCATTTAATTTAATCAAAATTGATTTTTGTTGTACAAAAAATCATTAAAAAAAAAAAGGCGCAAAAACTATACGTTCGTGTTCTAATCTATAGAGGCTTTGATATCACACGTTAGTCATGAAAACGCAATCCATGATATCTATAGCTAGAACAAGAACACATATAATCGAATAGAAAGATTAATGCACCCGTTTTGGAATCCATCGTTTTTAATGCGGAAGCGGAAAAGTGACGATCCATACACAAGCGCTTCTCCTCTATTGCCCTCTGTAATATTGGCTCAATGAGACGGCCCTCACTCTTAACACTTAATAAACATTTTTTTTATGAGAATTTTATGTGTGTTAGGGTTAGAGGAGAGGCTTGAATACTATTCATAGAGTTTCCAACCAGGCTTTCTCATTACGGGTCAGCTCAACCCGACCCACACTAGCTAACTCCTTATTGGACTAATTAATAAATATTATATCTCATCTTAGATCAATCTCGTAAAATGGTAAATTACAATATCAATTAAAATAGTTTACATCAGAAAACTCTTATAAAACAACCCAATATATGTCAGTTTGTGCTTATTAAGAAAATGATTTTGGGTGGACAAGTGAAGTTAAAAGCGCATTCCTATGTTTAAAATAAAAGGTTAAAGTTCAAACACCCATTCTCGAGGGAAGGAGATTTATAAAATGAAGGGTGTTCTCATCCAAGGTGTTCTGAAAGATAGGCTTCTCAGGAATTTCGCAACTACTATAATCTTTTTCAATAGTAAAGAGATACTAGAAGTGATATGGAAAGGGATCAATCATGAGCCATTCCTATCCTTTCCCCATTGTTCACGAGTCTAAGGGCGCGTTTAGTAACCATTCTATTCTAGAAAACATTTTTTTAACAGAAATAATTTTTTTCATTTCTATTTCCGAGAACAATTTTTTAGTATAAGAACACGCTTGGTGACTGCAAAAAATTTCTATTCCGGGAGTAGAAATGCATTTGGTAAACATGTATAATTTTGTTGTTTCTTTTAATTTTTCAATATTTTTATTATATGTTTCCTTTTTTTCTTCTTTCTTTTTCTTTCTTCTTTTTTCTTTCTTCTTTTTTTTTTTTTTTTCCTTCTTCCTCCTTTGTGGCCAATCGCCGGCCATTGCCATGGCCAGCGACCAACTAGACAAGGTCTGGCAAGCTTGTTGAAGCCTTGCCAAGCCACCGCGAGGACCAGCGACTCGCCGGAGCCTCGCTAGGCCACCGCGAGGCTCGACCTCGACAGATCTGGGCGAGGCCGAGCCTCACCGATGGCCTTGGTGGCCAGGCGAGCCTCGCCCAGTCACGGCGAGGCTCGGCGTCACCAGGGGCCAGCAACACTCCGGCGAGGTCGCCGGCCATGGCTGAGGCCGGCAATCAGCCAAAAGGAAGAAGAATGAAAGAAAAGAGAAGAAGAAAAAAGAAGAGAGAGAAAAATTGTTTCTCGGAATTGTTCCCAAGAACAAGAAACTACTATTTTCTACTTCTTGTTTTTGTTCCAAATCTGTTCCCAAGAACAAAAAGATAGATTTTTTATTCCCAGGAACAAAAGTTTTACCAAACACATTTTTGTTCTTTTTTTGTTCCGGGAAATAGAAACACTTTTTAACAAACAGGCCCTAAGAGTGGTATTTTGTCGACATAATCGGTCCTAGTGGGCCCTAGATTTCATAGCCCAAAGGATTTGCTCAATCTCAAGGATGCCGGCATACTTGAGAAGGTCGGAACAGCTTTATATGATGATCCGCCCTTTATATGCTGATCTGCATTTTGGGTTTTCCGGGTTGATCATTGAAAAGGTTGGAACACCTTTATATGATGTTATAATCTTGATTTTTCCTCTCCTTTTTTTTCCTAATCATTGAGGAGGTTGGTCCCCCTATGTATACTTTATATTTCTTCCGATGCTCTATGTGATGTATAGCCGGATAATTGAATTTCAGCTTTTTTATTAACTGCATAGATTATTTTATGCTTATGCCACATTATGTATGTTATGTTTAATTGTATATTAGCTCATTTGCTTCATTAATTATGTATAAATAGTTGCAGAAATTGAATTACGAGTGCCTATATTTCCAAATGAAACCTGAAATATTAAACTAAAATCTGCAAGGGAATTTTAGCAGTGAAAAATTGGTAATACGCAGTAAAGCACTTTCGCCCACGAAATAAAGATGTGGCCAAATTCTACTGTCAGTGACAATTTTTTAATCGAAAATTGCAGATATACCCGATTTGCTTAAATCTTAACATTGATTCATCTAGAAAGAGAAGCTCATTCATGTAAAATTGTCATGCAATATAATGTTTGAAGTGTAAATCATGGTTAGAGTTTGGTAGTAAAAATAAATCCTTTTACTTTAATTGATTATCGTGACATTTTCAGAGATGAATCATCCAGAGAAAGTTAATGGATTACTAAGCAAACACTTTAACATGAACTCTCCCAAATTCACACCAATCACAACTATGGGGTTTCGATTAAATGATCTTTAACATGCAAATTAATTTACTAATCTATTATGGATTGATAGAACACCTAAGTAAAATGTAGGAGAATATTTTACTTATGTGAATCAAAAATTTTATGGATACGAGAATTTGATTACACTATATAAATCTAATGCCTTTTCAATACTTTTTTTTTTTATTTGAGAAATTTTTTGCAAGCAATCTTAGTCAATAAAGCCTTATGGTAAAAGCTTGTGTAACATGTTAATGGAATCAACTATAGTTTTCTCATCCTCTCTAGTTTTGCACCAGAGAGGATGAGACAAAAAGTAGACCTTGAATCTAAATCACCGTCCGCCAAACCTGGCAAGAGTTCATGCACACTGTAGCTCCTCATGTCCTCCCTCCCATGCCCTGAAACATCCCATTAATTACTTTTGTCCATAATAAGCACGAACCTACAAGTTCGCGCAGTCCAATTCATGTAAACATACGCGGATTGGTCGCAACTTTCAAGTTAAAGCCTGTACATGTCAGAAAAGAAAGGAGTTGAATAAAGCGTGCACGGATTGCTAACATATTCGAGCGCAATAATGGACCCAGCAATGAATCTTCTCATGCAATATGCCTCTCCCTTCAACGTCACGACTGAAAATACTCGATCATTAATGCCCTAGGGAGAGTAATCCCTCCAAACTTCAGCATTTTTAAACGTTGCTCAATGAGATGGCAACGTTAGTTGAAAAAGATGATCGACCGGTGTCTAATAGAGTTGCTGACCTAATAAGATTAGTTTAGATTATTCTGAGTTATGATCGTAAGGTACTTCAATACCGACATCCTTTCTTGAACATCAAGAAGAAAGAGGACAAGAATTTATTCAAATTTTTTATAACATTACTCTACAAAGTGACGACAAGTGCAACATCAGTCTAGATTCTCGTAGATTCGTTTGGTAGCCAATATTCATGGGTGTTAATACCATGTCACAGTATTACACACTCAAATGATGACTCCCCTTTTAGCTTTCAGCAAGCATGTCAAAAATTTTAAAACAATACTGAACATTTGATTTATTTGTGATATCAAGTGAAAGCATGATACTTTTATATTGAGATGTGGTTCATACTCCCCATTGATAGAAATTACTCTTTCCCTATCTCCCAACCACATCCGTCACTAAATCCATCGTATAGGCACATATTCACGAGATTCACAAATCAGTAAACAAACAAAAGAACCAAAAAGCAATCCACGGTCTCCTCAATATCGAATCCAAAGAACCCATAGAAGGCAACACATCGCCGAATCAGTACACTTACTCTTAACAGATTATTGGAGAGCAAGAGCAGGAGCGATGTAGGGATTCAACTCCACGGGCATGGAGGAGGAGGCGCTGTTGGAGATCGGAGCTCAGGGGCCTTAGCAGGGATGGAAGAGGAGGGGCGACGTAGTTGGGATCGAGCTTGGGCTAGGGCACGTAATCGGAGGAGTTGTGTGTGGGTGAGAGAGGGGTCTCGTGCTTGGGATCGGGGTCAGGCAAGGGATTCCGCGGGCGAGTCGGATCTTATTCGGCCTGGCTTGTGGCTTCTTGGATTCCTAGTAGGATTGGCGAAGATTGATGGTCAATGAGGATGTTCAAGAAGAAGAAGAGGAGGGAGAAGCAATGTCGAGCATTTTGCTACGGGTCCTTCTCTGGTTTGAACTCTCATGATCCGGAGAGAGAAGAAAGACCAGAGGAGCCTAAGGGAAACCAATTTTGAGGAGATCGAGACCGAATATCCCTTTGCTTTCTCAAAGCTGTGAATTTAAAGACTCTATAATTAGGACTAAATGCATTTAGCTAGCATAATATGCATTGAAATATGATAAGACCCTCTAAATTCGTTCAGTCTTGGAAGCCGAACATTCACCGTCGAAAGTCATCAAACGGCTATAGGAATCCATAAAATAGCCTCCATTCATTAGGTAGTCAATTGAGAGTCTCGAAATTGACCACAAGTCTTGTAAATTGACCACTAAGTAGTGGATTAGCAACCATGAAATCGATAACTCATCCACCGAATCAACAACTTCTTTGCAAAATCAACATCTTCAACTTGAACCCATCCAAACAAATTAAATTGAAATTGATCTTTTACTTCCAAATGCAAGGATTGACCTGGATTAATTGACAAGGTTTGTGTTGAATTTACAACTTGATCGGTGGAATCTAAAGCTCCTATATCAATTTCCTTGAAGGTTGCATCTGAAATTATCAACTCCATTACTTGACGGCCAAACCCCACTATCTTGACGGTTACATCGACTCCACTACTTTCACAGTACATACAGAAGTCAATAATCTTGTCAACCGGTGAAGGCTCTTGCTAATAACTTACTTCCAAATGCAAGGATTGAGCTGGATTTAATTGACAAGGTTTGTGTTGAATTTACAACTTGATCGATGGAATCTAAAGCTCCTATATCAATTTCCTTGAAGGTTGCATTTGAAATTATCGACTCCATTACTTGACGGCCAAACCCCACTATCTTGACGGTCACATCGACTCCACTACCTTCACAATAATATACAGGAGTCAATAATCTTGTCAACCAGCGAAGGCTCTTGCTGAGAACTTATGATGTCTACTGTCAATGACTTCACTACTAAATTTATCGATGTCCTTCATTGATTTTTATTTTGACCAAAATCTGCTATCATCAATTTAGTTTATCACTTGTCAATAAATTACCAAAAGTTGTATACCAAAAAATAAATAAATAAATAAATTACCAAAAGTTTGTTATTTTTTTGTGTCAACAATATCATTTATTAGTTTTTATTTTGAGCACCTATTACAAATATCACATATATGCATTTTAACTAGAACAAATCAATGATAAGTGCTTATGGACATACTTAATCTCGAGATTGTCAATATCCTTTTATTTTATAAAACAAGGATATGTGGACCTAGCTCATCCGATCCCAATAATGCATAGAATTCAGCCCATCCAATCAGATTGCATCATATAAGGCGCTACCTCAACAAAGTAGTCCAAGTGGCTGTTGAGGATTAATTTTAGTGAGAGACGTGACTCTGACTTGGAATTTACATAAGTTCAAATCAAGCATTTAACCACTCAAACAACTTCTTGAAATAAGCACGTCAATATATAATTATCAATTGGAAAAAAGTTCATATCAAGGTACCCTTAAAAGAGAGTTCAATTGTCTTGGTTGGACGAAAGTAAGGTTTAATTCAATCATCAATGTTTATCTTAGTCTGATTTCAATAGAATAAGCCATGTTCCTATAGCTAATTATTTATCGACGTCTACTGATATTAATTTAAACTGAATAAGCTAGATTCCTACAGCTAATTGTGTAAGCTTGTAGGTTGGAACTCTCAATATCAGGTTACGTCCTGCCAACTAGATTCTACAACTACAACTTACGAGTTTGTTAGACTTTCCGGAATTGGCGTGCCACCTCTAAAATCGAGAGGCCTTGGCCCATCAATTGCTCGTGTCGGTTTACAGCCTCTCACTTGTTACCAGATTTTCAATTGGTGAGGCCTGCCTTCATCACATGGCAGTCATGACCTATGAAGCACAGACACATTATACATGCTTCCATGTTGTGTCCGACACGTGTCAGAGCGTGTCGGACACGTCGACACGCTCGGACACACTCCAACTCGCATTGACCGAGTATCAGATTTGTCGACACGTGGTCAATTTTTGTCGACACGTTTCGACACGCATGTCCCAAAGACAATGGAGGGTGGAGGCAAGGACGAGGGAGCAAAGACGAGGTTGCGAGCGACAGCAAGAGACAACGAGAGATAGAGCAGAGACTAAGGCAAGGACCGCCACTCTGATGGAGTGATGGGTTGGCGACAAGGCTGTAGCTACAAGGGAGGAAGGGCTAGAGGCGAGGTGGTGAACGATTGTGATGAGGACCAAGAGCATGCAGAGATCGAGAGGAAGAGGAAAGGAGGGGGTCATGCGGCGAGGAGGAGAAGAAGGGCGTTACTAGGGTTTTGAGAAGAAAACTAAAAGAATAAAAAAGGAATTTGGCATGTTGGAGGGAGGGGGAAGTGTCAGGTGGTGGGGGAGGGAAAGAAAAGTTAAAAAAAAAATTTGGGGGCGGGGGAAAGAGACGAGGGAAAAAAGGGGGAAGTGTCAGGTGGCAGGAGAGAGAAAGAGAAGTGAAAAAAATTGGGGATGGGGAAAAGAGACGAGGGAAAAAAAGGGGGAAAGTACAGGAGGGAGGGGGAAGTGTCAGGGGGTGGTGAGGGAGGGAAAGAAAAGTGAAAAATTTGGGAGCGGGGAAAAAGATAAGGGAAAAAAGGGAGTTGGAGTGGGGTGGGGACTTTTTATTTAATCGAAAAATAATTAAATGAAATAAAAAATAATTTCGAAAAATAAAAGTACTGAATGTCAAATGATTAGTGTAAATTTATTATAGATTCTTTTTTAATTATTTATTTATTTATAAATTTGGATTAAATTAATTTAAAATAAAAATATTTATTTAATATATAACGTGTTTCAACGTGTCAAAATTTTTTATTTTTAAAAAATAACGTGTCGACGTATCATATTGTGTCGTGTGTTTGTACTACTTTGATCATGACTATAAAGTGGTAAGTTCGTAAAAAGAAGGAAAGAGACTCTTGACTATTCTTCGTACCTCTGTCTGAATAAACACAAAAGCAATATATATATAGAGGTACAAAAATGAATTTTTTCTCTCTTCTTTCGGCCATCTTTATGCAATGCACTCTGAAGGGCACAAAAAGTGGGCAGCTCATCAAATCCCCTTCTTTTTCATATGGGGAAAATGACATAAATAAAATCTGAACTTTGGTTTAATATGTAATGTGGTCTCTAAATGTTTAATTTATTCAATGCGGCCCCTAAACTTTATCTCAATATGCAATGTGATTTCTGAAATTTTAATTTGTTTAATGTGGGTCTATAAACTTTTAATACATGTTTAATTCAATCCCTACACTTTATGGAAATATTCAATATTGTTCTTGAACTTAAATCAAAGGAAAGATAATATTGAACATTTCCATATAGTTCGGGAAATAATGAATTAAAAAATTTATGGATCATATTAAATAAATTAAAAATTCATGAACTACATTGCACATTAGGCATAAGTTCAGTGACTATTTTTGTCATTTATCTCTTTAAGATATTATATATAGGGATACTACCACAACAAAAGTCTCAAACAGTCAAACCAACCCTTCTTCTTTTTCTGAGATCAAGAGCCAGCTTGAAAACCTAATCCACCACATAACAATGGCTCAATCTCCATCCCTCCCAAAGTATTTGCAAGACGATGACGTCTCTCAAGAATGCAGAGACCTCCTTCCCTCTCTCCCGTCCGAACGAGGCTGGGTTGGCACCAGCCTCCACCTATACCAAGGCTTCTGGGTCGGCCCAAGGCACTTGAAGGGTGTCCTGGCTTGCCAGAGACACTTCCGAGCCCAAGACACCGACATCCTCCTCGTCACCACCCCGAAGTCCGGCACTACCTGGCTCAAGGCCATCCTCTTCGCCCTCCTCAACCGGACCAAGTACTCGGGCTCAGGCTCGCAACGACAACACCCTCTGCTGAACCATAACCCTCACGACCTGGTGCCGTTTCTGGAATTAAAGCTCTACGTCGAGCAGGACACTACGGACCTTGCCTCACTCCCGCCCCCGAGGCTATTTGCTACGCACTTGCCTTACCAATCGCTCCCTCAGCCGGTGAGGGACTCCAAGTGCAAGCTGGTGTACTTATGCAAGAACCCCAAAGACACCTGCGTCTCGCTCTGGCACTTCACCAACAAGCTGAGGCCCAAGGACAGGGGTGAGAACTCGCTGCAGGAGTCGCTCGACAGGTTCTGCCGAGGCGTGAGCTTGTTCGGGCCTTACTGGGACCACGTGCTGGGGTACCACAAGGCGAGCTCGGAGACACCCGAGAAGGTGTTGTTCTTGAAGTACGAGGACATGAAGGAGGACCCGTACGCTAACCTGAGGAGGCTGGCCGGTTTTCTGGAGTGTCCGTTCAGTCAAGAAGAGCTGAGAGAAGGGACGGCGGACGAAATACTGAGGCTCTGTAGTTTTGACAATTTGAGCGGGCTGGAGGTGAACAAGAGCGGCAAGTTGGCGTCAGGGGAAGAGAACAAGGCGTTCCTTAGGAGAGGCGAGGTTGGAGATTGGGTAAATTACTTGAGCGTTGACATGGCCGAGAAGATTGACCGCGTTGGGGAAGAGAAGCTGCATGGCTCTGGGTTGAAGCTTTAGGTGTGGGTGCGCGTGTGCATGTGTTTTTTTTTTTTTTTGAACAGGTGTGCATGTGTTTGATAATAAAGAAATTGACTGATGTAAGCGTGCTGGGAAGGTCAATGACCAGTTCGCTGCTGAAAGATTCGTCCTCATGATATTACGTGAAAGATGTTGGTGTCGTTTGCCGATCGTGACTTCCTCACCATTATTGAGAAGCTTCAAGGTTGTGATTATTTTCTCTTTATGGCATACTCCGCATTTGGAAATGTTCTTTGGCCCCACGTTTAGTTGGCTGGAAAGCTTAAAGGAGTCCAATTGATCCAAACTATTTAACCGACAGCCATCAGCCGACCAACATAATTGCGATACGCGATCTATTCTAGATTCGACATTCATCGCGATTCACGACTTACGGAAAGGAAACTATAGTATATTCGGGAGGAGTACAAAGTTTATTGAGTATCTCTTGTTACGAGATTATCAACTTCGTATGGATTTCAAATTTCAATTATAAACGAATTGTCCCCTACTCCAAAACAAATTTTGAATCTACAACATAACGAGTTATCACATCTTTAATTTTAATTTCAAACTCTTTTCCCAAAATATTCCATCAAAAGCGTGGCCGTATCACTTTATTTAGCATGAATTACAATTAAAATAGCGTATCTAATGGGCAAAAAAATGTAAATAGATAAGATGAAAATAAAAACCTCAATTCTAAACAACGGTTTCCTCATCCATAAATTGTAAAAACTGAAACCTTTATATTTTCTTAAGCAAAAAAACACCCTAAGTGCCAAAATTTGATACAATGGGACACTTAAGTACCAAAAATCATGAAAGTGGCACTTAAGTGCCACTTTTTTTATTAAAAAAATGAGATACTTGGTGCCACATTAGGCAAGCCTCGTTAGAAATCCTAAATAGCAATTTTTTTATTAATTTTGCTTGCTTGTGTGGCTCTCCGAAGACTGACTCAACAAAGAAACATAAAAACAATGTTATTTTAGCACTTAAGGAATTTTAATATAAAATTAATTAGATTAAATTATTTTTTTTGAAAAAAAAAAAAAAAAAAAGAGGAAGACGAACAATAGCCGACGATTGAGGGCCATTGTTGGGAAGGTGGGGATAGGGCTAAGCTTGGGGCGAGGGCCGGCAACCCTCACCGAATTTGGGGGAAGGTTGTGACCCTCGCCCCAAATTTGGGCGAGGGCTCGCAGGCGCTCGCCACTAGTTGGCTGGGGTCGTCGGCCCTTGGCCAAGGCTTGACAACCCTAGCCAACCTTCCCCCACCTTCTTGACAACGGCGAGGACAAGACGGCAGCAAAGGTTGAGCCCTCAACCAGCGACTGTTATTCATCTTCCTTTTTTTTTTTTTTGTCGCGACCTCTTTTTTTCCCGGCGCCCGCAATCGGGTATGAGCGCCCAAAGAGGCTAATGGCTCGGCTGAATTTATTAAGCCCGGACTCTCCCAAGTCCACCAATTCACGACTTAAATGGTCCAATTTTTTAACCTGTAAATCAATTTTTAAAATGGAGTCGCCACTAATCGATTTGGGGTGGGTTGATTAGAAATCCAACCGAAGTATCGGGAGAAATACTCACTCCTGCGCAACCAGAGAAATTAGGATCGGGGACTTGATTACATTAGTTAATCACTAATGCCCTTTCGGTACCTAATCTTGTTTAAACCCTAAGGCTTTTTGGATGTTCGAGGGATTTTCCATACTTTTGGGAGGAAAAACATTTTTTGAGTCTTTTTCTAATTTTTAGGACATAAAAGGGATTTTTGGATTTTTTTTGGTATTTTTTGGAAAAGTACAAGTCTTTTTGGCTTTTTCTGAATTTTTTGGCTTTTTCATGAATTTTTGGCATTTTTTTGGAAAATATGGAATATTTTTTATTTTTTTGATTTTGTTTGGAAAATAAAACATTTTTAACAAATTTTTAAATATTTTTTGGGATAAAACATCTTTTGATTTTTTTAAATAAATTATTTATTTATTATTTACTTATTTAAAAAATTATTTAAAATAAAATTTTAAAAAAACCTACCCTGGTCGGATCCGTGGATTGGGTCCGACCCGAGTCATCGAGCTGCGACCACGCGGGCTCGACTCGGATTTTTTGATTGTTTTTCTTTTTTTTAAATGTAAAAGCCCAAACCCACTTTGGCCCAATTTTTATAAAAACCTCTGCCCGAAGGCTACCCGGCCCACGCGCACAGGCCTCACCCAAGCGGAAACCCTACCCGGGTCCGACCCGGCTTCCTCTTCGCATAACCGATTCTTGAAACCCTAGCGTCCAACGATCCGCGGCACCGAGGGAGAGTGACGATAAGCGTCCGACGCTATCGGGCAGTGACTCGACGGCGGTGACGCGGCGAACAACAGCTAGGGTTTCGGTGAAGACGATGGGCGGCTATTGGATTCTCAAGAAGCGGCGACGACGACGGGCGGCTCGCTTGGGTTCTCGGGGGGAAGGAGGAGCGACAGTGACGACGCGGGTCGGCACGGCTGTTACCTCAACGAGGGCACGGCACAGCGGCTGCGGAGGTGGCGAGGCGAGCGGTAGCGATGGCGGCCTCTCAGCTCTCAGATCTGGTGTGGCGTTGGCGTCAGGCACGGCTCGCGGCGGCGGCTCTCTCTCTAGTTTCTCTTCTCTTCGGCAACCCTTTTCGCGAATCTAGGGTTCCCTCGGACCCAGGCCAACCCCACTCGACCAGATCTGGATCTCCGGCTAGCCGGCTCTCAGACCTCCTCCGATGTCTCTCGGGGGAAGTGATCGGAGCTAGCCGCCTCGGATCCTCTCTTGGCTCCCTCAAATCTGGACTTGTGGGCATTCGGGCCTCCCTCGAAGTCTCTGGAGGGAAGCTTCCAACGCTCGCAAGCTTTTGATCTCTCCGTCCCCCCCGGCAGAACTTCTCCCTCTCCGGCCGCAAGCTTTTGGATCTAGGCTTGCTCGACCTCGACTCCCCTTCTGAAGTCTCTCAGCAGGAAGCTCGAAGCCTTGCAGCCTTCGATCGCTCTCGGCCTCCTCGGCAAAACTTCTCCCTCTCCAACCGCGAACCTTCGGATATAGGCTTGCTCGACCTCGGCTCCCCTTCTGAAGTCTCTCAGCAGGAAGCTCGAAGCCTTGCAGCCTTCAATCGTTCTCGGCCTGCTCTTTGCCGTCGTCGGGGGAGCCCTATTTATAGGCGAGGGGGCGGTCGGTCGACGGAGCTTCGACCGCCGGTCCTCATGTGCCGAACGGCTTCCACCGGCCGAACCGGCGTCCCATCCGCCACCTACCCGTCCTTCAGTGTGTCGCCAGCTCCCCCATGTGCGTCGCCGTCCTCTCCTCCCTTCCGGCATCGCGCCCTCCACGCGTGTGCTGCAGAGGCGGACGGTGGAGGAAGATGAAGACCCAGTTGGGCCGGGCTGAGGTAGAAATGGACCTCACGGACCCATGGGAGGGGCTTTTTCCGTTTTTTTTCTGTTTTTTCTCGTTTTTTCCGTTTTTTCGTTTTTTTTTTCATTCATTTATCATCCGAATAAAACAAAAAATAAAACCTAATTAATTAAAATGAAATTTTAGGCGTCAACAGCTGCCCCTCTTTAGAGGTGAGCTCGCAGAGGTTGCATTCAAAGACAAACCGATGCCTAAATTTTATCGATGCATGCGTACCAGATTATATTTTACTTGGGACCTATTATCCTATGCAAAAAGAGTAATATAACATTACATATACTAGGACAGATAAGAAGATACTTGTAGTTACTTACCGGGAGTGAGTGAGATAAGGTGTGAGCCCCGAGTTTGGCAAATATCAAAGCGTCATCTTACCTGGTGATATGAGGAGGTTGCTTCTCCAAGGCTCGAATCATTCTTCGGTCGCCTGTTAAAGCAATCAATGATTTGTCTAGGACCCGAACCATTCTTCGATCGCCGTGACGGGAAATTGCTTCTCCAGGATTCGAACCATTCTTTGGTCGCCTATTAAAACAATCAATGATTTGTCTAGGACCCGAACCTTTCTTCGGTCGCCTTGACGGGAGATTACTCCTCCAGGACCCGAACCATTCTTCGGTCACCTGTTAGAGCAATCAGTGGTTTGTCTTGGATCCAAACCATTCTTCGGTCGCCGTGACGGGAAATTGCTTCTCTAGGACTCGAACCATTCTTCGGTCGCCTGTTAAAACAATCAATGACTTGTCTAGGACCCGAACCTTTCTTCGGTCGCCTTGACGGGAGATTGCTCCTCCAGAACCCGAACCATTCTTCGGTCACCTGTTAGAGCAATCAGTGGTTTGTCTTGGACCCAAACCATTCTTCGTTCGCCGTGATGGGAAATTGCTTCTCCAGGACTCGAACCATTCTTCAATTGCTTGTTAAAACAATCAATGATTTGTCTAGGACCCGAACCTTTCTTCAGTCGCCTGTTAGAGCAATCAGTGGTTTGTCTCCAACCCGAACCATTCTTCGGTCGCCGTGACGGGAAATTGCTTCTCCAAGACCTGAACCATTCTTCGGTCGCCAGTTAAAACAATCAATGATTTGTCTAGGACCCGAACCTTTCTTCGGTCGCCTTGACGGGAGATTGCTCCTCCAGGACCTGAACCATTCTTTGGTCGCCTGTTAGAGCAATCAGTGGTTTGTCTCGGACCCGAACCATTCTTTGGTCGCCTGTTAAAACAATCAATGATTTGTCTAGGACCCGAACCTTTCTTCGGTCGCCTTAACGGGAGATTGCTCCTCCAAGACCCGAATCATTCTTCGGTCGCCTGTTAGAGCAATCAGTGGTTTGTCTCGGACCTGAACCATTCTTCGGTCGCCGTGACTGGAAATTGCTTCTCCAGGACTCGAACCATTCTTTGGTCGCCTGTTAAAACAATCAATGATTTGTCTAGGACCCGAACCTTTCTTCGGTCGCCTTGATGGGAGATTGCTCCTCCAGGACCCAAACCATTCTTCGGTCGCCTGTTAGAGCAATTAGTGGTTTGTCTCAGACCCGAACCATTCTTCGGTCGCCGTGACGGGAAATTGCTTCTCTAGGACCCGAACCATTCTTCGGTCGCCTGTTAAAACAATCAATGATTTGTCTAGGACCCAAACCTTTCTTCGGTCTCCTGTTAAAACAATCAATGATTTGTCTAGGACCCGAACCTTTCTTCGATCGCCTTGACGGGAGATTACTCCTCTAGGACCCGAACCATTCTTCGGTCGCCTGTTGGAGTAATCAATGGTTTGTCTCGGACCCGAACCATTCTTCGGTCGCCGTGACGGGAAATTGCTTCTCCAGGACCCGAACTATTCTTCGGTCGCCTGTTAAAACAATCAATGATTTGTCTAGGACCCGAACCTTTCTTCGGTCGCCTTGACGGGAGAGCTCCAGGACTCGAACCATTCTTCGGTCGCCTGTTAGAGCAATCAGTGGTTTGTCTCGGACCCGAACCATTCTTCAGTCGTCGTGACGGGAAATTGCTTCTCTAGCACCCGAACCATTCTTCAGTCGCCTGTTAAAACAATCAATGATTTTTCTAGGACCCGAACCTTTCTTCGGTCGCCTTGATAGGAGATTGCTCCTCTAGGACCCGAACCATTATTCAGTCGCCTGTTGGAGTAATCAGTGGTTTCTCTTGAACGCGAACCATTCTTCGGTCGCCATGACAGGAAATTGCTTCTCTAGGACTCGAACCATTCTTCGGTCGCTTGTTAAAACAATAAATGATTTGTCTAGGACCCGAACCTTTCTTCGGTCGCCTGTTAGAGCAGTCAGTGGTTTGTCTAGGACCTAAACCTTTCTTCGGTCGCCTTGACGGGAGATGCACCGACCTTTCTCAGGGCATCTCATTTGTGGGTGCCTGATTTGTATCGAGGACACCAATTGGTACCCGACCTTTCTCGAGAGATGCGCCGACCTTTCTCAATGCATCTGTTTTGTGAGGGGTGTCTGACCTCTGTCATAGATAACAGCTGGTACCCGATTTTTCTCGGGAGGATGCGCCGACCTTTCTCAGGGCATCGATTTTGGAAGATACCTGGACATTCACAAGCATATCAAAGAGTACCTGGATATTCACAAGTACTAACCTGAAGGGTATTTGGCTGACCATAGACATTGAAGGGGTACTTGGATGATCACAAGTATAAATTCTTGGGGGATACTTGGATATTCACAGGTATTGAAAGGGTACTTGATAATTGGAAATATTGAGAATATATCTTGGATACTTGTGGAGGTGTTCCACATCCTAGCAATTGGGAAATATCGAGGGCGTACCTGGGATATTTGTGAAGGTCTCTCACCTCCTGGTAATAGGGAATATCGAGGGCGTACCTGGGATATTCATGAAGGTCTCTCACCTCCTGCTAATTGGGAATATTGAGGACGTGCCTCACATATTCATGAAGGTCTCTCACCTCCTGGTAATGGGAATATCGAGGATGGGTCTCGCATATTCGTGAAGGTCTCTCACCTCCTGCTAGTTGGAATATTGAGGACGTGCCTCGCATATTCATGAAGGTCTCTCACCTCCTGGTAATGGGAATATCGAGGACGGGTCTCGCATATTCATGAAGGTCTCTCACCTCCTGGTAGTTGGAATATCGAGGACGTGCCTCACATATTCATGAAGGTCTCTCACCTCCTGGTAATGGGAATATCGAGGATGGGTCTCGCATATTCGTGAAGGTCTCTCACCTCCTGGTAGTTGGAATATCGAGGACGTACCTGGGATATTCATGAAGGTCTCTCACCTTCTGGTAGTGGGAATTTGAATGTAGTACAAGGCTTACCTGGATGGCTGGGTAATTTGCAGGTGCACAACACAGTGGAATACTTGATTATTCAACGATGTAATTTCAGGACAACTCGGATAGGTTGAGTGTCATGAAAATGGAGTACCTAGATGGCGGCAGGTACTTGAAGATAAGGGGATACTTAGATAGCGGTAGGTGTTCAAAGATTAAAGGATACTTGGTCAGTCACAAGTATCAATACTCTGGGGACAACTTGAACAGGTCGAGTGTCAATAAAAGCGAGTACTCGACAAGTGGTGGGTACTCAAAGACAATTGGATACTTAGACAGTTGCAAGCACCCAAACTCAAGGGACGACTCGAATAGGTCGAGTGTCAAGAAGAGAGTATCTGGACAGTGGTAGGTACTTTAAGACAAATGGGGATAGAGATATGCTTTCCTGACAATATCTCTGATCTCTGAGAGTATGTTTGCTATTTGCACAATATGCACGCATGATTGTATGTTGTAAATTCATGAGTTCAAATGAGATTAATGCATGATAATTTTGTCAATTTTGCATCATCTGATTTCCACTGTGGAAGATTTTGAAAGACAACCTTCATTTAGAATGTAGATGTTTTGAGCATACCAGATAAGGGACTTTCAGTCTGAAAGGACTTTTCACTCACTCTCATGCAAAAGGCTATCCTGACCATTAATGCAGGATTTATAAGGACCACACTATCTCACTGTCATCATGTCAGCAGGGGTCTGAGTATCCTCGCGAACGGTATGACTTTACCAATGTGAGAGGTCTTTGTTGAAACTGTGATGAAGTCTTGGTTAGCGACTCATCAAAGGGGACCATCAAGGTCAAGGCTTATGAATGGAGTGTTGCACGATCATCTCTAGGTTTGCAAGTCAAGAGTCTTGCGAAAAGAGATAGAATAGTCTTGCTCGTACTTCTTCGAGCGATGCTTATAGACATATGAAATCCTACGTTAATTGAAGTGTCCCTAGTCTGAAGAGACTTTTACAATTGGATGTAATGTAAGCTTGATTCATGTGTAAAAGGGTGAGAGCTGGTGATTGTCTTGACATTTGTCACTAATCTTTCTTGTCAGATGGAGGTTCTATGGACCACAACAACAACTTCTCTTGGCTGTATTTTTGACTGGGGGGCATTGGCCTTGCTTTTACCAGGCACACTGCTTTTTCATACCCCTATTTTTATTCCAGTTCTTCTTTTATAGGCATTGACCTTGCTTTTACCAGGTACACTGCTTTTTTATGCCCATGTTTTTTCATTCTTGTCGTTAGAGGAACCGGCCTAGGCAAGTTCAATCGAAGCACCGTTATTAGATTCTTGAGTCTTCATCTTTAGTAGGTGCTGTGGGCTATGCTGCTTAAGTGGCAGTAACTTCTGTTTTGCCTCCATGTGAGGGTGAAATTACAGACTCAATTGGGTTGTACAATGAATACAAGTGCATAGAGAAAGAATTGCTCTTCGTCATTCTAGGGCACTTAAATTAACGTGAGTGTTCATATGCCATAAGGACACCTAAAGATTGATGCAAGTGCGAACAAGAAAATTTCTATCTCTCTTCTCGCCTTGTGATGCTGCTTCGCCTCCGATCTACCCCAGTGTGGGGTGATTCTTGACAGGGATAGGATAGAAATTTCATCAGTGTATGGGGCTCAATGGGGTGAGCAATGAAATGCCTCTCACTGTTTTGGTTATCGTACCATTCGCGAGAGAACTCTTTACCCTGCAAGTCATGGAATCTTCTGCACTCATCTCACAAGTGTATAGATGGGGGACTGTGTGTAGGATATGGCTTGCCTTTCATCATTCTGACGCGCCTCATCCAGCATACTCAATTAATCTTGTATTCTTCACTTAGCTGTCTATTCTAATAGTCCTTAGTGGAATCAGTGATCTAGATAGACAAAATCATCATGTAGAATTCATCTGAAAATGACATGCAACATTTTGAATATGATGGAGTTTGAACTCTTCAAAACAAGTTAATGGTTTTGACTCAAAAAAGACCCTATTGACAACTTTAGGGGCTAACATAATGGTGTTTCCAAATATGTTAAATTTTGAACATCAAAAGGGTTATTCGCAAATGGGTGTCGATAGTTACCCCTATTGATTAGGGATATGACACATGAAAGATCAGCCGGGGTTGGGGATCTAATCGGGCATCTCTGTTTTTGCCCCTGCAGAAGAGAAGATAAAAATGGATCAATCAACAGGGCCAAAATTAAAGGTGAATTGAGGCTTGAAGGATCTCTGTCATTTGCTTTGGCAATACTTGAGAGGCCATTTTGCTTGGGAGAGTTTGTCATACCTCTCATTGATTTGTTATCTTTGTTTTTGACAGTCAGGTAATCCTGCAATAAACAAGACATGCTTCTCATTGATTCGTTATCTTTGCTTTTGACAGTCTGGTGATCATGCAACAAACAAGAGGGAATGTGTTAGTCATGAACTCTTTCAAGAGTCGAATAACTAGAAGCGATACAACTTTACCCTTCGCTGGTTTGCATATGATTGGGTGAACCTGAAGTGAGAGGGGGACGCGAAGTCCTATGTCCCTTGCTTCGTTAGGTCAATTATTCTCTGAATTGGCTTCTGGATTGACATGTCTTTTTACACGAAGCCAGGTGAACTTGATGTGGGTACTAGCTTGGCCAATATTGATTTGTCAAAACTAGCCATTGAGTTTGGTTCTTGAATCTTATGCTTCCTGTCAATAGGAGAAAATATGTCAAAAGTGAGTTCAATTACTAGGAGTATTGGAAACGATACCAAATTACTCTTCTCCAAAGCTTGTATGTGCTAGCTCCTAAAGATATTTGAATGTCGATGACAGCCTTTTCGTCTTAACACAGTTTGACATTTCTTTCGATTGGCCTTCCTCACTTGTGACCATGTATGCATGATTGCTGGTCGTTGATTCATCTTCAATGCCTTCCTTCTGTGGAATTTTCTTATGTCTTTGAATATATGACCATTAACAGCATTGAGCAAAGTCATGTACTTCAAGCTTCTATGGAATCTGAGATGGACAATCAAAACCTCCAATTCTCTGATGGCAATTACTTCTTACGAGAGCATGCGTTTGAATAGGAAGTCAGGTTTCTAGGTCCTCATTTTGAATAGGGGCTAGAGACCGCTTCAACTGTCGGGATTTCTTCCCTGTTGACAGTAGCCAATTCAAAGAAAGAGAAAAGATCCTTTCCTTGCGCTTCTGGGCTTGTCAAAGGAGTTGGGCAGGAGCGAGGTGGAGTGCATAGAGCTCTTAGAGACGTTTTGAATTTCAACCGTATGCCTGTACCTATTACGTCTTATCTTTCGTTTCCTGTAAATAGAAGAGAGAGGACATCATTTCCAAATTATATTCAGAGAATAAGACTTACCCTCTTTTTGTATAGGATGATTCTTTCTATTTGCCCATGTTTTCTTGGCAGGGTGTCTTTGAATTTGGCGAGTTCACCTGATGCGCTTGCTTCAAATGCCCCTTGGTCACACTAAGTCAAAGGGGATGATATTCTGAGACACGAAGTGAATGAGTCAGAAAGACAAACATGATTAAATTTATCATCTTTTTTGAAAGATTTTGGTGATGAAGTGTTTTTTGTTTTCAAAATATGTATTCGAGAGAGAAAAAGCATGAGGAAGCCCAGCCCTCAGTATTCTCCTTGGATGATATTTTCTTTTCATGGTTGGATAGCATCACTGGGCAGGTTTGGAGTACCGCCTCATGCTCTCAAAACAAAATATTAGAACTATACAATAGAGTACTTTGGAATGGAAAATACAACAGTAGAACACTAGACAAGATAAGAAACATGAAACAAGTAAAGCCCATGAAAACTCCTGTGTAAATGAGTGCTTTGATAGTGTTGGTTCCGAAATCAAGTGTCTTTGAATTCCTCGCCTCCAGTAGACTCGAAGTATTCGCATGAGAGGACCACTTCATTGAAGCTATGGAAGTACAACCCATGCAACCAACAACAATGCTCGCGAGGTAAAGTCCCTATGAACAGCTTTATCATTTCTCCTTCGGCCAGTTTAGGTTAAGTTTGCATCATAAAAGCCTCCCACCTCCTTGCATATGCTCGGAAATCCTCCATTGGTCTTCTTCTAAAGTGGACCAAGTTCTGACAAGGCACTTCAGTCCCAATCTGGCTTTGATACTGAAGCAAGAATGCAGAAGACAGCTCATTCCAATCTCTCATGAGGTAGATGTCTGCTATGATGAACCATTGTAATGCAGATCCCGTAAGACTCTCTTGGAAGGCCTGAGTTGTAAATGACATCGGGCCATAGTATCGACTCATTTCACCATGGACGTACTGCAAGTGGGCCACGGGGCAAGTCGTGCCGTTATATTTGCGGAGATTAGGTATCCACATCTCTCCGGGGGTCATGATCCTACAAGCGCAAGACAAGCTTGATGTATCTTGGTTAGGCCACTGGTTTTCCCACTGCATATCTGTTGTAGTGGTGAAGTTTTCTATTTCAGGGAAGTTGGATTCTACCGAGATTACCCCATTGTTTTCTTCCTGGTCAAAATTTCCGAATGAGGATGAAGTATTGAAGCTATCCTCATGGTCAGAGGACGAGCTTAGTACTTCGTTAGGATCGTAACGGATAAAGACGTATGCTTCCTCTTCTGACGGACCTTCATCCCCGGATGAGAGTAGAAAACAGTTATACGATGAATCGTCAATTTCATTGTCAAAATAACACTGGAAGTCCTTGGGATTGTATTCTAGGGCTGGGAAGTCTTCAGGGTTGTACTCTAGAGGATGGTGGCCTTCAAAGCTGTATTCTTGGGAATGTTCGAAGCTTTGGTGCGGTGGCTCGTCGGCAGGTGTTGCATTGATCTGCTTGGGCTTTCTTTTCTTGGCTTTTAGTCCAGACCTTTTGAGTAAGGCCCTTCGTTTTGCCAGCTCGATTCTGTCAAGGGAAGTGAGAGACATTAGAGTTTCACTGTCTGATTCGCTTTCCAGGTTGATAGGGGTCGGTATTCTTTGGACCCTAGCTCTGGGAGTAAGCTTGGGGAGCCGTCCAGTCGTGCCCCACTCTTGAGCAGGCTCCGTGTCTTTAATCTCGTGCAAAGGCTCCTTGCCTTTCCTAGTGGGTAATTTTCCAGCAACAAGATGTTGCTCAGCTGCCCATTTATCATGCAAGGCTTGATTGACATGCTCCTTTCCTATCTCAGCGACTAACGGTTCCTCATGCTCCGTGATCATCAGTTCTTCGTAGGGCAAGGCTATGTCAGGGCTGATGTCAATATCATATTCTTGGTGAAAAACATGAATTAGTTCCCTCCAGGCTTTAAGGGGACTAATCTTCCTGACAATATACCATCGCAAGGCGGGGCTAGTCAAGCTCGATTGGTACGATTGAATCATCCTTCAAACCAGGTAGGCCTGCAAATAGGTCTCTGGGTGGAAGGTATCAGCATACCTTTCGCATTCAGGTTTTTTGAGCTTTTCAGGGATCTCAATGCCGGTGTAATTGGACATATCCATGGGATTCTGCTCCTGCAGCTGGCTTAACTTTTTCATGATCTTTTCAAACTGTCTATGATATTGGCTATTTTCTGGCAAATATGTGGGTGTCATGATGGTGTTTAAGGCAACTGCAGAGTCGGGCTCAGCTTGAGTAGATTTCATTTGTCTTGAGAGCTGTTGAAGGACAGTGGACATATGTCCTATGCCGTCTTCAATGTTAATGAGGCGATTTTGTACATTATTCTGATCGAGCCCTAGTGCATGAGGTCATTCGCGAGCTATTGGTGGCCGGCGATTCATAATTACCTGTCATTGCGAAAATACTGAATGAGCACGAAAGTAAACAAAGATTGACCCATGGCAATGGTCTAACTGCTTTTTTTTATTTATCAAAAGAGGATTTATAAACTGCCAACTCCTAACATCTAAAACTTGAAATTGAAAAGACAGAATGAAATACTAGATATTAAAAAAAAAATCCCTAAACAATGGGACAAAACTTTCACACTATTAACGCTAAGGGGCACATGATTGCCAATTTATATGCGACGGGGAGTCTTGCGCTCGCGCAGATGCTTGCTTTCTTGGACCGGCTCTGAGGTGTGTATCCAGTCCATTCCCAAATCCCTCTCCATGAGTTCTACTTGCTCGTGCTGGCTGCTCTCGCTGATTGAGTGAGGGACTGATGGCTTCCATTTTGTCGGGATATGATGGTTGTGGATGTAGGACATGGAGGCGTGGTGGGCTTTTTCTTCTCCCTCAAGCCCTTCAGGTACCATGATCCTTTTGCGATGGCACTTGTTCCATGCTTCCTCAACAATGTCAATCATGTCTTCAGAACTTGGATAAGTGAAGAGAAGTGGAGGGACCCTCTTCTTGAAAGATGGCGGGATCTCCTGAAGGGCTCCATACTATCGTACCACCCTTTGTGGGAAATAGGAAAAAGCACCGGTGAGGCCGAGTAACGGAATTGGATAGCGACGCTTGAAAGCGAAGCGAGCTCTCTTTTCATAGAACCAATCAGCACACCATTGGAATGCCTCAGGAGCCGGGTCTCTTAGGAAATTTATCCAATTTAAATAGCTTTGATTGGGAATGTATGGTCCTAAAACCATAAATTTTTGTAATGGATTTTTGAAATCAGTAATTCCAGATGATCGCATGAAGCCTCGAAATTCACTTAGGTGAGAAAAGAACCAGACTTGTAAAATTTCCAGAGAGACCCGCATGATTTTTTCCGTGTTTTCTTTAAAACGATTAAAGGACAAAAATGTTTCAGTTAAAATCATGTTAGCATAATTTTGCCCCCTCAAGATTTGATCAACTATTCATGCCATCTTAGGACTTATGACATTTCTTTGATAGGGGAAAATGATGAACCCAAAAAAGGCCAGAAGGAAAATCTCGCTTTTTTGGGTCATAGGCTGATTTTGAAAACAGGCATTCATGAATTCTAGTGGGCATGTATTATGGTTGTCTTCAAGAATTTGTCTCATGACATGGATTTCAGTTCCTAAAAGTCGTGCTAACCCGCGCCACGGGAGGGCGCCTGTCGATGGCTTAACAGGCTTTTTCTCGAGAGGCATTCCAGTGATGATGCTGTATTCTTCTAGAGTTGGGGTTAGCTCAAACCCTCCAAACATAAAAGTAGTCGTCTTCGGGCACCAGAAATGTGACATGGCCTGTATGACTTCGGGACAAATAGTGATTTGAATCAACGATATGAGATGACCGACTTTGGCTTTTACGCGCTCTTGGGCATACTGATCCAATTGACCCCACCATCTGAAGAGCTCCGCCTTGGGAGCAGGAATGAACTGGATATCGTCTTTCCCCATTGCATATAAATTGGGACTTGAAAAGTTTATCCTAAATTGCCATGGGTCAAATAAAAAGACTGAGTAAAAGTAAAGAAATCACTTTGCTTTTAAATAAAATGACAAGCACAAAGACATGCACATGAGATGTGTGGCTCGATTTATAACTCAGAAGACTTGTTGAAATTAAAAAGGTATCCGCCCGTCGCAGTCTCACGTTAACAGCATACCCTCTTAACCTCGGCTAAGAAATTCGGGGAAAAGAAAGGCAACCTCTACATCGCAGTCTCGCGTTCGAGGTCGTATCTTTCTTAATACCATCCTAGAAATCCTATGGCGGCCCAAGTCTGGCGACCGGGTTGTGTGTGCCATGTGTAGTGTTTAAAATCGTAAAGCATGCACAACAGTTTATGATCACAAGATAATATATTTTAAGCAAAATTAAAATAAATTTCTAAGCTTTTGACCTGCATAAAGAAAAAAACCTAAGTCAGTAAAGAATTTAAACAAGACAAAAATGGCCTAAGTCTTCAAAGTCCCCAACAGAGTCACCAAGCTGTCGCGACCTCTTTTTTTCCCAGCGCCCGCAATCGGGTACGAGCGCCCAAAGAGGCTAATGGCTCGGCTGAATTTATTAAGCCCGGACTCTCCCAAGTCCACCAATTCACGACTTAAATGGTCCAAGTTTTTAACCTGTAAATCAATTTTTAAAATGGAGTTGCCACTAATCGATTTGGGGTGGGTTGATTAGAAACCCAAGCGAAGTATCGGGAGAAATACTCACTCCTGCACAACCAGAGAAATTAGGATCGGGGACTTAATTACACTAGTTAATCACTAATGCCCTTTCGATACCTAATCTTGTTTAAACCCTAAGGCTTTTTGGATGTTCGAGGGATTTTCCATGCATTTTTGGGAGGAAAAACATTTTTTGAGTCTTTTTCTAATTTTTTGGACATAAAAGGGATTTTTTGGATTTTTTTGGTATTTTTTGGAAAATACAAGTCTTTTTGGCTTTTTCTGAATTTTTTGGCTTTTTCATGAATTTTTGGCTTTTTTTGGATTTTTGGCATTTTTTTGGAAAATATGGAATATTTTTTATGTTTTTATTTTTTTTGGAAAATAAAACATTTTTTAACATATTTTTAAATATTTTTTGGGATAAAACATCTTTTGATTTTTTTAAAATAAATTATTTATTTATTATTTACTTATTTAAAACATTATTTAAAATAAAATTTTAAAAAAACCTACCCGGTCCGATCCGCGGATTGGGTCCGACCCAGGTCATCGAGCTGCGACCTGGACGGGCCCATAATGCGGGCCCGACTCGGATTTTTTGATTGTTTTTCTTTTTTTTAAAATTTAAAAGCCCAAACCCATTTTGGCCCAATTTTTATAAAAACCTCAGCCCGAAGGCTACCCGGCCCACGCGCACAGGCCTCACCCAGGCGGAAACCCTACCCGAGTCCGACCCGCTTTCCGACCGAGCTTCCTCTTCACATAACCGATTCTTGAAACCCTAGCGTCCAACGATCCGGGCGCCGAGGGAGAGTGACGATAAGCGTCTGACGCTATCGGGCGGTGACTCGACGGCGGTGACGCGGTGGACGACAGCTAGGGTTTCGGTGAAGACGACGGGCCGCTATTGGATTCTTAAGAAGCGGCGACAACGACGGGCGGCTCGCTTGGGTTCTCGGGGGGAAGGAGGAGCGATAGTGACGACGCGGGTCGGCATGGCCGTTACCTCAACGAGGGCACGACACAGCGGCTGCGGAGGTGGCGAGGCGAGCGGTAGCGACGGCGGCCTCTCAGCTCTCAGATCTGGTGTGGCGTTGGCGTCGGGCACGGCTCGCGGCGGCAGCTCTCTCTCTAGTTTCTCTTCTCTTCGGCAACGCTTTTCGCGAATCTAGGGTTCCCTCGGACCCAGGCCAACCCCACTCGACCAGATCTGGATCTCTGACTGGCCGGCTCTCGGACCTCCTCCAATGTCTCTCGGGGGAAGTGATCGGAGCTAGCCGCCTCGAATCCTCTCTTGGCTCCCTCAGATCTGGACTTGCGAGCGTTCGGGCCTCCCTCAAAGTCTCTCGAGGGAAGCTTCCGACGCTCGCAAGCTTTTGATCTCTCTGTCCCCCCCAGCAGAACTTCTCCCTCTCCGGCCGCGAGCCTTCAGATCTGGGCTTGCTCGACCTCGGCTCCCCTTCTGAAGTCTCTCAGCAGGAAGCTCGAAGCCTTGCAACCTTCAATCGTTCTCGGCCTCCCCGGCAGAACTTCTCCCTCTTCGGCCACAAGCCTTCGGATCTGGGCTTGGTCGACCTCGGCTCCCCTTCTGAAGTCTCTCAGCAGGAAGCTCAAAGCCTTGCAGCCTTCGATCGTTCTCGGCCTGCTCTTTGCCGTCGTCGGGGGAGCCCTATTTATAGGCGAGGGGGCGGTCGGTCGACGGAGCTTCGACCGCCGGTCCTCCTGTGCCGAACGGCTTCCGCCGGCTGAACCGACATCCCATCCGCCACCTACCTGTCCTTCAGTGCGTCGCCAGCTCCCCCATGTGCGTCGCCGTCCTCTCCTCCCTTCCGGCATCGCGCCCTCCACGCGTGTGCTACAGAGGCGGACGGTGGAGGAAGATGAAGACCCAGCTGGGCCGGGCTAAGGTAGAAATGGACCTCACGAGCCCATGGGAGGGGCTTTTTCCGTTTTTTTTTTTGTTTTTTCTCGTTTTTTCCATTTTTTCGTTTTTTTTTTCATTCATTTATCATCCGAATAAAACAAAAAATAAAACCTAATTAATTAAAATGAAATTTTAGGCGTCAACATTTTTCTTTTTCCTTTTTTTAATTTAGTTTTAAATTTAATGGAAGTAATTTTTACCCACGTCACAACAAAACGATGTCATTTTGCACTTGGCTCGCCGGAAAATTACCAACATTATTTTGGGGCTAATTGCATAAAAAAGCATGAACTTTAGGTGTTGTCCCAAATCTGGCCCGAACTTTATTTTGTCTCAGAAAAAAGCATGAACTTTAGGTGTTATCCCAAATCTGGCCTGAACTTTATTTTTTCTCAAAAAAAAGCACGAACTTTAAGTATTGTCCCAAATCTGGCCTGAAATTTATTTTGTCTAAAAAAAGGCACAAATTTTCACTTATGTCCCAAATCTGGCCATTCGTTAACCCTCATTCCACAGTCATCCGATATGGTATTTCCATGTCAGCAATAATATCCAACACAGCAAAACGATGCTACATTCGAGTGTTTGGAAGAAGTGTTAAATTTAAGTTTGCCTTCCAATGAGGTGAACTTTACAAATGATTCTCATCGGAAAAATAATTCAGCCGCTTCAATTCTAGGGGAAGAGGCACATAGCTAAGGCCATTAGATCAATTAACAATTGGCAAACTGTTTGCAATGTTAGAAGCTAGGTTGAAAGCAGAAGATTACATTGCCTTAAAGCGAGATATTAAAAGCGTGTGCATCTTGTAGTTAAATAGAGATGTGAAGCCTATTTGTAATAGAATTACTTTATTTTGTCTCAAATAAAGTTTGGGCCAGATTTGGGATAATACCTAAAGTTCGTGCTTTTTTTTGGGAAAAAATAAAGTTCGGGCCAGATTTGGGACAACCCCTAAAGTTCGTGCTTTTTTTTTAGACAAAATAAAGTTCAGGCCAAATTTGGGACAACACCTAAAGTTCGTGCTTTTTTTGGGAATTGGCCCCATTATTTTGGCCGGATTTTCTCGTTGTTAGCACTTAACTAATCTATTTTGCTTCGATTTTGGCATTTAAGTGTCACTTTCCTAACTTTTGACACTTAAATATCTTCTCATGCCAAGTTTTGGCACCCCAAGTATCCCAGACTCTATTTTCTTTCTCTCTATATGCTAAGGTTTTGTATAATTCTTCTATAGCACAAATAGAATGAGTGCTTTTTCTTCTAGTTTAGAATGGACTAAAATAGTAACAGCCAGAACAATTATTTCAAGTAGAATTTCTTTAGAGTTTTTGACGGAATATTTACAAAGGAAAAAAAAAAACACTCAAATTTCCTTAGTCATAAGCTTTGGGAGAACATTCATTTAACATTATATTCTCTTAAATATTAGCTTATGCGTATTCATCATCTCTTTCTTCGTATTATATTTTCTTGTGAAAAATTACGGGTTTTATACCATTTTATATACACCTTGTAGGGTAGTTTTAGTTGTTTAGGTTAATATTTCCGTTTATTAAAAATATAATTTAAATATGGATGAATCCCGCATTACTTTAATAGAAAGGTAAGCCAAAGTATATTCACTATCTGACCAAAAAAAAAAAGTATATTCACTAACATATTGTCGGTTAAGAATTACCGTACAAATTCTGATTTCATCATCACTGCCAATCACCATTGAGATCGAGTCAAGATCTCACTGATATAAAGGAGGAAGGCACCTCCTTGGGTAGAGGGGGCGCATCGTGGTTGAGACTGGTTACTAAGGGGGTCATGACAACCAGTAATTTCTATTCCATTCTATTTTTGAAATAGATTTTTGTTCCAGAAATAGATTTGGAATAGAAATCAGAAGTAAAAATTTTCTACTTCTCTATTTCTAGAATTGAAATAAGAAATGAAAATTCTTTTTATCGTGTTCTCCATCCGTCGTCGCCAACCACCGTCCGCCGGTTGTTGGTCGCCACCACTGTCGCCGCCAGTTGCCAGTCCACGTCGTCCGCTAATCCGTCACCATCCGAAAGAAAGAAATTTTTTGTCGTTATCAAACAAATTTCTATTTTTGGAATAGAAATTTTATATCATTATCAAACGGTTACTTTTGCTTAGAAACTCATCTAGAAATAGAAATAGAAAAATCTATTTCTCTTTTAGAAATTAATTTTTTGCCAAAATGGTTATCATTCGCATCCTAAACCTAATCATGAGTCTAATGGTTTACTGGCCTACACGCGTGAAAAGTGCTCAAAGACAAACTTATGTGGGCGGGCCAAAGAAGTATGTATATTCCTTTTTCGAGTTGAGTGCCCCTGGACCAGTGACTAAACCTAATCATGTGTCTAGCAGTCCACTAACCCGCGTCCACAAAAAGTACTCAAAGACAAACTTCTGTGGACAGAGGCAAAGACATCAAATTATAAAGTTTAACTTGTCTCCGTTGGGTCTTGATCCAGGGCCAATCACTCAACTCGGAAAAGTTATACATATTTCTCTTAACAGGCGAGCTTGGACAATGAGTGAGGCCTATCCAGCACAGTACCATCCCGCCCACTGACCAGCTCTACTAGTGGCGAAGATGGCATGGTGGAGGTTGCCGCCGATGGTGATGATTAGAAATGAGAAGGCAAGGCCACGATCATGGGGCCGGGTCTGGCACTGCACTAGGTAAAGAGGGGTTGTGGAAGTGATTTTCTGGTGTGCATAAGAACATGATAATTCGGCACGTGTCAAAACTTCGTATGTGTGACATCATATTGGCGTGGATTAAGGAAAGACAGACTTTCGACTTCTGGGATTGCTGGGGTAAAAGTCGCTAAAAGGTAAAATAGCACATCTAAAATAATTTATCGTAATTTTATAATTTTTCCATCCCTAATCAGAGAAACTTTAGTTGGTGATCAATAACGGGATAGTTATAAAAAAAAAAATTGTAAACTTATTAGACAAATATTAATTTAGTTCTAAATTTTTCAATTTAACTAACTTAATCCTAAATTTTTTTTATGATTTGTTAATTTAGTCTTTTTAACCAAATTTTGACTAGAGATCCATAACGTAAACGATTTTGATCATTTTTCGAGTTATCTGAATTTTTTTCCTTTTTTTCCCTTTGCTTTTCTTTCCTTTTCCTCTTTTTCCTATTTCCCTCCTCCGGTCGCCGAGCAAGAAACAAAAAGAGAAAAGATAATATTTAGATAATTTGAAAGATGTTAAAAAATTGTTAATGTTAATGATTGCTAGCCAAAATTGACAAATTGTTAAAAGGTTTAGGACTAAATCACTTAAATTAAAAAGATTGTGACTGAATTCGACATCCATATGATAAGTTTAACACTTTTTTGATAATTTTCTTGGTTAAAGGCATCACAAATGGCTGTTCATGATGTTCATGAAGAGAAGCTGCATGGCTCTAGGTTGAGGCTTTAGGTGTGCGAGTGCCTGTGCGACTGATGATAAACGAATTGATTGATGTAAGCATGCTGAGAAGGTCAATGCCCAGTTGGCTGCTGAAAGAGTCATTCTTATGATGTTGCGCGAAAGATCTTTAGTGCCATTATTTGCCAATCATGGTTGTTATTCTGACTCAACATTTGGAAATGTTCTTTGGCCACCGCTAGAAAGCTTTGAAGTAATCCATTTGATCCAACTATTTAGCCGACAGTCACCAGCCAACTAATATAATTATGCCCTATTTACGTATCACTTCGCAACCATGCAAAAAGAAGTCAAATCTTAAAGGAGAAAGCTTATGGGTTTGGACGTTGACCTTGCCAAAGGCGACATATGATTTTTCGTCATCATTCACGACTTAGGGAACCTATTGTATTTTCCAGTTGAGCATCTCTTGTTATGGAAGTAACTATGATACGACACAGTCATCACCAATCGTATTCTCATGTCGTGTTGTACTTATAAGATCGAAAATTTTATCACCTTTGTTTGGGTTTCAACTATAAGCTAATTGTCCCCTCCTCCCAAAAAAAAATATGAATCTCCACTGCTTACTGCGTAACAAATTATCAAGTCTTTAATTGTAAATTCAATCTCTTTTCCCAATAAATTCCATGAAGAGCGGGCCGTGTCACTTTATTTAGCATGAATTGCAATTACATTATGGTCAAAAATGTAAACAGATAAAAAACGAAAATGAAATCCTCAAATGTAAATTATAATTTCCTCATCCATAAATTGTAATAATTGAAACCTTTAAATTTTCTTCCTCTATATATGCTAAGGTTTTGTTTAATTTTTTATCGCACATATTAAATTAGCACTATACAAAAGTCACGACACTTATGATATCCTTATCCGATATGGACTTATAAAAATGCAGACCGAGCTTGTGGGCCCAAGCCATGTACAGGATTAAGCACGGACTTTACAAGTCCGAACGACAATTTCTAATGGGCTAAGCTCACGTCACAAAATCTAATTCTTCACAGACCCGCTTACGCTATACGAAGCTCAGCTGACGTCACAAATTCTAAGTCTGCTTAAGCCCATGTAAACCTTACACAGTTATACCATGAAATATTGATTCTTTGTTTAGAATTAGTCTTGAAGTTTTTGCGTAGTAGAAAGTTTTTTCGTCACTAATCGGTCAATAAAAAAACACCAAGTATTCGTGATGATACCTTCCAAAGTGTTGCATGCACAATTTCGCATGAGAAATGCTTATATGACTATCATTAATCTATTGCAAAAATAACAGTTTATTTTGAATTGTAAAAAAATAAATAACAAATAATTAGAAATCATTGTGGGGTCCACTTATTCAAAAATTTGTGATTCACAATATACAACTACAATAGCCCAAAAATTGTTATACTAGCAAAACCTTTTTCACATTTGTACCTTATTGAAGTAGAGAACTAGTAGAAAGTTTTCTTTTTTTGATAAGTAGTCTTGTTATGCACACAACCAACATCCAGATCTCTCATGTCTTGATCGTAAAAAAACAGAAATTCCCCCAAAATTTACTAATTTCGCAATCAGTTCTTACTAGACACATATTACGAATTTTGTCCAAAGATACGGTTCATGCAGAAAAAAAAAAAAAAAAAAAAACTCATCTGCAAATGGATTCTATTTTGGTTATATTGGACTTTTTTCACTTGGTGGTTTTACGGATAATGTAAAAAGAAAAAAAAAATGATTAAGTGACAGTCTTTAATCTATTGTAAAAATAGCATTTTGTTTGAGATCACAAACTAATTAACAAATAATTATAAATTGTTGTGGAGTTCATTTCTTCAAAAATTGGTGGCTCAAAACTGATTATTATTCTCACAATGGACCAAAGACTAAAACCACAAAGAGCCAACTAACAGATATCTATAAATTTGTGTCTTGCTCTTAGACTTCACCAACTAGACCAAGTGGATCAGTCCAGACTTTTAGAGATGTTATCATAAGGATGACTCTCTCCAATAGACGTACCGTTTCGTGGGTAGGCCAAGCCCATACTCGGTTCTGTTTCGATCATAAGGTGTGCTACGGTTCAATCATGCGATCCAGATGCATATTTGCTTCTAACTACCCGGTATGACTCGCCAAATGACATTCACTTTATTAATATGACTAAAAGATATTTTATTACGTTTGTCGGTGAGGAAGAGTGCGTACCCACTTGAGCTTTTTTAGTCCTTGTCAGTCGATAATATATATTTCATACTATACATATTGACTCGATATATAGATTTAATTGATCAATGAAAATGATGAAGCGAGTGTAGGACCGAGAGAGTACATTACATGTCATCTAGCGCGGAGGTTAGGATTTGACGCTCAGGTTTATCGGCATTTCAAGCCAACCAGTCTTGATGGCTCTGTGGTCTTCTCCCATCTTGTTCTCGAAGCGAGGAAATTTTAATAGACGAATCAGATAAAATTTACATATACACGTTCGTTTTTATAGGCCTGATGCATGCAACAAGTCAGGTGACGGTAATGCCTCGTTCTGATATGGTAATTAGAGTACCGCGTAAAATTTTATTTGAATAGCCAAAAAAGTAGAGAATGTGCATATATATGAATATCTTTATTCTAATAGGCATAAACTAGTAAAAAAATAAAACATCTGGTCCTAATGCTTTGTGCTTTGACGGTGTCTTCACTTTACATGTATTAGATGCACGCCAAATGATTTATCGACTTGATATTGCAAACCTAACTAAAAAGACATTTTATTTCCATCCTTGCCTCAGCAAGACCTCTAATTTGGGGATTAACAATATGGACATAACCCACAAGCAAAATTAATTAAAAATATGTTTGTGCGATGTCAAATTTCGATTGGATTTTCCAACCAGAGATAGAGGAAACAATGAGCCCCCCACTAAATGAATTTCTTTTAGGTGCATGTACAAAATGCATCTCGTATTATTGTTAGTTTGGATTAGTTAATATCGAGAACACAAAGATTGATCTCCAAAATGGATCTACACGATGAAATAGTAAATCTAAATAAAATTTAAATAAAGGGGGCGGAACACATTCCAGCATCCGATAAATGTTTTGAAACATAACTTTATAAAAATCAATTAAATCTTGGCACTATTTAATTCTTACCTACCACGTTGGTTATATGAAAGCATTAATAGTGCCAGGAGTGTCAAAAGTTTGAATGCAAAGTTGTTTATAGAAAGATGTAGACAACATTTAATATGTAAACAATTAGATAAGCCCGATACCATTTTCATGAAAGTATTCTTATTTTTTTTTCTTTTTCTTCAGTCCTTATCCCAGCAACGATCTTTCCCTTTAAAAAGCCTCTATATTGGGCCAACAAACATCAACTAACCCTTTCCTAAACTAGCTCCATAGCTAGCTAACAAGAATAATCCTTCACTCCGACTCTCCACCCCCACCATCTCCTCCTCCGCCACACCACTACCAACACCACCACCATCACCACCATGCAAGTCTCTCAACCTGCTCGTCCTTCCGATCCAATATACAGGCGAGACGATCACTTGTCACAAGCATGCAAAGACTTGGTGTCCTCTCTCCCTTCTGAAGAAGGCTGGGTCGCAACCTCTTTCTGCTTGTACCAGGGCTGCTGGTTCCCCACTTGGCTCTTCAACGGTGTCCTCGCTTGCCAAAACCACTTCCAAGCTCAACCCTCTGACATCCTCCTCGCCACCAACCCGAAATCCGGCACCACCTGGCTAAAGGCCATCCTCTTTGCTCTCTTGAACCGTGCCAAGTACTCTGACTCCGACCCAAAACAATGCCACCCTCTTCTAACCCAAAACCCCCACGATCTTGTGCCCTTCTTAGAGGTCAAGCTGTATCTCCAGCAAGAAAATCCCGATCTCACTACTTTTGAGTCCCCGAGGCTCTTCGCCACCCACTTGCCCTATTCGTCACTTCCAGGGTCGGTGAGGGACTCCAGGTGCAAGCTGGTTTACCTGTGTAGGAACCCTAAGGACATGTTCATCTCGCTGTGGCACTTCGCCAACAAGCGGAGGGCCGAAGAGGAGGGCCAGATTCCGCTCCCAAAGTGCCTTGACAAGTTCTGTCGAGGATCGAGCCCCTACGGGCCTTATTGGGATCATGTGATGGGTTACCACAAGGCGAGCTTGGAGATGCCTGAGCAGGTGTTGTTCTTGATGTACGAGGAGTTGAAAGAGGACCCGCGTGTTCATGTTAGTAGGTTGGCTGATTTCTTGGGGTGTCCGTTCAGCGATGAAGAACTGAGAGACGGCACTGTAGAGGGAATAATGAGGATGTGTAGCTTCGACAATTTGAGCTCATTGGAGGTGAATAAGAGCGGGAAGCTGTGGACTGGACAAGATAACCAGTGGTTTTTCAGGAGAGGCAAGGTCGGAGACTGGGTGAATTATCTGAGTGCTGAGATGGCCGACAAGATTGACCAGGTAATGGAAGAGAAGTTGCGTGATTCTGGGTTGAACTTTCAGTACAAATAACTCACTCGTTCAATAATTTCCGTGGGCTGTGTTAATTTTAAAGATGTTTGGTTTGATGGTGGAGAAGAAAAGGCACAAAAAGTTAAAAAGGAAAAAAAAAAAGGAAACGACTCGTTTGTTCGCACTTTATGAAAGTGTGATTCTTATGCTATAGGATGAAAGATTTTCAGTGGCATTGTCGATCGTGGCTTCGTCTCAATAATGAGACGCTTCAAGGTTGTGTTTCTGGGCATCAACTATGTTGTACTATTGGCTTTCGCAGATGCTATTTGGCCAACACTTAGTTGGCCAATAAAAAGCAGCTTTCCATCTTTTTCTTTTTGCCGTGTGAAGCTTTGTGATGTATGGTCTTGTGTAGATTGAATTGCTAAACAACTGACATGTGTGATTTGGATTAAAAAACAAAGATTTCTTCCTCTTTTTTTTTTTTTTGTTTCCAAGTCCAAAAAGAAAAAGAGTTAATAATAAAGAAGAAAGTACTCATCAAATAAATTGTTAAATTATATCTAGAATTTAACCCGTTATTTACCAGGCCCTGAGCAATTTTAATGCGCGCACAAAAGGAAGATAGCCGCACAAGAATGATCAAGTAAACTTTTGTCTACTTATTTGAAAAGTAGATGAAGGAACGTGCATTATGGAAGAAAAAAGAAAGTTGGACATCATTAATTAAATGCATGGGTGCACATCTTCATTAAATGTGAACATGACTCTCCCGTCCATTTTTCTTCTCCCACTTTGATGCTTGCACATCACATATGAGCACTGACATGCGACACGTTGTACGACACAATACTACTCGTTGAAACATCATTTCTTAACAAATGAAGAATTTCAACACGTTGGAATATGTTGTACGATAAATATATTTTTACATATACATGATTAATATTTTAATCAAATTAATTTGATTCAAATTTATAAATAAATAATAAAAGAGACTATATTGAATTTAGACTAAAAAAAATAATCCACCATTTATTGATATCATTTATTTTTTCAATTTGACAATTTTAACTCCATTCCAATAATCCATAAAACTTAGAGGAAAAAAACAAGCAATCCACATTCTAGACTCGCATATCAGAACGTGTCGAGAGAAAAGAGAAACAAAACTTGGGGGTTAAATTGTGTGTCACGGGAAGTGAGAGTCAGAAGAGAATATAAGACTAAGTTTTCTTTCTTTCCCCATTTTTTTTTATTTTTATGTTTTTACATATTTACATTTTAACCCCTCATTTATGAAATAAATTTAAAATTGACCCCATGTCTATCAAAATCACGTGTCGAAATTCTGGACTCGCGTATCTGGAGAGTTGACCAAGTATTGGATTTTCTGACAGCTGTTGACCGAGTATCAAAGAGTGTCGAAGAGTGTCAAAAAGTATCGGAATGTCCAGCACGACACAAAGGCTTTTGAAAAGTATCGATGCTCCTTAGAACATGCATGCCCATAGAAATTGGTCAGCGCCGAATGTCATCTTCTCTGTTGTCATCCTTTGTGGGCACCGGCCTCACATTGACGAGCCTCGATTTCTGTCTTGTTTGCTCCTCTTCCTCCTACGAAAGGAGAGGACGTCTGAAGATGAAAAAAGGCTGTGAAGAGAGAAAAGTGAGAACTCATGGGATAGAGAGGCGAGGGCTCTGATGGATCTATGCGTGAGCTCGGTCCATCGAATTGAGTTGTTAAACATTGTAGGTATTGGATATATATAATGGGGTCAGGAAACAGTCCAGTATGTGAGCATTTATAACATTGTAATTCTCCAATTTATTAGTGGATTATTTACTGACTCACCGATGGATAATTTCCTATTTGCTTTTATTGTTCCTCATTTTATTTCTGTCGATTTCTATAGCTCTTGATATTATTGCGAAGTTACGATCTACTTCCGCCGCGTCACCAATGACAACATCAATAACATACAAAAACTAAGTTTGTGAAGTCTCTTCAATGCATAAATTCTTCGAAGGCATTTGGTAACTATACAAAATTTCTATTTTCGAAATAGAAAAAGAACAGGAATTCGTTTGATACAACCCTCAAATTTTTTTGTGACTTAAAATTCTTCTAATTTTTTAATAATTTTATGAGAGTTCTCTTTTTTTTTTCTTTTCTTTTCTTTTTTCCTTCCCCTCTTCTTCCTCCTCGGGTCAGTCGCCAGCTCTTTGGCGAGCCTCGCATGCTCCGGCGAGGTTGAACCTCACCCAACCACAACGAGGCTCTGACGAGGTCACCGAACCTTGTCTATGACTAGTTGCTGGCCGTAGCCGAGGTCGACGACCGGCTAGAGGATGAAGCAGAAGAAAAGAAAAAAGAAAGAAAAAGAATGGCTTGATTCTAGAATTGTTTCTTCTTGATTTTACTCCAAATCTATTATTGGGAGTAGAAAAACTAGTTGACATTACCAAACGGATTTTTATTAATAAAAAAATTAGCTGACGTTACCAAATGAATTTATGTTATTTTTTTTGTTTTGGGGAAGAAAAGAACATAAATAACCAAAAGTTAGTCAATTATCAAATAGACTCTAAGAGTCCCATTGCAAGCGTGAGCCGAAATGAGGTGAGTTCGCGTGTTACGAATGCATAGAGGAACTTTTCACGCAGCTCTCCCCAGAGGCCGAAGAGGGAGGCTAAACCCTCATCGGCCTCCAGCTTGGGTCACACAGCCATCTTGCTAGTCACGAGATAGGGCCCAAGCCGCCCTCTCTAGCTAGTAAGGATATCATTAGTTCGGTTTTAAGGTATTTTCAACTAAGTTCAGTTTTGGAAAAATCACAACCCAAACCCAAAACCGAACCCACACTATAAATACATAAGATTACAACTCAACTCAAACCAATAACTTTGGTTTGTTATCGAGTTGCTTCGCTGTCACACTTTTACCATCAAGCCAATTTCCAAATAAGAATTATAATACATAGGCAAAGACAAGGATCTTTGACCATAAGTGCTCTCTTCACATCAAGGAAGAAACATATCATTTGTTTGCACGAATTTGGGCTAAGACAAGGATCAAGATATATCCACTAATTGTTCCCTAGTGTCCTGTTTTTGTGTTCCATCAGGCTCACGATGTAATTCTTTAATCCGTTTCCATCACCCCTACACACGAGAAGAGATGCATCATTTCTATACTAATGTGCATTAAGGATTTAGGAACGTGATACACTGTTTTTCAATCGTTGAGTGATTGTTCGTTGTTCCAGTCAGACACAATGATGCCCCTCTTCCTCAGTTCGAGAGTCAGCCATTCCATTCGAATCCTTCTTTTGTCAAGGTAGGTGATCATCATTGACAATAGGCATTTCTATCTCTTTGCTTGTGACTCCCATTTGCAAGTTTGGGTCAATTCGCTTTGGTGCTTTAAAAGAAGTGGCTGCCAATTGCAATTGATTCCACAAATGAGTACATAAGTGGGATCTCCCTATTTTGAGGGACTTGGTGGCATGTTTCCAACTCACTCATAGGCAACCTTCATTCCTCATTTACTTCATTAGGAGGTATTTCTCTTAACCTGTTTTGGCAAAAATGGATAAACAAATCGGTTGTTGCACAAGAAATTCCTACTGTAATGTTGACAACCTTATTATCTCAAAAGCATCATCTTGCGGGTCAACTTGCGAAATTGACTAAATGAAAAGATAAAATCTCACGCAAGTTCTTAAAATTCATTTTCAAAACATTTTGAAGGTAATGCATGAAGGCTCGGCCCCAGGGTCGGTTTGAAACACTTCAATTTTTATTTTATTTGTTTAAAACGATGATTTTTACGAAATCGAATTTCATTACTCAAAAATATGAGTTGCATAATTTACAAAAGCATTTGATTGGGCCACAATCGAAACCCAAAGCGGAAATTATTATTATTAACAAGGATAAAGACAATGATACCATACAAAATGCACTTGCATATATGAGCGTAAAAATTAATTCCTGTCCTAGTTCTAAAGTCCACTTGTTGGCATGGTCAAGCGAGGAAAGTTCAAGAAGTGTCATGACACATGACCTGTGAAAAGAAGGCAATGTCAGTATGTGAATGAAAAATTGATCTTTTTATGAGGTCACCCCTTACAATGGAATCGAGATGATGGTACCCATCCCATAGTCCCTATTTACGGGAATTCAGTATTTCAGCAAGATTTTATCGTAAGATGAGACATCATTAAAAGATCAATCCGTGGCTATCAATCGAATGTTCACTCCATTCCAAAAGTTCCATATGAAAATGTGGCATCAATTTTGAAAGGTTGATTTTTGATTTTACTCCTACAAAAATGAGTTGATTTTTATTTTGAGTAATCTATACACGAAATGTGATTTGAATTTTAATTTCAAAATGCGAGAAAGAAAATTTTTGATGGAAAATGTAATCTCTATTTTTGTGCCCCAAAATCTAATCTTGACTTGAAAGGATCTATATAAATGTGATTTTGAGCTCATAATTGAAAATTTAGACAAAACCCCATATGTTCCGCCAGGCTAGATCAAAGGAGCTTGATATTTATATTCAAGGTTCATTATCAACAGTTGTTGTCAAAATTTTCAATTATAAGCCTAGATCACTTAGGACATCGATTGATTTCTGTAGATCTAGAAAAGGAAAGTTTCAATCAAAAGTGAACAAGTGGAGAGAAATCATACTTACAATACGTGACGATTTTTCTTTTCCAATCACATAAACATGCACATGAGAGTGAGGCTCGACTTTTACTCTAGATGGCTCAAAATGGAGCCACAGGGTGACCGGATTGAACTAACGTGATAGCAGTTAGGTTGGGGTTCCTAATTCCAACATTATCAAAGAGCCAACCCGTCTCACGGGATAGCAGACCCGGGTGGTAACTCTCGACACCAAGAAAGAAATTTCGGAATTGAGATAGGCGACTTGTACAACGTGGTTGTAGTCGGAGTGGTATCCACCTCAACGCCATCCTAAGTCCACCTCAACGCCATCCTAAGTCCCATATAAATGCCACTCTAAAGGTCATAAAGTACTTAAAGAAATGCTTAGGACTTGGGTCACTTCTTTCCAGAAAATACATGTACATGACAGCCTATTATGATGCGGATTATGCAACTTGTCCCATGAGTTGAAGGTCCATCACTGGTTTCTGTATTAAGTTGGGAGAATCTTTGATTTCATGGAAAAAAAAAAAAACAATCAACTGTCTCATTGTCTTCAACTGAAGCATAATATCAAGCCATAGCAAAAACCACTTGTGGGATGGTATATATACAAGGCGTACTTCAAGACCTTGGGTACAAGTTAAGGGACCAACCAAACTATTTTGTGACGATGGCAACTCTCAAACCTACGGGGAATCCCATAGTACGTGAAATAACAAAACACATAGTAGTGGATTTGTCATTTCACTCGAGATAAGATTCAAGAAGAAATAATTGAGACAAGAGGAATCCGAACCACAGAGCAGCCTGCTAATATCTTCACCAAACCTCTATATCAAAGACAACGTGTATATCCATTGAGCAAACTAGGTGTCTTGGGCATTTATAAGCCACCAGCTTGAGGGGGAGTGTTAGAAGATATGCTCGAGATGAAGGAAATCAATCCGGATTGAGATTGATAGATTAAATCAATTTAAGATTAAAATTGATTCCTTAGAATATATTCCTTCCTTCCTTTGTATATACTTTGTACTATTTATACATTATATTGTACATGTGATCTTTCGGAGAAAAGTACCATAAAAGTCATAAACCTATTGCATTTGTACCAATTCAGTCTTAAACTTTTCAATTTGACCAATTCAATCATAAACCTTTTAATATTAGTACCAAATTAGTCCATCCGACCAATTTTAGCCGGCCGGCACTGACGTGGACGTCGGCTGGTGACCGGTGACTGGACACTGACATAGCAATTTTTATGATTTTTTTTTAAAAAATTTTCGAATTTTTCATTAATTTTTTTATTAATTTGTATTAATTTTTTTCTTTCTTTTTTTTCTTTTCGTCTTCTTCCTAGAGGTGGCCGGCGAGCCTCCAGTGAGGCTCGCTAGCCACTAGGCGAGGGCCACGGAGCCCTCACCTACCGCCGGCAAGGGTTGCGGCCCTCGCCCGGCCTCTCCTAGGGCCGCCGACAAGGCGGCTTCACCCGGATTTGGGCGAGGCCAGCCTCGCCCGCGGCTAGTGAGGCCATGGCGGCCATCACCAGGGCGGAGGGGAGGGCCGCGAAGCCCTCACCAGCCACCGATGAGGGTCGCAACCCTCGCTCGACCTCGCCCAGGGCCGCCTCGCCCGCAACTTAGCTTAGCTCCCGACCTCGATTTCCTCCGCTTCGTCGCCATTGGCTTTTGCTCTTCTTCTCCTTCCATGAGCAGAAAACCGCAACCAATCCCACCAGCTGCTCCGATGGCGCAGGCTGGCCTCGCCCAGATCTGGGCCAAACCGCGGGAGAGGCGGCCTTGGGTGAGGCCCAGCGAGGGCCGCGACCCTTGCCGATGGCTGGTGAGGGCTTCACGGGCCTCGCCTCTGCCCTGGCGATGGCCATCTGGGCGAAGCCGCCTCGCCGACGGCAAGCGAGGGCTTCGCGGCCCTCACCCAGTGGCCGGCGAGCCTCACCGGCCACCTCCAGGAAGAAGATGAAAAGAAAAATAAAATTAATAAATTAATAAAAAATAAAAAAATTTGAAAAAAAATCATAAAAATTGCCACGTCAGTGTCCGGTCAGACATCCACATCAGCACTAGCCGGCCAAAATTGGCCGGATTGACTGAATTGATACCAATATTAAAAGGTTTAGGACTTAATTGGTCCAATTGAAAAGTTTAGGATTGAATTGGTACTAATGCAATAGGTTTAAGACTTTTTTGGTACTTTTCCCTAATCTTTCGAATTGAAGAAATACAAATTTCCTTCAAATTCCCTTCATTTTCGACTTCCGCATTTCTTCTTCGACTTCTTTCAAAAGCCCCAGGAAAGTTTGCCGGTGGCTCCGAGGCGCATTTGCGCGCGCATCAAAGATGCCGATCTGGTGCCTCTGGATAAGACACCAGTGCTAGCGAGGGCAACAGCGTCCGAGAGCTGCTGCTCAGGGAAGTGGATGTGTGCCCTCTCGATTGCAGGGTTGTGAATAACCGCAGAGGTGGTGTTGCGATTGTGGGACTTACGGAACCAGTAGGAAGAAAAGAATCTCTCTCTCTATTGTGAAGCCCACTTTTTTGTTGTAAATATGGGTTAATAGATCGACGTAAGTGCGTAAAATGAGACATATCTCTTCAATTCATGTATCAGTTAAGTTCATGAATATCTTAATCTTAAGTTCATGAATCTCTTTGGTTCATGTATTTGTTAAGTTTATGAATCTCTTCAGTTCATGAATATCTTCAATTCATATATCTCTTGCGTTTATAAGTCTCTTCGGTACATGTATCTGTTAAGTTCATGTATCTCTTGAGTCCATGTGTTTGTTCAATTTATGTCCATTCAAACTCTATAAATGAAATTGAACTATTTGTTGGAAATATGACGGGAGATACCGATTCTGGTTATCTATTAATTGATTCAATTAATCCCTAATTAGCTTGGTAAAGTAGGAAGTAATCATAATGTAATCATTTCCTTTCCTTTTTTTTTTTCTAGTAGTATAAATAGAGCAATGTAACCCACCCCGCTATGGGCGCGCTAGCTTGGGCCTTTCCCCCTCTAATTGCGGTAGGGGGGAGGTTCGAGTCCCGGCGTGCGCAATTGTGCAACTTACCTGCAATGCCGTGGGAGGTGGGTCCCTGCGGCGCCGCCCAGGGTTTGCGTTGCTAGCTGTCAGCTGTACGACGGTTCCCGGGTCACAAAAGAAAAATAGAGCAATGTAATTGTACAATATACATAGAAATACATATTACAATTTCCTCCAAAACACTCTTCAATTTATAACATGGTATTAGAGTGCATTAATCCTAACCTAGCGTCCGCAACCCAACAATTGCCTTCGGTTCCTTTCTAACTTGTTGTTGTAACTTCAATTCTGCAAAACAAGTCAGCCACCGAGTAGGAATTCAAAACCTTTTTTTTTTCTGATATCACGCCAAAAGGCACAAATCAATGGAGGAAACTCCCTCATCTCCACAAATCACCGATCCTACACATCAGCACGTTTCGGATGAAACCGACGAACAATGTTCTTCGACACAGCAGTTTGCACCTACACCCACTCCAGCGTAGGTCTCTGGCCCAATCCCATGGGCACACGTCAACTGGCATCCAACCGCCAGACCGAGCTACACGTGGGTCCAACATGGATAGTCTGGAGGAGGAATTCGGCCCGATGGAGTTGAGGCAATACCGAGCCCAATTAGAGGATCGAGTTTGGGAGGACTGGGTCACAAACCCGGGTCGATTCCACCAAATATGGGGATAAATTCCTACCTGGTTCCCCAACCCGGATACCTGCCTGATGAATTTCCAGTGAACGGCGGCCATCCCAACAACTAGAGCGCCTCATCAACCTCCAGCTCGTCGGACCCAATAACTACAGCACCTAGGCACATGATTTCTATCAAGCTCTTGTCACCAAAGACAAGGAGGGATTTCTTGATGGATCAATTCCATACACGACCAATGATGAATAATGTAACCAACTAGTACATACCTAGATTGGAGATTGTATCTCGACGAAAGTTGCAGCCGGGCTCCCACCAATGGAGGACTCAAAAACCATCTAGGAAAGCATCCGTGAAATGTACGTGAGGCTTGATTTGGTGAAATTGTTCACCATAACCCAGGCACTCTCTGAATTGAAGCTAAGGAAACTCTTGGTTACCGCTTGCTTCAATCGGCTCTTGGCTCTATGGAACGAGCTCGAGGCGGCCGAAGAGCGGCTTGAGGGACCTGAGACAATGCTTTGTCAATATCGGGCAATGAGGGAAAGAGAGAGTAATGTGTTTTTTGTTGAGCTTGAACGAAACATACTCACCATTCAAGTCAAAGATCTTGATGATGGAGCCAACGTTGTCGCTCGGCCAGATTTACCAGCTAGCCATCCAAGAGGAGAGCCAGAGGTTGGTGACAGTCGAGCATGCGAAGATGAGCTATGGTGTTGCTCTTACAGCCCTCATAGCAGGATCTGGCTCGCGGCTCGAAGTCCATGGAGGATTTGCAAGCACCGGGGGTCTCGACACAGGAGGTTCTAGCTTGTTGCTCGGCAGCGATGAAGGACTTGCAAGCACCGGGAGTGCTAGATGAGTGGCAGCCGTGAGAAGTGAAGGAGGCAACCCTAAGCAGATGGACGGCCACAATCAAAAGGGGCCATCCGACAGTCCAAACTCACCCATCAGTTTACTTCGATGGTTACCAAGTGAGATTTGACGACCATTATGTCTCATCCAACGCACCCAAATCCAATGCTTATTATTTAGCCACGCGGTACTCGCACGTAAAACATCCAACGGACCACGAAATGCCACGTCATCACATAAATCAAGTGGGAAAAATTCAAAAAATAAAGGAAAATATTGTGCATATGTAGCTCACTGTACTAAGCGCATATGCCAGGAATCTCCTAACCATACCAGCACTCGAGAGCTTTATAGGCTGTCTCTAGTAATGTTTTACTCATCAATTCCACAACATGTTGTGGTTCATTGGCATAAGTGTGGTGTTTCACTATGCTTTCCTTCATACATAATTCGTTTAACAGCTCTAAGCAAAACTCCATGCTACTATTTGTCTGCACATACTTGATCGTCTTACTAGTCTCATTTTCGATCAAAGCTCTCAAGTGCATGATCCTGATAATAACATCAAACTTGTGCATCATCACAAACACCCACGTCTTCATCGAGCAATCATCAACAACTATTAACATATATCTAATACTCTTCCTCAAAGGAAATCACCATAACCTACAAACATTCAAGTGAATTGACTCTGCAATTTCCATGGTTTCTTTAACGGTTGTATTGAACTGCACTTTTTATTGTTGATCTAAAAAACAACACCTGCATACATTCAATTCATTAGGAATATAACCACATAACAGATTTCTTTTACTTAAAACTTTTAGGCTTCTTTCGCCAATGTGTCCCAAACACATATGCCACAATTCAGACTCTTGAACAGATGCATTTGACGTCTTTACAGTGAAATTTGTCAATGTCTCACCTTGAAGCTTATACAAGCCATTGTGCTTGATTCCTTTCATTACTATCAAAGCACCTTAAACAATTTTTAGAATTTCACATTCTAAAATATATCGATACCCAACAAGGAAATTAAGTTCTTCTTCAACTCTAGAACATGCCTCACTCCAGTTAATGTCCTCATAATACCATCATGTATTCTGATTTTAATACTGCCAACATCGCATTCAGCGTTATTCGTCAACTACACTTTAATATTATATGTGCACTAATAAGTAGTAAACTAGTTTCTATGTGACATAGCATGAAAAGAACAACTGGAATCCATAATTCATCCATCAAATGATGAATAATCAGTGATAGACAAAACATAATCAACACTATCAGCTACAGCTACAACATCAAGTACAAAATCAATTATAATTCCCTTACCCTTCTCATTTTTCGGTTTAAGGTAATTCCTTCTAAGATGCCCCCTCTTGCCATAGCTCCAACAGACAGCATCACCAGCTCTAAACTGACTACGCCAATTCATATTAGTACTACTCTTAGGGCCTATTTGGTAACACTCTCAGGAACAACCGATTCTATTCTTTTGTTCCCGGGAGTAAAAACAAAAAATAAAAATAAAAATCCGTTTGATAAATTTTTTGTTCACAATAGCAAATATCCATTTTTTTGTTCCCAAGAAGAAATTTGGAGCATAATCAAAAGGTAAAAAAAAGTTACTTCTTATTCTCAGGAACAATTTCTAGAATCAATTCTAATTTTTTTTATTCTCTTTTCTTCTCTTTTCTCTTCTTCTCTTTTCTCTTCTTCTCTTTCATTTTCTTCTTCTTCTTCCTTTTGGTAGGTCATCAACCTCAGCCATGGCCAGCAACCGGCTAGACGAGGACCCACGACCTCGCCGGAACATCATCGCCCCTGGTGATAGAGAGCCACAGTAAGGCTCGCCATGGCTAGGCGAGGCCGACCTCATGCTACTTGGGCAAGGTCGAGTCTCACCGGTATCCTAGCAAGCCTCGCTTGGCCATTGATGAGGCTCGGCCTCACCCAAATCTAGCAAGGCCGAGGCTCGCCGTGGCTGGCGACTGGCCACAAAGAAAGAGGAAGAATCAGAGAAAAAGAAAAAAAATAAGAAAAATACAATAAAAGTATTAAAAAAATTAATAATCCTACTAAATGCATTTCTATCCCGAGAATATAAATTCTGTATAGTTACCAAACACGTTCTTTTGATCAAAAATTATTCCCAAAAATAAAATCATTACCAAATGTGCCCTTACTAACGCATATTATAGATCATCCTCTATTTTCACCTACTAAATTTGTCAGATTCTCTTCTACGGATGTTTTTGCTCAGAATCAAATCTCAAACTCCATCAAACGTCAAGCTTGTTGATCTAGAGGAATTATTAATGGCAGTAACAGTAGTATTACAGCTATCAAGCAATGAGGATAATGGAATCAAAGCTTGTAACTCATCTTCAAAGTCAATCTCAACTAAACCCAATTGACGAACAATCACGTTGAATTCATTAATATGATCTACAACTAACGTATCTTCACTCATTTTCAAGTTAGACAGACGTCGCATTAAACAGATCTTGTTAATCATAGAGGGCTTCTCTTACGTGTTCGATAGGACTTTCATCAAATCAGCAATGGTTTTTTCCTTTACGATGTTAAATACAACGTTGTCAGCCAACGTCAGCCGAATAACACCTATAGCTCATCTATCTAGCAAATCCCAATCAACTTGCTTCATCATCTCTAGTTTCTCCCCAGACAGGGGCAAGTGGAGTTTCATTTTGTAAATCCCAATCAACTTGCTTCATCATCCCAATCAATTTGCATATTCTAGAAACCAAAATCTTCCCCATCAAATCCATCAATTTTCACTTCTCCTTCTTCTATCGTCATCGATTCGCTTCAACTTAGCCAACTCTAGCTCTGATACCAATTGTTGCGGAAAGCGAGCAATCGAACAATAAAATAGACTGAATAAGAAAATAAATCGAACACTAGATTTATGTGGTTCGGTCATAGAGACCTACATCCAAAGGAAGAATAACGACGAATTCACTATAGATCAAGTGATACAACGAAAATTACACACTCAAGTCACTCAAACACTCTCGGTGTTGCCCAAGTCCCAATTACATCCAATAACACACATAGTGTTTAGCTCCACAATTCCTCACGAAATAATCTCTCAATCTCTTGAAGGAATTATACACAAATCTTACCACAAGATTTAATCGGCTTCAACACATGTAATCAATTCCTCGGAGAAAGAACTCCAATTGGATGCAAATTCACAAATGCCCTCTAAACACACATCAACCAATGGCCCAAAAAACCTCTCCTTAATCTATATATAGCCAAATAAAACCAGCAGAAGCCGACTGCAACATGGAATAGGATAATCTTAGTCAACCGGTCAAATATATTCAAGTTTCCTTTTTTTTTTTATTCTCTTTTCTTCTTGGCCGACTTGAATTACATTGTAGATAACTTCCGTGATTTCAAAACAAAATTTTATCCAATACAAAGTCCAAGCTAATATTACTTTCCATTCTTGAATGCATCTTTAATATGGAAATAATATCCGTAATCTTTAAGATGTCCTTGAACTTTATCCACAACTCAATTTGGATCGAGTTCATTCAACGACTTAAGACATTTTATAACAGAGTAATACAAGGCGAGTTAGGAGGTGCCCCAGCAGGGGTTTTTCTTATGGTGCAAGGAAGCAAAGAATAGGCCATGCTGTGAAAGCTAGTACAAGTACCTAGATGGGGGTAAATAGGTGTAAAAATAAATTTCCGAGATAAGTGTTTAACTCTAACCAATAATAGATGATGAAAAGGAAGTTAGGCTTTTGTAGACAAAATGAATTACGATCAAAGTAAAAAAACGTAAAGAAGAGAATAAGAACACAAAGATTATAGTGGTTCGGCTTAATCCAAACCTATGTCCACTCTTCCGCACTGACAGCCCACTGGCTGGTTTTCACTATGAATCAAAAGAGTTGTTACAATAAAGCTCTTCATTGATTCCACAGTATAGAGACTTTACTACACTTCCTCAAGATCTCACAAAAATATAGACTCTCTTTTAAGTACAAGATTTCGCTCAACAAATTAATTGACTAAGAACAAGGAACTTCAGACTTTGGAATTCTTCTATCACGCACACACTCGAACAATTTGAACGTCTTCCTTATATACTCCTTCATGCCATCATACCCGTTGGCACTTACCAAAGGAATTCTTCCAATCTACCCGTTGGACAGAATCAATTAGGAAGATTTCAAGCTATTTAAGGAATATGACGATAGCCCACCAATCATGCTCGCCCATACAATCAGGATCTAGGTTTCCCTAAGTAGAACCTTCAAAATATACTTAGCCAATCAACAGATCCAAAATCCCTGAATCAATCTTAATTTGAATAATGGATTCCGTCATGTTGTATCCAGCCAAGAGATCTTTTTCAGTCGATAGAATCAAATCCTTAATGAAACATTCAGTTCTGGATAAGCCTTCTTCGACGGTCTAGAAACTGTCAATGAGGATAGACTTTGGTCTTGAGTCTGGCAGCCCGGAGGTCTTCAGACTTTGATGGAAGAGTCTGCAAGTCTTCAGACTAGACTGATGGAAACGTTTTGTCAACTTCAAAACACTCAAGGAAGTTCTCTTCAACAATCTCCCCATTTTTTATGGTGACAAAACTTTCCTGCAGATTTGGATAACTTTGACCTGCAAAACAATACTCAAACAAACATGGATATCTCACAAAAGATAATTGTCTTAGTTAAGATAACATTAAAATCTGCATTCACAGAAAGTAGGTTAGTCCTACAAATGAGCAACTATCTTTGCCATGAAATACCCGTAGTGCTTAAGATAAACAAATATTTAAACAGTCAAATCCAAATCCAATCCAAATCCAAACAGCCAAACACAAAAGTAAAGTCAATCAAACACAAAGGTCAAGAATTCAAGAGTTTAAATCTCAAATCTACACACATCTCTCCCCTTTTTTGTCAGCATTAAAAAGGTAGAGATGAAAAGAGAATGGAATTATGATTGCTTGGGAACACAAACAAGCTGGAAATCTTCCATTGACTGGACAATCCCTTCCAGCTTTTTCAAATCCTCCTTCAGTTGAGGCACATCTTCACCCTTAGCATTTGCTTGAACTTGAAGAGCAAGGGCATGGAGTTGATAATGCAAAGAAACTGAAGACGTTTGACCTGCATTTTGCAAGTTCTGTACTTTGCATCCCAGAGCATAAATTTGGCATCGCATCTCCAAGAGAACATCAAGCACTCTGCGAAAGTCTGCTGAATTATCAATCTGAGTATTGGCTTCTGCTCGATCAAATGGTGTATTGGCAGATGATGGCAAATCAGCATGATCACGCAGATTGGGCAATGAAACATCATGTCCCTCCTCAGGAAATTGAGAGGCATAAATATCCTTTGGATCTACTGGAGAACGACTTACTCCTTCACTGGTGGCAGCAAATGAGGACGTACCTCTTTTCTCAGGATCTCCCCCTGTTTCAATGCCTTCAGGTGGAGAAAAATATTCCTCATGCTCTACTTCTGCTTGTTCTCATATGCCCTCTTCTTCTTCTTCCTCAATCCTTTCCTCCTCTGCTTCTTTCTCCAATTCTTCTCTCTCTCCAGTCCTATGTTCTATCTCATCCTTGTCTTGTTCCTGTCTCTCCTCTGTCTCTGGAACAGAACGACTCAAGTTCTTCAATGCAAGCACAGAAATGGTGATATCATCCTCATCATCTTCATCTTCCAAGATGAGTGCTCTTCTTTTCGTCGATGGAGCAACCATGGGCTCCTTCCCTTTTTGCTTTGTAGCCGAAGAGACTGGATGAGTCTTGACAAGGGTTTTCACCTTGAATTTCTCCAAAGCCTTGTTAAGTTCCTTCAGACGCATTTTAAAGACCATCTTCAATCCCACCACCATTTGATCGCATGTTCAAACACAGAGAATACGGGGAGGCTGAATGTTCAAATGTCTGAATAACTTGGTCACAAGTGCTGAGTAAGGAAGTTGACCCTTGTCCTTCATCATCGTTCTGTACATGTAGAACATAATAGTGTGTGGAAGAGAGAACTTCTTGCTAGTGTTAATGGCATACATTAGCTTTGCCTTCAAGTTTGAAACATCGATCTTCAAAGTTGATTTTGGTTTGAGGCAGTTAATCACTATCTTGTAAAGCAAAATATTGGATGCATTCATCCTTGAATAAGAAATCTTTCCTTCCGTTGTTCTATCCTGAACAAGCTCTATCGTTGCTCGACCAATAGACACATTGATTGATTGATATCTCCCTCTTTCAACCACAATCACATCAACCAATGTATTTATGTCAACCACATAGTCCTGATCTCGAACACTGAAAGAGAATCTATTCGCATCCAAGAAATTGAGATTCGAATAGAAGCAGTAAGTTCAGCATGAGCCTCTGTCGTTTCAGAACAAAACCATTCGAGTTGAAGAATATTGAATTTCTCTTGCAAATTAACATTCAGAGAATCAAGAAAATCAAAGTCCACACTCCTAGTGTTAATCACACCACACTTTAGCAACTTAGAGTACAGTTGCTTGTGTTCCTATGAGCGAAACAAATCTGTCATTTTGCTTCGGATTTTTGCCGCAACACCCATTCTAGGTTTAAACTGACTGTACATCCTATCATCATCATTCCCATCAGGTTGGCTCAACCCTCCAACACGTGGATCGCTTGGAATATTTGCCAATGCTTCTTCCGCCGACCCAGCAAGGGCAATTCCCAATCGTTCCATTGTGCGTAAAAAGAAAGTTTCATTTCTATACCCTTTGTCTTTCAAAAATTCATCAATATAGTTCAACGGAGTACCACTCCTCTTCAAAGCACGATAAAGCTTATAGGTAAAAGCAGGCTTATGAGTTCTTACGAGTTTTGCATCTTTGATGATTTCTTCGTCTTCTCGATGTGCAACATTCGGAGGTCTAAATGGAGGATATGGACGTTGCTGAGAATGTTATGGGCTATGCTGTTGTCTAGGAGATTCTTCTTCCTCGGTGAGATCAAAGTGCGTAGGTCCCTCACGCATTTGCTATGGTCCCCTGTTCGCAATCCTCGAAGACTTTCTTTGATATGACATCTTTCACAGTCATTGAAAGATTCCAAGCTTGTTTCCCAAGAAAGATGAAAACTTTTCGAGGATTAAACAAGAGAAGAAGACATAAGTGGGAGATCTTTTCGGGATTTGATCCAAGAGATAATTCTCTAAAATAAAAGTAACTTACAGTCGCAAATCTTGATTGTCTGAGTCTGAGTGTCTTTAGACTTTCAGTCCTGAGTCTGAACTTCCTCAGATTTTAAGATGTTAAGTCTGGAACGAATAACTTCAAATTGATTTTTCTTCAAAGGCTTCAAATTGATTTTTCTCCAAAAGCTTTGTAAATATATTTGCCAGTTGATTCTTTGAATCAATAAACTAAATCGAAACTTCTCCATTTTGGACATGATCTCTAATGAAATGATGTCGAATCTTTATATGTTTTGCTATTGAGTAAAGAATCGGATTATTGCGCTGGTATTGTCACATTTGATTTTAGTGCATGAATCTCCAATTCCAAAGTCTCATAGCTATTGTTTATCCACAGAATTTGTGAACAACTTCCAAGAGCTACATATTCTGCTTCTGTCGTAGAAAGAGCTACGGTATTTTGCTTCCTTGAAAACCAAGACACTGTCATGTTTCCAAGTAGTTGACAAGGTGCTCTTTCTATCAACTCTGCATCCAGCTAAGTCTGCGTCTAAGTATCCAAGAAGAGTGAGGTCTCCTTCTTTAGGATACTAGAGACCAAAATTTGAAGTTGAGGCAATGTATTTAATAACACGCTTTGCAGCACTTAGATGAGATTCTTTAGGATTTGATTGAAATCTAGCACAAATACAAACACTAAACAAAATGTTAGATCTAGAAGCAGTTAGATAAAGAAGTGAACTAATAATACTCCTGTATAACTTCTGGTCAACTTTATTTCCTTCTTCATCTTTGTCCAGCTTCAAAGAACTTGACATTGGTATATCAGTCTTTTTGCAATTCTCCAATCCAAACTTTTTGACAAGCTCTTTAGCATATTTTTCTTGATGAATAAAGGTTCCCTCTTTCAGTTGTTTCACTTGAAGCCCGAGAAAGAAGGTTAGTTCACCCATCATGCTCATTTCAAATTCATCATGCATAGACTTAGAGAATTTCTTGCACAGATTTTCATTAGAAATCCAAAAATAATATCATCAACATAAATTTGAACGAGTAGAAAACTTTTGCTTTCTCTTTTGATAAACAATGTAGTATCTACTTTACATTTGACAAAGCCATTTTGAATTAAAAACTTACTTAGTCTGTCATACCAAACTCGAGGTGCTTGCTTTAAACCATATAGAGCCTTTTTCAGTCTGAATACAGAGTCTGGTTTCTTTGGATCTTCAAAACCGGGTGGTTGTTCCACATAGACTTCCTCTTGGATAAATCCATTTAGGAAAGCACTTTTGACGTCCATTTGAAATAACCTGAAATTCTTATGACAAACAAAAGCAAGTAATAATCTAATTGCTTCTAACCTTGCTACTGACGCGTAAGTCTCATCATAGCCTATCCCTTCTTCTTGCGTATATCCCTTGGCCACGAGTCTTGCTTTGTTTCTTATGACTTTTCCTTTCTCATTCATCTTGTTCTTGAAAACTCATTTAGCTTTAATGATGAATTTTCCCTTTGGTTTAGGAGTTAATTCCCAAACATCATTGATACTGAATTGCCTGAGTTCTTCTTGAATAGCTTTAATCCAACTTTCATCAGATAAAGCTTATTCTACGCTTTTGGATTCTATTTCAGAAATAAGAGCCATAGCACTAAACTCTTCACGTCTTTTGGATCTTGTGCGAATTCCTTCATTAATATCACCAATAATGAGATCTTTGGGATGATTGGACTTATGCTTCCAGTTGTTGGTTGATTTTTCAGACTGTTGATTTTTTTCCTCATTTGAATCTTCATTGATCATTTGTTGCTTGTCTTCTGAAGTTTGAGCTGCTTCTGAAAATTTAGACTTTGTAGAGTCTGGAGCAGGTTTAGATTCTTCAAGATGAGTGTGAATCGATTGATTTTGCATAAAGTCTTGAAATTTGACATTCATCAATTCCTCCACAGGTGAGTCTTTTTGTTATAAACTCTGTAAGCTTTGCTTGTGATAGAATATCCAAGGACAATACCTTCATCTTATTTTTCTTCAAACTTACCAACTCGATCATTTGCATTTTTCAATATAAAACATTTACATCCAAACACATGAAAATACGAAACAATTGGTTTTTTTCCTTTGAATAACTCATAGGGAGTTTTCTCCAGAATAGGCCTTAGAAAGACTATTAATAATATAGCACGCTGTAAAAACTGCTTCAACCCAAAAACGAGAATAGTTACTTTCAATTAAAAGAGTTCTAGTCATTTCCTAAAGCGACCTATTCTTTCTTTTCACGACTCCATTTTGCTCAGGAGTATATGGTGAAGAGAACACATGCTGAAAACCATATTCATCACAAAATTTTATAAATTCTTGGTTTTCAAATTCACCTCCATGGTCTATCCGTATACTTGAAATAACATATCATTTCTCATTTTGTACCATTTTAGCAAACTTTATAAAATAGGAAAAGGTTTCAGACTTATTTGACAGGAAATATATCCAAGTGAATCGAGAGTAGTCATCTACAATTACTAGGCAGTATTTCTTACCTCCAATGCTCTGAGTTCTAGTTGGTCCAAAGAAATCCATGTGCAAGAGCTGCAGTACATGATCAGTGGATACTTGATTTATTGGTTTGAATGAGTTTCTTACCTGTTTTCCCAACACACATGGTGTGCATAGATCAGACTTTTGATATATCAGTTTGGGTAGTCCACGATCAAGTTTCTTTGCTGAGATTTTGGCTATTTGCTTCATGTTAATGTGCCCAAGTTTTCTATGCCATAAATTTGCTTCCTCTTGAATTGAGATTAGACATTGGGTTCCATCTAGTTTTATATCCAAGAGGTAGATATTCCCATGTCTTCGCCCCATGAAAGACTAAGAGGAATCTTTACTGGTTCTTGAATATATTCCTTCTTGAAAATTGATTTTGAAACCAGTGTCACACAGTTGACTGATGCTCAGCAAGTTGTAGTTGAGTCATTCTACTAAAGAAACATTACTGATCATGAGACTTCCAATCTTTACAGTTTCATATCCCACAATTCTTCCTTTGCTATTTCCTCCAAAAGAAACTTTTCCACCATTAACTTGTACAAGCTTTATGAAGCAATTTGAATCTCCTGTCATATGTCTTGAGCATCCACTATCCAGGTACCATTTAACATTTTTCTTGATAGTGGCCTGCATTTAGAAAAGAGACTCAAGTTTTATTTGGTACCCATATTTTTTTGGGTCCATTGGTGTTAGTGTAATATACGATATTTGCCCATACCTTCTTAACAGGTTTCCAAACCAAATGGCATTCTTTCTCAAAATGATCTGAGCTATTGCAATTAAAACATTTAAGAGCACTACGGCCTACTGGTTTTACAAAAACTTTTTTGAAATGATTTTTGTAAGAATCTCTTGTAGGTCTTTGCTTAATTCTTTCCTTTACTTTAAGAAAATCAATTAGAGGAATGGTTTCAGCAGTCATTCCTAAACCTGATTTGTTGAAGTGAGATCTTTGTGCTGAAAGAATTTTTTCAAGTTTCTCAGATCCTATAGAAAATCTTTTAGAAATACTTGAGATATCATTTTTCTAGAATGCATTTTCTTTTGAAAGATTGTCTGCATTTTCTTTCAAAGTAGTGACACTTTTCTCTAAACTTTTGACCTTTTCTTTCCAAACATTTTCCTGTTATTTCAGTGCAGAATTTTCTCTTTTAAGTTTGGAAATCCTTTTGAGAGAAGTTTTGAGACTAAGACACAATTCATCAATGTATCTAGAGACTTTAGTAGGGATTTTCAAATTACTTACCTCAATTTCACTGTTTGAATCAGAGTCTGTCTCGGAGTTTGAATCTAAGTTTGATTGTGCCATGAGATAAATATTGGCATAATCATCATCACTTTCCTCACATTCTGTATCACTCCAAGTTTCTACTTTAAGTGCCTTTCAATATTTCTCAGCTTTTCCTTTCTTTTTCTTCAGAAGGGGACAGTTGGGTCTGATGTGTCCCTTTTTCTTGCATTCAAAGAAAACTACATCTTTATTGGATTCACAATCCTCAACTAACTTAGTCCGTTGCTTTTGAAAACTTTGTTTCTTTGGATTTAATTTTCTCCCATTTCTGATTAGTTTTTTTAATCTTCTTATCATGAGAGCAAGCTCTTCATTATCCATATCGTCTTCAGAATCTGTGACATCAGAATCATCATTAGATTTTAATGCAAATGATTTTTTACCTTTAGTTGTTCATCTTCCTTAATTTGCTCCACTTCATAAGACTGAAGAGTCCCAACCAATTCATCAATAGAGAGTGGCATGATTCTTTGTGTCTCCCTTATTGAGGTCTTTATGTGATTCCAATCCCTGGACAGTCCACGCAATAGCTTGTTTACCTTCATGGGTCCAGAAATTGGTTGACCTTGATATTCAAGACCATTTACGATTTCTGCAAAACGACTAAACATGTCAGTGATAGATTCTCCTGATTTCATTTTGAATGCTTCATATTGACCAAGCAGAATGTTGATTCTGGTTTCTTTCACTCGATTAGTTCCTTCATAGGTGATGTGTAATCTATCCCAGACTTCTTTAACTGTTTCACAAGAAAATATTATGTTATATTCAATAGGAGATAATGCACAATATAAAGAATAAATTTCTTTTGCATCAAGAGCTTGTCTCTTGGTTATCTCTTTTTGAGTCATTTCACTAGACTCAATGGCTTATTTTCCTCTTTCTAAGACTGGTGCAGCTTTAGGAATGATTCCTTTGTTTACCACATCTCATTCCAGAGGATCTTTTGATCTTAGGAATGCATTCATCTTATTTTTCCATATTTTGTATTCATTTCCATCAAAATAAGGCGGTCTTGTATTGCTTTGCCCTTCAACCAGTCTTGGAGCCAACATACTAGCCATGGATCTTTAACTCTGAAGTAAAAAACTTCAACTTAAGTGAGTACACAGGCTCTGATACCAATTGTGAAAGCTAGTACGAGCACCTAAAGGGGGTAAATAGGTGTAAAAACAAAATTCCGAGATAAGTGTTTAACTCTAACCAATAATAGACAATGAAAAGGAAGTTAAGCTCTTGCAGACAAAATGAATTACGATCAAAGTAAAAGAGCATAGAGAAGAGAATAAGAACACAGAGATTATAGTGATTCGGCTTAATCCAAGCCTACGTACACTCTCCCGCCCTTACAGCCCACTGGCTGGTTTTCACTATGAATCAAAAGAGTTGTTACAATAAAGCTCTTCCTTGATTCCACAGTGTAGAGACTCTACTCCACTTCCTCAATGTCTCACAAAAATATAGACTCTCTTTTGAGTACAAGATTTCGCTCAACAAATTAATTGACTAAGAACAAGGAGCTTCAAACTTTGGAATTCTTCTATCGCGCACACACTCGAACAACTTAAACGTCTTCCTTATATACTCCTTCATGCCATCATACCCGTTGGCACTTATCAAAGGAATTCTTTCAATCTACCAGTCGGACAGAATCAATTAGGAAAATTTCGAGCTATTTAAGGAATATGACGATAGCGCACCAATCATGTTCGTCCATACAATCATGATCTAGGTTTCCATAAGTAGAACCTTCCAAGTATACTTAGCCAATCAACAGATCCAAAATCCCTGAATCAATCTTAATTTGAATAATGGATTCCGTCATGTTGTATCCAGCCAAGAAATCTTCTCCAGTCGATAGAATCAAATCCTTAACGAAACATTCAGTTCTGGATAAGCCTTCTTCGACGGTCTAGAAACTGTCAATGAGGATAGACTTTGGGTCTTGAGTTTGGCAGTCCGGAGGTCTTCAGACTTTGATGGAAGAGTCTACAAGTCTTCAGACTAGACTGATGGAAACGTTTTGTCAACTTCAAAACACTCAAGGAAGTTTTTTCCAACACATGCGACCCAATGAAAAGATTGAGTGAGTTTTTGGGTTGTAATTGCTCGACAACAACAATGGCATGGCAGACAAGACACCGAGGTTGTGCAGCCTCGAGAGTTTAAAGAAGTCAGGAGTGAATGGGAGCATGGTGAAAAACGAGGCTGTGTTCCGAAGCACGAGGTGGGAGATTAGAAGAACTACATGAGCAATTGACTTGGAGGCTTGATCTAATAACTGAAAAGAAATGGCATGGTTCGGGACTCGAGTTCTAATGGAGATCAAGAAATTCTTGGACATGTCGGGGTGCAGTTGTTTGAACTTACATGGTGTGGACGAAGGATGATAACTTAGGGCGCATTTGGCAACCGATTAAACAGTAAAAATTTCTATTGTTTTATTCTTGGGAGTAAATTTGGAAAAAAAAATCCATTTGGCAAATTTTTTGTTCCCGGAAACAAATTTATTCCTGGAAATAGATTTGGAATAAAATTGAGTAGAAAAAAGTTGATTCTTTGTTCCCGAGATTAATTCCATAATCAAAGCCAACTCATTTTTTCTCTTTTCTCTTCCTTCTTCTTGTTCTTCTTCCCTCTCTCTTCTTCTTCCATTGTCCCTGCCATCAGCCGCCGCTGCTACTGTCCAACAATGCCGATGACCAGCGACTAGTTGGGCAAGGTCCAACGAGCTTGTTAGAGGCTCACCCAACCACCGGCGAGGCAAGCCTCACCCGAGCCTCCTCCGGCCACTAGTGAGCCTCACCTCGCCCAGCTGCCAATGAGGCTCGGCCAATGAGACGAGGTCGCCGACCCTCATTTAGCCGATTGCCGGTCATCCCCTGGTCGGCGACCAGCCAAAGCTTGAAGAAGAAGAAGAAGAAGAAGAAGAAGAAGAAGAAGAAGAAGAAGAAGAAGAAGAAGAAGAGAAAGAAAAGAAAAGAAGAAAAAAAGTAATAAAAATATTAAAAATTAAAAGAAAATGGTTTGGATACAAATTTTGATAACAAGTACCAAACACAATTCTATTCCGGGAGTAAAAATTTCGGATAGTTATCAAATGCCTTAAAATATTTAGAAATTATTCCTAGAAACAAAAATCAAAAAGTTATTTTTTATCAGAAATTGTTCCCGGAAACAAAATGGTTACCAAACACACCCTTAGTCACCTCTCGTTAATCACGTGAGACCAAATCATCATGCATGATTTAAGTAGACTAAAATGTGTATCCTTTCATTGATCTGTCTTTGAATTTGTAACAAGTTTATAGTACATAGGAAAAAAGACACGTTAAAATCACAAAATGGGTATTTGATTTTTCGCAACCGAGAAAAAGTGGATGAATTTAGGCTCTGTCTGTTTTGGGAAGAACGATTGGTTTGGAAAATATTTTTTCAAAAAAAAAAAAAGATCATGTGTATTGCTTGAAATAATTAGTCAATAGAAAATGTTTTTATTATTGACAACAATCTATGTATAAATATTTTCATGGATAATGAAATATTTTTTGTTTATTCATCTATGTAAGCAATACAAGCATTTGTTTTTTTTTTTAAAGAATTTTTCAAATCATTCATTTTTCACAAAATAAACAGAATTTTAGAATGCTTTTGGCTTCCTTTGATTCTATAGACAAGAATCCACATTCCAAATAATTAAATTTCCTGTAAATATTATTTTTCAATTGTTTAAATAGCTAAAAATTTTAAGATATGGACCCTCTAAATTGGCGGAAACGTGTCTTCCTTTTTGTCTCTTTTCTTTTCCTTCTTCGTTTGTCCGTCATTTTCCCCTACTATTCTTTCTTTCCTAGCTTACCCAACGACACAACACGAGGTGGTGGAGCTGGGTTTTTCTAATTTTGTAACGACAGAGTAGGGAAATTGAAATGTCGATACCAAATTTCGGTAACTATGTGAATTTCACGTGTCTCTGAGGAATCCAATTCCACAAGTGATACATTTAGATTTAAATATTTTTCAAAGCATTATGGCCCAAAGGAAAACTTCTTTCCACATATGATAGTTCTTATCCTACTTTTTAAGTAATGTGATTCGGCGTGAAGCAAAACAAGTAATACATTTACATTATGGCCAAAAGCAAAAATTCTTTCCACATTTGATAGTTCTTAAACTACTTTTTAAGTAATCTAATTTCGCACAGAACCAAATAAGACATATCACTTTAGTTAATTAGTAATATATAATAAATTATTTACTCATGAATAATTGCTTGTAAGGGTCATTCTAAAGTGAGTAGGTTAGGTTAAAGATCCCCGGATGAAGCTGCCCACAACATTTGGCGGTTTCCTTGCTTGACGAGATTCTTATGTTTTATTGATTTTAAGTCGCACTTGTAGAGATCGATTTCGTAGAGCACGCAGGCAAAGAAGAAGAAAGACGAAAAAGGGAAGAGCAAGAAATGGTGACTCTTCTGGTGGCGACAACCACCGACCCTGCGTCCACCAATCCCGCCAATGCGCTCTTGGCCATGCACGGTTGGACCCCTGGTCCCTCCCTTCAGATGTGAAGATGAAGAAACAGAACTGAAGATGTGAAGATGAAGAAACAGAACTGAAGCTGTGAAGATGAAGGAACAGAACTGAAGAACTGAAGAACTTGACAATGTGAAGAAGGAGAGATATGTCGAAGACCAGAGGATCAATCAAGAAGCTTTGATTTCTTTTGTTTCTATATGATTGTAATACAGACTCTGTGTATCTTGAATCAGCAATGAACAAGCAAGATTTGTACACATGCTCTTCCTCTCTATCTCTTCTTCTTCTGTAAAAAATACAGAACATTCATTTTCAGGAATCTCCTATCTATTTTCCTGCATACTCTCGCTCAGCTCAAAATGACTCTGCTAAGACTCCTTATATGTCTTTCCTATTGAAGAAGACGAAGATACAACAGAAAAACTAATTTTCACAAGACTGTTTTTCAATCTGTTTTATTTCTCAACTGAATAACTACTCACGAGTCTTCATGAGTTGGCAATCCGTGTCGGTCTTCATCACAAATTCTTCACCATTGATGATAATCCATATCACTCTTCATCACAATCGTTTATTTGAGTTGTCATGTCTTCTCCAGTCTGTGTTATTTACTTTGTTGCTTTGCAGCTCTCCCTTCTTTCTAATCTCAGCCTCTGTTCTTTTTCCTTTAATATCAGTCTCAGCTTCTATTCTTTCTCCTTTAATATCAGTCGGTGTTTTTGATTTATACTCCTTAACATCCCCCCTCAAATTGGGAATGGGTGGAGAACCAATACCCAATTTGATGCACAGCTGAAAATGTGTAAGGCGAGGCAGAGATTTTGTGAAAATATCAGCAAGTTGACAGTCGCTTGGAACATATCTTACATGTAGTGACCCTGAGGAGACCTTTTCCCAAACAAAATGGAAGTCCACTTCAATATGTTTAGTGCGAGCATGTAAAACTGGGTTGGCAGTAAGAGCAATGGCTGATTTATTGTCACAAAAGAGATGTGTTGGATGAGGGAGAGAACATCCTATATCATGAAGAACAAAACTGATCTAAGTAAGTTCAGCAGAGGTGGAAGCAAGAGCACGGTACTCAGCTTTTGTAGAGGATCGACTGACTGTGGATTGCTTTTTAGCTGTCCAAGAAATGAGATTGGAGCCGAGATATGTACAGAAACCAGTTGTTGATCTTCTGGTTTCAGTACATCCAGCCCAATCTGCATCTGAAAAACCATATAGATGTAAGGAGCTTCGAGAATGAATGAAAATTCCAAGATTGATGGTACCTTTAACATATCGCAAAACCCTCTTGAGTTTATGAAGATCTGCAACAGTAGGTGTCTGTAATTTTTGACATAATGAATTCGTAGCATATGCAATATCAGGACGTGTTAAAGTCAGGTATTGAAGACCACCAACTAAGCTTCGATACTCAATAGGACTAGATAGAGGAGTAGAATCATTTTTTCAAAATGATTGGTCTTAGTGACAGAGGAGTTGAGATTGGTTTACAGTCCAACATATGAGCTCGAGTAAGAAGATCAATAGCATATTTAGTTTGGCAAAGAAATAGATGATCAGAAGTATGTTTAACTTCAATGCCAAGAAAGTAATGTAGTGGACCAAGATCTTTCATATGAAACTGGAGACTGAGAGAATGGATGAGATTAGAAAGCAACTGAGAGGAACTTCCAGTTAAGACAATGTCATCAACATATAGTAGTAGAAGAATCGTGTCTGTACCAGTGTGAAATACGAATAAGGATGGGTCAGTTGAGCTACAAAAGAATCCACATTCAAGTAGGAAGTTGTTGAACTTGTCAAACCAGGCTCGGGGAGCTTGTCGAAGTCCATAGAGAGACTTCTTGAGGAGACAAACATGATGAGGTTTCTTGGGATCTTGAAAACCAAGAGGTTGCTCCATGTAAACTGTCTCATTAAGGGTACCATGTAAAAATGCATTTTTAACATTGAGTTGATGAATCAGCCAGTGTTTCATCATTGCAACAAAGAGAACTATTCGAATTGTAGCATGCTTGACAACAGGACTAAAAGTCTATGTAAAATTTATTCCTTCTTCTTGATGAAAACCTTTAGCAACTAGTCGAGCTTTCAATCTATCAAGACTACCATCAGATGCAAGTTTTTTTTTAAACACCCACTTGCAACCAATCACATTCATTTGATCAGTTCTAGGGATTAATTCTCAAGTTCTATTCTGATAAAGTGCACCCATTTCTTCTGTCATGGCTTTATACTAGCCTTTATGTGCTAAAGCTGATTTAACTGATCTTGGTTCAGTGGGTACTTCATATACAGCAAGGCATGCATACCTGGGATTAGGTTTTGTAATACCAGACTTTGATCGAGTCTGCATAGAATGACTCAAAGTTGTTGCTTGTGAGGCGTGAGGAAGAATGGCATGTTTAGATTCAACACTCATATTATCGGATGTTGATGTTTCAGATGAAGACATGTCTTGGTTCTGTACTGGTGAAGAGACTTCATCTTATGTTGCTGTTATAGAGGTACCATGTGGTTGGGTTACATTTGACAGTGATGATGAATGATCAATATATGGTATTGTAACCTGCTGTGAAGGTTGAGAATCAGTTGTAGTGATATCTGCATTAGTCTGCAAATGTTCTGCATAAGTCTGTAAGAAAACAGGAGCTATTTCTTTGCTTCCTGATTCCATAAGTTGAGTCTCTTCTGCCCATAACCGATAGAGTGATGTGAGTGGTGCATACTCTGTTAAACATGTCTTAGTAAAAGGGAAAGAGTTTTCATCAAATAGGACATGTCTACTAATATACACACAACTTGTTGTAAGCACAAGACATCTGTAACCTTTATGACGTTCACTGTATCCAATGAACACACATGTTAGTGATCTTGGATCAAACTTGTGCTGAGCATAGGGTCGTAAACATGGATAACATGCACATCCAAACACCCTGAGATGATCATAACTTGGCTCTTATTGATATAATCTTCTGTGAGGTGACTACATCTGCAATTTTGGTGTTGGAAGTATATTGATAATATAGTTAGCTGTTATGAATGCATCTACCCAGTACTTCAGTGGAACTTTGCCATGATAAAGCATGGCAAGACCTAGTTCAACAATGCGGCGATGCTTCCTCTCAGAAATGCCATTCTGTTCAAGTGTGTAAGGACAAGAGATGTGTTGTTTGATACCACAATTCTGCAAATGAGTTTGAAACTTGTGGCTAATGAATTCTCCTCCACCATCACACTAAAATATCTTGATTTTCGACTCAAATTGATTCTCTACTTGCTTTTGAAATAGAACAAAGACATTAGAAAAGTCTGACTTCAATTTCAATGGATATATCTAGCTAAACCGAGAGAAATTGTCTACAAAAAGAACATAGTATTTGAAATTCTAAAAAGAAGTAACTGGTGAAGGTCCCCAGATATCACAATGGATTTTCTGTAAGGGCATAGTAGATACAGATTCTGATGAAGGAAATGGCAAAGCTGTGGTCTTAGCAATTTGACAACTACTACACATGTTTTGCATTCTAGTACTACATTGAATCAGTTGTTGGTTCTGCAGGTACTTCAAGACATTTGAATTAGTGTGTGCTAATCATTGATGCCATGTATCCTCTCCTACTACTCTGTGTCTCTGGGTTAGGAATGTTTTTGTTGTCTGTGAATTCACTTGATACAATCCTTTAATTTTCCTCCCGAGCAGCAAAGTTGCGTTGGTGCAATTGTCCTTTACATAGACACCAAATTTATCAAAAACAAATGAGCATGGATACTCATCTGTTAGTCTAGATACTGACAGAAGATTCTTCTTTATATCAGGGACAATTAGCACATCATTTAAAGGCAATGAATTCATTTCAGTGTGTAGTAATGTGTTACCAGTATAGGTGATAGGTAAACATGATCCATCACCAATCATAATAGTGTCATAACCGGTATATCTAGAAGGATTCTGAAGTATACCAGGATCGGCCGTGATATGTGCAGTTGCACCAGTGTCTGGATACCACTCACTTCCTTTGGAGTCTTCGAGATGTATCGCTGCTAGAGCTGTTGGGATTTCATCAGCTTGATAGGAATTATCAAAATGATACCAGCAATGTAAAGCATCATGTCCTGGTCTCTTGCAAATTTGACACTCTAATCTCATGCTGTCAGCTGATTTCTCGTCCTGTAAATCTTTGGGAAAGTTTAGACTTGAGTTGGGATAGGATCTTGTTTCTTGATATCTCTGTGAGGAACCAGTGTAAGGGCGAAATCCTGGATTAGTAACAGAACCAAAGGGGTTGTGAAATTGTTTAACTCTCTGACCCTCTTGTATGTAATTGATATTGTTTGGTCTTTAAATTGAACCTCTTCCAGGATATCTAAAGCCTCGACCTCTATTGTTAGGAAATCTTCCTCTTCCAGAGCTACGGCCTCCACGACTGTTCACCCTTAAAGTTCCAAAACCAGAATTGTACTGCATAGGTTCTCTGTCAAATTCTTCCCTTTGTTGAACTGTTGTTTTTCTTTGACTATAATACACAAGATTGGGATTGTATGAACTCAATGAGTACCTTTGTAACCTCTCTTCAAACCTTTCTAGCTGAGATATCACCTCATCATAGTCTGGTTGAGGTTTTAAACAGTAGATAGCGGTTTTAAAATTTTCATACTCAGATCCTAAGCCCTCCAAAACTCCAAATAGCTTTGTTATTTCATCTATAGGCTTCCCTATAGCATTGAGTTGATCACAGATCGATTTATATTCTCTAAGATACACAGCCAAAGATCGATCTCGTTTATGACAAGCTTGCAGCTTTCCTCTCAACTCAAATTCCCTAGCCACAGATTTTTGTGTAAATCTATTTAGCAAGGTTTGCCATACCTCATAAGATGTTTCTAAGCCAATGATTAGGCTCATAATGTTTTCGGAAACAGCTCCGCTTATCCAAGATGATATCAGTTGATCAGTCTTTGTCCAATCAATGTAATATGGGTTTATAACTTCAGTTTCACACCCTTCTATTTCAATCTACAGCATTCGAGGAGGTGATGGAATATCACCATTAATGAAGCCAAAGAGTTCCTGACTTCTCAAAAGTCTATGGATCTGTGCTTGCCATAACAGAAAGTTATCTTCGGCAAGTTTGATTGTGACAAAATTAGAGATATTCACATGTATTGGGAAAGGATACTTCTGTGTTCTTCCTGCCATTATTCTATTCACTCAGCTTTGAAGAAGATGATAATGGCAAAGATAGTATGATAGTAACCTCAATTACCGTGATACTGCGATTTGCTGCAACTTTAGTTTCTTCACTTTGATTTGATGAATGATTGCTGAATAGGCCTTTCTAACAGGTATGATCTACTGCTCTGATACCATGTGAAGATGAAGAAACAGAACTGAAGATGTGAAGATGAAGAAACAGAACTGAAGCTGTGAAGATGAAGGAACAGAACTGAAGAACTGAAGAACTTGACAATGTGAAGAAGGAGAGATATGTCGAAGACCAGAGGATCAATCAAGAAGCTTTGATTTCATTTGTTTCTATATGATTGTAATACAGACTCTGTATATCTTGAATCAGCAATGAACAAGCAAGATTTATACACACGCTCTTCCTCTCTATATCTTCTTCTTCTGTAAAAATTATAGAACATTCATTTTCAGGAATCTCCTATCTATTTTCCTGCATACTCTCGCTCAGCTCAAAATGACTCTGCTAAGACTCCTTATATGTCTTTCTTATTGAAGAAGACGAAGATACAACAGAAAAACTAATTTTCACAAGACTGTTTTTCAATCTGTTTTATTTCTCAACTGAATAACTGCTCACGAGTCTTCATGAGTTGGCAATCCGTGTCGGTCTTCATCACAAATTCTTCACCATTGATGATGATCCATATCACTCTTCATCACGATCGTTTATTTGAGTTGCCGTGTCTTCTCCGGTCTGTGTTATTTACTTTTTTGCTTTGCAGCTCTCCCTTCTTTCTAATCTCAGCCTCTGTTCTTTTTCCTTTAATATCAGTCTCAGCGTATGTTCTTTCTCCTTTAATATCAGTCGGTGTTTTTGATTTATACTCCTTAACAGTCCACGCCTCCATTGATTCGTCATAATTAGTTTTTTTCAGCCTCTCTTCTTCAACTTGCATCGCTGTTGAACAGTTTTTGATTTTGACTGGTGCTTTTTGTTTTTTCGTTTTTTGGCGATGTTATGATATTCTGTGACATGGGGTTTGAAGGGTGGTATAAAAAGTTTCGCCAATCAACAAGTGAGGCTGCTGCAACAGGGCAAAGGCATCGTGGAAGAAAATCATCTCGACGTGCGTTGGGAAGAGGCCACCGGCGAGGAGGTGGACGGGCTCATCTTCTTTAGCAAGCACACTGCTGTCTCCAACCGCCCGGCTCTCACCGTCCACCCAATTGGTAATTTTGTTCTGCCCTTCAGTTTCGAGTACCACAGCCGGCGGACGTTAAATTTTTGCATTTGGGAGAGAGAATTTCGTGATTTCGACTTCTCTTGGTGTGTGCGTGTGTTGTTGTTGATGTTGATGTGGCTGTAGGTGTACCTCATCTGCGTCAAGGCAAAGTTCCACCGCAAGGAGGGAAGCCAGGGTGGGCCGCGCCGCCGAATCCGAGAATAGGTCCCTGGCTGAGATTGTTGAAGAAGATTGCTCAGTCCCATAATTTGGTTCCTGAGTTCGAGGTACGTTCTTGCTTCTGGCGGTCCTTTTATGATGTCTTGTTCATCAACATGCGGGGTCTATTTCGCGGCATGCCGTTGCGTTGTAAGAGATGATTCTGGATATGGTTATCGATGGTTGTTTGTTTCCATGGATTATGAGTAGATTACCTTGGAGGGCACTCATCATGGACCAGAGACCAACCAGCCGGCAATGTTTGTGGAGATTAGTATGTCCAACTCTCTTTTCATTACATTCTCCATATTGTATTGTTCAAACTAGATCAGCGTTGTCCCTGTTGCTGTTCATTTGCTTTGGTGTTATGTCAATCCACATTGGAAGCCTATGGGAATGATTCGATTGAGTTCCTCGAACATGGAAATCCCAGCATGTTACTCATCTTCCAATTTCCACGCAATGGACACTGGTTATGTCCTGTTAACTAAAGATGGTTGCACTTTCACCGTCTAGACTTTTCCATGTATTTGCCTTGGTCATCCATCAACTAATGACTTGCCATCATGTACAAAACCTTCTCTTTCAAAGTTATGGAGATTTAAGTAAAATGGAGCCTTTTCGTACCATCCCATTCCATTATTACTTTAGTTCAATAGTAGGAAAAGTATCTAACGTGCAAAGGCTTGCCGTTCATATAGCTGCTATATCATTGTACAGTTGCCCCTCCCATAGTAGATGATGTGATTGTGTTTCAATGTAGTCCTGTTCCTCTAAACTGTCCTATTGCATATGACAAAACTTTCGATTTGATTTCCCAGTCATATCAAGCAATAAAGCTCACAGCGAATAGCTCCTTTCTTTTTGGGTTACAAATAGCTGTAATTGGTTGACAGTATGTATATTCTTTCTGCTTTCCTTTGACTAATGATTTTTGTAGATTGCCGTGAAAATGCTCACGGAATCTTATTGTTGACTTTTGCCTTAGAATGTGGGCTGGACTTTGTAGTCTATGTGCTGCGCTCTTTCGCTGCCGATAGATGATGTACTTAGCTGTGAGAAATACATATGATCCATGGTGGTGTTTTTGTGTTTGATTTAGGGAGTACCGAAGAATACTGGATGAGGTCGGATGCTGTGAAGGTCATGGCTCAAGTTGAGTTCACAGCTTTTTATATATAGAGTACTATTGAGTGGCTTGTCCCTGATTTTAATTTGCCTCTTATAGTGATTAGTTTGCACATTCCAGTATGTCATTTGTAGTTATGAAGGTGGATATGGTGCAATAGTGGTTTGACCGTATGCAGGATGGTTTTTTTTTTTTTTTCTAGAGTAAACCATGACGACAAGTGCCCTTCATCATACTGATTTTATACTAACTGATATGTTGTTTGCGGATTTGTATGAACATATCCTACGACAACCCCTCCTTTCGTAAGTCTTGCACAAAATTAGTTCTTATTGGTGAGGCGAAATTCTGTGTTGATTCAATAACACTGGAAAAACAATTGGTACATCTTTTCAAACTTTAGGAAGAATAAGTGTACACTGGGGTATCAGGGGGTGTGGGGTATCAGGGGGTGTTATTATTAATTCCTTCTGAACTTGTGTAAAAGTAAAGTACTGATCTTTGCTTCTGAATATCAGAGCAAAAAATTATCTCTGGCTCCTGAGTTCATGGGGACTTTAATTTACCTAAAAGGAACTTCTTTTCTCAGGATAAATTTCCTGTTAAACTTCTAGGTCACCTCTTTTAAATGTTTGTAAAGAACATGTGATCTATACCATTGATGAGATGGCGGTCTGGAATCTGATCCTCTTTTTAGTTTATTTTTATTCCTTAGTCTGACATATCACTTGGTTCTGATGAAGTTGGTCTGGGAAGGTCTTGGGCTTGAAGGAGAGCCTGCAGTTGGGAACTGGAGCAGGTATATACTCATGCTTTAACTGATGTTATAAGAAATTAGCCTTTCTTTGGCAATGTCATTTCAAGACTATTTGTATGACTTGTGGCTGAATTCAACGCTCCGTAGATGTGTTTTTGCCCATTCGAAAGACTATTCGGCAAGCAGTATAACTTCTGTTTTCTTTGCAAAAGATATTCACCTTCATCGTAGATGTGAAACGCTGAGTACAGGAAACTGAGACTGAACAAGTGCTCCTGACTGCAAATAATTAATCCTTGCCCAGGATCATGGAATTATATATTTGCCTCTGATAGTGTCTCAGGGATGTCGCTAAAAAAAAAGTCTTGCTTGGGATAGGTGGCGGACATTACGCACCTCGGCATGGGGACATTGTCCTGTAGGACATCTTTTGACTTTTTAATCCTCCTTAACGCTACAATCTCATGTCTTTTCGTGTGGTTGATGTCCATGAGTATGCTAGCTGTTCTGATTAGAGTTATAGACAGAAGAAAGGTAATGATCTTTTCAAGTTGGAACACCCCAAGTTTATTGGGTGCTCTTAATTTTTTGGGGGGTCTAAATATCAGGTACTCTTGAGAAGTTCGAAGTAATGTAGCATTGTCACAATAACTTCAGGAAAGATGATGTGTGGGTCGGGCACCTGCTTTCTGGATATTGCTTACCCAGGGAAGATCCTAGCCAGACAAAAGCAGAAGCTAATACGGCAGTTATCGGGGGGACCTGGAAGCAAGCAATCGAAGAGGCATTCAAGACTACAAAGTCAGCTTTCCCCGGCGGCAACATTATGGCGCATCTTGATCAGAAGTCATCCAAACAGACATATACGTCAAAGTTCAAACAGCCTATTTTTCAGCTTCCTAATGTGCAATTTTGAAAGCATTGACCTAAACACCAAAATCCTGGAAGGATTAAAGCGATAGAATTAGTTCTAGCAAGGTTCTGGTAAAATTCAAGCCATGAGTTGACCATTGCTTATAATATTGTCTGCAGGAGTTTCAAGAGCTGGCAGAAAAATGCGATCACTTAGCTGACCAGAACATCAAAATTGGCAAGCCAAAGGACTTCTTGTAATTTGAAATTTTGAATTATTATGTTGGTATCTTGGCAGACGTCCATGCCTTATTAATCCTCTGGACTCTTGAGAACGCTCCGGGTTCTAGTAGATAGAATTTATTTGCAATATACAGATCTTGGCTCCAGAAGCTTTCGCTGGATGCTGATTTAACCCGAGTGAATTTCGTAAGGGGTAAAAATAGGACTCCCTCATGATGTTCATGAGCCGTCAATGATTGAATGGATTAACAAGTATCAATAACATATGGACCACCGGTGTGTCGGAATGATGAGAGCACTGCACTATTGTCGCCAATTTTGTGCAAATTTTGTTTGTTCCATAAGAAAGAATTCTGGAAAGTTCTGATATTACTTTAGTTTTATGAAGTTGTGTCCTGTTCTGTCCTGTTCTGTCCTGTCTAAACTATGAACTGCTAACTAAACAAATTTTCATGATCGACGAGACGGACTGATGAGGAGAATGAAAAGGCGAGTTGACCAAGGCAAACGTGCAAGTGTAGGCCCGAATCATACCGGCCCCAATTCTGTATTGGCAGCCTTTAATTTGTAATTATTATGAAATGTGCAAAAAGGAAAAAAGATAATACAGATCATGAGCTGATATGCATAATGCATAATGAATGGGAGTATTCGTCCCAATGTGTCCACGGCCAAACAAACCCGAATAGATGCAGGCTGGACACAACGCCTGATTTTGCCTTGTTGACCCATTTCTACAAAATTGCTAAGACAAATTGGGTATTAGAGATCACATGGCATGGACAATTCCACCCGGGGGATAATGTCCAATCAATCCTAAGCCTTTTGGATCCCAATTCAGTCTTGATATAATTTTGAGTATACAGAAATTTCTAATATAAGTACGCGAAAGGAATCAACTAAGCTGTTCATCAGTAAGCATGTATATCAAAGGCAATGAATCTAAAATAAAACGGTTACTTATGGAAACCGTCATCTTTCCTACCATTATTTTGCCTCTAATTTCATTGACTAAAAAAGTCAGGCTACATTATTATGTGAAAAGAACAATTCATGATGCAACCCATCTGATAGGTAATATCGAAAAAATGAAGTAATCAAATGATTTTAACCTTGGTATGGCCGTCAAATCATTTATATGTTCACATGTCAGGTCTAAGTTATTGAAAGATATTATATGTTTGCCAAATATGTTACTAAGCGATTCATTTCAAATCTGTATTGATATATAATCATTATTCAAGTCTATGAAATATCCGCTTGTAAATTTGTGTCATACCTTCGTGAAAAGGAGAGATTGGGAAATAAAAGGATTAATTGTGAGAGAGAAACCGGAAATTTTCTGAAGGATGATAATTTTTTGCCAAGACTCGAGATTACTAGATGAGTTTATTACGGTGGTTGATTTCGTGGGACTCGCGAGAAATTGTTGGCTAAGTCCACCTCTTGTGCGGCCCAGCTAACATAAAACAAAAGAAAAAGGAAAACAAAAGAGAAGAAAAGTCAAAAAGCAAGTGAAAAGAAAGAGATGTGGCCGCGCGAGTTGCGCGTGAGCCAAAAAGGAGAGAGAATAACAGAGAGAGAAGGGGCGAGAAACAGGGTCTCACCGAGAGCAAGTGGAGAAGAAAAAGAAAGAGGGTTGAATCTTTGCGGTCCCCATGAACGATGATTGAATCGGCTCAAATTTGAATATGTTGTTCATGAGACTGAGGGTTACAAATTGATAATTTTCGTTCATCGAGAATCGTCTCTGAATTTTTCGATTGTGATTGGGGTTTTCTTGCCCATTTATATTTATCCATGTTTGTGGTAAGAAATTGAGCTTATAATGTTTATGTGAAGCCTCTAATATGTGACTAGAGAAGATTACTTTGCATATCCTATTATTATTAGTAATTAATGAAAGTTTTTGGACAATCCATGATTTTTCCTACATTGGGTTTTCACGTTAAATCATTGATGCTATTGTTGGCTTTATTTGCTCATTGATTTGACGTTATATTACTTATTTTGGGGCCATATTGATCGGTTGTTGTTGGGGCTAAATTGATTTTGACCGGTTTAGTTTCGGGGAGAATAGTTCATAGTGAATTGTTGTCCGGTTCTCCCAATCGAAATTGAGGCAAGATCCACAAAATAAATGGTCATGATTCATTTGGTACACTGGAGTCTCATTCTCTTACACGGTTCAAGCCTTCACGGACAAATTGTTGCTGCTCTCCTTCCTCGTTCGCTGTTGCTTTTTTCCTGTTGCAGCACACCAACTACAATTACTCTTTGCCCTCTTGTCTACCTCATTCACACGGCTCTGTTTCTGCGACATTACTGTAGAGAGAATCATATGCCTGTAAATACCCATTAATGGCACCTGAAAAGAGGGGGGAAAAGAAGAAACGACCGCCCGCTATGAAGTATGAACATGCTCCCGCTTCTCTCTCTGAATCATTTATTTTTTTGCATGTTTAAATTTAGTTTTCTTGCGTAATATTATGGCCAAAAGCAAAACTTCTTTCCACGTTTGATAGTTCTTATCCTAATTTTTAGTAATCTGATTCCGCGTTAAACCAAACAAGTAAGACATTTAGATTTAGACTTTTTTTTTCAAATGTTATGGCCAAAAATACAACTTCTTTCCACATTTGATAATATGACTCCACGGGGAACCAAACAAGATATATCAGTTTAGTTAATTAGTAATATATCATAGATTATTTACTTATGAAATAGCTATCCTTAAGGGTGTTCTAGAGTGAGTAAACCATGACATTTGGCGTATTGCTTGCTTTATTGATTTTAGTCGCATTTGTAGAGCACAGCGCAGGCAAAGAAGAAGAAGAAGGGAAGAGCAAGAGATGGTGATTCTTTTGGTGGCCACGACCACCGACTTTGCGTCCATCAATCCCACCAATGCCCTCTTGACCATGCACGGTTGGACCCCTGGTCCCTCCCTTCAGGTCATCCACGCCTCCATTGATACGTCAAGATCGCTTTTTTCAGCCTCTCTTCTTCAACTTGCATCGTGTTGAACGGTGTTTGATTTTGACTGGTGCTTTTTTTTTTTTTGGCAATGTTCTGATATTCTGTATTATGGGTTTTAAAGGGTATAAAAAGTTTCGCCAACCAGCAAGTGAGGCTGCTGCAACATGAAAAAGGCATCGTGGAAGAAGGTCATCGAGACGTGCGTTGGGAAGAAGCCACCGGCCAGGAGGTGGACGAGCTCATCTTCTTCAGTAAGCGCACCGCCGTCCCCAACTGCCCGGCTCTCACTGTCCACCCAGCTTGTAATTTTGTTCTGCTCTTCGTTTTCGAGTTTCGCAGAGGGCGGACGTTAAGTTTTTGCTTTCGGGAGAGAGTGTTGCGATTTTGACTTCTCGTGGTGTGTGCGTGTGTTTTTGTAGACGGACCTCACGTGAGTACAGGCAAAGTTACAGGGCAAAGAGGGAAGCCGATGTGGGTTGCGCCGCCACATCCAAGAGTTCGTAGAGAGAACCCTGGCTGGGTTTGTTGCACGACATTGCTCAGTCCTATAATTTGGTTCCTGAGTTTGAGGTACGTTCTTGTTTCTCGGGGTCCTTTTATTATGTCTTGTTCATCAATATGTTGGGTCAATTTATTTCACGGTATGTGTTGCATTGCAAGAGATGATCCTGCATATGGTTATTGATAATTGATTGTTTTCATGGATTATGAGTAGATTACCTTGGAGGGCATTAATCATAGATCGGAGACCAACAACAAGCTGGCAATGTTTGTGACGATCGGTATATCCAACTTTCTTTTCATTTCATTCTCCAATTGTATTGTTCAGACTAGATCAGCATCGTCCCTGTTGCTGATGATCTGCTTAGTGTTATTCAATCCACATCGGAAGCCTATGGTAATGATTCGATTGAGTCCTCGAATATGGAAAGACCAGCATTTTACTCCTATTCCAATTTCCACATGATGGACACTGGTTATGTCCTGTTAACTAAAGATGGTTGTGCTTTCACCGTCTAGACTTTCGTGTATTTGCCTCTGGTCATCCATCAATTAATGACTTGCCATCATGTATAAAACCTTCTCTGTCAAAGTTGTGGAGATTTAAGTGAAATGAAATCATTTTGTACCATCTCTTTCCATTAGGACTTCAGTTCAATATGTGGAGAGTATCTAACGTGCAAAAGCTTGTCGTTCGTATGACTAATATATCATAGTATAGTTGCCCCTCCCCTAAAAGGTGATCTGATTATCTTTCCTGTAGTCTGTTTCTTTAAACTGTCCTGTTCCACATGACAACACTATCAATCTGATTTCCACATCATATCAAGCAACCAAGCTTACAGCGAATAGTTCCTTTCTTTTTTGGGGTACAAATATCTGTAATTACTTGACAGTTTGTATGTTCTTTCTGCTTTCCTTTAACTAATTCGTTTTGTAGATAGCCATGTAAATGCTTATGGAATCTTCTGGTCGAGTTTAGCTTGGAATATGGACTTTGTGGTCTGTGTGCTGCACTCATTCGTTGCCTATAGATGATGTACCTGCCTGTGAGAAATAGATATGATCCGTGGTGGTGTTTTTGTGCTTGATTTAGGCAGTACCGAAGAATACTGGATGAGGCCGGATGCTGCTGAAGTCATTGCTCAAGTTGAGTCCATAGCTTTTTATATATAGGGTACAATTGAGTGGCATGTCCCTGCTTTTAATTTGCCTCCTGTTGTGATTAGTTTGCACATTCCGGTACGTCATTTGCAGTTATCACGGTGGATATGGTGCAATAATGGTTTGACTGTATGCAAAATGAATTTTTTTTTCTAAAGTGAATCATGACAAGTGCCTTCATCATACCGATGTTATACTAACTGATATATTGTTTGCGGATCTGTATGAACAAATCCTGCGACAACCCCTCATCTTATGACTCTTGCGCAAAGTTAATTCTTCTTGGTGTGGCGAAATTCTATGTTGACCCAATAACACTGGAAAAACAATCAGGGCAGTATTCAAACTTTAGGAAGAGGAAGTGTACACTGGGGTATCAGGGGGTGTTATCATCAATTCCTTCTGTAGTGTGTAGAAGTACTGATCTTCTTCCTCTTGAATATCAGAGCAAAAAATATATATATATATATATATATATATCTATCTCTGGCTCCTGAGTTCATGGGGACTTCAATTTACTTAAAAGGAACTTCGTTCACAGGATAACTTTCCTGTTGAACTTCTAGGTCGCCTCTTTTAAATGTTTGTAAAGTACATGTAATTTTATACCATGCGACGAGATGGCGGCCCAGAATCCGATCCTTTTTTTAGATTTTTTTTTAATTCCTTGGTCTGACATATCACTTGTTCCGATGAAGTTGGGCTGGAAAGGTCTTGGGCTTGGAGGAGAGCCTGCAGTTGAGAACTGGAGCAGGTATACGCTCCTTCAACTGATGTTATAAGAAATTAGCCTTTCTTTGGCAATATCATTTCGAGGCTATTTGCATGACTTTGTGACTGAATTCAACACTCTGTAGATGTGTTTTTTTTCCTATCGAAGACTATTCAGGAAGCAGTATAACTTCTGTGTTTCTTTACAAAAGATATTCACCTTCCTCTTAGATGTGAAATGCTGAGTACAGGAAACTGAGACAGCACAAGTGCTCATGACTGTAAACATTAGTCCTTTCTTTGCTAAGACCATGATATTATGTATTTGCCTCTGATACTGTCTCAGGGATGTTGCTTAGAAAAAAGTCTTGCTTGGGATATGGAGATTGTCCAATAAGATGTCTTTGAACTTTTCAATCCTCCTTAATGCTACAATCTCTTATGTTTTCATGTGGTTGATATCCTTGAATGTGCTACCTGTTCTAATTAAAGATATAGACAGAGGAAAGATAAGATCTTTTCAAGTTGGAACATCCTAAGCATATTAGGTGCTCGAGGTGTTTGAAGTTGTTATAATTATGGTTATAATTATGGTTGATGGATCAACGATAGCCAATAAATTAAGATACGTCTTTTATGTTCTCGTATCTCTTTTTGAATTCATAAATTTCCTAGATTCATGTATCTTTTAGTTCATGTATTTATTGAGTTCATGAATTTCTTAAATTCATGTATCTTTGGATTCATGAATCTCTTGGATTCACGTATCTCTTTATACATGAACTTCGTGGATACATGCGTCTATTTGATTCATGTATCTCTTCTGTACATGAACCAAAAATCTCTATAAATAGATGGGAGCATAGAACTTCATGATGGTCTTTCGGTTTTGGTTTTTCCGACTCCATCCTAAAAAGACTTTGATATACTTTTCTACTCCTCTAATTTTTCTGAGTGTGCTGGTTCAATTGAACGATTCGACTGAGTCATATTTGCATAATGCTAATCCAAACAGGTTCGAGGTGCTGTATCTTGAGAGGCATAGTTCATGAATCTGCGGAGCACCTTTGGCAGGAATTAATCGCCTTAATGAGATTCGGATATCCGTGCCTCACCTCCAATTTTATGTTATATCTTATTTTCTTCTTCTCCAAGAGTTGTAAGTTTACATAAAAAGAAGAATATTATATAGCTGTTATCGTCTTCTCTACATTGATATTCTTATTACAACAAACAGTATGTATTCTTTGGATTAATTTCCAACATAAGTTACATAGCATTTTCACGATAATTTCAGGGAAGATCCTCTCCAGTCAATACTAGTTATCAAGACTTTTAAATCGCCTCCCGCCGGCTGCAACGTTGGTGACACATCTTGATCATAAGTAAGTCATCCGAACAAGCATATATGTCAAACTTTCAAGCAGCCTATATTACAGTTTTTCAATGTAAGTAGATTAAACGATATAGCTAACGGGGGCACACAGAGCATCAAACATTTTTAAAAGCATTAACCTATGCACCAAAATCCTGGAAGGATTAAAGCGACAGACTCAGTTCTAGCAAAGTTCTGGTAACATTCATGCCTTGTGTTGACCATTGCTTATAATGTTGTCTGCAGGAGTTTTAAGAGCTGGCAGAAAAATGCGATCACGGCATTCTTAGCTGACCACAAAATCAAAATCGGCAAGCCAAATGATATCCTGTAATTATAAAGTACAGAGACCTTAGCTCCAGAAGTTGTCAATGGATGCTGAATAAACCAGGGTGAATTATGTAAGGGTTGAAAATAGGACTCACTCATGGTGTTCATGAGCCGTCAGTGACTTAAGGGATTAGCAATATCTATAATATATGAAAACGTTGTTGGAGAAATCTTCTTGAAGTGTTTTGAAGCTGACAAAACGTTTCCATCAGTCTAGTTTGAAGGTTTGTAGACTCTGTTATTTAAAATCTGAAGACCTCCGGACAGCCAGACTCAAGACTCAAAGTCTATCCTCATTGACAGTCTCTAATCCGTTGAAGAAAGGTTATCCAGAACTGGATGTTTCATTAAGAATATGACCTTATCGATTGGAGAAGATCTTTTGGCTGGAAAAGACATATCAGAATCCTTTGATTGATCGAGATTGACTCGAAGATTAAGGATCCAATGATTGCCTAAATATTCTTGGAAGGTTCTACTTATGGAAACCGAGATCCTGATTGTATGGGCGAACAGGATCGATGGGCTATCGTCATGTTTCTTTAATAGCTCGAATGATCTTCCTAATTGATTTCGTCCAACAGGTAGATTGGATGAATTCCTTTGGTAAGTGCCAACGGGTATGATGGCGTAAAGGAGTATATAAGGAAGACGTTCTAAGTTGTTCGAGAAGTGCACGATAAAAGAATTCCAAAGTCTGAAGCTCCTTGTTGTTTAGACAATTCCTTTGAGTGAAACCTTGTATACAAAAGAGAGTCTATATTTGTGAGAAACCTTGAGGAAGTGTGGTAGAACATCTACACTGTGGAATCAAGGAAAAGCTGTGCTGTAACTTCTCTTTTGTTCATAGTGAAATCCAGCCGGTGGGCTGTCAGTGCGTAAGAGTGGACGAAGGCTTGAAATAAGCCGAACCACTATAAACCTTGTGTTCACTTCTCTCTTCCTTACTCTTTTTACTTTGATCGTACTTCATTTTGTTAATCAATAGAGAACTTCATTTCTATCGGTTGCCTAGAATCGCTTCCGTATCTCGATAAATTGTTTGTGCACCTATTCACCCCCCTCTAGGTACTTATACTAGCTACATCAAACGTTATTTACGTAACTCAAGTAATGGACAAGTCGAAACTCACGTTATGAACTCTTTGATAAATTCTCATGGTTGACATGGCGGACTAATGGAAAGGAAAAAGACAAAAACGGTCTCTGAATTCTAGCATAATATGCAATTTCATTCTTGGACTATTAATTTGTTTAATATGATCCTTGAACTATTAGTAAATATGTAATTTAGTCCATAGATTGTTTTGAAAGTGTTTAATGTGGCCCTTCTGTTGATTCAAGTTAAGGTTCTGCTGATATGACTTCCAACCTATTGAGTTTGAAGTTTGAACGGTGGACAACAAAGGTAAAAATTAAAGTGGATTATCGAAGTGAGATATTCATCTTAAACCAAGTTACAATAATCCAAGTCATTAAATAATGATGGCCAAGTAAATGTCTTAATTCTTCTCTCTTTTTCTAAAGTAAATGGATAAAAATATGGATTATATTGACTTATCAATTTAAAAAATTCAATCCCACTTATGACAATCCCCGTCATTAACTCACATTTGATTTGTCGTATGAGTAAACGGAATGATTATATTGAATATGTATTAATAGCTTAGTGATTATATCGAATAAATTAAAATTTTAAGGATGATACCATCGTTGAATTATGGTTTAGAGTTCATTTGCGTCATTATTAAAAAAATGTTCAAAAAGCCAAATTGACCCGAGGCAAACGTGCAACTGCAGGCCCGAATCCTGCCAGCCCAAAATTCTGTATTGGGATCTTTTAATTTTTAATTATCATGAAATGTGCAAAAAGGAAAGGAAAAATAGAAGAAAGATATTACGGGTCATGAGATGACGTGCAATATGCAACGGAGCACTCTTCACAACTTGTCCACGGTCGAAACAAACCCGAGCAGATGCAGGCTGGACACAACACCTGCTTTTGCCTCGTTGACGCTTTTCTACAAAATTGCTAAGACAAATTGGTTTTTAGAGATCACATGGCATGGACAATTTAAGGGAGAAACTATCTAATCAATCCTAAGCCTATCGGATACCAATCCACTTCTGATATAATTTTGAATGTGCAAAAATTTTGTTCATGAGTAAGCATGTATTCTGAAGACGAGGGTCCTAAAACAAAACGGTTACTTATGGAAATTGTCAGTCTTTGACACCATTCTTTCGCCTCAACATTTTAGAAAGCAATCCCTGGGCTTTCATTTTTATTTGGGAGAACAATCTACGATGTACCCCATCCGACATGTATAATCGAATAAAGTAATCAATTGATTTAAGCCTTAATATGACCGACAATTCATCTATCTATTCACGTATTGGATCTGAGTTATTGAAAGATATTACATGTTCATGAAATATGCTAATGAAGTGATTCATTTCAAATTTGCATTGATTTATAATCATAATCAAGTCCATCAAATATCCACTTTTAAATTTGTGTCATACCTTTGTGAAAAAGGAGAAATTAATAATTAAAAAAAAGGATTAATTGTGGGAGAAATCGAAAATTTTTCCAAGGATGATAAAATTTTTGCTAAGTTTATTACGACCATTGATTTCGTGAGACTCACACGAGAAATGGAGGTGAGATTGACGAAACCAATGGTCGTGATTCATTTAGTCGGCCAGACCTTGACAAGTAATCAAGAGAGTGTCATTCTTCTTACACGGTTCAAGCCTCCCCACGGACGAGCATTTACTGCTCTCGATCATCGTTTGCTGTTGCTTTTTCCTGTTGCGGCACACCAACTACAATTACTCTTTGCCCTCTCGTCTGCCTCATTCACATGGCTCTGTTTCTGCGACACTACTGTCTCTCAATTAACGTCGAGAGGAAGAGAGAGAATCATATGCCAGTAAATACCCATTAATGACCCCTGAAAAAAGGGGGAAAAGAAGAAATGATCGACGGCTATGAAGTATGAACATGCTCCGCCTCTCTCCCTCCCTCTCTCCCTCTCTCTCTCTCTCTCTCTGCGATGTTCTTGTCGTGTGGATTGGAGGGTCAACGCCCTTCGTGGTTCTGTGGCGAGGGAAATAATTCTCTGGAAAGTGGAAGCAATCAAATGTCAACGGAACCCCACTCAAAGTGGCACTTCCACCGGCTAATGGAAATGATGATGGTTGGTGCTTAATCTAGGGCGCTGTGACCGGGACCCCAGCTGGGAAAATCCGACGTGAGGGGAACCATGAAACGGGGTTGGCAAAGGGCGTGGAAAGCGCCAGAAGTGGACGGTGAAGTTTTGCAAACACGAGGAAGGGGGAGACGAAAAAGTAAACGGGAGGATGTGGTGGGGGATATGTTATATAATGAGGATAATGTGACATAAATGATCTTTAAAGTTTTGCTTAATATGTAATATGATTTTTAAATTTTTAATTATTAAATATGATCTACAAACTTTAGCTAAATGTGTAATGTGATCCCTGAACTTTTAATTTAATCCTTCAACTTTTAGTACATATTCAACTTAATCCTTAAACTGCATCAAATGTTTAATAGTATCCTTCTGTTAATTCAAATTCTAGGACAACATTAAACGTTTTTATATGATGTAGATTATATCGAACAAATTGAAAGTTCATAGACTATATTACACATTAAACTAAAATTTATAGATTACATTGAATAAATTAAAAATTCAAGAATCATATTATATATGGAGTCAAATTTCAGGACCAAATTTTTCATTTTCCCTGCGCAAAGCTGTAAACCTTTCATGCACCGAGAAACAAATAGCTGACAATTTGGCCACTGTCGGAAGACAGAGTGAAAGAGAGAGAGGACAATAGCCGTATAATCTGTTGTTTTGTTAGGTTCACTGTAATTTCAGTCCCTTAAGACAACAGAAGAAGAAACCCGGTTGTTGACTTTCTAGAATACTATGAGCGTCTCGATGCACTTATTAAAAGAATCTTCTCAACTTTTCAAATATCGAAACAATTCTCCATAAACATACTTTAATCAATCTATGGGAAGGTGCAAGTTAAGAAGAGCTGTTGCTGATTCATGAGGGAAAGATTATTTGAGAACTAGCCATCTGTCCTTCGGGCATTTATTACTTCGTCTCCAAACCACTTCCTCTTTCTTGGCGGTGCACTCTCTGCTCTGTCCCTCGTTACCGCCATCCTCTTTTCTCTCCTCCATGCTACAAGAGCAGCCTAGACTCACGTAGAAGATGGATCAGAGAGCACCAGACAAGGAGCCGTCTCTCGGTCAAATCAAATCCTCCCTCGGTGGATCATCAACCAGCATGTCTGCTCTTCCTTCTAAGGTCTCTCTCTCGCTCTCTCTGCAGCCACTCTTTGGCTTCTTTTCGGTTTCTGGATAATTCTGTTCTGGCTTATTTTTTGGGTATGCTGCATATGTTGAGCATTGGGAACGCATACAACCCAGGAAAGAAATGAAAAAAAGGAAAAGGAAAAGGGGAAGACATGATTTGCACTGATGTTGGATCTCATCATTCACATATCTGAATCATCAGATTTTGCTTGTCCTGGAGCTTTCTTTGTACTCATTCTACTTCATATTTTCAATGGAAGTATCGTACTTGTGGATTATAATCGAAGGATAGCTGTCGGGTTACTTTTCCTTCCGGAAAATCAGTACAGAGCCCGTGATTATGCTCTTTGAAAGTTTGTTTGGGGATAGCTTTTGAACTCTGTTTTCCTTTTCATTCTTTTTTGACCCGCTTAGGTTGCTTTTGGGAAAGCTACCAAAACCGTTATTCCTTTGTCCTGTTTAAGTCTAAAAAACCAGTTATAGTCTACGAACGTGGATTCATGCATCGCGGTTTGATTTGTAAGAGTGATGATCAGTTTAGGCCCTAACATTCCTTTGACCACCACTAAATTTTCGGGGTAATGGATCTTTTTATAGTTTATTTCAGACACAGTCGCTGGAAATTGGTTGGACCCTTTATTCTATTTTGCTTTTCTGAAAAACCCCCTGCAATATGCCTTTTTCTAATATACCAATTGTTTAGTGTCAACCTGCACAACCCAAAGAAAAGGTCAGAAGACAATGCGGTATTACATGATGTGTTCTCTCTCTCTCTCTCTCTCTCTCTCTCTCTCTCTCTCTTCCCCGTAGTGGATGTTCCCTCTTGTATTACAGCTGAGTTTGGAGTTCTAGAGCAGTATGTGCTCTTCGTTGGAGTGCAAGTCTGTGAGGTGATGGCTTCACGATTTGGCATCATCTACTTATTTGCAATTTAAAAAAAAAAAGAACTCCCGCACATCGTGTGTTCTTTTTTTAAAAGATAGTATTAAAACATTCTTAATTCAACAGTGCCTTTTGTTGGTTTCGAAAGTTCACCCAATTTTATGGCCCCTGTGGCTCTAACCTGCCTTCATGGGTGATCAACAGAGTCGCAATATCTTTTGATGCTCCACACGATTCTTCCGGAATTTCATTGCCTATTTGAACCATGAAGTCTGTTGTTTTACTTTGTTCATTCTCGCTCTGGTTTTCTTTTTTCTGCCTTGTCCATTGCCTAAGATCGACACCCTCTTACTCAATGCGTTCCTGATATTGGGTATCTTAATTCGTTCTGAACATGATGTGTTGTCCTGCATCCAGTTGGCCTTCTCTTGAGAGCCTATACTGAAAAGAAGATGAGCCAGGAAAAGTAAATCACGGCGGCAAGCCCTTGAGAAGTCCCACGTGATGTCGAGGGCAGTGAAAGAGGCTCCGATTTGTCAGAGTATTGAGAGCAACGGGTACAGCTGCTGGTCAGTATTGAAATCTCGTGACACGGAGAAATTCGACATCCTAAATAGGAGTCAGCTGAGTGGCCCTTCCTTTGCAGAAACAAGGTTGGCGAAGAAGGACATGGATCATCTCGTGGATAGAAATGACAAAGATTTACGAGTCCCTGAGTTGATGATCTGCTACGGGGAGAGCTCTTTCCTTAAAGTCAAGGACATCTGCATTGATGAAGACGTTGATTCTCATGAAAATCTCGTGTCTGAAACTGACAGGCACAAAGGCCCCGGTAACAATTTTCTTGGTGGCAAGGATAAGGAGAGCAATTTATCATATGGACGGATCGATGGTCATTTCTCCGCTGCAAACTGTTTGAACTGTTCAGAATATCATTACTTTGAGAATGCTGTTAAGCCACGTGTTCCAGCAAATTTAGTACCGACTGAAATAACGGCAGATGACGTTGCGGATGCCAAGTCCAAAGCAAAAGATGTAGCCTCGGAAATTCTACTCTGCAATTCATCTGATAATGTCTGCAACGGAATCGGACTTCCTTCTTCTAAGGTATGTAGTCATGTACTCCTTGGAGAAGACTACTGCAGTATCTTCACTGACAGTGCTCGGATCTGAAGACTCTCTGCAAAACGAAAGCAAATTATTCTGGTCCTACGACTCGGTGTAAATGACTCTCATCTGCTAAAATATTTATACTTTCTCAGGCCTGGGCCTGTGGCTGCCACTGGTCGGATCTTTAAATAGAACCTTCCTCTGAGTATCTTGGCATCAGAAATATTTCAATGCGGAAGCCTGTTCAACACCGATGTGACTTGTTTATATGTTATGATATGATAATCTCGTTACCAAAAATTTGGCATCTTACCTTTTAGTTATAGTTGTCCTATGTCAAGTGATCTAATTATAACAGTTAGGCCGGCACTTCTGCAGGAGTCATACTCAGAACAGATGACAGATGCCGCCGCTTTGACATCGGCAAGTGAAGTAATTCGAGGTAGCTTGGAAGATGCAAGTGCAACCTCTGGATACCCCTCTTCAGCTTCTAATTCAGAAGATTCTCTGAACCACAGCCACATCGAGAAAGTGCCGGATAATTGCGAAGCCAACCAAGTGTCTTGCCCTCCCGTTTCCAGAGGAACCAAGGACACTCGCCAAGCTAACGAGGCAGAATGCAGAAGCACTCCTTCCGACTCCAATGCTTCAGCCCCTGCATCGACGAGTGGAGAGGAAATTCATACCACCGAGACTCGAAATAAGATGAAACATGACGGGGTTTCCGATAGTCAAACAGAGCGTCCGGCTGATACTTTTAGCGGGGAATCGAGTTTCTCAATGGCAGGCCCCGTATCCAGCCTCATAACTTACTCTGGGCCCATCGCATATTCAGGCAACCTTTCACTAAGATCCGACGGCAGCACAACCAGCACCAGATCCTTCGCCTTCCCTGTGTAAACATAGCCTACAAGTTAAACGATTTGTTTTGTTCTTCTTTGGGCTCATTACTAGAGCCATGAGTCTTTAATCTTCTTAACGGATCATGATTGCTGGGCGCAGATTGCACAACGAATGGAACAGCAGTCCTGTGAGAATGGCAAAAGCCGATCAGAGGATCTTCCGGAGGCACAGGGGCTGGAGGCATGGACTTCTCTGCTGTAGATTCTGAAAAGATTATTACGTTCTTTGAGGTTTGCCTGTAGATACAATATGTTCACCACTGTCTTTTGTTTGTCCCTTTGCTTGTCCACTTGGGATGTCAACATTGATTTGGCGGGACTTTTGGTCCATGCTTTTGAGTTTTGACTGCTGCTGGACTGAGATGTAGAAGAAGATCATGTCTAGGCTGAATTCTTTTTGGTCTTTCAGGTGTCCTTTTTTCATCAGTGATTTATTGATCAATCTAGAGAGCAAGTTCTCCTTCTCTAATTGGCTTATAAGTTGAACATTTCCAACATCTTTTTTGGCTATTTGTTGTTCCGAAAATTCTCCTACATGCACCCGGCGCGTGAGTTCAATTCAGCCGGCTAGACTGGCGGATCATGTGAGCGCCCAGATAGGGGTCAAATGATCCGACCGGCAACATGAGATGGAAACACTTAGGCGCTTATGGGGTAAATGCGTGCCATTTTCTTTTCAATAGGAAAGAAGAATTTGCAGTTGTTATCTGTTGCTGCTATGATTTGTTTTGAGTAACTGCCCTTTTTTGAAAAGATTTTCATTAAATGCAATTTGGCTTTTAGCACGCTTAAAACCTTTTAAACTATATAAATATTGATACGTAAGCCTGCATATAATTATGCCATATTAGGATTTGAGTAATATCCTAAATTTTGCCATGAAAGTAAACGAGTACCCTTTTTCCGTTCTAAGTCTGATTTAAGGTAAATTTTGTAGAGGCTTTTCCTCATTTGGAAAAACAAATAAAGTCGAGCCCCTTAGGAAGTCAGGCCCATATCTTGCGCGGGAAGTTGGGCTTGAGCTGATCATCAAGCAAGACGGCCACTTTCGATAGCATAATTCATTTGTACGTCCCTCTCCATTTGAAGACTTCGGTACTAAACCCACAAAAGGCTCCTAATGACAATTTCATTGTTAGGGTCCGTTGATTTGCGAAATATTAAAATTTTCATAAATGTTTTCTTTAAAATAATCGCATGTATCGCTCACAAAAATGAATAAACGAAAAAATATAAATTGCTGCTAATACTGAAAATATTTTACATTAATTAATTATTTCAATTGATTATTTTTAAGAAAAATATTTTTCAATTTTTTTTATTTTTAACGAAACAAACGGAGTCTGGATGCTTTCTATGCTAAAGTGAAGGAGATACTACTGCAACTTCATTCAAGCCAAGGAAGAATCTTTATTTCCCTCCATTTTTGTTGATAAATAAAACTATTTTCCAAAAAGAATCCATTGCTAAAGACAAGCATTGAATCATTTTCTTTGCAACCCAATTCCCTTAAAAAATGCCAATTTCATATTGAAACTTAATTTTGGCCTGAATTTTCATCAACTTTTACTTCGTATGTGGCAATTCTACGTGAAATAAATCCACATCACATACCAAGTGGTAGGAGTGATGGGTTTCGAGGTGGGCCAATTCCCACCCTGGAACCACGAACTAAACTAGATGAGCCAATTTCCAATTGTGGAATAGGATTACAATCCACCTGGTGTAACATCCAAGACATTCCTACATTTATTAATACATAGGAATTTGGTTGCAATCGATGTTATACATGAGAAAATTTGGCAACCAATTAATGTAACTATTACGTTTGAGCAATGGGTTAAAAATTTACGAAGCTAGTTATTTCCTTATATTTGGAAAGTTTTACTCAACATTTTGACAAATTCAAAATATTTCTCGGATTTATTGTTATTTAAAAGCGATATTGGTTTTCTTATTTATAAACCGATTTCCTCGATTCTTTGTTTTTCAACCGAAAAAGCTACTGGGAGAATTACCAAAAAAGTCATAAACCTATTGCAATTATGCCAATTTAGTTCTAAATTTTTTTTGGCCAACTTAGTCCTAAACCTTTTACAATTGTGCCAATTCAGTCCATCCGACCAAAAAACGGACACCGGCCGGCCGGCAAACGATTTTTTAATAATTTTTTTTATTTTTTTCGATTTTTTTAATTTTTTAATTTTTTTTCTTCCTATCTTCTTCTTCCTCTGGCCAGCCGGCCAGAGGCGAGGGCCGGCGAGGTCAGCCTCACCGGCCACTGGCGAGGCTCGCCCCCACCGACCACTGGCGAAGGCAAGCCTCACCCAGCAACGGCGAGGCCATCGTCGCCCAACCAAGTCGAGGCTTGGCCTCGCCCAGCCATGGCGAGGTCGAGCCTCGCCAGATCTGGTGACCTCGCCCAGCGACGGCGGCCTCGCGGTCGCTGGGCGAGGCTCGCCTTCACCAGTGGCCGGCAGGGGCGAGCCTCGCCAGTGGCCGGCGAGGCTGACCTCACTGGCCCTCACTTAGCCGGCCGGCCAGTGCCGGCCAGAGGAAGAAGAAGATAGGAAAAAAAAAAATTAAAAATTAAAAAAAATTAAAAAAATCGAAAAAATTATTAAAAAATCGTTCGCCGGCCGGCCGGCGTCCACGTCAGCGCCGACCGGATGGACTAAATTGACACAATTGTAAAAGGTTTAGAACTAAATTGGCCAAAAAAAAAAGTTTAGAACTGAATTGATACAATTGCAATAAGTTTATGACTTTTTTGGTAATTCTCCCAAAAGCTACTATTCTTTTGGCTCCCTCTTCCATCGGTAAGTCTCACTCTAAACTTATATTTGTAGTTTTCCTCCATCAACAAGTTGAGACATTAAACTTAGCCTTTGTTGATATCATGCTTATTTCATTTATATTAACTTCTAATTCATTAGTACTGGGGGTGACTCCCTTCTTTACTTGGCTAAAGAAGATGAATACCTCCTAAATATCTCCTCTTATCTTATGAGAATGCGTTACATGCTTAAGTTATTCAACTAGGAGTCACATGAAGAAATTCTATTGTAACACTTACCCTCTTTATTCTTTTATTCGATGAATTTCGACCTATGAGCATTAAATTAACTAACCATGGTTAACTCGTCTCCTTTCATTCTTTGTACTGACCATGTATAAATCGAAAAGGGAGAGAGAATTCCCAAGAGAATGCCCCACTCCATTACTTCACTAATCACTCTCCACTTCCCTTTCAATTTTCACTTTCAATTCCAAGAGTAAAAGCAAAAGATCCCATGTGCATATTTTACTGAAGTCTTAAGTTCATTTCTGGGTTTGAACGAGAAAAACTCATTAATTTCCTCCACTCTTCTTAAATGGGTTTGTCACTTTCAAGAGAAAAATCATTAATTTCGGTTTTTGTTTTACTTTGAAGGAAAACTAATGCTTTGTCTTTATGCAAGCTATTATCAAGATAAGTAAAAACTCTAGGTGCTAAATTAGGTTGTTTTAATAAGTACTTGACTTAGTTGTTCAATGTGTGTTTACTTTAATTAAGTTTTATGAACATGTGAGTAAGTTTGGTAATAGCATGTTGGGTTCCTCACTTGTGTAAATTTTGATGATGGTATGTTGAGTCATGTGTTGATGATTTAATTTGTTATATTAAGAAGTATAAGTTAATTCTTTGATGATTTGTGGTATTTTGCTAAAATTAGTGTAAAAATGGCAAAAAATGAGAAAATTACCGATTCGATTAAGTTACCAAATCCGACAAGTTACTGATAGGCAAGTTACCGATTATCACATTAGGAAAGTTACTAATTGGTGGAGTTACCGTTACTGAATGTGGAATTGCCAATTTTAGCAAGTTACTGAATTAGGAAAGTTATTGATTTTAAAGGTTATCAAAATTCAAAAAAAAAAAAATTCTTTTCTCATGCTTTCTATTATCTAGATATCTTAGTCTTTCATGTATTTTTAAGCATCATAATCTAATAAATGCATATTCATTATATTTGAGGAAAGTATACATAGAATGTTGATGTTAAACATGTTCATTTAACCATAGTTATGTAAAATGGTGTAATGCATAAAATGTTGATGTGGAATATGGTTAAGTGAAATAATGTGGTGCATTGAATGTTGATCTTGATCATCTTCACATGCATTAATGTCGATTGATAACATTGAATATTGAAAAAAAAAAAAAAAAGTGTTGTTGTCCACGTGAGGGTGATGACATCGCCCCATGTGTCGGGATGTTACTGAGAGTGTTTCAGGATGCTTCAGAAGTCAAGATGCCCTATGTTTAAGATTATGTATGAGTATGGCGGGATGTCCTGTGGATACATTGTGGGATGCCTCGTGTATCGAGAAGTCCCAGGAGTGTTTGAAAGGAGAAGTGAAAAAGATTGTGCATGCTAACAAGTATACATATATGCTTATTGATAAAGCACCAAATGATACTAATGTATCAAGAAATTATATAACTTACGTATGCATTGAGTAGATAATACTATACATTCATATAAGACCCTTGCAAAAAAAGTAAGGTGTGTGCTCATGCATTAATTACATTACTCCGAATGCTTGTGATTGTTATGCCAGGGCAAGTGCAAAGGTAAACTCCTATTTTTGACTTAGAGATTTCACTTGCTGGATTTAGGCTCATTCTTTTATTTTTAAAACATGTAGGATGGCCCTTCCATCGCTACTACTTTTTGGAGCCCCGGCACACATAGAGTATGAGTATAAGGAGGTTGTGTTACCTAATATGATTTTTACATATATCAAGCTTACTACCATAGTGGGTCAAAGTAGGACTTGCCGAATGGGTTTCCCATCGGTTTGTAGCCTGATACTCGATCTTTGGTGGTGATTGGATGGAACCGCTTAGAAGTTTTGGTGGTCCTCCTAGTTATGTTGCCAAGAACTGGTATTGGGGGAGGTTATTGATCCTTAAACTTTGGATCGGTGTTGTATAGGCAGGCTTTTGAGAGCGAGGGTATGGTAGTGAAGATAGGAGTAATCAAAACCTTCACATGTGATCTCTATTATGAGGCATTTTGTAAGTGATGCCTATGTTCATTATTAAGTATGTGAGATAATGATATGACTTGTTAATTATTTAATCGTGCTTTTTCTTACAAATAAATCAATGGGAAAGAAATTTAATATGACACGTGTAGCACTTAACGTACCTAAGCGTCACACCTAGTCTTGGGAGCAGTCTGACCAATTTGCTTTAGTTTCCAAGTGGTCCATGAAACCAGCAACAAATCCTTTTTTCTTTTTCTTTTTTGTTCAAGAGGAAAGGAAATTGAATCAAAATTGATGAAGAGTAAGAGAAAGCAAAATTCAGTTCTGCTTGAATGAACCTTACATTTTCTCTCTGCTAAAACCAGTAAGTACAAAAACCCTGTGTGCTACTTACATTCTCGAAGAAGAGTGAAAATGGAAGCTTCGGAGGTTGAAGCAATTATCCATTGTTGCGGAGGTCTCTGTGTGATCACAATTGGCCAAAAAAAAAATCTAGAGAAAGAGTCAAGAGTCAAAATTCAAGATAAGACAGCGAGAGTATCACTTAGAACCGGCTGGTTCAAACGGTTCCTTTTGCTCACCCCTATTGAGTGGATTTAGGGCTATGTTCATCATCACTGTTCATGGTCTCCAACCTCACCCAACAATTTGGTATCTTATGTGATTATGTAAAATCTCTTAACATATATTTTTAGTCTAAATAGAGATAAAGAAGCAAACCACCTAACGCAGTTATAGCTTAAACTTCCATTTGGCAAAAGCTCTTAATCTACAATATTCTAGTTCATATAATCCTTCTCAACCAGACTACAAGCTATCCTATCTTTATATTCCCAGTGTAATTGGTAATTAAGCTATTATTGACCAAACTCAAGACTCTTGCTCAAGTCGAATGCAATGTCACCATGACATGAAACGGCGTCTGATCTTGCTTTTTCTTCTTGACGATTATCATATAGTGCTGAGGCTAAGCCCTTGAAAGAAAAAGAATCAGAGAACGTCGCCTGCAAGGAAGGGAACCTGCCCTCTTCTGTCATATCATTGGCATCAAATTTCTGCTTTTTGGTCTCCTAATTTGAATTATTAATGATAGCCAGCAGCCTAGTTGGAAATGATGATTTTCCATTTTAATTTGAGATTCAATACCACTCCTTCAATTTTTATTCTTGCGCTTGCTCTCGTTCTTGTGTTTTCAGCGCATTTTGCAGGGTCGGGCTCGCTTTGCTTCTAGGGTTACCCATGTGCACAATTGAAGTTGCACGAAAATGGACACGGTTTCGACCAAAGCCTTGCGATGCCAGTTGGCAAGTGCCCGAAAAGTCTCTCTAGACACAGCTGGAATTAACCCTGATATACAGCTTGGTCCCGCCAATGTGGTCATCGAAAAGATTGCCCTGACCATCCTCACAGTCTCTTTTGACCAGGTTGCACCTCTTCATTTTGAAATTACAGTTTTCCATTCTCATTTTCATAATTTAGAATCCAGATTTCATCAATTCACGTAGAACAATCCTGTGACATCCTATGCTCAACCATCTAAAACCTCAAAACCCAGTTGTCCAAACGCTTGCTCGGCCACCACAATCATTTCCTGTTGCCTAACCTTGGCAAGGGGCCTATGTTTGTGGGTGCACATGTCGTGTGTGTCCAAGAATAGGGTGCCACCTCGACCTCAGTAATCTAATGTAATCACAACCGTCCATCACTGGCCATTGAGAGCCCACAACCTCAAATTTAGGTTGTGGAAGCATGGAGATCCTCGATCCAAGGATGTTAACAACCACGGCAAGATCCATGTGATCATTCTAGAGAGAAAGGGAGGTGCCAGCTTCATTAACTGGATATATCGGTATCAGAAATATCCATTGATCAAACTGAATTAAGAGGTGCATTACAGGTACCATTCACCATATCTATAGGCAATGTGAAGGGGGGTATTGACGTTTTTATGTGTCTACAAATAAACACAGGTGCCTAAATGTTAATGGCAGATGATTAGGATACTTTTTGTTGATTAATACACCTACAAATAAAATAAAATAAAAAACCTAAATCATTAGACATTTTGTCAACGGACGCAGCATCCTTCATCATTTACCCCTAAAATGAGAGGATTGGAACAACATCCTTGTGAAAAGACTGACCCACGGAATGTGATGAAGCAAATGTTGGCATAAGGTGTTGATGGGGAAGCGTGTAGGAAAAAAAATGTTGCGAGTCCCTAAGGCCACACTGACCCCACAATGAGTTGGGGACATAACGCAACTCAAAACTGCGTGAAAACCTCCTAAAACGAAGCTAAGGCCTAGATTTTCTTGTTGTTCTTTTCGAACTCTGCGTTTTGTGTTCTGTGTTGTGTCGTTCTCTCTCTCTCTCTCTCTCTCTCTCTCTCTCTCTCTCTCTCTCTCTCCCGCGCCAGTATTTATTCAGACCAGACGCCTGCTTAAGAGACTCGCATATGCAAGTCTCCCGTTGAGACGGAGATGGATTCGATGGTTATTCCTGCGAGGCTTTGCATTCTTAGCCTGAGCGTGCTCGTTCTAACCTTGTCCTACGCTTCTCACCGAGTTCATGCACTGCCTTCTCTTCAGCAAGGTTCTCTCTCTCTCTCTCTCTCTCTCTCTCTCTCTCTGTGCTGCCATGTGAACATAGGTTTGCTTGGTAATGTTGTCCAGCGCAAGAAGCTCAGCCTGCTCCTCTCAACTCGCCAAGAAAGCTCAGACTCTTCGAGCAAGTCACCGTGAGCAATCCTACCAAACTAACTGAGAAGCTCATTGTTCACATTAGTTCCTTTTTCCAGCTTAATTAATGTTACTTTCCATATATGTGCAAGCTCAACTTTAACTTCCATCTTTTCATCTCGCTTTCAAATGGGAACAGATAAAAGGACATGACAAAGAAGTTTCTTTGGCGGCGCAAAAGCAGAAAGAAGATAAATCGGGTAATTAGTTAATTTTAAATTCTCATGGATCTCATCCTAACATATTGCTAGATTCTTTTTTGTGAAGCATTCTTCCGCATTTTCTTTTCCCCTCCTATTACTTTCACCAAATCACGGCATCTGAACCACCTAATAACACTAGAGACACAAAAGCAAATTGACAAAATAAGTTCGATATACCAAGACGACTTGGATCATCAAATGAGGTTCATTTGTGAATATTCCTCCGCTAACAATTTAGCACATCATCGTAGAAAGTACTTTATCACAGATTTGAGACTCGAAATTATTCATTCGTACATGTCATTGAATGACTGTATGTTATGATCCTCACTATCTCTAAAATAGAGTAGGATAAAGATGTGGAAATGTTGAAATATATAAAATCGGTCACATGTCACTAGATTCATTTTACATAAGCGCTCGGTTCATGGCTGGCTATGGCACTGTAGATCATTTATATTAAAAAAAACTATATTAAAAGCTTGTCTTCTATTTTAATGTCCAAGGGTACTATGGCCTTGTTTCCCTTTCAAACATGACATTGTTCGACTTTTTTTCCTTTAAAGAGAAAATAACCGTCATGAAGCGTGTCAGCCCAAGTTCATGTTTAGCTTGTGAATATAGTTTCTCTTTGTAGTCTAAAATAAATTATTTACAACCGATGCAAAGGGCAAATAACATGTTTCTTTTTGCTATTTTTCATTGTTTTTTAGTTGAAAAAGCAAGTTGTTATCCTTCTACTAATGACATCAGAACAGGAACAACGTGATATAAGCAACGCTACAATTTAACCGCCTATATGAAAAAGTTTGTTGTGGTCGCATCATCGGTCCTTATCACAATGTATTCATAGTTTGGGACCATAGCTTAAATAGAGATATAGATGAATTACCTCTCTAGCTAGAATATAGGAAGAGGAAACCTAAGTATATGTTAAAGTGAGGCTTAGATCGCTTTAATCTCGAGTTTCATTGAACTTCTCATGCATCCGCCTAGCACGGAACAATTAAAACACGAACAACGAAATGACTTGGAAGATCTGCATGGGGACCAGCTTGAATAAGGAACATACTTCGTGTACGACCAGTAATTAATCTAACCTAGGACCCAGAAAACCGTTGCTACAATCGATGAGATCAGATTGTTTATCATTCTTTTTAGCCGGTGACGGTTCCTTGTAAGGACAAGCAAAGCGAGAACAAGAGATTGCGAACATAACATGAGGAACGTGTTTCAAGCGGACCTCATCGTACCAACTCCCAACATCATCTCCGTTGATATCATTAACTTAATGATCGGGTATAGATTAACGACAAGCTAAACAAGTCTTTTTTTTTATGGGTTTGATGTGATATGTCCCAGGTGGGGATGGCGCTCGGGGCAGAGAACCGGCGACGATGACGCATGGGAAGGACAAGAGAGGGACATGGAGAGAATGGGTGGAGGGGACCGACCCGACCCAATATTTTACCATGGATTATTCCCACGTCCGAAGACGACGCCCGATTCACAACAAGTCCTTGCCGGTTGGTCCATGAAAAAGCCCTTTGCCACCTTGATTTCTTGCCCTAGGAAAACATATATGTTTATATATATAGTCTCTCTTTTTTAGGACACTCGAAACAAAAAACCCCCTTGTTCGCCCTACAAAATTTTGTGAAAGACAGGAAAACCATGTCTTTTCTGGGAGTAGGGAAATGAGGGAAGTGTCTCAAGCATCTCTCTCGTGGCCGACATTGTCGAGCAAAACCCTAAGCTTTGGACCCCCACCCCGACCACGAGCATTCCCATGGTGGCCCTTATCTCTTCGTCTCGTGCATGGAAAAGTTTCCGTAGTTTAATAGATTCAGGGACAAAATCAAGTACAGTCCAAGGCCAGTCAAACCGGGTCGAGCGTTCTTTTAGCTCATGAAACTACGAGAATGAATCGAATTTCGTGCTCGTTATCATCTTTCGTGCAATCTTTGCATGCCGTACGGTTTGGAACGTGTGCATGTGCATGGAGGACTTTCGGTCCGAGAATGCTTGACACGAAGCGATGATGTTGTTGAACGTTCCGATGATTGTACAGAGCCCCACGGCTAGTTTCATTCTCAAACGCAGAGAAAATGGTGGAGTGGGCTTTTCATTTTTTGAGAGTTCTTGGAACTTGCAATATATGGTTGTTCGATGCAAGTATCTCACTTTGTGGCTGGGCTATAATTTTTTCTTGTTAAAGAAAGTAATGCTAGGAATTTAGAGTTTTAACCAAAATTATGTTCATTACGACATGCGACTATGAGCATTATTTTGATTTTCAATAACCGATAAGATTGCGTTAGGTTTTCAAGACAAACTAGCTTGCCAAAAAGAACAATGCTACAAACTTTGTCGCGTCTTTTTTTGGTGAGTAAGTATTGGCGGGAAAAGAAAATCTCCGAGGTTGCTAGCGTTTTATTGCTTTTTGAACATGTGATAATCCTACGTTGTCCCTCAATGGCCTTGTCCGACCTAGAAATTAGTAGTAGTTTTGCGGTTTGAATGTGGACAAGAACAGTGAGTTGAGTAATTTTTGTTGCATTGTTGGTTAATTGATATCAACCGGGCAAGGTCAAGGGATCAAGGGGTCTTTCTACTTTTGTCCAAAATCCAAAATCGTCTCTCTTACTTCTTTTTTATTCAAAACCGTCGTTATACTTTTAAAAAATTTAGTTAACTTGTTAACTTTTTTCTTTTACCAATCAAATTTTGCTAACATGGATCCACATTGCTATATGGATGTGGAAGGCACGTGTGATGTTATGAGTCACTTAAACCTATAATGTGCCACATCAGTATATATAAAAGCTAGAAAACTTGAGAGAGAGAAAGAGAGGACCAATTAAGAAGTCATATCGCAACACTAGCCCCAAAATAAGTAGCAGTAAAGATCTCTTGATGGTGAGAGTGAAATTGATCATGATAAGTGTTTTCAACGCAGCCACCCTAGTCACTCGAGCTCGAAGCTTGCGTCCACCATGGCCACATCTGACTTCGAAACTTACGGCCATGGTTGCTCTAATTTGAGATCTGGGCTCGAAGCCATCATCACCACTTGAGCTTTTGAGTCACGGCCATGGTTGCAAAGGGTGATCGTGAGTGAATATTTACAAATTACATTTTAAAAGAAGAAGAAGATACTTCACCGTGTTGACTTCACGTCATCAAAGTCCACGATTAAACCGTCCAGGTCAAAGGAAGAGGCAACATTTTAAAAATTGGAAAAAATAAGTTTCAAGTCAAAAAATATTTAAGAGCGTTAATGCCATATGATCAAAATCTGTCATCAGTGTGTCCCGATCAAAAGGAGTCGATGCTTAGAAAAAGTAAAAATAACCCACATCGTTGAACCGATCGAGGGATGAACTATGACGCTTTTTAAAAAGAAGAGGGATGTTTTTAAACTAAAAAAAAAAAACAATAGATTAACAATTTGAATATTAGGCAAAAGTAGAGGCATCACTTGTGACCAATGTACTCAACCTATTGTCTTCATTTAGATTAGTCTTTAGATTTTCCCAAACACCAACCAAGAGAAAACCCTATCCATTCTCTCTTACTTTTCGCCTTCTCTCTTTCCCAGCCTCGACTTCCACCGCCACGCCACCACTGGAGCTGTCAATCACCTCAACCACGCCTCTGGCAAGCTGGGGAGCATTCCGTTGGCGTCTGCACAGTCATCGCACCACCAAAGTCGCGCTTGTTGGCTCTGCTTGCGTCCAGAATTCTCTCTCTCTCTCTCTCTCTCTCTCTCTCTCTCTCTCTCTCTCTCACAATGGCGCGCCTCCACACTTGAGGTCGGCAACAATCATCGATCACGGAAACTCATTTACAACCACCACCACTGAGCCCCATGTTGCCTCCAATCGAGCTGTGCCGAAACCAGATCTAAAACTTGTAAGCTCGACCCAATTCTTGGGTCCGGGACTCATCACCACCCTCGTCTCCTTCTCACTGAAGGCGGCGGTGATAAACATTTATATGTATACATGTACATTTACATGTATATACCTATCTGTGTAGAGAGAGAGACAGAGAGAGAGCGAGAATGTATGTGGATGTGTGTGCACGCGTGCACACGCGATGGTTGTTGCCAACTTCAGCAGAGCCATGGACACTGGATACATCATACCAAAAGCGTCACCAAGCACCACGATAGTGGATTACGTCAAAGCTGCCAAACAGCACTTATGCACTCACCGAACCTGCCAAGAGCGACCGAAGTGGCATGACGCGAGGCCCTGAAGAAGCTCCCGGAAGGGAACTTCTCAGTTCATCATGCACAACACAGTCGATGAAGCCAATTGAAACTGCTTGTCACGAGGTTAATTCATCTAAGAGCATATTCCATGATCACAGTATTTGCTCAAATTCATCAATCACCTCGAAGCTGGATTCACTTCATGTAAGGGAATCCCAGAACAACACTTGGTTTATGGTCGTGAATTTAACCCAAAGACAAGCATATCCTTCCGATGCACTTGCAAAAGCATGACCCTGCCATAAAGGGGGCAAAAAGTTGCGGCAACGTAAGGAACCCGAGAGTCGCCAAGTTTCAATGGAAACCCGGCTCATGTTCTGTCCATTAAATTCAAGAGTGAGCAGAACATTGGTCTGGATTGATTGGAAAGGTCGGAAAGGTAGGGGGTGACTCTTGGAGTCGTTAGAAAGAAAGAATGCAGATCCTAACATTCGCCCTCGCATGAAGGCCGGTGAGATTCCAAAAGAAAATGAATGCAAATCATAAATGGATAATACGAAGTAGACTTCCTTCGTTAATACCATGTCAAAAGTGTGTGCATAACCATTAAGTTTAAATTAATAAAATACGTGCACATCGTACTTTAAACATTAGCTAGTTGGAACATGTTGGACTTTCACACGACACTTCTTCTGTGAATCAGATATTCAGAGACATTCTTCTAACTGAACTCTTCGCTGTTGGCACCCCAGCCAACCACTCGAAAGCTAAAAATAATGACTTCTTTTATATTTCATAGCAGCAGAGCAAGAGCATTATTCGCAGTCAGATCAGAAGTACAAATGACCGCCTTCCAACAAGAACTAGTGAAAGACATAAAAGCGGAAAATAAATTTTTCTTCCTTAATCATACATTCTTTCCGCTCAAAGGAACAACACAGCAGCATCAAATCAGACAGTGGTTATGTATCATTTGGAAGTATAGAACTTGTCTGCTAACACAAACTGGGATGACCATAAGAACATATTGATGAGAAAACATGTATCATTGTGTAATACGAGAGTGAATTATTCCATGATTCATTGTAGAAATATATTTCACTTTTTCATCAAATCACATGTCCTAAACAGGAGAAAGAAAGAAAGCAGAGGCCTAAATAGCAAGCCAACCTCTCCAAATGACCATGAGAAAGAATGACAGAAACCAAGTAATTTAATAGTAGTCTTATTCAAGTAGTTCATAAGGGCAAATGAACAATTCTTTCTACCACTATTGGTTATTAACACTGCTAATCCAACAAATCTTGACAAAGTCCAGCCATATCTTGACATCGCTCAAGCATAGAATAGGGATTAGCACCAAAAATTTACACATCAAAGTGATTATTACCCGAGTTCAGAGGCAGCAACTATAGCACCGAATCAACCCATTCTCATTGCAATCCAGGCACCTCCGAGTCTGCCCTTCGTCCTCGTCAAATATCTTCCTACTACCGTCACAGCTCAAGCAGGGCAGGAATCTTGCATCCCCACAAGTCTCGCAGACAGATCCCGAATCTATGACAGGCAATCCGTCCAAGAGCTTCGCTAGCTCGCCATCCTCATTGAGTTGCCTAATCTCCTCCGCCCCACCAACATGTTTCCCCATTACAAAAACTTGAGGCAAGCTAAGCGCCTTCCCTCTAAGTGCGCTCTGCAGCTCGCTCTTATACGAAGAATCCATCGAAATGTCCCTCTCATCCACACGCACTCTAAATCCCTTCAGTATCATTCTCACAGCACAGCAATCCTCATAAGTCTTCCTAATTCCTCTCAAACTAGTGAAATAGAGCAAGACCTTATCCTCTACGCCGCCCAACCAGTTCTGATCATCACACGCCAGAGTTTTAACACTGGCCGGTCTCACGGGCTTAACTGTTTGTGTTTGGCTCGGATTGCTCTCCGATTGCCTAGAACACAACGCACGCCTGTAACTATAAACCACATTGGGGTCCATCTTGGCCAACAGAGCTTCCTCGGACAAATGCTTCCACAACGGCTTCGTCTCCGAAGGCGGGCTTATCGCCAACATCTCCGACAACTTCACCGGAAAAGATGGCGAATCACGCACGTTCCTAACAGACCCATCAAAGCTCGTGTACCTACAGGAACTGGGTTTCGTCGCAAGGCCGTAATTCGAAGAATGCAGCTTACCGGATGGATTCTCGGAGCCGAAATCGGAGTCGTCGAGACCGTCCATGAGCTCCCAAGTGTTGATGACGGAGTCTGGCGAGAGCGACTTCCTCGCCTCGCCGTCGGCCAGAGCGTCGTCGTCGCCGCCGCCGTGGCCAGTGTTTCGACCGGAAAAATCGGGCCTTTCGGCGGCGGAGGCGAGGGCCGGTGTTTCGGCCGGGTTGGTGAGGCGGAGGGAGCCGTAGGTGGTGGAGGTGAGACAAACCAGGTGATGGGTGTCGCCCCTCCGGAGAGGCGGGTGGTGAACGAGCGGGGCTGGGAGAGAGAGGGCACGGGCCTTCTTGAGCGGCGACGAGTCCAGGGAGAGGGCGGTGGCGGTGGAGTACAGAGAAGAAGAGGACGGAGACTTGTGGTCTTCTTCCGGGTACTTGCTGAGGAGCGCGTCCAGCCTTGAGGCCGAGCAGCCCATGAATGAAACCGAAGATGGAAGGGAAAATGCCTCTGCCCTCTCTCACTCCCTGGAAAAGTTTGCTTTTTTGGTTTCTGCTGCTGATTTCTCACTCACTCTCTCTCTCTCTCTCTCTCTCTCTCTCTCTACTGATCTCTTTCTGGAAATGTCTGAAGTTTGCTTTTTGGCTTCTGCAAATGTTTGAAGTTTGCTTTTTGGCTTCTGCTTTTGACAGAGGAGAGAGAAAGAGAAAGAGGGTCTTTGGTTTTCTTGATGAGGAGGAGCTTTCAAGGGTTGGGCGGGGGGAAGAAGATGAAATGAATGCAGCAAGGAAGTGAGACAGAGATGGAAGGACGTGGATTCTAGGATATCGTTTCGATTCGGATCATAAATGCTTTCCTCTTTCTTACCGCGAAGCGTCGGCGTTCATGGCGATCTTTCGGCCAATCTATAAAAAGGTTAGGACTGTGGAGTTCCCGTCCTTAAATTTAGTCAGCTTAGCTATGATTTTGGGGTTGCTGGTTCATGATAACGGATCGTGTTTGTTCCTTTTGAGGCGTTTCCGAAAAACACTAGTGGAATTAAAACGAAACCAGCACTTATTGCTTTCTCAATCAAGTATGCAATTGGTCCGACTGTAAAAAGTAGATTTTCTTGTCTGTATGCTCGTCGCGGGGACCGCGTTCGTCTCGCGACAGCGATGTAGACGTGAAAAAGTCTTGGTCCTCGCCGCGTGATTAGCGACCGTGCCTCGAGGGAAACCCCAAGATGAAGATGCTTTTCCCAGTAAGTGAAAGAAATTCGGAAAATCGACACTCGACTTTAAAAGCGACTCGCGTAATTTTGTCGGGAGTTTTGTTACCTTTAAGGCAATTGTTATGATGTTATTCTTCTTCTTCTTTTCATTTTCTCCAATATGAATATAATCTATGACTGAAGATGTTTGACAATGTTTCTTTGATGTCGGCATCTCGCGCTGGCAATACCATGTCTTGTTTAAATTAATTTAACCGCAAGGCATTATCACAATTTTTCATATCAACCGCATTTACCTTAAAATAATTTCCCTATTACAAAAAACAAAACCAAACCAGATACACATGCCCCACAATTACACAAACTAACTTTTGTGTCACAAAACTTACCACAAACTAATATACACGTGACACATTTATCCAAATTTTGAAATTTTTGGCAACTCAAAAATCAATTTCGAGTAAATATACAAATTTAAAATTTCTTTGTGACAGTACGGATATATCAGTTTAGGGTATTTTATGATACATATTTAGTTTAAAGTAAATGTGGCACAAGTGTACCAATTTAAAATTTGTTGTATTATTAACTTAAAAGCAAATGATACAAATAGTCCATAAATTTTAAATTCGTATGATGTGATCTATAAATTTAGCTCAATGTGTAATATCATTTTGAACTTTTAATTGGTTTGATCTAATATCTAAATTTATGGTACATGTTTAATTCATTCATTGGATTATAAGAAAATATTCAATTTTGTCCTTCCATTAACTCAAGTTCATGAACAATATTAAACATTTTTACACAATCCAATAACTAACTTGAACTTATGGCAAAAGTTTAAAAACCACATTAAATAAATTAAAAGTTCATGAACTACATTGCACACTAAATAAAAATTCAAAGACTAAATTATACATTAAACCAAAGTTTAGAAACCATTTATTTCATTATTCCTCAACTCAATTGTTTGTCCGTTACATTTCCTCCTTTTGGACATTATCTATGGCATTCAAGCCTTCATCCTTTCTTTTAATCTCTTTTATGCATTCCTAGTGATAAACTTGAAAAAGGTTTAGACCTCAATATTATTTTCTTGACAAAAAGAAGACTCAAATTAATTTTTTTGATAAATATTTATGATTTGATTGTACCAATAAACAATTTCAGGACTAGCTCGCATTTGTCGTGTAAAAACTTGTACTTTTCACATGCAATGTGCATGGAACTAATTGCTTAAATTGGATCTTTCATCATGGTCAACGGGGAGATTTCGAACATCATATGCTTTTTCCTCACGCTTTCTGCCTCCGAGTTTCTTTGGAAGAAGAAGGAAAGATTTTGCTTTTCGCCTCATGAAAAAGGAGTTTTTAAGTAATAAGAACACGCAGACCCAAAAAAAAAAAAAGAAGTAATAATAACATGATTTTTTAAATTCGATATGAGGAAATACTTTTAAAATATATATATAAATAAAAGGTCATTTTTATATTTCCTCTTGCTTTTGCTTATATGGGCATTAAAAGTCCTAAAGTTTGTCACAAAAATGTAATTGAATCTTGAAACTTGCAAAAAATACAATTAAGTTTTAAAATTTGTCAAATTCATACAATAAAGTCCATATGTTAATTCTATCTAATTTGACTTACGGAAAATATTGATGTTATTTTTTAAATATTTTCTCTCTCCTAAGTGGCAATGACATGGCTAAAACTATATAGTTTTGGTCTAAATTTGATTTTTCATATAATTTTAACCACGTTGTTTGAAGTAAATCTAGACTAAAATTACATCGTTTTCCTCGCGCCATCACCATGTAAGAGAGAGAAAATATTTCAAAAGGTCACGTAAGTTTTAATTCCTTTACCCAAATCATATGGAGTTAATGGAAAGACTAAATTGCATTAATTTGATAAGTTTTACAATTTAATAGCATTGTTACTAGTTTCAATACTCAATTACATTTTTGTGATCAATTTTTGGGGCTTCCCATAACCCCTTTTTTCTTTATTTCCAATTCTTCGAATTTATGTTCCTAGATCACAACTCGATTCGGTTTCATCTATATGTATCTTAGTTGAATTTAATAGGTAAAAAAAAGATTTAAAGAAGAATAAAATCATTAAATTTGGATGTCTCCTAATCAAGCCGAGAACATAGACGACAAATTTTGAGGGCAATAGCCATTAGCCCGTCACCAATTGCCCGCACATTTAGTGAGCATCGGGCGAAGAAAAACAATAAAATATCACATGTTTTAATTTTTAGTAGGTTTCAACCAACAAAATTATAATCTAACATATATATGAAAAATAAAATAAAAATTTTTAAAAAATTGTATCCGGGAACCGCCGTACAACGTAAACTCGGGGGTATTAGCGGAAAAACAATAAAATATCACACCTCCAAAAAAATTATAATCTAACAAAGTGCCGGAACCCCACTTAAGTCGCAATGTGACGAGTTGGGGAATCGAACCCTTGCCAGTGGTGTGGCCAACATATGCCCGAACCAACTCACCTATCAAAATTCTAACATATTAATATCATAAAAAATCTCAAATTGAGATGACAAATTTATCCTAAACTAATTATTGAGCCATTGAAAATCTTGAATTGGTAAGCTCGTGACAAATTTGCCTCAAACTTAACGTAGATTTTCAAGTTGACTTAGCTCAATAATAATACAATAAAAATTGACAAAAACTAATGGAGTTAAATATATAACAAATACATCAATTTGTGGTTTTTTAGTGATTAAAAATTAGTTTATGATATATTAGTTTGGAGTTTTTGGTAACTCGGAAAATTAATTTGTTGTAAATTTATCATAAGTATATTAATGTAAGGCATTTTGTTGTATGAACCATTTCAAATAAGCTACTTCGATAACTTTTATCTAGAAAGGCACATATGAATCTTTTCAATATTCTACTCCACAAAAAAAAATCAATTTTCACGATATCATAATGGCAACAATACGTAAACTATAGTTCTAGCCATTTTTTTTCCTCAAAAACAACAAAATTATTGTGAAAAAATTATAAAATCACCATCAACTATTATAAAATCTTAACCTATTAGATGAATGCGTAATATAATATTTAATTATTCTACTAACTTTTCTTAAAACTAGTTTTTTTTACCAGTACTAAATGTTAACATATTTCAATTGGGGAGACATATAAGGTTCGGAATGATTCGAACTCATAACATCCAACTCTTATATCATATAATAATTTTGTAAGACCACTACTAACTGTTCAAAAAGTTTAAGTTATTATACAAAGGCGCGGTATGATATTTAACTATCCCAACAATTATGATGGTGGTGACAATTATACTATAGATGTTTTAGGGGTGGATGGTGCATTGACTAATTGCTCTGTAGGGCTTGAGCGGTGCAGTTTTTTGTCGGTAAGTGTGTTCGATACGTTGAATGTAGTGGCACGGGTCGATCAAAAGGGATTCAGGAGGCGAGAAGGTACGGACCCAGCACAGGATCAATCAAAAGGGATTCAGGGGGCGAGAAGGTACGAAACCGGCACAGGCAGCAGATCTGTAATGATGAAAAAGCTATCAAATGAGAACACAAAAATCGTTCTTACTAGAATAAAGATGAACTAAAGTTTCGAGGGTTTGTCTCTTGCTAACACACACATCTCACATTAATACCACATGTACCAGCGATGCAGATTGAAGTGGACTGGTGATGAACTCAGTGGACCATCCGGGTCCTGCTGCTGATCCAAGACTCTTAATTTGACCACAAAAACGTAAGCTCAATTTGCTAGCAATGTCGGGTTCCTTAGCTGGTCCAATCGCCATCGCTCAACTTCAGTGTCTCTCTCTGCCTTTTTAGAGAGGCAAAGGCGATCCAGTTGTTGCGAATTACATGCTCGCCTTCTAATGTGGGGATCTTTATCACGTGGCCCGCCGGTTAAAAATTTGTTTTTGCATTCATTGTCAGATAATTGACATGTGAAAAACCGACCCAAAAAAAAAAAAGACATGTGAAAAGATATGATCACGCATTTAATACTTAATGCGCAGGCCACTTATCCGACGACGGGTGAAAAAAAATGGTTTCAACTTTACGATAGTCCTGCAGTGAATGATGCCTTTCATGGCATAGGTATTTAATTGCTTCGAGTTATGGACCGGGTTGGCCTTGAAAAAAAAGGGCTAAAATATGGGTCATAGGTGACTCATCTATGAGTTGTATTTTCGGCCTTGAAAAAATAATGACACACATGATAATCATTTTATTTCCATTTTAAAATTATTTTTTATTTCATAAATAATTTTTAGGAACAAAAATCCATTTGATAATTCAATTTCATTTTTCTATTTGTGGAACAAATTTTTAGTTTAAAACTAAGTTTAGGACAAAAATGAGAAATAGTTATTCTTCTCATCGTTTATCTTCTCTACTAGCCGACCATCCATCCGTCATTGCCCACCACTACTGCTTGTTGTTTGGCTGCCGATAGCAAACGATGGCCGGCAATCGATGGTAGACAATAGATGGTGAATAGTGGTCGTTTAAGAGAGAGAAATTTTGTGTTGTTATTAAACGAATTTTTATTTCAGTAATAAAAATTTTGCATTGTTATCAAATGCGTATTTTTACTTTGAAACTCATATAGGAATAGATATAGGGAAATCTTTTTTTGTTCAAAAAATTAATTTTTGACAAGAACGGTTATCAATTGTGCCTTGAGTTATCTATATTATCTCTCTTCGCTTTTAGTTTATCTTATTTGAGTGTTGACTCACGAACTTTGTGAATATTATCCAGTCTTCCTAGAGTTAGGGGCTAAACTTATTGAGTCAAGTATATCATTAAAAGAAACAAAAATAAACAAGTAATACTCATGTAACGAGTTTTGAAACAATTTCTTATATCTCTGTTTTTTTTAGCAAGTTGGACAACGCCACGTGAAGACTCACCACCTCGACGTCGCACTTAAGATTGCGATCTGGGATAACTTCTCTGCAAAAGATTATTAACTTATCTAATATAAATACGCAGCGCGGTGATTTCTTATATTTCTGTTATTAAAGAATAAATACACAAAAGTCTTTGAAAATTTTCAAAAATGTTCAATTAGGTCCTTGACTTTTTTTTTCTGGTATAATTGTATCTCCAAACTATGCATTGTTTTTGTTTAAATTGGTCATTTTGACAAAATTGTGGACAAAAAATGTTGATGTGACCGTTAATTGACTATTGAATACTGATATTACACCTCTAAGGCATTTGAAGAATAACAAAATAGATAAAAATAAATAAAGAATACAAAGAATAGGATCAAAATTTTGAGAAAAAAATGAAAATAAAAGAGAAGAGAGATAGAGAAGGGGGCAAGGTGCTGCTAGGGTTCGCCTAATTGTTAAGTGGTCGGATAGGGTGGCATAATTTATTATTTAAATATTTAAATACTCTCTCTCTTACTTAGTTTAGTTTTGCTAGGTTTGCCTAGTATTAAGCGTGAAAATTTAATTGGAGAGACAACTAGGGTATCGAAAGATTCAAATTTAGAATCTCTAATTCTGATACTATGTGATATTTTGTAAGATTACTACCGTGTTCTAAAAATTTAAGTTATTAGATAAATGCGTGATTTATTATTTAAATATTCTAACAGCACAACCTTGCTATTGCCTGACTGGGGATGATGATGGCCGGCAAAGGCATTGGCTACTTTTTTTTTTTCGACTTACCCAAAAAAAAAAAAAAGAACTTCGCAAAGTGGGAAAAATTCACAATTATTAAAATAAATGCATACTGTCGTGTACACAAGCTGTAATAAGGCCAATTAAATCGGCCCAAATGCTTGCTCCACACAAACGAAGCCCACCACCGACTAAGCACGAAGATTCGACCCCCAAAAAAAAAAAGAAGAAGATATTTTTCTCAGTCGAACGCAGCCCCCTCCTCCCTCCCTCTCGCAAAAAATCTACCAAGCCGCCCGAAAGCGAGGCGAACCGATTCGCGTTCTTCTCCGAACGATTCCCTCAGCCGATCGATCGCGTTGAACATCAGGTTCGAGAATATTTTTCAGTTCTCCCTCTCCGTGCCTCGTTCGTTCGTGTCGATTCATCGCGATTTCCGCAATCGAAATGGCGTCGCGGTTTGGTTCTTCGAAGGTTTAGATCGATTTGTGGGGGCGCCCGAGCCGTTTGCTCAGGGAGGGCGAGAGATTTCTCGGGGATGTACGTGTCGCCCTGTTCTCTCGTCGTCGTCGTCGTCGTCGTCGAATTAGTTTGCTTTTCGATAGAATCGGCAGAGCTCGGGCTAGGTTAAAGGTTTTCTGGTCTCCTGAATTCGGAAATGGGCTCGTTTATTTTTCTTCATGTCGGACGTTCGAGCCGCGTTTCGGGTCACGTTTCTTAGTTGATTGGTGTTCGGTTGGGCGGCGAAATGCGCGAAGGCGGAATTTTTTTGAGTTATTTACGTTGATGGGTGTGATGAGAGTTTGGAATTCTGGTGGGACTGAAGTGCGTGCATCGGTTCGTGTCCAGTAGCATTACACTTGGCATGCTTTGTTTCCTTCTTTCATGTGATTATGTTGAGAAAGATGACCGTTTTGGCAGGTGCCGCTGTCGATCATGGACGCCAAATCGCAGTCTTCGCCGCCAGATAATGCTGATGTGAAGGCTGCATTCCACAAGCCTTCGAATGACGCGTCTAATAGGAACTATCGGCGTCATTCTCCGTCTAGCAACTCATCTTCATCTGACGGTCTGTTCCTTTTCCATCTTTCTATGGGTGGCTTGTGGTGTTGTGAGGTCTTGATAATTGTCTGTTATATATGTTAATTCTTGAACTGCTCAGTATTGAGTATGTTGACATTAGTGGACAGTGGTCTGTGCTGTGGTTACGATGAAATTTTAGTTTGATTGAATCTTCACTTCTCTATATCACCTTTGTTAGTTCAGTGCGGCACTTTCCGAAGAGTTTAGGTCTCAGATGTCTCTAACTGATTACGTCGTATTGCTTGAGCTGTATTGTTGCTTACGTAATGTGTGAAATTCATTGGCACAACTATGGCTGCTCGGCATTTGATCTTTCATGGCTCAGGCATGCAATTTATTTTCAGCAATATTAGGATATCATCTAATATGTTGCCCCAAGAGGCATAAGTAGAAAAAAAAAACGGTGAGGTTTGCATAAAAATGTACTGCCAAGGACAGTGTCTACATTTTGGCAAATTAGAGGAAAGGCTTTGAGAGGAATTATAGTTGAAAAAATTGGTGGATTTATGTCTCTCAATATTTGCATAGTTACTATAAAATTTAAAGAAAAATCTGCTTTTAGAATCATTCGTGCGCACGTTGGCTACTAGATATGTCAGTACTGAATTATTTTTTTGGTTGATTATTCTGTATCATTATTACCTAAGTGAGTATTATACTGAACAAGCGCTTCTCTTGCTGAAGACAATTTGTTACAAAGCAATTCTGCCTAATAAGTAATATGTGTCTTGCAATATTTTGTCAGTAATTGCTGTTAGATACGTGTCTCTTCATGTTCTTCAGGGAGTCCAGAGCGTGACCGGGCATCTAGCCCAAAGTATGCAAGGGATGATGCATCTAAGCCGCCTGAATATCGAGAAAGAAGGAAGGCTGATGAGAAGGATTTATACAAGGATTCTGGACGGAGCCACTACAGCAGGGGCGGTGATTCATATAAGTATGCCGATCGTCGTGCCTCCAGGGGTTCTCGTGGTTACTCTAGAATTGATGAGCAGACCAGACATCGCATGGATGAAGAAGAGAGGGATCATCGCAAGTCTACTCATGGGGGTCGAGAATCAAGAAGGGGCTCCCATTCTGATCGTACAAGGCGAGAAAATGATTATAGCAGATCCAAGGATTTTACGCAGGATGGGGACAGATATTCCCGAGAAAAGTATGATGACTTAGGTCACAGAAGTAAAGATAGGGAGAAAGAATCTGGGAGGAGAAGCAATAATTTTGAAGACACAGAGAGGGATCGACGTAAGCGGGACGTAGATGATCGAAGTGAGAGAAGGGATTATCAGAGGAGTTCAGGAGATCGGCGAATTGATAGGACTCTTTCTAGAGAAGAATCCAAGGGGTACCATAGTTCTTCTACAGCTAGAAAGGATTCTGATGGACAGCAATCTAAAGAAGGTTATAGAAGTGATCTGAAGGATAGGGACAATCAAAAGTTTGCCAAAGAAAAGAAAAGTACCAATGATTGTGACATTATGAAGGACAAGGATCTGCAGAAAAGAGGAGCAGAGAAGCATTTAGATGATCCAACTGCCTTTAAGAGTGACAAGAGTTCCCCAACCAAAAGACCAAGGCTTTTCAGCTCTGAAAGGGATTCTATCTTCACCAAGGATGGTAATATATTTTTGTCAGTTGTTAACTGGACATTATTGACCACTCTTTTAACTCAAGATGGTCTGGTATTAGTAGTTTTGGTAAATGTGTTTTTTCCTATTTCTTTTTCCTTATATTGCCTTGTTGATTTTATTATTTGTTATGGTAGATGATGCGAAGCACTCACTGGATCTGAAGGAATCTCAGGAGACCAGTGTCAAAGCAAATGAAGCACATCCCCATGCCAGTGGAACTGAGGCTGCTAATGATCTGAGCGCTGCAAAATCTGCTGCTATGAGGGCTGCTGAAATGGGTATGTTCAATTCACCATTTTTGTTTAAGCTCTAACTTCATTATGTGTGGATGGATCTCTTAGCCTTATTATGATTTGATGCATCGCACTTTGGTTAGCTAGGATGCTCCTGTGTTTTGCATGTTGCATTTCTAACTTTTCCTGGTTGTGACTTATCTTGCTGGAGAATGGTTATAAAAAGGTGGTGTCGATTTATTATGCGTATATTGGCCTCTTATAAACAATATTAATTTCCTGCTGGAAATATCCTCTTAGTATTAATTATATCTCCTTGAGGCAAGCTTCAGTTATTCCTCTCTTACAATTTAAATGATAACTTTTCTCTTTCTCTATATTCACAAGGGGATGGTTTTTGGTATGATATGTCTCATTGATATTGATACGTTTTTGAGGCAAAAAAATGCTTCGGTTCATTTTGTCTTATATTTGCAATAGAATTTTTCTCCTCTATTCTCTCAGGGGCATGGCTTTGGATGTCTTTTGGTTAATTAACTGATAGATTCTTCGTCAAATTTGGTTTGCAATGCCTGGCATATGCTTCGATAAGGAATGTAGTATATGTGATGATGAGTTCAATAATATAAGCTCTATTATTTGTTCAGCTGTTTGATTAGTAAAATTGATCTTTCTCATTTATGTTTCATTTTAGTAACATTTTTTACTCCAGTTTGTGGAAATATTGCATTGATTTGTTTTGATTGCTTGGTCTTTGACATTTGCCTAGACTGTCATCTCTTAATTCTATCGTTCCCTCATCAGTGCTTTTGCTTGATGCTTTTTATTATTATGTATTTTCTCACCTTGTCAATAATATAGAATTTAACTTGTTTATGAGCCTTTTTAGGTTTCTTTCGAAGGCAAGGTTATTCTGGGGCATTATAATTTAAGTTGCTATTTCCTGATACAGTAATATCTTTTCCTTTACAGTTTCTCATGAACTGGGTAAATAGTTAAACAAGAAACCTCATACAAAGCTTGTTTAACCTGATTCATTTGTCATACCCTCCTAGAAGCAGGAGTGGCTTATCAATCAAATAATTTAGGAGAACTGTCAGAAACAGGGGAAAGTGATCATCCGGCCCCCTCTTGTGGCAGCACACCTTTTTTACAAAGTTATGCTCGAGTTGATTTCTTTTGTTAATTTATTTTAAGGATGTTATCTAATGAGAAGTTCTCATCTGCTATCCTCCATCACATTAGCGGAATTTTCTGTATTTGGAGATCAATGTTTCTTGAGGTGAAATTATTATGACATATGCAGTGCTCCTTTCCAAGTTGAGGTGTTATTATGATGTTTTGATCTCTGTAACTACAATTGCTTCTGCGGTGATCGTATTGTCTCGTTTAATTCAGTAAATAAGAATCTTGCGGGTGGGTTTGGACCAACTGGCTACTTATCTACTGAACAAAAGAAGAAGCTGCTTTGGGGGAACAAGAAAAATACAGCTACTGTAGAGGTATTGTGATATTCTCTTGTGCTTAGATCTTGCCCATTGGATGAAACTTTCTACACCCGCTTTTGTTGCTTTCATAGAATCTATACTCATGCCTCTCAATCTTTGCAGCCTGGTCACCATTGGGATGTGTCAATGATTGCTGAGCCTGAACGGCAAGAAAAATTTAGCAAGCTCATGGTAAGCCCAATTCCCCCTTTTTAATGTACGTTGTTTTGTAAATTTTCAGTAAGGACTGTCAAGAATCTCTTGTTGCTTAGCCTTAGTAAGTAAATCCTCTTTCATAGAGTTCACTTACTAACACTTTTTTAGAGTCTGAGGTTGCCTTGGTACCTATGGCCAATTGTAGGGTGTGAAGGGCGAGCTCAAGGCGGAGCCGATAGCAAACAGCCAAGATGGGAGCAGCCTTCTGCGAGCCGAAAAACAGAAGGAGCTGCAATTGGATTTGGAGAAACAATACACTGCTGGACTTCGAAGGAGGGATGGTCGAACGGTTGGTCTGGGACTCTAAGGACTTTCAGATTTACGCTGTTTGACTTCTTGCTGCGATGTTTTGTAAAAACTATGCTTCTAGTACATTTAGGTTGTGGTATGACTAAGAAAGATGCTGACTTGCATCCCGGAATTTCAGTTTTTTTGCTGGGAAAATTTGAAGTGCAGCTTTGCCGCGATAACTTGGTATGCCTTGCACAATTTCTTAGCACTTTAGCACATCGAGCATTTACGATCCTCGGCCAACTAATTTATTGGTTGGCTCACAGTCACATAATGACTGCTTACCAGAAGCAGGCTTATTTAACAGGTTGATTCGAGATTTCTTCGGTTATATAGAAATCATATGGTGCTCAGCTACCAATGATCTGAGCGTTGGGGAGTGTCCTTGTCAAAAGAGGGGTGACGCGAATAGGAGACAATAGCGAGGCAAATGAAATGCCTATTCAAATGTTTTTTTTTTTTTTTTTGTCTTCTCAATATTTTCTTATAGGATGTAGGTGCGTTTTGGAACTCCTTTGGAAGGGGCTTTGGGGGCTAAAGGCCTTTGGGCCAAAATGGAGGTGTTTGGGAATTACTTTGTAAGGGGCTTTGGGAGATGCTAGCATTTGCAAGACCGAAAGCCCAAGGTAAGTCTTAGGTTGCCTTGGGCTTTTAGCATTTTCGAAATGCCTCATGTACTGTTCATGCTACTGTTCATATTCTTTCTCCAGCCAGGCCGGCGATTAGAGAGCTCGCTGGTGAGGTCATGGCTGAGGTCGGTGAGGTCACGGTGACCGTCATCGGCCAGTCGCGTGACTTTGGCGAGTCGCAGCAACTGCCCACGAGTAGTGTCATCCCGACGGTCGCATGACCTCCGGCGACCCAGATCTGGTCGCGGCGAGGTCGCGCGACCTCCGGTGACCAAATCTTAGGTTGGCTGACCTCCGTGAAGGGTCGTTGGGAATCGCCCGACCCTAGGTGATCCTTGCCAGAGGTCGCTTGACCCTAGGCGGCCCTCTCTAGTCGTCTCCGAGGCCTGCCTGAGATTGTTGGCGGCCACCTGCCTCGCCGGCGGTCGCCTGCCCTTGTTGATCAATTTTTTTTTTAAATTCTTTTTATCATCAAAGCCTTTTGAACCCCAAATACTATTTTGCTCAAAGGTACTTCAAATGGGCTTTTAAAATATAATTTACCAAATATAATTTACATTTTAAAAAATACCTTTTAACTCAAAGATTTTTGCATTTTTCTAGAGGCTTTCTTCAAAAGTTTTTCCAAACACACCCGTAGTATCTTCATTTGGAGGGGAGAATGCTTATTATTATAACGTCTCTCTCTACTGACCTTTCTCTTCTTTGAAGGTTAATCAATTTATGTTGCCTATAAAAATTATTTGTAGCTAATAGCTAGAGTCATCGTTCTAGCTATCGGATGCGTGATTGTATCGCTCGACTCCTGGTTAAGAAGAAATATCAGGAGTGACTGCTGGATCGGACGAACAAACCATCGAGCACAATTCCTTTCTTGATAGGGCAAAAAGCCACTAACGATTCAAACGCAAAATTTCGGTCGTGGCTCAGTTCGTCTGCCCAAGTCAGAGCTTTCTACTCTCAGGGGATCTCGTCTCATCCTTCTCTTTCATTTTGAAGTTTCACTAAAGATTTAACGATAACTTATTTGAGAAATAGCTTCTTAACAAAATTAGTGACGCACCAGCTTGGGTTTGGCTAAGTCGCGACTCTCTCCATGAGGCAGTGTCGGAAGGCCCTTCTCGTCAAATCCGTCTCGTGAGCACAGGCACCGCCGCGTTAATCATGCTTGGTAGTGGGATTTCGAACGCTGTGGCCCCTTTTGAATAGTAATGTGGTCCGTATCGGAGCGCGACGTTGCGCTGTAGATAGATACGTTGCGGAGTCCGGCCACAGGAACGTCGTAACTAGCAGCAGGCATTACGTCGAACACGACAGAGCTCAAGGTCGGGGACGCACGCTTCCTCAGTCCCCAGAGCCACTCGCGGTGCCATCCTTCTTCGCTCGACGCTCTCATGGCGTTCCCCTCCGTCCGACGGACGAGGGCCTCCCTCGTCACCCTCGCCGCCATCGCCCGCTCGTGCCGTGGCCGTGGCCGCCGCCGCCGCTTCCTGTCCACCGCTTGCAAAGCGACCTCCTTCGCTCTCCCTCGACAACCCCCTCCCGTCCCAAAGCGTATCCCTTTCGCCGTGTCGGCCCACGGCCGGACGTGGCAAGACCCCTTCCACTGGATGTCCAACGTCGACGACCCCGAGTTCGTCGAGCACCTCGGCCGAGAGAACTCCTACGCTCAAGCTTTCATGGCCGACACGAGGGAGCTTCAGGCCCAGCTGGTTTCCGAAATGAGGAGTCGAGTCCCCGCCGAGATTCGTACTCCGCCGGAGCGATGGGGTCCCTGGTCTGTTCTTTGTCTTTTACTATGTTTTTTCTTTTTGCAGATATTGATTACTCGGTCATGATTCCAGACTGGTTTTGATCTTTTTGGTTTTCTTGTTTTTCCATTTGGTGCTACTGATGTTATGAAGCGAGACTTTAGGCCTTTGAGCGACCAAGGAGTGCTCTTTATCATGGGCTCGTACTTTTGTCTGCTTATTTTGGGTGTCTTGGTTGGTTAGTTGCTTGATGCTACGCGAGCTCATGGACTAATGTTGCCTCTTGTTTCCCATGGCGTGAATACCGATTGGGAGGCTTGCTTTGAAAAGTCTGTTTGTGCTTGCTCCCAAGTCCCGCCTATATGGTTTAGTGAAAAAGATAAAAATAAAAAATAACAGCTTTCTAGGAGATGATTCAAATTCATTGGTGTACTTTGTAGTATTTTGATCGCCTGAGGTGCAAGGTACATGCTTTTCCAGATTTCACTGCCCTATCTGCCGCAAGCTTCAAAATTGCCTGTTTTCTGCACATTGTCATGGGTTGATTGACATTCTCCACCTCAACCCATTCCTTTCTGAACGTGCCTTTTGACAGAATTATTTTGACTGTCTGGGTGTTTCCTGGTGTTGTTGTAATTGGAAGCTACAATGCTGAATAAGTGAACTCTACTCACATCATTATTATGGTTAAACAGGCTATATTACCAATACATACCTGAAGGGAAGGAGTTTCCAGTGTTATGTAGGAGGTTTGAAGCCGAAAAAGGTTGGGCAGAAGCAATTCTTAGCTATGTGACAGGACAACAGGGAAGAGAGCAGGTCCTACTTGACTGGAATGAAATAGCAGAGCAACATGGCAAGTTTTCTTTATGCTCATCGACAGCTTATAGGAAAAGAGCAGCGACTTAGTTTGTCTTACTTCGCTTGATGCAAATTTTTGATAAATAGAATGTTAGTCCTTTGAGATATCTCCTTTTTGTTATCAACTTGTTTAGAGCCTGCTTCATTTCTTTTTTCAATGAGTAACTCCTGTTTAGGGTGAGTGGGCTATTCGCTGTAGTCTTTTGACTTATGGCTTTCTGCATTTGTTTTTTAACTTTTGGGTAACTTTTAATAGTGGCAATGTTTTGAAGGTGTAACATTGGAAGTTAATCTCTTTTGACTTATTCAAAAGATAATAATATTGTAGATCAAAATATTTTGTAACTCTAGATTTCTCACAGTAATGCTATTTTTGGGAGATGGGGGAAAATGGGGGTTATGCAAATCTGAGTGGAATATTATTATTTTTTTAGATGAACAAAGGGAAAATTTAAAATTGTGAGTATTTTCCTCCCAATTTCTTTGCCTAGTAGCTCCCAAACAGAGCATAAAAGTCATTTTTGGCGGTTATTTAAAGTTAACAGAAAAGCCAATAAAGCATTAGCCAAAAGATGGGGGTGCAGTTGTGGCTCGTCTTTTACCAGCTGGCTCGTTAAATTGATTTTGATGCCAAATGGCTGGGGCAAACACCCCTCCAAAGGAGCTCTTGCATAGGGTCAGAATTTTTGCTGTTTTTCTCCTATTGGTCTAATAAAGGCTTCCCGTAGTATATATGGATGGAAAAGAGGACACATGGTATATCTTTACAAATGTAGTGACTCTTGCAAGATCCCTTCTTACTTTGACTCGGTGTTGGGTGATATCTTCCCATCGATGCATTAAATAATACGATTCACATGAGTTCTGAGTTTCAGTTGGTAGATGTCTGAGACCAACTTCTGGAGTAAATGAAACATGGTTGTGGATATGATTACTTGAGTTGGAATTCACCATGTTTTTTCTTACTAAAAAGGTATGTTCTTTTGCCACATATGCATCTCTTTTAGAATTGAAATGACTTTTCTATTCATCTTTAGGTTATGTCCATGTGGGTATGTGTCGAGTTTCCCCTGACCATAGCCTTCTTGCTTATACCGTTGACATTAATGCAAGTGAGTGGTTTAAGCTTCAAGTCAAGGACCTTAATAAGGGATGTATACTTCCAAATATCCAAGTCGAAGGGGTTGTTAGTGTGGCATGGGCTAAGGATGGCTCCACTCTCTTCTATACTCTATCTGACGAGCATCAACGGCCTTATAGGTAGTTATATTGATTGCTGAAGTTGATCAAATTTCTGTGGTTTCCTAAAATTTTATTATCAGTTTTTGCCTCCAGGGTCCTCTGCACAAATTTAAGATCAAGTAATCTGGAGAACGAAGTGGTTTTCACAGAAAGAGATTCTAAATACTGTGTGGACATCACAGGAACGAAAGACGGCAAGTTTATAACTCTTAATTCAAGCTCAAGGAATTCGTCTGAGGAAGGACCTTATCTATTCCATTTTCATTCAATAAGCTATTGCTATGAATTCATAGAGATGTTAGTATATCTTTGGTCGTCAACGGTGGTTGTCAATATAGCCCGTTGCTTTCCTACAGGTTTATGTGATAGATGCTGACAACCCTCTTGGTGGCTTGAGAAGAATGTGTGAACGTGTATCTGATGTGAGGTTCTTTGTGGAGCATCACCATGGTTCTTTCTATATTCTCACAAATGCCCCTCTATGTGGAAGTGTGGAATGGAATGGTCATGGTTATTATTTGGCTAGATCCATGGTTGAGGACCCAGAGTTGGGCAAGTTTCAGGTGATTATTTTGTAATGTGCTACAAGTTTGATTTTGGATGTTATAATTTAATTTTTTTCTCTTGTAAATTAGTATCATATTACATTATCTCTTTTCTCCTTTCTGTTGCCTGCAAATTTTTTATCTTTTGCTTTTGGTTCCTGGCAGAATGTCATCCTTCCTGGCGAAAGTATCACTATAGAAGACATGGACGTTTTCAATGGACACCTGGTGCTTTCCATTGATAAGCAGGGTGTACCTATGTTATGCTCCATCAATTTGCCCATCAATGTTAATTCTGAGGTCCGTCACATCTTTTCACTGCATCTATACTTTTTTCCTAATAGAAAACATCTCTATATATTAAATTTATTAACTTAAATCAGGAATGTCTCGAACTTTTTTACAATGTCTCAATTATTAGAAATTTTCGTTCAAAAATTAAAGAAAATGATTGCGCTCAATGTATATTTCCACTTCTCACTTATACATACAAGAAATACATTTTAATTATAGATAGTCGCAAAATATCAAACATTTTCAGACAAACAATAGAGATTTAAATATATTAAATATCTATTATCTTCTCGTTTCCAAATGTTTATTATTATTTTGTTCATAGTACAACTTTTAATCATAGTAAAAATTTGGCTGAAATAATTGTATGTGATATTATTCTCATTGTGCTGTAGGCACAAGTTCATCGCTAGTGTATCCATGATCTTGTGTAGGCTTTCTCTTACGTTCACCTTAATCTGCAAAGATACCTTTGATAGAAATACGGAACTGGTTTATTTTAATATAATCACTAGAGCTTGTTTGGTGCATCTTTTCTTTTTGTGGCCTTTTGCCTTTATTGAATTCTTTTGGCAATTGTTTGTTTTTTTTTGTTTTGACGAGCTGGCTTTTACTTCAGAGTTCCATCTTTTCATTTGATGCCATCGCCCTGCTTCTTGACTTTTTTTTTTCCCAACTTATTTCTTGACTTGCAAAGTCTGCTTTTTACTTAATTTAGGTTTTGTTCTATGCCAAAAAGCCTCATAGCTTCTAGAAATGTTCTCTCATAATAAAATATGATGGCCAAGTACCCTAAAACTGGGGATGCTATTGATATGAGATAACATCTTTTAGACTTACTGGTGAATTGTTAGCAAAACTAGGACCGTGTCTCACTTTTAGGTGAAGGTAAGCATCAGCATTTTGTCAATACAAGCTCATTTAATGATTATGTAACTTGTTAGAATATTTAGATAATAAGCCACGCTTTCATCTAATAATTTAAGTTTTTAGAACAGTTAACAGTGGTCAATGGTCCATCAAATCTCAAATAGTATTTGAGTTGGAAGTCATGAGTTCAAATCTTTCCAGCTCTATTTGCCTCATTCGTTAAATTTCCATGCTTAGTACTAAGCAAAAAGACTAGACTAAATGTGAGGGGGACTATTAGAATATGTAAATAATAAATCATGCCTTCATCTAATAGCTTAAGCTTTTAGGATAATTGGTAGTGGTTCCACGAAATCTCATATACCTAATGCCTAGGAATCTGCAGAACCTTTGTCTTATATCTGGGTGGATTCTTGTAGTTTAGTGCGTTAACAATGAAAAAAATCATGAAGCTATTTCTAGTTAAAGCATTCTTGCAATTAGTTGATTTAGTTCTGTGGGTCTCGTTTAGCAAATTCTTTGACATTGAGTCGCTAGTGCGTGTGAGCACTTTTTGCATGCAATTGCATCAAACAAGAGTGGAAGAACAAGTATTATTACTGCATTTCTTGTATATCATACTGCTTACATGCATTACTTATCGGAAAATTCAGAGTTTTTATACATGTCTAGCATTAGCTATTGTGGGGTATAGCATATAATAATAATGACAATGGCGGCGCCGGCATAATAATAATAATGAAAAAAGCCACAAAAAACTCCAAACTTTGCCTATTATGACACATTTACTCTAAACTATTTTTTGTCACAAAAAATCCTAGACTTGTTCCCGTATAACACATTTACCCCAAACTTTTTTTCTGTGACACCAAAAATGCCAAACTTATACATGTTCAACATGTTTACCCAAACTAAAAATCCTATTCTTTTCTCATTGACACCAAATTTTTGGGGTAAATGTGTCACGCGGATGCAGGCTTGGAGTTTCTGATGTCACAAAAAGAAGTTTGGGATAAATGTGTCATACTATACAAGTTTGGGATTTTTGGCGCCACAATAAAAAGTTTGGGTTAAATGTCTTGTGGTAGGCATAGTTTAGGATTTTTGGTGGAATAATGATGATGATGATGATGTTATTTACATAGCCATTAGATAACTAGCTCAGTCCATCATTGAGATGGATGGTGCTTGTCATGCAGAACATGGATAGATATAGCGACTTCTATTGTTAGCTTCTCATTTGTCCCGATTGTCACACTTTTTGTACTAATATTCAGATCATTCCCTGTTGTTTTGCAGCATGCAGTGATCCTTGAGCATCTAAACCCATGGTTTTTTCCTGTCCCTTCAAATTTCTGCAGCATTCTTCCTGGTTCCAACCATGACTTTATGAGTCAAGCATACCGTGTTGTGCTATCTTCTCCTGTGGTATATATTGTCTTATCTTAAGAGGAAACTTGCATATTCAGTATGGATTCTTAATTTGAGGAATGTTGGTTTTGTATCGACATCTTTTATGCTCATCAAGTTTATTTTCTTATCCATTCCTACCTACTTTTAAACCGCTTTGTGTCTGCTTTCCTCTGGATGCTGCAATGTAGTTGGGCTCTTGTATGACTTAACTTCCTAAGTAGCTAGGCATCTTTGGATTTAAGCACATTCTTTATGTTATGCCTTGTTAGTTGAACTTGAATCACAGCGAGTTCCTCAGCCTGTACTCAAACCTTTCCTGGAATGCAGTTGCAGACTGATGATGTTATAATGATTAAATGTTTGCTGCAGCAATTGGCTGAAAGAGATTTAGTTGCAAGTGTGGATTCTTGACTATTGAGCAATTTTAATTGATAATTACCAACAAGTTGTTGGCGTAGTTGGCAGGGGGAGTTTGTTATATCTCATGTCTCCTTATAATCTTGGGTTCAAGTCCTGTTGAGTGCACTCCAGAAGTTAAATTCTGAATGCACCAGGCCGATGTGGGGAGCCCTTAAAATCACTTGTGGGGGTGGATGTGAAAGCTAGGCCAGACACAACCTAATTGCTAAGTTCAAAAGAAGTCAATAATTTGAAATACACTTTATCATGGTAATTTGTGCACACTTGAAGATCCTTTACCCCTATAAAAAAGGGAATTGAAAAGAATTTCCGAGTGGCTGTATTTTTCCTGCATAAAATAAGCATTAATTAATCTTTTTAACATAATGCGAGAGCAAAAGCAATGACGACATTTCTCATCTAACAAAGAGCTTTTAGTTCTCTCCCCTCAAGATAGTTTTTTTGTCAATCTCTTGGTATCACTTAGTGCCTTAAACTTGCAATTGTAGTACAAAGGCTTAAGTTTTCAAAGGTATGTTGGGTTCATTCGGTATGATACTTGTCCTGTTTGAAGTGCAGATGCCTGATGTAGTTGTTGAGTATGATATGTCAAGACATACTTTCTCCACCATCCAACAGGAGGAAGTGAGGTGTGTTTCAGCTGACATTGGATTGTCAGCCACAGACTATGTCAAAAACTTTGTCAGCCCTATAAATGTAGAGAACATTGAGGAGGGTTGGAAGGACTTTTCGGATCTGTACTGCTGTGAAAGGAAGGATGTTATTTCCCATGATGGTGTCAGGATACCCCTGACAATTATTTACTCTAAAACATTGTGGCATAAGGGAAAGTGTCCAGGCCTTTTGCATGGATATGGAGCATATGGTGAAGTTCTAGACATAAGCTGGTGTTCAAATCGTCTTAGTCTACTCAACCGTGGTTGGGTTGTAGCTTTTGCTGATGTCAGGTTGGTTCGACCAGATTTTGTTCATCGATTGTCTCTTTTTTTATACATATCCAATGGGAGCAACAGCTCATGTCAGGATTTTCAACATGGTTAGTCTAATTGATTTTGAAATTTTGCATTTTCTCCCTGGCATGAACATTATGGCTGGTCTGTTGATTATATCAGATGTGCTGATCTATGCCAATCAGAGTACTAGACAAAGCACAGCGACTAGCTGTCCTGAAAACTATGAATGAGGATATTTTTTCCTATGATAGATACTGGAAGGAAAATTGAAAAATTTAAGGAATAAGAACTCCTTCAAAGCTTATTACTGCTTTCTTATCTGCCAAAACCACATTTTGGATTAGGGATAAAAACTGTTGTCTGCACATTCTGTTTATAGTCTGTTGTATTCCAGGCTCTTGTTTTCAGTTAGTTAGCTGGCGCCTGAATGATCCCCTTAATTAATTATGTTTTGTCGCATATTGTAGTTTAACGTATTGTTTTCTATGTAGCAGAGGCGGGGGTGGTGTTAATTCCTTGTGGCATACTTCTGGCCGTGGGGCAAACAAGCAGAACTCCATTCATGACTTTGCCTCATGTGCTAAATACCTTGTTCATGAGGGTTATGTTCGTGCTGATCAGCTTTGTTCTATAGGACATAGCGCGGGCTGTCTTCTTGTAGGGGCTGCTATAAATATGTATCCAGGTCTCTTTCATGCTGCCATCATGAAGGTAAGCACTTTCCAGTGTGGTTTACATGCATCTAGTCTTTATTGTTGTCTACAGAGGTTTATCCACATTGTTTATGGTTTCAAAGTTCCTTGTTTAGAATTCTGTGAGATAGACCTCAGACGGCTCTACCGATATTTATCTTTTCATTGCTCACGAAGCATCAGTTTCCCCTGATAAACATAGTTACTTCAAACAATGACGGCAAAGGTTTAACATCATTATGGGTGATTCGTAATCCTGTCACTTGCTGCAGCAGCTTCACAATTTTACATCTTCTTGTGGAGTGATCGTCTATTGATCTGGTTCAAACTGAATTACCGAAATGTAATCAAATTCTGCTGTACACTGCTCATTATTGCCAGTTTGAGTAATCAGATCATGCCGAACCTTTGCTTTTGATTATTTCCGAGTGATGACACCAAGATAATGTGCCCCAGGTACCTTTTCTAGATATATGCAATACATTGTTGGATCCTAATATGCCGCTTTCCTTATTGGACCATGAAGAGTTTGGAGATCCTCGAATCTTGCCGCAATTTGAGTCCATCATGAGTTATGCACCTTCTAATAACATTCGCGAGGGGGATGTCATCCGTCAACCCTTGTTTCGGCGTCATTTCTTGACTCAAGGTAGCATGTCTTCATTATTGTAGAGATGCATATGTTTGTGATTCAACTCATGGGCTTGATGTGGCTTTCTCTGATTTTGTTGATCCAGGGTTGGAGTGTGGGAAGCTGCAAAGTGGGTGGCTAAAGTGAGAGAAGTTGGGTGCTCCCACTGTTCACATTCGGTAATTTTGAGAACAAATATGAGCGCAGGACATTTTGGTGAAGGTGGACACTATGGACATCTTGAGGAAATGGCTTTTGACTATGCATTTCTGATGAAAGTTGCTGGGGCTTTCAGCATGTGATTTTGTAAGGCTTGAAAAGTCAATCCTATCGTTGGAAAAAAGAATGTGTTGAGGTTTGCGCTCAACTAACTAGTTCCTGCTACACGCTTATCCTTTGTTTATCACTGGCGTCAAGGGACTGCTGCATGCTGTTATGGGGATTTGGCACTAGTGTAAGCTATCCTCTCCTAGTTAGTTCTTGTTTTGTTATTTCTATTCGATTGTTTCATTCATGTGAATTATTTTCCTTTAAGGAAAAGTTTTCACCTGAGTATATTGTTCCTGGAAAAACTTCTCTGGCTAACTTGTTTTGATGTTCGGTGCATGCATGAAACGTCTTTCATTTTAACAAGTTCTATCAGGTGGTAGTTTGCAGTCCTATGGGACGATGGTAGGGAGTCCAAGTGAAGTGAACTTGTGAAAATGTCATGTTTGCTTTCGAGATTTGAATATATACCTTTGCTTGACCTGGGAAACTTGTCTCTTGTTTATATATTTTCCTGCAGTTACTTTAGTGCAGAATAGGAAGCCCTAAATCCTTGTTGATTGAAGCCTATTCATTCAATTAGTTGATTGTTACAATGCAGATGTTTCTATATGTGAGACACCTGGGAATTCCAATCCCTTTCTTAAGCTTCAGTATGTAGGGCCGCTATTCACCTGCACCTTATGAGCAGTTGCCTGCCCTTAGTGTACTGGGAGTCTGGGTGTAGGATTGCCATCTACGAACGCTTATCTAAGTTTCAAAGCCTGTTGTTGTAAATTTTAATTTCTATGCAAGATTACAGGCCTCAAATATCAGACCCATTCTTGATCTGAACATTGTTCTGAGTCTGTTACATAATTTACACCATTACATGCTAGTCCTACGTGTACTATGCATCCATCAACTTTTGGCGGGGGGAACATTTGCAATCCTTAAGGCTGTTTTCCCTTGCACCATGTCACTTTGATTTGCACTTATATACACAGGCTATGACTGAAATTTACAGGGACGGTTGATTTTCATTTGCTAAATTGACTCGGTATCATTTTTGCAGCGAGCAAGTTTTAGTAACAGGCCAGTTAAACACTCAAAATGCCCTCTCTATTTGTGATTCCTTTTCCCCACTCCTTGCTGGACTGGTGGTGGCTAATATTTTTTCTTGTTCGTCCCCTCGAACTAGAGCTGCATTTAGCATACCTATCTCGTCAAAGAAAAAAGGCCTCAAGAAGCTGGATGTGCCTTCTGCAACTGGTAATGGCTGTGTCTTCAAGCGTTTCTTGCTAGATTGTGTTCCTGTCGCTGGAATTTATCAGCATTAACGTAAGTGACAGCGGCGGTCATCCGATGGCAAATTCCACCATCTATTAACCCATCACCCTCTTTTTCTTCGTCCTCAGTGGAGAATCATCATGGATAATAAATATACGGCACCTCACCTAGTGAACTCATCGCTAATCAACTTAAGCCGGGTTTCAGTTATCATAAATGCAAATCTGAGTTATTAAGCGAGAACGCATATCTGAATTTGCAAATGTTATATTTGTTTTCAGAAGGCATTCAACCCGGGACCTATGGTAAATAAACTGATACCAACCCCACAAACCCTCTGCTAGCAGGCTGTTGTCGGCCGCCGTTTAGTGCAAATTTTAGTTACTCTTTGCACAAACGGAGTCGATTGGATTAATTTCATCAATTTTGGTAGTCCTCAAAACTCCCGTAGCCGCAGCAGGGAATCTCCTGTTGATATGTTTATTTGTTATTAAAAGCAGAGTCATTTGTACAATATCTTTCTATCCACAAGTGATTAGTCTCAACAACAAAATTACATCAGCACAGGCGAGGTTCGAAATCATGTACGTTCTTTGTAATGGGGAGAAGCAAAACGGGTCTAAGAGTACTTCAGCTTCTTTTTGTCCCACATCGGCTGGGATTGAGAGTGAGGGGCCAAGAGAGGAGAAAATAGGGAATAACAATGAAAAAGAGCATGTTTGGTAACGTTTCTGTTTAAAATTGTTCTTGGAAGCAGAAATAGAAAAACGTGTTTAGAATTGTATAAAATTTTTGTTCCGGAATTGAAAAAGAATAGAAATATTTTTAGTAAACTTGTATATTTTTTTTTTGTTTCTTTTAATTTTTTAATATTTTTATTTTATTTTTCATTTTTCATTTTCTCTTTGGTTGATCGCTGGCCATGACGATGGCTAGTGACCAGCTGGGTGACGTCTGACGAGCTCGCCGGAGGCCAGCCTGGCCTCGGTGAGCCTCACTAGGCCACTGGTGAGGCTCGGCCTCACCTAGGCAGCGCGAGGTTGGCCTCGCCTTGGCCTAGCGAGGCTCGGCCTTGCGCAGGCTGGAGAGGTAGAGCCTTGCTGTGGTCGACATTGCCCAGGCATTGGTGAGATTCAGCCTTCTCGGGCCACCGCCAAGCGACACCATCCTGGAGATGGCTCGGCGAGCCACAACAAGGCTCGGGCCGACGAGCCTTGTCGTGGCTTGCCCTCTCCGGGGGCCGGCGACACTCCGGCGAGGTCGTTGGCCCTCGTCTGGTCAGCCATGGCCAAGGCCAGTGATCGGCAAAACGAAGAAGAAGAAGAAAAGAAAGAGAAAAAAAAGAAGAAAAATGAGAAAAAAAAAGTGTTTCTCGGAAGTGTTCTCGGGAATAAGAAACAAGTTTTTTTTTACTTATTGTTTAATTTCCAAATCGTTCCAGGAACAAAAAAATAGATTTTTGGTTCGGAACAAAAGTGTAAACAAACGCATTGTTATTTTTTGTTAAAACAAAAGAACAAAAATTTGTGTTTCGGGGAACATAAACAATTTTAAACAAACACACCCTTCTTTTCTAGTCTTTCCTTTGAGGTTAGCGATTATGGGTAGGTCCAAAATGTCAAAAATGAATTTGATATAGGTAAAATTATTTATATTCATATGAATTTATAGTTTTAATATAATATAAATTAATGTATTTTTTCATAAGAATTTATAATTTCAGTATGATTTTAGCAATTTATATTAAATTTATTTTAATTTGGTGACAATTAAGTAAATGATTTTAAGAACTGGCTAAAGGTTAATTGGTAATATGAGTAAGTTTTTTCTTTTTTTCTTGTGAATATGAATAGGTTGATTAGCCTTTACATTGAGCGAAAAGATAAACGGCGAAGCGAATCGGCACAATAACTCAAATTAGTGTGGCTCCTGGGGACGAGTGGGTTTCATAATCCCTTCTTCCTTGACATCAATTATTACAAAAAAGAAAAAAATGTTCCTTTCAAGCCCTAATTGAAGTGAGAAGAAAGTCATTGCAGAAGATACTGACGTTTGAGCAACTAATATTTGTCATCCGGATACAACATATAAATCAATCAACCACGTCTCTAAAGTTTGATGAATTAGTTTGATAAGACTACAGAATGAAATTTGTTCCAAGAACTCGAAGCGTTTTAGTCTCCGAGGTCGACGTGACTCTGAAGTCAGGGTGACTTCAACCTCGTACGTGATTGTCAATATCAATCATAATTCAGCAGAATTTATGAGAACCTTACGTTATTACGAGCTAATGCTTGCTTCGGTGAGAAATGCACACGCTCGAAAATGAATATGTATTAGGTTGCATGCAATTTCTTTTCCTTTTAGGGAGCGACCTTGATGATATTTTTGAAAAGTGGGCTTGAACTTAATTTTAGATAGACTCTATTTTTTATTAATCATGTCAACGGATTTGAAATCCAATCCCGAGTGAAGAAAAAGGGCTAGTGGACCTATTTTCTTCTACATTAGAGCCAGGCCCGGGTATAAGTTTGGATGCATCATCATCATTATTATTAATGCCATCATATCCGGTAAAAATTGTGGATCCATGAAGGAGCAATTTGCCATCTTTATTGTTCTATAAAAATAACGAAGTGAGTGATTTCGAGTGCCCAGCAAATCAGTTGTCTCGAGTTCCTTTTTTCAACATTATGCCCCAATCAATCATGAAACTCGACTTTGGTTTATGAATGACCGTCATCACTTTATACGCTCTCATCACTCGTTTGCCATTAGTTTGCCGTCCATTTTTAGTGGATATGTTCTGCAGAATGTGTCTGATAGCTACTCATCAACTGAATGTAAGCTAATTCATACAGGCCCCTCGGCGACTGTTGTTTATTGGTATTGGGAACCACATTCAATGAAGAACATCCATATGTAGCACACCACACATCATGGAATCTCTGAACCATTAGCCACATCAAACAGTGACGATTCGATGCCATATCAGATCATAAATATCCACAAGAGATGACAAGACGGTATCCGCCCCCTCAAAAGAAAGAAAGAAAGAAAGGGGAAAAAAACAAGAGCCTGAGAGGAGAGAGAGAGAAGAGGTCAAATGGAAACAAAGTAAAAGAAGTAGTGAAAATGGAGATTTGGAAGAAACATCTAACTTTTCACGTCTTCTGGCGCTTCTGCACCTGATCCAAACCTTCTTCACCTCTCGCATCTGTAACATGGGCCATTGTTGAATTGCCAGGATTAGGACTGCCATGATCCTGAAGAGCAACAAGAAAATGTTGGAAACAAAAAGCAGAACCAGAAGAAAGGACAGAGAAGACAGAGAGAGAGTGAGATCACTAAGGTAAGTGAAGGTAACAAGACAAGCATAACCACCAGTGTGAAAGGAAAAGAACCAAGTATAGTGTGCACATCATACCATGGGAATGGACGTTCCAGTCGCAAGCCCTCCTCTATTTGCCCGCTTTCCAAGGTCAATCTGGACTGAGATTCTGGCCTGTGATAGATCCACACCGGCGGTTTGTAATGCATTTGTCAGTGAATTTAATAACCTGCGGAGTGCATTATGGAATTTGAAATTAATTTTTCAACCTATTAATGCAAATCCAAGAAGATGATTGCTATTACAATATGCCGAAGAATCAGACTCAACTCAGCTGACAATGGTATGATTAGAAAATTCAGCTGCTATGAAGTAAGAATACCACGTTGGTTGAGTGAGCAGAGAGGTAAGTTTTGGTAGTCTAATTGACATACAATTAAGTGAATAGACAGAACACCAAATAAGAAGGATCAATGGTTTAGCAAAGTAAAATACAATATTGTAATTGTATGGCTCAAGAGTACTGCTGTAATAATCAACAAATGACATGCAAATTCAGATAGTTCTCCCTCCAAGTTCAAGTCAGCACAGTTGCAAGCTCAGAATGAATAAAGCATGAATTTGATACCTAAAAAAGAAGTTGGAAGCAATTGCATAGTAGCATTTGAAATGAACCAGGACATGGAATAGTGCACATCCTCCAAACCAGATGGCTGACAATTTAAAATACAAAGCAGCCGCCCCCATCCGATATTGCAGCATATATTAGTTTGGTAGATAAAAAAGTAACTGCAATATCAAAGCTTATACTAAGTGCAGCCTATATAAGTTTCTCACAACATAAAATACAAAGTGACTGCCCCACGTCCAATATTACAGCTTACATAAGTTTAGTGGGTAAAATAGTAACTGCGATCTTAAAGCTAATATAAGTTTCATATATAGAAATCAAAAACCAATAACGGAATCGCACAAAATGGCAATCATCATAAACCTAAATTTACAAGAGGCGTCTTTGATAAAATCTTAACATCAACGACACGGGGTAATTAGAGAATTGGAAGAACAAATCATAGAAGATTTCTTTTATGCAGGTTGCTGGTTAGATATGAAGAGGGGAAACTGATCATAAGAACAAAAAACCTGCCACCATGGATATCACTATGCTAAGAAAAGTGACATACTGATATAGCAGGAAGATAAGGCGCATCTTTGATAACTAAAACATATAGATAGGAGACACAAATCCATGCTCACCCTTGAGAGTAAACACTCGAAATGCTGATTGTCCCCCCTTCAATGGTCAGATCTTCCTGCTGATCAGATGCAGTGTCTGCAGTGCACTCCATTGGTTGAGCATCTGGAAACGGTCTCTGAAGATGATTGGAAATCACATCATCACTTCGGACTGAGACAGGTACAGGAACAGCAACGTGCATTGCCTGTTTAGCTACCTCCGATTGCTGAACCATGAATTTGCTAGAGAGATCTCTTCCAGGATCTATTTCTGATGTATTCTGTGAGCTGGCAAGCATGTTTGGGGTTGTGCCAGTGCTATTATCCTCCAACTTTCCTGGATATGATGATGCGGGACCAGAACCATTTTTCATGGCTTGAGGTGGGCTGACAACACTTTGAACGCGCCAATGGCTATTTCTCTGCTTTGAGGAAGAACCAAAAGTTACCGAGAGGAGTCTACTCAGTAAGCAAATTAAAACATGTGTTCGTAATAGAAAATAAATTTCATATATGTTGATGTGCTGCTTTTCACACAATAGTGTGAAAAGAATAATTACTAGATATTCAACACATAGTTCAGGAAATAATTTCCACATGTCATTCTGCTTCTGGAGTAGTACACTTCCAGTAACTTTTCTCGTTGCATTGTGTGGCAATGAGCAAAATGAAGAGCAGTCCCTCTAATTTAATGAAATGTATTCATCAAGAAACTATATCCGAAGCTGCCTAGCAGAAATTCAACAAATGATGCAGTGAATGGAGACAACTCGCGAATGGGCATGAAGCCCCAACAATTAAACTTAGCCATAAGAACAATAGTGACTTTGATTCAAAGAGAAAACTTTCATATAAAGAAAAACTCTCAGAATAAGGTACATCAACAGATGCACTCCAAGTTTGTGTTTTAGCAATATAAGGCCCAGAACCGACTGTCGACAGATATTGGGTGCAGGATCCTTATTGTGGTAGTGAATAAATACAAGTCTAACAAAGAAATAACAGAAAACAGAAGAGTGAACAGACAGAAGGCATATCCAAATAATAATATATATCAAAACAGAACACCATGATGAAGCACACTCAAGCAAACGCACATTAGCCCACATATAAATACATCAATCAACTATTTGGTTAAATACAAGAACCAGCACGATAACTGACCCATGGCATCAACTTGGTGGGTTCTGAACTCCAACCTGGTAGGAGTCTTCATACTTATGTACCTTTTCCTGTAAATACCGGACATACTCAATTACCTGCAGGCAGTGAGAGTCAATCAATTAGGTAAACCATCTTCAGGAACCACAGGAAGAAGGATTTCTTCAAGAACTCAATTTACCTCTAACAAAAAAGACGCTGTATCTTTCTTTTGTTCACTATGCGGTATGAGATCTCTCAATATCTGAAATCTGAAATCAAAGTTCCATCATGAAAATATAGCTCCCTATGGATCCAAAAGTAATCATTCATGGTAAGCTACTTGTATGTTATGGGATAGCAGATGAGCTGACAATGAATCCTGATGGACTAAAAAGAAAGAAAGAAATTTAAATGTCACATAATAGGAGGACCAAGATTGCATTCACCCTGTTTCTGTGCATTAACACAACTTTAATTGCCATCACCAATTGAACACGGTGCATCATGGTCAAGCTGTTGACAAGACCACAACGCTCTCACAGAATTCACCATGGGAGGTTGATCACACACAACATAATCAAATCAAGCACTCTGATAAGGCTGATAAGGATATGAAGGGACATACCTCTCGTTGATTTTGCTCCTCCTCCGTTGCTCCGTGACTGAATGCTTCGATCTTATGGCATGTGCTTTATCACTGCTCTTATCTGCAGTTCAAATTGCAAATCCCCACAACTCAGAGAGGAACAACACCCGCTTTACTTAGAACTACAATTCAGCACCGAACCAAACTCAACACGTCAATATACCCGGAAGAGGCCAAAAAAAAAAAAAGAGCCTACTTTCAGCAAATGAACTGAAAAGCGAAACGCATACCGCCAAAAGGCCCAAAATTTAGCAATTTCCGGAGAGTCAGTCAATACCAACTAACACAATTCCACGACGCATGCGGAGTTACCGGGTCCAAAACCGGCGGAACCAAGCAAGCGTCCACCAGCACGCACGGCGAGCAAGAAATCACCGTCCCCCGGGAAAAGATTATTCAATTGGGCAAGCGAGAATCCCCAAACGGGAAGCGGCAGGATCGGGGGAAAGCCCGTACCTTTGGGATTCGCACTGTTGCTACTGTTCGAAACATTCGAGGAAGGGCCATCTCTCTTGGAATTGAGATCCTCCTCCTCGAAATCCTCGTACTCCTGGCTCCCTTTGCCCGATCTCATCCTCCCGCGGAGCTCGAATTCGCGCGCGAGCCGCGCAGGAACGGAAACGAGGAGGAGGAGGAGGAGACAGAATTCCGCCGCCGCCGCCGCCGCCGGCCGAGAGTCCGATGGGGAATCGGCGTACCAGCGAAGACCCGGGAAAGAGAAGGAGACGCACGGGGTTCGATGGGTACGAGAAATGGGGGGGGCGCTTGGACAGCGACTGTTTAGCACGAAAAATGCGTTGTTGCAGGAGCCATGACTGTGTATTGTATTGAGGGAGAAGAAAGAGGGAGGGAAGAGGGAGGAAGGTGATGGGGACGCGATACGGTGCGGGCGAGCTCACATGGTGCCCGTGAGCTCACGGAGGTTCGGGGCGGAAAAGGTTGTCTTTTTTTTTTTTTTTTTTTCGGTCACGTTTCCTGACCAGTGCTCTGCGTACACATGTTGAACGATCGATCGACAAGATTTTACGGCTGCTGATGAATTACCTTTTTTACGCTGGGATCTTTACGAAAATGTTTCCTCTTTTCTTTTTTACCTTTCTTGCGAAGCCAATCCAAACCCGATTCAACTCATCCATTTTGTTAGCCTTAATGTATTGGGAAGCTATCCTAAGAAGATGGGATTTTGATTTCACATCAAAATTAAACATGTATGTCAAACGATACTTATATTGGGCATTCTGTTTCTCTATCTATATATATCATATTATTGTCGAGTATTTCTCCAGGGAGAAGCCCCTTGGGTCATGCCATGGAAGGTGGCTCTCTCAATCCTATAATGCCATGTTGTCCATTTAGGTATTAGTCCTAACCAACTCAATGATTTTCCAATTGAAAAATTGTCAAAATGACATATCGTATGAATTTTATATTGCAGAATATGTTATGTAGTGTTTATGGAGTTTTACGCTAATATATTACAATAATCATATGTGTTATTTATCGTTCATTATAGAAATAACTAAAAAAAGAGACTCTCTTAAATTGAAATGGTAAAATGGATTTAGTAGGTAAGAGCATGATACATTCACTCCAACAAAATTTCCGTTTGACATTTTTCATTAAAGATGTTTTCTCTTGTTAGTAATATTCATAACTAAGATGTAATTTCAAGTATCTTGTTACATAATAGAGTCAGAAAAAAAAATTGACAAATTTATATTCCGGCGACATGAAAGCGATACTCAAAATACTGAAAGATTTCTTTTAACACTCGTTAAATTGACATCAATTGCATCGCACGGTCCACTGAACAAAGCTTATACGAAGACACTGACGTTTCATTAATTTAACTTTGCACTTCCATTCGAGCAACAAAAGAGAGAGAAAGAGAGTGGTCTATGCTGTCGCGTCCTGTTGCCGGCACGACATGATGGGCCATGTGCGCTGCGCAATTCTACACGGGACGACGACAGCATTCACGAAAGGAGCCCGCCTTTGTTCAGTTTCCCAATTGCTGTAAAGAACCAAAACAGGCGCACGAAATCGGAAAAAATACAAAAGAGTCACTGATAAAAAAAAAAAAAAAGTGTACATAGACAGAGATACGAAGGTCATATAACGTATTTCAGTTTCAGATAGTCGCTTACTATCTACACATTAGTTGGGCTAATTCTTGAAATCAGGTCCTTTGCCTTTGCATGGGGAAGAAGGAAAACGGTGAACCTCTCGGCCGAGGCGGTTCATATATGCCGCCACGGCCGTTCGGCTAAGTTTATGCATTCGTTGTATCGGTAGCAGTCCACGAGATGGTCGATCGTCAAGCCCGCGGCTTGCATGAAGGAGTACACGATCACAGGGCCGACGAGACGGAACCCTCGCTTCTGCAGGTCTTTGCTTATGATCTCGGCTTTGGGAGTCCTGAGAGGGACGTTCCTCGGGTACTTGAACCGGTTGATCGTCGGCTTGTGGTTCACGTAGCTCCACATGTAGTTGCTGAACGATCCGAGCTCGCTCACGACCTGCATCAATTAATTCCAGTCACATGTCCGGCTAATTAATCGATAATCTGTATATCGTGAACCTGCAAAAAAGTATTGTGACCAAAAATGTATAGGTTCTTCGATGCTTGCCTTCAAAATGCATTTGGCATTGTCTATAATGCACCTCACTCTGCTCTCTGCTAACATCATTGCCTTGTTGGAGGATATTTCTTCTACCTCATCATCTCCCATTTTGGCAACAATGTTAGGATCAAATTCAGCAAAAGCTTCTCTGCATCAGTAACACAATGATTTCGGGCAACTAGTTATGTTGAGACGAATGAAAATTCAGTCAAATAAATAGAAATAAGCCCGATAACAAGCTAATACTCGATGATGGTTACCTATATAATTGCTTTCTTTTCAAAATTTCTGTCCAATTGTAGTCCATCAGCATGCCTGACATGGCAAGTAGCTCGAACAGCTGACTGCGCAGCGCAGCATACCACGATAAGCAACGCAACAAAAAAAAAAGGTTAGCCGGCAATGTAATCGAGAATTGGAGACAATCTCGCATACCGATCATCGTAAACCGGGACTCCCCAGCACTCATCATGAAACGACACGTAAACTTCATCTGTAACCAAAGCATGTTGTCATTTAATAAATTAATTGCCCCCGAATTGAGTTTAGCATATATTTAAGACCGCAAAGTAGGTGGAAGAGAACATATTAGAACGATCCATCAGTGTTTGGTATCTAGTCTAGATTGGAGAATAATTATTATGAATCATTGACAAATTTAAGATGCTACATGGTTGGTGCAGTGACGTTGCGATATTCTTGTCAAGACGAGGGAACAAGACAACAGCTAGGACGAGGTTCCTTCCTTAGGAATAAGGTGAGCCTGTTGAATCATCAAGTGCTTGGTAAAGAAGGTTCGAAGACACTGAATTTGGGGCAAGTTGTCGGATTTTATTATGAGGTTGACCATCGCTTTCCGCTGTCTAGCTGATTACTCATCTCTAACGACCGCAGCTGCTCTTTCTTCGAATCGTTTGGGAACCATGCAAAGTCAAGAAAAAAAAGAAAAAATGAAAAAAAGTGGAAACGTTGCCTGACGACTCTCTGCAGTTTGGTAAAATTATAGAGGCATATCATCTATGGCAAAGGCTTAGACTTTGCCTAGAGGAATGGTGCTTTGTCCTCTTATTTTGTGTGTTCTTCTTAAGGCAGGTTCGGCTCACGTGTATAACGAAGAGGTTTATGCTGCTTAATCGATAATGAGTAATTAGCAGACTAAATCAACGTCTTGGAAGTACAAAAGCCAGAAAACAGGGTAATAAACACCGATTGATGGGGCGAAGAAAGGTCTTTGAACTAAGATATCGTCGATGTGATGAACTCATCGAAAACAACGTATTGCAATAATAAGATTTTCATTAAATAAATGGTGATAATGCGTATCGAGTTAGGCATGCAAAGCTGATCTCTTCTCATGCGTTATCTTTACTGAAAACAGGAGATTGTGTCAACACCTAATATGAGCAATGTCAATGGTTCAGCAAGTAAAAAGCTTAAAAAATTCACGGGTCATCTGGTGCGTTCTCATGAACAATGTGACACAAAAACATACCGCTGTTCTTTGTAATCCAGTTGCATCTCCTCACCTCCCCACCATCACTTGGAGTCGGACTTCCGGGCTGAACGTTTAGATTCTGTGCTGACCGAACAGTCCTAGGGAACGGCGTAGTGATTCCTGATCTTCTCTCCGGTGGGCGGATGAGGCGTAGCGCCAATGATATCTTGTGATCCAGTGGGGAAGAGGGCTCCGTAAGGGACGAGTCGTTGGAGTTCTGGGACAACGACAAAGAGAGGGATGAGAGCGAGAGGGATGAGTTGCTTCGGTTGAGGCCGATCGGGTATATCTTCTTCAGGTGCCTGGACAAGAAACTTTGGCTTGACTTATCCTTCTCATTGAGATATTTGTTCGTCTCCAGAACATTTTTCCTAACACTGGCTCTAGACATTGTTTGGATGGGATAAGGAAAACATCTGGGGTGGTTATCAATGGGGACTTATAGGGCTTTGGGGGATTTTAAATGAGAAAAAGAAAGGTGGGTTGATAAAATCAGACCAGCAGCAGGTTGGTGAAGGGTATGTTTCCTTGAGTATGAACAATTTCTGCTACTGAATTTCAAGCAAAAATTAACATAGGCTGCATTCGAGATTCATTTAGCAAAAAAGATGCCTGTGAACCTGCCTTTATATGATGAATCTGAGAACATATATGTAGATCGAATCGAGAATCACCAGCCATGGTTGAAGATCCTAAAGATCAATAAAGAAAATGCAGAAAAGAATGCATGACATACGACCTCTTAGGTAAGAATGATGTCATGTCATCGATGGGATAATAGTACTACTAATACGTATTTGAAGAAGTCACTTTCTTTCCCTGCTACAGTTCATCAGCTCTGCACCTGCAGTGATTGAATATCGAACTACAACTACAGTTTAAACTTCAGGGTTCAACCTTTTGATTGCATGATCTCGTCCATTTTGCATACTAGCTTGCTTAATGTAAAGCTTCATCAATTTAGCACATCGTGAAATGCCTTATGGCTAAAATTTGTGGTTCCTCGCGAAACAATGCATCGTTCGCCCGAGTGATCTATTTTCGTTTTTGGGTTTGAATTGGTGGCTAATTGTTGTCCAAATCGAGAGGGAGTAATAGTTAAGAGGGTGAAGAAGATAATGAAACTAAAGGTGAAAGAGACAGGGGGTGGGAGCTGCAGAATTTAGTTGCAGTGTTAACTGCAGTTCCCTTATTTTAATAGGACAGGTGAAGTTTAGTAATTAAGTAAACGAGAGATTTTAGTTGCCTTGTTTGTCTCAATGCGAGCGAACTGGGTCCATTTTGGAATTCTTAACCCCTACTCATAAATTCCAAGTTCCACAAAGGATTGAGGCGTGCCTTCTGCCTGCACAGATAAAGAAATCTCATCCATCAGTATTGTTTCGTAGATTCCCTTCACTGTCAACCATTTGACCGTGACAGGTTTCAGAGACAAATGGTCTGTGAAGTCTCGTTTTCAGGCTGGAAACATAACACCAAAGGCGGCATGTGCGTGAATTTGTTGGTTCACTTGCGCAGCAGAATTCGTCCCGACCATGAGTGCATGACCATTTCTACACATGGTACTATTGGACTTAGGAGAAGGCAATGACTGCTGAAAAGGAGAACCCTGGCAAATTGTTCGTTCAGAAAAATACGTGCGCGGCCGAGGCTTGTCTGTTGGGCTAAAAGCCAGTTCTTTATCGACATTGATGCTCTGCCCACTTGAAGATTTTTGGTGTTGATGATCCATAGTGCAACGGGGCAAAGACGACCCAATCGGGCCTCGTCAAAGTGATGTGTAGCCCTCTTTTTGGCCAAGCAAACTGTCAAAACCAAATTATCACGGTTTGGCTAAACTATTAAATGTCGATTGAGATGGATTATGACAAAAAAGAAAGAAAGTGACAACAGTTGTGGCTCAACCTTCCTCAGACGAATTCATCGTTTGATTGGCTTGGCTCTCTCCACTCGACACACAACACATGTAAGAAAGTCCTCTAGGCATGGATTTTGGACCCCTCGATGCTCAAGTCAGTTTGAGCTTTAGAGAATGAAATTGATGGAGTCAGGGCTAATGTTTATTAGAAGTCTCTCACGTGGAATGATTGATTCTAGGTTATTTATTCTTATTTTGATAGACCGGGACTCCCAGTTTACAAAGGTCTGAAATAGGGAGGGTCTTTCTTAAATGTGGGAGTATCTGTTGGTTTTCTGTCCACGTTTTGCCCACCTTTGCTGAATATACGGACGAACAGCTGTTGGATTCTAGATCGATTGGTTCGGACGCCTTTTTCGCTCCCCCTGCCGTATCAAACTAGGCCTTTGGTTTAGGCACCAGCCTTCCTCACCTCAGGACCTTAAATGAGCCGCACGTTGATGGGCTTATGGTTGACTGTTATTGGGTCTTGTGCAAAGCCGTTGTACTACATGGCCATGAGAGGAAGATGAAACTCCAGCCGAAGCATGGAGTGGATGGAAGCCATCAGCAAAGCATCTATAAATGCTCGGCTGCATGTGGTATGTCCACATCCTTGATCAAAGAGAAGCAAGCTCGACCAAAAGATTGAAAGGGAAATATTCCTTGGATACAGTGACCAATCAAATGACTATTGGGCCTACAGCCTAAGAATGAAAAAGAGAATAATTAGTCGAGACATCGAGTTTGGCGAAAATGGTACTTAGAACAAGGAGGAAGAGAAGTCAACAACACGAGGAGAAGATGAAACATAAGATTTCACCACTCACGACATAACACCACCATCCTCTCCTATTGCAATGCAAGAAGAATCCACTCTAGAATCTCCTATTATAACTTTATCACCTTAGAAAAGTTTATGAAACATGTAACTTTATCACCTTAGAACTAGAAAGCTATGAAGAGGCATCCAAAGAAGAGTAAAAGCATTTGAGGAAGAGACCTAGATGATCAAGAAAAATGAAACATGGGAGCTTGTTAATTGCCCCGGAAGACAAAGGGATTGTTAGTGTCAAGTGGGTCTATTAGACAAAGCTCTATGTAGATGGATCAATCCATAAACATTAAACAAGGCTTGTGGGGAAAGGATATTTGCAACAACTTGGTATCGATTATACCGAAACTTTAGCTCACATCACTTGCCTTGATTCTATTTGGGCACTCATAGCCCTAGTAGAATAAAAAGAATGAAAGATCCATTAACTAGATGTGAAGTCAGTATTCCTAAATAGATATCTTCAAGAAGAAATACATGAGGAGTAACCACAAGTTTTATTGTCAAAGGCTAAGAAGAAAATGTTTCAAAAAGCTCAAGAAGCCCTCCATGGATTAAAGCAAGCACCATATGCTTAGTATAATAGAATTGACAAATGCTTCACCAAGTAACGATTCAAGAGGAGAATGAGCAAGCCAAACATTTTATATCAAGACTCAAGGTAATCCTAACACTATTATTGTCTCTATGTATGTAGATGATCTCATACGTATAAGGAACATTGATAAGATGATTGAAGAATTCAAAAAAGAAATGATGTTGACATTTGAGATGACAGAGTTGTGTTTGATGCACTACTTCCTTGACATCGAAGTTGACCAAAATGAAGGAATTTTCATCCCATAGAAGAAACATGTCGAGGACCTCATGAAGAAATTCAAGATTCTAAAAATGTTTCTATACCGCTCATGACAAATGAAAAACTATTAAATCAAGATGGAGGAGAAAAAGCTAATGTTACTCTTTACAGAGCAGTATGCTATATCTTATTGCTACATGATCGGAATCATGTACACAATAAGTCCATTATCACGGTTCATGCAAAGTATGAGTCAAATTCACTTTGGAGCTACCAAAAGAATTCTAAAATACTCATGAGAAATTAAAAATTACAACATGTGGTATCACCCATGTGCAATAGCTAAGGTCATTAGCTACATTGACAACAATTAGATAAGTTCAGTTGACAATAGAATGAGCACTATCGGCTATGCATCTACTCTAGATTTTGGAATATTCTCATGGGTGTCCAAAAAGCAAGACTCAATAGCACAGTATACTATAGAAATTGAATACGTCGTGGTTGCTATGAGCACCAGTCAAACACTATGGCTTTGTAGAATTTTATAAGACATTGGAGAAGCATAGACAGACTGACTCCAATATGATGCTACTATAACTCCACAATTGCTATATAAAAGAATTCAGCTTTCATGAAATAACTAAACATATCGACATAAAATATCAATTGATGCAAAAAGTATGAAATAATGATCAAGCTCAACTATTGCAAGACCGAAGAACAAGTCGCAGGCATATTTTAGTAAAGCATTACCACAAGCAAAATTCCAGACATTACAAAGTATGTTCGGAGCATCATGAAAATGGATCAAGGATAAGTGTTAAATATTGATACATGTCCTGAACTTTCTGGATCACTTACTCAATTCTAGCATGACTTGCATGAATTAGGAGTGGCAGAAAAACACTACGAGAGGCAGGTGAAAACTGCGGCATCTAGATTGATTAGTGGCAGATAGAAATAGCAGCCAATGAATGGCCAGCATGCAATGTTCAGATTTATATGATGATGAATCAGCCAAAGAAGGGCCTATGAATAGGCTTTAGTGGTGTTTGTTCACGATAATTAGGAGTAGATCCACTAGAAGAAAGCTCCTCCACTCGCAATAAATTATCCAATAAAGTTTCTAATCTTGCTCCCTTTTTTCCGTTTGCTGTCCCATTGTCATCATTTTTGCTATCGCTCTGCCGTGAAGTGCCGAGCTTTGTCCTTTCCCCGCGTGTAAACCCCTCCACGCACATCACACACTTGGCTTCCGCAATCCGACAATCTTCCTTCGTCAGATGGAGAAAAAAGGAACTTTTCAAGTCCATGGTAAAGTTCGACTGTAATCTGTCTTTCAGGGTTAACAGATCTGAGAAAGTCATGTTGTGTCATCAAAGGCAACTGAATGGGGCCCGAGTCCCCTATACGATTCTACGCCACCGTGGGAACTCGCAGGTCTTCTGGGATCCATTTTACCGAAGCGAGGCAGCGGACCAGATCATCGCAAAACAATGTTTCAGCACCATTCAGCCCCTGCCGTCCCATGAATCCGGAGCTCGCGCAAGCACCATGAGACCAATCTCCAGCTAGTAAGGTTACTTGTTCTTTTAAAATATGCAATCGTACAATCGAGTATCACTAAAAGATCCATTTGTTTCATGAAAAATATCACGTTTTCGGAAAATATTTTTTAGAAAGTATATATTTGGTATTCGGCTAAAACTTGAAATTTGAGTGGAAAATGTTTTCCATTATCTGTTATCTAATTTGATTTTTTGGGAAAAATTACAAAAAAATTAAAATTTAATATTTTTAATTGACAAAAAAATTAATTTTAATATATATATTTTTAAAAATTGAATCTTTAATTATTTTTTTTTTAAAAATCGAATTATTATTATTATTATTTTTCCTTTTTCTTTTCCTCCCTCCTTCTTCCTTCTCCTCCTTCCTCCTCCTTCCTCATCTGCCGTGTGTCTCAACGAGCTTGAGGCTCGGTTGATCCAAGCGAGCTCGAGCTCCTCCGAGGTTGGCGAGCTTGCGGCTAGCTCAATCTAGTGAGCTCAAGCATTGCCCTTGCTAGATTTGGCCTTGGGTGAGGTTGGAGTTGGCTTGGGGCCAATCGGTGGCCGGCGACAAGCCAATGAAGAAGAAAAAGAAAAAAAAAATTCAAAACTCAATTTAAAAAAGAAAAAGAAAACATAAAATAAAGAGGAAGAGGGAAGAGGGAAAACAAAGAAAATAAAAAATAATTTCGAATTAAAAAAAAAAAGAGATAGAAGTGAGAGCTTATAGAGATGCGAGATAAGAGAAATTAAGTGAGGAAAATGTTTTCCATTTTTCAAATGTAGAAAACATTTTCCCATAATTTAGAAAACTTTTTTCCTTCTTGAAAAATGTTTTCCCCAAACAATTCATTTTTCGTGAGGTGAACGCCAGAAAATTTGAAAAACATATTTTCAGAAGTTATTTTCCGTGAAACGGATGGGGCCTAATAATCCCATTCAACTTGATTAATGACAAATGCCGATGTGACTCGTTTTAGTATTTTCTTAAGACATATAACACTGACGTGGCATTTTTTTTTATCATCTTTTGGAAAGGAAGGTGCTGATGTGGCATACTCTTCCTTGATCTTAGCACCTTCTTCTTCCTTGCTCGATACCACCATAGCCATCTCCGTCATTCTCGTCCCTTCTCGCTCACCATCTCTGGAATGATTTCAAACTTCAAATCTCTACTTGGACGGACTGAAAGTTAGCAACCCCGATTTGTATGTTGAAGGCTTGATGGAATGAAAGGATCTTCTCATACAAAATAGCCCTCAGTTAAACACATTGTTCCTTCCCCACAGAATGTACTCTACATTACATTTTAGAACACGAAAACCTTGTTTTTTCAAGAATGACGATAACTTGGGGAAGATATGCCAGAGCTCTTTCCACACAATCCTTCAGCAATCAAAGATTGCGAAAGTGGATAACTTCATTGAAACTATGAACATTCGTGCCTTCTCATGAATTCGCCCTATTTCCATCGGGTGGTCGTTGCCAGTGGCCGCTACAGCAAGTTTGTGGAGCGGCCATAGCCGCGAGCGTGAAGATAAATATACTTCGACCTCCCCCGGCTCCAATCCTCCCATCGCTGCACATCTGCAGCCCGACCGTGTTCTTTTATGTTTTCTCTGGGTGGAGCGACGAGGTCCAGTGCACCAGCAACGCCTCCTAATGACGCCATTGATACTGTACCAGCCAATCCTATCCGCTCCTGTCGACGGTCTCTCTCTATTTCCCTCACAGAGCTCGTTGGTCTCCTCCGTTTACGAAGAACATAAAATCTCGTTGCCTTACGGCCGAGCTTTTTCTATCTCGATCAAGTTCTGGCGATGAGGTCATCGGTAGATGTAATCGACTCGACGAAGGTGTCAAATCTGGTTCCGCGGCCTTCAATCAAGGCAGATTTGGCTCAGTCGACAAGGCTAGAGCCGAATTTGGCTCCACCATCTCTGAGTTCACTGTGGCCCAACTTCGCGCAGAGGAGCGTTGATGACGATGAAAGGCAAGGATGACCTAGTCCGAGTCAGGAGAAGACATCACCACCACGTGTTTTAAGAAAGTAGTAACAAAAGTTGCCTTAACTTTTTATGTTGACCATATTAGATATAATTAACGGAATTCAATTATATTTTCGTAACAAGTTCTTCTATTACACTTATCACTTCATTGATTATGTTTAAGCCAAACTCAAAGATCAGATTGGTGTGATTAGATAACATTAGGATCATAGTGGGACAACTTAATATCGGTATGAGAATCCTAACCTGTGCGAAAAGACATTATGTGTTCTTTTTTGTACGACCAACATTGGTGCCATTGTGGGTAATAATTCACGTGTTAGCTCAATTCTGAAACACATACCAACTGGGAATCGGCATAGATCATCCCAGACTATGATCATACCGAGGTCCATCATGAGTTGCTTGTGTCCAAAAATAATGAGGCTTCTCATAAAACGTGAAATGCTCCCTCGACAGATCAACTAACCATTAGTGGTCCAAGTCCAACGTAAAAAGTTATAATGCAAGAGAAGGCAATCGAGAGGAAATGGTCAGGCCAGGTACGTTGAGTGACTTGAACGGCAAATTGCTATACTCAACAGTCAACACTGACATGTGACTTTATGATTGCTTAGGTTTAAAGGGATTTTTTCTTTTACACTTTCCAACCAACCTATACTTCGGTTGGCCAAAAAAAAAAAAAATGTATAATTGCTTTTTTTTTTTCTTCATCAGGAATACTTAACTTTGAATTCCAAATGTTGCTAAGCGATTTCTTGAAATTAAAATTAATATGTTTCTTTTTTCATCAACTTAATTCAATTCCAAATGTTGTTAAGCGATTTCTTGAAATCAAAAATTAATTTCCAACTAAACTATTGCAATTCGGATTAGTAAATATAAGAATTTGCAATTTTCAATCCATGAATCATTACTTGGTAAAAAACTTCACCTAGATAACGATATTTTGATGGAAATCTACTCTTCAAATACTGAGTGGTTATACTAATTATTAAGTATCACTTTCACCGTATTCGTAACTTTATATAAAAGGTAAGTGTGTTTTAGTAACTAATAGTTTTTGCATGTGATTACCAAATAGTAGTAGCTTTTCACTAGTATTCAATATTTTAGGAAGTAAGTTATAATAGCTAGGGGTTATCACTTCCCAAGTGGGCCGATCCTCGGCTTGGCATGAAAATCGACCAAATGGCTTTCACCTCCCTTGGAACTAGACCGGCGGTTTCAAAACTAACCAATCCGATTCTTGAGAGCCGAGACTAAACATAGTTGTCCACCTTTTGTTCTTTAAATAAGTTTAAAGTAAAAAAAGGTAGCATGTCTTTTTCCTTGTAGATCGATGTGATACGCCTTATTAGGATAAAAAAATGTGAAAAAAAAAAATAGTGTCCAAGTGTGAGATGCCACATCGATTTGCAAGGAAGGAGACATGCTGTCTTTTTACTTTGTAAGACAAAAAATTAAGGTGTTTAATAGTGTCCCGCAATCGAATTGAATATTGCTAGTTCCAAAAAATTGAAATTGGGAACCATTTGAAATCAATCAGTTCTGGAGTGGAATCGGACTGATTCTCACCCTAGTTACAGCAATCACTTTTTCGCGGTGATCATCAACCTTTTAATGTCACCTAAGTATTTATGTGCCTAATAATAGTTAGCAATTGCTCTTTTTTTTTTTTTTTTTGTAACTTTTCATTAGGAATGATAAATGGGGATAATAACCTTCTCGTGAAATGGTAAGCTTGACTTTAAAACAATTAGAAAAATCTTTTAGGGTGTTGATGGTAAAATAAGCGGGCAGTTGGTTTATGTTAACATGAACCGTCTGCTGCATCATCTTTCTATTGATCTATAAGTAGAGATAACCGGAATTTTTTTATTAGAAAAAGGCAAAAAAAAAAAAAAAAAATTGCACGTGGATTTTTATTTCTGAAGTAATTGATTTTATCCACGGCCATCAAAAAGCTTTATTTACATGGAAAAACTATTCTATAATCTTAAGAATTACATAATTTATGCAAACATAATCGGACCACATCTCCGTCAGGCATTTCTAGTGAAGTGACCCTGCAAATGTCGATGCTAGCAAGTAATGTTAGCCACAAGGTTTCGTCGGTTTTTGAGGCGATGATGCGACAGGATTAAACAAGTCATTAATATAGAATCCAATGAAAATTGGGAATGAAAAAAAAGACGAGGTCATTGATATAGAAAATAAGGAATAAGAGGACATTCCTACTTTGTCTAGGTGGGCCGGCAAGGACCACATTCGTTCTTTGATTAAACAATTCGTGGGTTTCATGGGGAACACTGGGCCCATCAACTCATCCGTTTTAACGGCACCAAAAGTCTCTCTCTCTCCGACCGACGTTTGTTCATTAGATTTCCAGAACCATGTCGTGGTCAAATCGTCATGTCTTTATGCCAAAAAAACTGTTCATACGCCCATTATTTATTCATCCATCCGAACGAATTCAGGCTGTGTATTATTTGCATTATACACTTGTCGTTATCCATTCGAACTTATTATCGCACGTTAAGTATCTATAAATTTCTTTTTCTCTTTGGACCGACTAAAATTTATATTTAATTGATAGGGTTTGATTAGATGAAAGTGACATGCTCTTAATGGATGTATGTTACCAGCCACTCAGGGCACATCAAAAATGGCAAACATCACTCCAATAATTTGGCTAATAAGTTAGTTCTTGGGAGATAAGTAAAAAGAATTGTCAAAATCCATCTCTCACAAACTTAAGATTAAAGTCAGACTAGATTTTAATAAGCAGCAAAAGGGCAATGTTTGGAATTGGCATTGGAACTAGTGATGAGTTGAAGAAAAAAATTTATTTCCACAAGGGTATTGCGCTTTATCCTGTCTTAATCGTCAGAGTTCTCAAATTATGAGATTTACAATAAATTTTCTTGAATGGATGTGATATATTTCGTTGTCATTTTTAGTACTAGAATGAGATTAGTATAATGAATGGGACATGACAAAAGAATAAATCAGCAATAAATCCGAAGTATCTACGAAAGGATCGCTCTTGCACATTCAGTCACCTGTAAAATCAATCAATGATTATTCTGTCATATAAATCCACTAGCTTTTGATATTAGAAAAAGCATACCAATAATATTATAAATTTCAAATTTGTGGGAAAAAAAGAAAGGAAGAAATAGGATCAAAGTGTTGGCCAATTGCTGAGCTGGAAAATGGGGGGAGGGGGGCTCATTCCCTCTCCAGCTCCGAAACAATTATTATGCCGGAAATCACTCCTTCCTCACTCCGACAAATATTCTCTCCCTCTCCCCTCTCTCTCTGCACCAAAAAGTTGTCATTTTTCCTCTTCTGCTCGCTCCACTGCGCTCTGCCTTTCGGATTGAAACTCGCCCGCTCCGCCGGTCCAGAAACACACACACACACACACTCACGCAGCAGAGTTTGCAGACGTCAGTCATGCTCCGTCGTCTTCTTGGTCCATCCACTTTTCCAGTCCAACCCAACTAAGAAGACACACACCCCACGGAAACTCACTTTCTCTCTCTGGGTTTTGCCTTTTCTTTGTTTCTAAAAATAATGGGTTCTGCAACGTCGTCCATGGCGGCGAAGTTCGCCTTCTTCCCCCCGACGCCGCCGTCGTACCGCGTCTACGCGGACGAGTCGACGGGGAGGCTGAGGATGAGCGACGTGAGCCAGAGGGACGACATGGACGTGATGAAGCTGAGGACCAAGAGAGGGAACGAGATCGTCGCCGTGTACGTGAAGCACCCGTCGGCCTCCTTGACCCTCCTCTATTCCCACGGGAACGCGGCCGATATTGGACAGATGTATCAAATCTTCGTGGAGCTCAGCCTCCATCTGGGCGTCAATCTTCTTGGGTACGTCGAAAAGATTTGATCTTTTATCTAGAGAGAGAGAGAGAGAGAGAGAGAGAGAGAGAGAGCAGTGAACAGAAATTTCGTGCGAAGTGATGAGTTTCTTGTGCCGAATTCAGGTATGACTATTCAGGGTATGGACAATCTTCGGGAAAGGTACGATTTTTTTTGTCTTTTCTATATGTTCAGTGTAGAGTGCATGGTGATGTGATGGAATTATCTGTTTTTCCAAGGGCGAAATAGTAGTCTTCCAAGTACGTCAAACCTTCTGATTTGTCCGTTGTAAAACGATAGACAAGGGACTCTGACTTCACAATTCTTCAGTGATGAACTATTCATCCGTTGCAACAATTGGCATTTTAGTGGACGGATTTTCCAGCATTCCATTTTTTTTGTCTTTTTGTTTTTGTTTTGGTCAGATCCAGCATTCCATTTCCATGGCCATTTTAAGTTACTCTTTCTGCGGAGAGAATAGGTTGACAGGAATATCGTGGTCTGCTAGTGTGGTGCTTGAGTCGTAACGTGATTTCTCTTTGTTTGGCTGAGATTTATCTAGATCTGAATGCCAGTTGAGCTGATTCAGTTTAGTATCTGTTGAATTAGCCGAGCGAGCAGGACACGTATGCTGACATAGAGGCGGCTTACAAGTGCCTTCAAGAGACATACGGAGCGAAGGAGGAAGACGTAATATTGTACGGTCAGTCGGTCGGAAGTGGACCTACTCTAGAGCTTGCCATACGGTTGCCTTGTTTGAGGGCTGTAATTCTTCACAGTCCAATCTTGTCTGGTCTTCGAGTCATGTATCCCGTGAAGAGAACATTCTGGTTTGACATATATAAGGTTTCCTTTGTTGTGATATGATTTCTTTTCTCGATTACTTGTAATGAATTGTTTCAAATTGCCAAAATAGATCCCCTCATCTATTTGAGAGCTACTAATTTTACTCTGTTGCAGAATATTGACAAAATTCCTCTGGTTAACTGCCCGGTTCTGGTCATTCATGTGAGTTTACACATTGCTTTCATTTTGTGAATGCACTCCACAATACACCATGCAGTGGCTCCAAATTTGTGAAACAATTTACTTATTCTGATGTTCATATCTTCTCTCTTAGATAAGTGCTCACCAGTTTCATGATTTTTATCTGTCGTTGATATGTCCAAATCATCTGAACCTTGTCTGGAAATAAAAAGGTGCGACATAGACAATGAGGATTTACTTGAAAATGGAAGCGGCAAATAATTAGCCACTGCATGATTATCAGTGGGCACAAATCACATCCACGAGGAGCGTTTTCTGTGTCTCCTTTCTTGAGATGGACCATGGCACTGAAAGCAAACATAATTTACATGAATATCTTGCTGAAGCTTTATTATTAATTTGCATCTTGTTTTATCTGTAGGGAACTGAAGATGATGTAGTAGATTGCTCCCACGGCAAGCAGTTGTGGGAGCAGTGCAAAGAAAAGTATGAACCATTATGGCTTAAAGGAGGGAGCCACTGTAATTTGGAGGTCTTCCCCGAGTACTTGAAGCATCTCAGGAAGTTCATATCCGCCATTGAGAAACTACCTCGTGTTCGCGATGTACCTGAACAAAGTACAGATAATTCTGAACTTCCTCTGATTGCCACTGAAGCGAGTAGAGATAAGTCCAGGCTAAGTGCGGATAATAGGGAGAAATCAAGGCCGAGCACTGGGCAACAGGATAAGGCAAGGCTAAGTACGGACAGCAGAGACAAGTCAAGATCCAGCACTGACAAGAGAGAAAAATCAAGAAAGAGTGTGGATCGGCTCATGAAATCAAGAAACAGCACAGATCAGCCGGAGAAAGCTAGGAACAGCTTTGACCGGTTAGTTTGATTTTTTTTATTTTTTTATTGTGAAATTGCAGGCCATGCAGTTAATGACTACTGTTAATACTTCATTACTGATCTTATAGTTTTCGCATTCTGAAATATATGATGCAGGTTGGGAGATATGGTGAGGTCAGTCGGGTTGTGCAATGTCGATTGCTTGAAGCCAACAGCTTTAGAAGCCTGAGCCTGAGGAAAGTGCCAATGCTTGTGACAACTTGTGTACAGATACTCCCTTTTGCCAATCGAGTTTATTTACCAGGTTCCATTTGATATTCAGATATCTTCATGGCGCTCCAGTGCAAATGAATAAAGAGTGGAAGGATTAGATGATCGTGCAGTGTGTTGTTGCTATGGTGATTGAAATTTCATTTTAAGAACGGGATCCAGAGATCAGGTGATCTCTAGATTCTCTAGTCATTTAAGTCCTAGTTTATACACGTACTCGGCATCTTTTGTTGATACACGTACTTGGCATCTTGTGTTTATACACCTAGTCGGCATCTTTTACGGTTTTCCAGTTCTTTCTGCACGTGCTAGCTGGAAGTTCTGTCATGGAAGGTTTTGTATTGAAGAACATCGCTTTGTATCATTAAACTGTACAAGGTAGCTGCTTGATTACCTGATCAAAATCAGCGGAATAAATATCTGGAGGTCTAAAAAGCGAGAAAACCAATCCCCTTGTACCCCTACGGGCACTTGGTCCTCTTCACTGGAACTGTAGAATCTGCCCAAGTGTCCACATGCCACGGAGTTGCAATTGTTATGCACAAGAAGCCGTGAAGAAGATGAGCCATGTGCATACCCACTGTCAAAAGCTTTGTGCAACCTACTTTGGAAACAGAAGAAAAACAAACAAAGAAGAGCTTTGTCCAAGCTTCTTCGCTCGTTCTCTATTTCGGCCATTCTTTTCAAAGCACTAGCTTTTTTGGTCTTTCGGCCAAAGCCAACTATAACCAATCTCATGAGCTGATTCATCTGTTGGGCAAACTCAAGATGTTGATAGATCCTGTCATATACCAAACTCACACCAATTTTTTTTTTTCCAGAAGACCTTTTTTAGTGCAAGGATGCTAGTAAATCGTAGGATGTAGCAAATCTTGCACTAACGGAAAAAAGCCAAAAAAAAATTAAAAAGTAAACGACATAATAAAAAAAAAAATCTTATATGCAATTTCAGTGCAAGGAGGCTAGTAAAATCCTAGGATGTAGCAAACCTTCCACTTACAAAAAAAATGCCAAAAAAATTAAAAAGTAAACGACATAATTTTAAGATAAATTTTATATGTAATCGAAGTATTCCATTTCAAACATAGAACGATATGAATTTTAGGTAAAATTGACATGATTTGATTGTTGTTGAAATTGGCTTGCGTGCACTGATTACTCTAAGTACAGGAGTTTGTTTTTTATTTAACCAAAATGAAGAAGAAAGGAAATTCATTTCAAGAGGATATTGTTACTGCTGAAATGGCAGAATCAAGGCCTTACAATTTTCCACATACTGCCAAGCAGAGAGATCCCTCTCCAGTGTCTCAACTTCTAGAACCCTCTTCCTCTTAAACCCTCTCTCAACCCTCCTCCCTATTTCTTCACCCCCCATCTCTCTCTCTCCTACTCTATGACTCCCGTCTTCAAAAGATAAGAGCTTTGCAAATTCCCCAAAAACCATCTAGGGTTTCCGAGGCCCAAATGGCTCCAGCGCTCAGCAGAGGCTTGGCCGGTGCTCCTCTGGCTTCGCTTCCGTCGTCTTCGTCTTCGTTTTCGCTGAAGAAGGGCAATAAAGTTTTGAGCTTGAGGAGCGCTTTTTTACCCCCAAATGGTCTCAGAACGGGGTTCTCGTGCGGCGGGTTGAAGTGGAAGCTGGAGAAGAGGAACAATCGGGTTTCAATCCGTTGCGAGTCCGCCGTCGCTGAGAAGGAGGCTGGCGAGACTTCCGGCGAGCAGTTTGAGTATCAAGCTGAGGTGGGTTTCGCCTTGTTTTTATTTGATTGATGACGCGGGAGTCCGAGTTCTTGCAGTTGTTGGGTGTGAACTGAGTGAGAATTGAGGTTTAATTTCACAGTTGACATGTCCGGTATTTCTGACATTAAGAGCATGACTGATGACTAAAAATGAAAGCTTGATTACTTTTCCAAAGTGATTGTTGCCGAACGTTGTGAAATATTGAAGGAGATTGGCATGTAGAACATTTTAAAATGACATGAGGAGTACACAAGGATTTACTCTGAAAGGTAGTATGATTGTTTGATCGTTATGGAGAACTTGTGATCTCAATGTGAATTGTAGATTTTATTCCAATCGTATAGCACTGCATCCTCTGCTTCTGTGCCGATAAATTTAAACTTTGCATTGTTTTTGCAGGTCAGTCGTCTATTGGATTTGATTGTCCATAGTTTATACAGCCACAAAGAAGTGTTTCTTCGAGAGCTTGTCAGGTGAGTATTTCACTCGCGCATATATCTTCATTTCTTTGTGGAACGACTTCTAAATTCTAGGTGAAGATTTTAATTTTTTCCTTTATTTGTGATTTATGGCTGAAAATTGGTTTTCCTTTTTCCCCCTCTATCAGCAATGCTAGTGATGCTCTTGATAAGTTGAGGTTCTTGAGTGTTACTGAGCCTGCTCTTCTTGGAGATGCCGGTGATTTGGAGATAAGAATCAGACCAGATCCTGACAATGGAACCATCACGATAACGTAAGTCTGTTGTAGCTTATAGATGAATATGGTTTTATTTTATAATAATTGAGAAATTCATGGGATGTGGATGGTGATATTTGAGATTTCAGAGATACTGGTATTGGAATGACGAAGGAGGAGCTCATTGACTGTCTTGGAACTATTGCTCAGAGTGGTACCTCAAAATTCTTGAAGGCTCTGAAGGTTCTTGTTTTGCTTTCCATCTCCCTGAACTCCATCATATGATAGTTTGGTTGGTGTACAATTGATATCAAGAATTTTGAACCTAACTCTTTAATCTTATACTTTCAGGAAAATAAGGATCTTGGCGCGGACAATGGATTGATCGGTCAATTTGGTGTTGGCTTCTACTCTGCTTTTTTAGTGGCTGAGAAGGTGTTCTTTAGCTAACCATTAATGAACCTTTGTCTATTTGTAATTCTTTTACATTGGCATGGTGATTTACACTTTTCATAGTGATTATTTTCCTGAGGCAATGCTCATCTTCCTGACTAGTAGGTTGCTGTTTCGACAAAAAGCCCAAGATCAGATAAGCAGTATGTGTGGGAATCAGTAGCTGATAGCAGTTCGTATACAATCAGAGAGGAGACAGATCCTGAGAAGCTTCTTCGTCGCGGAACACAAATTACTCTTTACTTGCGGGTATTGTGATAGTTGATTGCACATTTTGGTGACTTATTGGCCATGAAAAATGGCTTATCCACCTTAATTAGTTTCCATTAATTTTTAGGCTTGTAGTATTTGCTGCAATTATTGCTTATAGTTTTATGAAGAGTGTGATGTCTTGAGTCTAATATGTGTCGACAAATCATACTAAAGCCTAAGGAGTTTACATAAGAGGTTATCATACTCAATAGTCAAGAGTCAACATGTATCTTATGCAAGTAAAACAACTTATTCTCTCTGACTTTTTTGTGCAAATTAATTTCTTGGAGTTGGTGCACTGACACTGACTTGCCCTTTTAGAATCTGGTTTGAACTTTTATACTTGTAAGTAGGAGAATTACTTTAGGGAGCCATATGCTTGTGGTTTGAAGTTGCAATATATCCTCCCTTTATACCAGATATTCGATCTCTGGCTGTCTTTGAGAAAGACCTTGATGATAGATAGCATGTGATGGCATTGGTTCTGCTTTATCTTGATTCAGTTAGCGATAGAGTTCCTTGTCTATTATTTCATGCCCCTTGGGGACAATATGGTACTCTCCTTTTTATAATTTTAACAATCAGCTTTCTTGCTTTTGAAAGCATTTGTTCAGTTTCTGTCGATTGCAATGGTAGTTTAACAGTCTTATCAATTTTTTTGTTGCAGGAGGATGACAAATATGAGTTTTCAGAGCCAACGAAGATACAGAATCTGGTGAAAAATTATTCACAGTTTGTTTCCTTCCCCATCTATACGTGGCAAGAAAAATCGAGGACAATTGAGGTGGGTCCCTTTGTATGCAATGTGTGATTTTCTTTCTGAGATTTTGCTAGGGTTGAAGTCAGTGAATAAATGGTCTCTATGTTTTTAAGAGTTGTTTGGAAATTGAAAGCCAGAATCATGAATAGCCACTCAATTCTTTGTTTTTTTCCTTATTTGATGTATAACACTGGGAATTTTCGGGTATCAATTTCCTCTCGAACTGATTTGTTTGCCTAGATAATTATGGGTGTATAATATCAACAATTTGTTCATTTGTACTGTGACAACTTTCTGGTGGACTGTCCAGTATTATCCAATTGGGCAATTTTCAGGTAGACGCCGGTGACTAAAAATTGAACCTACACTGACTAATTTATGCAGGTTTTATGATAGAGATAATGTAGGATGTCTATTTGCTATCGTGCTAAAAGGGGTGTTGTCATTGATTAAAATGGTGGCAGTTATTAGTTTACTGATGTCAACGTCTAAATTTGGCCAGGTTGAAGAGGAGGAGCCACCAAAGGAGGGAGAAGAAGCAAAGCCAGATGTAATTTATGCAGCATTCACACATGTTAACGGTGTCATTTTCTCTACTATGACATTTAAGTGGGTTTGTTTCTTTGATGCAGGAGGAGAAAAAGATGAAGAAGACAACTAAAACTGAGAAGTACTGGGACTGGGAATTGGCCAATGAGACAAAACCAATATGGGTAAGAAGTAGTCTTTAGTCTTTTTCTCTTTAATTACTTATTTTCATGAACACATTTCCATGCTATTGAAATTATTGTTTTCTGCTGATATTTTCTTTGAGTGAGTATTGTTGCTTGCTCTTGTGCCATGTCAACGTGTGCTTGCAAACATTGTCCTGCTGAACTTTTAGTCCTTTGCATGGTGTAGATGCGGAGCCCCAAAGAAGTTGAGAAACAAGACTATCAAGAATTCTACAAGAAGACTTTCAATGAATTTCTTGATCCACTTGCGTACACGCATTTCACCACCGAGGTACTGCTAATCTTCTTCCTTCATCTAGCATAATACTCTCCTCCATATGGAGCTTGACTCAAAATACATGCAGGGTGAGGTGGAGTTCAGGAGTGTCTTATATATTCCAGGAATGGGACCTCTCAACAATGAAGACGTAATAAACCCCAAAACAAAGAACATACGATTGTATGTGAAGCGCGTGTTCATTTCTGATGATTTTGACGGTGAACTGGTAAGTCTTAATGTAGTTTCAAACTGAATAGAGGAATTGATTCTTCTTCTTCTTCTTCTTCTTCTACAGGTTTGTGTGGGGTTTTTGATAAGTTTGGCAATGGCATGTTAATTCTTAAACTCTTGAACATTCTTGCTATTTTTCATGATTCCAGTAGTTTCAGCATGTGGCTGCTTAGACTCACTTACAAACGCCCACTACTTTATACCTTCCTGTATGTCTGTCCGGTGTTTTAAATTAATGAACTGATGGGTCTTAGGTTTACTATGTTGAGATATGGTGTTTATTAAGGACTGTTTATGCATTGTCTAATAAGTAGCAGAGATTAAACTTATTATGCCTCAATTTAGATTAACCATACCATCCTGTATGCTGGACATAAAGCCCCATATTTTTAACATACGGCTTAATAGTTTATAACTACTTAAAAAAATTATTCTTGTTCTTTGTTCTGATGATATGCTTTCCATATGATTGCTTGTCTGATGTGCCTGATGGGTCTAAATATTCTGTTTGGGAGAAAAGTATTATATACTTAAATAATTGATATCCGGCGTTTGCAGTTTCCACGCTACTTGAGCTTTGTAAAGGGTGTGTTGGACTCAGACGACCTTCCACTCAATGTTTCCCGAGAGATTCTTCAAGAAAGCCAAATCGTAAGTTTTAAGTTGTCAATTCTTTTGGTTCTGCCAAATGTTGTGATACATATGGATTTGTCAGTTCTCACTTACTCAATAGATTTTTACATCCGCATGTCATTTGGTTGGTTGTGCTGACAGTTGGCTCCTACTTAGTCAGTACAATGTTGTGCTTGTGTATTATTTTGTCACCTACCTGTTAAAACAAACGAGCATTATATTCTCCAGACTGGTTCAGTTTCAACCTCTATAAGTTGCCACCTTTCTCTTTCACTGTGTTTGCAGGTAAGAATAATGAGGAAGAGACTTGTAAGAAAAACATTTGACATGATTCAAGAGCTTGCAGAAAGTGAAAATAAGGAGGTGGGAAGCAATTGGAGATTTCTCTTGTGTCTATATGTTGGGTTTGCTTGCTGCAATTTGAAAACTTTGATCCGTGTGCTTTCAGGACTACAAAAAATTTTGGGAAAACTTTGGGAGATTTTTGAAGTTGGGATGCATTGAGGATTCAGGGAATCATAAACGAATAACACCATTGTTGCGATTCTACACTTCCAAAAGTGAGGAGGAGTTGGTGAGCTTGGACAATTATGTTGAAAACATGGGTGAAAAACAAAATGCCATTTATTATTTGGCAACTGACAGCTTGAAGAGTGCAAAGAGTGCTCCGTTCTTGGAGAAATTGGTTCAAAGGGATATTGAGGTATGTACCTGGTCTTTGCTTGTAGTGTCATTGAGCCTTATCTAGTAATTTGTTTGTTCTGATGCAGCGGACTTGATAAATATATGTCACTGTATAAATTAAAAAATAAGGGGGATGGGGAGGGTTTAGTCTTGGCTTCATCTCTGGTTGACTAACTTTAACATTGATTAGAATAGGAAGATGGAGTATTTTGTTTCCTTCTGAAAATTTCACTTTTCTGCCCCGTACATTTTTTCTTTTTGGAAATGCAAAAGTGTTGATTTAAGCAATATTGCTTGATAAGTTCGGGAACTTAATGAATTGAATTGCAGTGATTTCTGGTCTTGGACTGCCATAGTGGTAGTGGAGATTACACGTTAGAGTCATGGACCTGTGGTAATACTTAGATTGAGAAAAAAAGTAATGCTTACAGATATTTTATCGTAAGTGGAAAATCTAATGGTCAAGAAATGCATAGCTACTATGAGCAGGGTCTTTTCTTCCTATTTCATTGTTTCATCATCTTCCTCCTCCTGGGCCCTCCTCACTTATTTTTTTATCGTTTTCTTGAATCTCTATCTCTGTTTCCTTCAGTTTGTTCCTTGTTCATTCTCCTTTTAGAGATTGCTTATGCTACTTTTGCTGCAGGTTCTTTACCTGATTGAGCCTATTGATGAAGTTGCAATCCAGAATCTGCAGACCTACAAAGAGAAGAAGTTTGTTGACATTAGCAAGGAAGATTTGGAGATTGGTTAGTGCTTGCTCTTTTAATGCGTTTAAACCATTTTTGGTGCATTTTCTGTCATGGCTTCTCTTTATTAGGATTAGGATTCTTGGTATCATATCGACTCCTACTCATGATAGGTGATGAGGATGAAGTTAAGGAGAGGGAGACCAAACAAGAGTATAATCTGCTGTGCGATTGGATAAAGCAACAACTTGGGGATAATGTAGCTAAAGTACAAGTGTCGAAGCGGCTGAGCTCATCTCCTTGTGTTCTTGTCTCTGGAAAGTTTGGATGGTCTGCTAATATGGAAAGGTTGGTGTATCATCTGAAAAAATGTCAATTTTCAATATCATTGTATGTGAGGGGGTGGGCTGATTCTCTGTTCGCAGGTTGATGAAAGCTCAGGCTCTTGGGGACACTTCAAGTTTGGAATTCATGAGGGGCAGGAGAATATTGGAGATCAACCCCGATCACCCCATTGTTAAAGACCTAAATGTAAGAGTGATCTTTTATTGAATGCTCATACATTCTGATGACCAATTAAGTTTATCCAAAGAATCCATCTCTCTTGCTAAGAACTATGAAGATCAAGTTTACTGTCAAACATACTGATTCTACTTGTTATGACAAGAAGGAAGAGTAACCGTTCTTTTTATCTATCTTGTTTGCGGGACTAGTCTTTATGTATGAAGACCTGAAATTTGACTCTGGTAATCTTGATTGCAGGCTGCCTGCAAGAATGCGCCAGACAGCGCAGATGCCAAGAGAGCAGTTGACCTCCTATACGATACCGCACTAATCTCCAGTGGATTTACTGTAAGCTCATATTCCGTTCTAGACGACATATTTATGAACTCATGACAAAAAAGGAGTCATTTGGGCATCCTGTGATCTCTTAACCTTCTCCATCCTCTTTGCCCGATTGAACAGCCTGACAGCCCAGCCGAGTTGGGGAACAAGATATACGAGATGATGGCGATGGCTCTTGGTGGGAGATGGGGGAGACTGGAAGAAGGAGAAGGAGAAGAAGCCACGGAGTCATCAGAGGACGGTTCTACTGACGCCGCAGAACCTGTGGTTGCCGAGGCTGAGGCTGAGGTAGTAGAGCCCTCAGAAATAAGGGCTGAGAGTGATCCTTGGAATGACTAAGTGAGGATCTCTAGATTGAAGAAATTTTTGGAAATACAACATCTTAGGCAAAATTGTGCCACTTTGGACCAAATGACGTGGGATTGGAGAGGCAAATAAGAGATTTATGTAATGTATGAGTGGGCAAAGACTAGTGAAATTCCGTCAGCCTCCACTTGTTCTCCCACAGATTAGGTGATTGAATGGCCTATGAAATTTTGTTATTGGTAGTTTGTGTTCGGGGAACTTTATGTATCTTCTGAAGATACTTGTTGGCCATTGAAAAGTTAAACTTCCATGCTGTTTACACCAATGATCTTGATGTGATTATTGATGGTTCATCTTAAGTACAATATGGTTGGTGCACTTCGCAAATCATTATTCTTTCTCCTATTCCTAATTTAATTGAAAATTGCATCTTATTTACCAACTTCACTACACTTAGTTCACTTTTCATGTTGACTTACTTTATGAAAAGAAAGCATTTTACCCTCGATTATATAGATAATATAGACAGAGAAAGTAACTGATTTTTCACTAAAATTGAAGCCAGCGAATAGGAAATTGGTCGTTGATGGGATTTTGTTTTAGATTTTTCAACAATTATCCTTATTTTGCAATTCAATAGGAAAATGATTTTGGAATATGGAAGGGGAAAGTATCTCCTTAAAAGTATAAGAAAATGCTATTTAATGAACTCTTAGATGTTTATGTTTGATTTTTTGGGAGAAATTTTGGCAATACTCTTGTCTAATTTATTTTTATCAATATTGAATCTTTTTTACAAATGGAAAGTTAATTTATTTTTTTATTTTTATTTCTTTTTTAAAAATTAAATATTTCATTTAAAAATATCTAAATATTAATTTATATTATATATATAATTTTTAAATTCGAATATATAAATAATAATAATATTAAATTAAAAACTAATTTTTTTTGTTATTATAATTTTCTTATATTAGAATTTAAATATTATTTATTTTGAAATATAATTTTAAATTTTTAAAATTTGTTAATAAATAATATTTAATTTAAGAAGTTTGTTATTTGAACAAAATAAATTTTCTATTATAAATATTAAAAATTATATTTTCCTTTTATCTCACATCCATCATTAGATAATTTTATTGGCATATATTTTATTTATATATGATTTTATCTTATCTTAAATAAATATCAAATGCAGGATATGATAAATCTTATTTAAATCTTTAATTTTATCTTGATTATCAAATGCAATCTTATATTTATAAATTTCAGGTTAATCTTCATTCATATTTAATGTAATAAACTTCATGAGAAGTAGATATTTTCTTTGAAAATTAGAATCTTCTACTCTCGTTGTATAATCAACTATCCAAAATGGACACACATATGTGTTTGCTAAAAATGAAAAAAAAAAAAAAACAGCCGTAACAATAAAAGAGAAAAAAATTGAAAATGTTAAGTTATTTTAAGAATCAGATTTATATTCTTATAAAAAAATGAAAATTAATTTAAATCTAGAATTTTATAAGAGACTTACGTGAAACGACGTCGCGTGGGCGTACATTTCTTCTTGCAACGTTTTGTTTCTTTGAGCATAGGTTTATGCAGGGTTTTAGCGAGAGGCGGCGTTGCAGCCTCCCTTCTCCTCCTCCTCCTCCTCCTCCTCCTCCTCCTCTCGTTTCTGCGACCATTTCCCTCTTTGGTTTCGATTCCATCCCATCTTCTCTCTCCATTTTCATCACTATTTCTTCTTCTTCTTCGAGCTGCTTTCGATTTCAATCCATTCAACCAGAGGAGCCCGGGGGAGAATCAGAATGTGGAGGCACTTGGCCAGGCGAGCTCCTTCCCGGAAATTCAACTCCGCTCCCGCCTCCGCCTCACTGTCAGCTCCCAAAAGCTCCAATTTCTCCAGTAAATTCGCGCCGGAGGCTCCGAAGGGCCTGAATTCGTGGCTCCCGCCGTCGTCGTTGGTGCCGCTCCTTCGCCGGATGGCCCGGCCGACGCCTCTGCGGAGGGACGATTTCGCGGCGCCCGAGCATTTCAGTTTCCGGAGGAGCTACGCCGGTGCTGCGGAGGCGATCGTCTCGACCACGGAGGAGGAGCTCTCGGGATCCGAGGAAATCCAGGAGCTGATGGAGGAGATGAAGAAGCACATCGAGGTCCCTCCCGATCTTGAGCGGTGGCTGATGCCCAGCCGCCGCCGCAGCAGCAGAAGAGGATCGCCGGGATGGGGATGTCCAAGTACCACATGCTCAAGAAGAGGCAGGTCAAGATGGAGACCGAGGCGTGGGAGGAGGCGGCAAGGGAGTACCAAGAGCTCCTGGCGGACATGTGCGAGCAGAAGCTGGCGCCCAACCTGCCGTACGTGAAGTCGCTGTTCCTCGGTTGGTTCGAGCCCTTGAGGGATGCGATAGTGGCGGAGCAGGAGCTTTGCAGAAAGAAGAAGTCGAAGCCGTCTCATGCTCCATTTATCGATCAGTTGCCGGCGGATATGATGGCTGTGATCACAATGCACAAGCTTATGGGACTCTTGCTGTCTACCAATGGAGGGAATGGCAGCTGCAGGGTTGTACAAGCTGCTTGCCAGATTGGCGAAGCCATTGAAAACGAGGTGTGTGTGAAATAAGGTTATGCGACTTTGTTAGTGCTGAAGCGGGGAAAAAGAGAAAATCTTAGGTACAAACAATATGAGATTAAAGCTAACTCTGACCAAAAAATGGAATAGGAGATAGTTCTCCAGGAAGTTGCTATCATTCTTATATACACATTTTTCTCACTGGTGTAAGGTTACTGCATTCAAAATCTATCGCATGAGACTAATTGATGTTGGGATATGTTCAAATGTTGAAAGGCAAAGCTTTGGTGTTGACAAGCCTTTGGAAGAGTGTCATCACTTGGCAGACTCTAATTCTTCAAATTTGTCTGGATGTCGTGATTAGTAATTTAGCATGCATCGCAATAATTAGATTCGTGTACTGAACCAGTCAAGGAGGAAAGGCCCTTTTTCCCCTCCATTTTGCTGACATTTCATCGTTTGTTATCATTAAATCATGGCCAGCAGTCGGAATACAAAAGACAAGTCATATTCCTTTTAGTTTGCTGGAACTCAATTCTGATACCCAGGTGCCTATATGGTAGTTGGATTTGACTTTGATCATCCTTGTGTGGACAGGCTATGCTACAAAAGTTTTTGGAGAAGACAAAGAAAAAGACAACAAAAAGTGCGGATCCTGAAGGTGAATCTGATCTTCAGACATCTGAAGGTCAGCCTAACGAAGAACAGGAAAAGCTAAGAAAAAGGGTTTCTTCTCTGATGAAAAAGAAGAAGGTGTTGCAAGTAAGGGGGTTAGTGAAGGCACAGGATGAGTCAAGGCCTTGGGGTCAGGAAAACCATGTCAAGGTCTGTGTAGTTTCATCCAGAGTCTTTTATGTTTAAGTACTAAGTGTGAAGGTCCTTTTCCTTGCTAATAAATGCTGGTTATTGCACTTTCCAGATTGGCTGTCGTCTGATTCAGTTATTGATGGAAACTGCTTATATACAACCACCAATAGATCAATTAGGAGATGGGCCACCTGATGTTCGTCCTGCATTCACACATGTCCTTAAGACACTAACAAAAGATGCTCAGTAAGAAAGCTTTCAAAAGTCACCGCCACTCCTCCCTTCTCTCTCTCTCTCTCTCTCTCTCTCTCTCTCTCTCTATATATATATATATATATATGTTGCACTTGCTTGTACTAATACTTTGGAGGTGCTTTTTCTAGGAAAGGTAGCAGGAGATACGGAGTTATTGAATGTCACCCGCTGGTTCGTAAAGGTCTCGAGAGAAGTGTAAGAACAACACTACCTTTAGAATTTTTCACATTGAAGCTTGAAGTGTCTTTAGGAATTGAAATTAGTGATGTCTAATTTTTTACAACAGGCGAGGCATATGGTGATTCCTTATATGCCGATGTTGGTGCCACCAGTAAAATGGACAGGGTAAGATTCTATAATTCAATCAGTCCAAGTTACACAGTCAATACACCGTCATTTTTCCCTTTCAATTTCATAGAAAGGGAAAGGAGTAGATCTCTCCTTGCCCTTTCTTAGTAAAGACAAGCCTAATTAGACATAATTGTTCATGCAGTAAATTTATTTGCAAGGATATCATTGTTGAGAGCTCTGTGCTGATTGTTGCTTGTTAATTGTTCTCTCTCTTAATGCCAATGTTTCTCCAGTTATGATAAAGGAGCATATTTCTTTTTACCATCCTATGTTATGCGTACGCATGGAGCGAGACAACAACGTGAAACAATTAAGAGGACACCAACAGATCAGTTACAGTGCGTTTTTGAGGTAGGTAATTAAAAGACTTAACATATAGTCTCTTTCAGGAATATTCTCTCAACACAAGCCAAGCCTGGTATCTTTCATCTGAGAACTTTGAATGCTTCTGCTTCTATTTTAATTTGCAAATACCAATCTTTCACTAAATACCTTTATCATCCCCTTTGCAGAGAGACAGCTACTCTTTGAACCAAGTATTAATCTGTTGAGATCTCTCTTTAGTTATTGTTTCCTGTTTTAATCCTGTGAATCAGGCCCTGGATACTCTTGGAAACACCAAATGGAGGGTAAACAAAAGAGTACTTGCTGTCATTGACAGGATTTGGGCTAGTGGAGGTCATCTGGGAGGCCTAGTTGACCGTGAAGATGTGTGTTACGCTTGTTCGCCTTTTCTGTCTACCTTTTTATGAGCACAATCATATTTAGATATTAATCTTCCCTTTTCATTTCCTTGGTGAAGGTTCCCTTGCCAGAGAAACCTGACACAGATGATGAATCAGTATTACGAAAGTGGAAATGGAAAGTAAAAACCGTGAAAAAGGAAAACACAGAGAGACATTCACAGCGCTGTGATATCGAACTTAAATTGGCGGTAAGAATCTTACCTGCAAATTGAGTTCTCAACTCATCATTGATTATCCAGACATCTGGCATACTGTTTCTCATTTTGCTTTTGGTGGGAGAAGGTGGCACGGAAAATGAAGGATGAAGAGGGATTCTTTTACCCGCACAGCCTCGATTTCCGTGGTCGTGCATACCCAATGCATCCATATTTAAACCATCTTGGCTCTGATCTGTGTCGAGGCACTCTTGAGTTTGCTGAGGGACGCCCTTTAGGAAAGTCTGGCTTACGCTGGCTAAAGATACAATTGGCGAATCTCTATGCTGCTGGTGTGGACAAGCAGTCCTATGAGGATCGAATTGCGTTTACTGAAAAGCATTTAGGTGAGATATTCGATTCTGCAGATAGGCCTCTTGAAGGAAGACGTTGGTGGTTGAAAGCAGAGGACCCTTTTCAATGCTTGGCAGTGTGTATTAATCTTACAGAAGCATTACGAAGCTCCTCTCCTGAGGCATATCTTTCACATATGCCCATTCACCAGGTATTGCTTTAATGAGTATTGAGGTTCAAGACTTTGAATGCTGCGCATTTTTTATGCATCTAGGTAATTATGTGGGTATCGGTTGTTGAGTCATGATCAGCGTAATTTGTCTGTGCAAAAGATTCTATAGCTGTGCACTGAGTTGAGTGATTTTTTTTTTTGGGTCATGAGTATGAGTTTAGTGAACTATTCACCATGTCAAAATTAGAAGTTTAAGGGAAATTATTTGTTTGTCAGTTGGAATGAGGTTTTTCTGTAACTAAAAATACTGCTAACTTTTAGATCCAGCCTTTCTGTTGATGCCAGTTCACTTCAACAGACAGCTGGATTTGATGGCATATGCATCTGTGAACTGTGTAGTGTCTAGAATTCATTGAAGTGTTTCGTTCTGGAATCTTGGAGTTTAAGTAAAATAAAAAATATCATCAAGATGGAGGAATAGTTACACTTAATTCCAAAATCTTGCAGTTGATGATAGATCTTATTCAAATTGGCATGACACATGCCAAATAATAATTTTTTCAGTATAGTAGATCTTCATATGAGTTAGATGCTATCATATCTTGGTAAATTCTATTTCTAGTTGCTTTCTTGATACTTGCCAATGAAAAAGAACCCCAAGGCACTTGATTTGATTGGAGAAACTTTTCTAGGGGTGTAGGACATGTCCATGTTGAGGCATAAATCTTTAGGTTTAAACCCAAAGCTTCCCAAGCATCGCACCTAGGATTCCTTAGGCATCACACTGAAGAATTGCATCACTCCATCCTTGCAAAGTTTAACCTTTTTACAAGTTCTCTATTGAACCGAAGGATTATATAGACTCTCGAACGTTCTACTCCTAATAGAAATAGAGAATCTATAAACAAGAAACATAATTGAAATAGGAAACTTAATGTCCTACTAAAACTGAAATCGGAAACTTAACTCCTAATTTATAAAGGAAAAGACTTCCGGTCAATTATCTAATCAATCTTTCCTAATTTAACACTCCTTCCAAAGGTCTTCAAACCATCTATTAAGCATTCTGCATCAATTCTCTCGGGCTTGGAGAAACTTAACCCTGTATTCAATGGACTGGGTGATTAATTGAGATTTCAAGCAGACTTGAGAAAGAATTCGTTGCATGTTGCTAAATTGACAAATAATAAGGAGTGGCAGTTCAGTAGTGGTTGTGGCTATTGCTATCAGTGGCCTTTTTGTTCACAATGAAATAGCAGTCAATTTGATATCACAAGGCCATGGCATCATTATAATGCATCAAGCTGTTTACTGCATAAGCCACCCAGAAACCCTTACCATAGAGTCACATCTCCCTATCTTGCTTAAGCATCTTGAGATCTAAGCTGCATTCGACTGAAAATCCTTTTTTCTTAACTCGGTGCTGTCATTGTCTGTTAATTCTTAGTGTGGCTACCTTTATTCATATGAATATCTATTCTTATCTGTTGATAGTGGAAAATATTCTCAGCTTGACCATACCGAGTGTATTGACATCTGGATGCATATACTGCAATTTTGTGAGGAAATTTCTTGCAGTTCTATAGTATTCTTCCTAAGCTTAAGTGGCATTCACTAGTCTGTTCGTGGCATCATTCGTTACATTCACATTCTTGTCCACCTGTGGACAGATCAAAATATTGTTAGTTTGTCTGCTGAGTTGAAAGTTGATCTGATTACATAGCATAGTATATACTTTTGCGTTTGGTTACATATACAATGCCACATATTAACCTGGGATGTTGTTGGTACAAGGATGGTTCATGCAATGGCTTGCAACATTATGCTGCGCTAGGGAGGGACAAGGTAAGATCTTTTAATGTTCTTCACTCAAAGACTACAGTATTTTTCATGCCATACTTCCATATTGTCCTTGCCTGATATGCACTACTGGTCATGCGTTTTCGTTATCATGGCTGGCACTAGCTGTATCTCTTTTAAAGTGAATTTTGTATGAAGTTCTAACTTGAATTGTTTGTTTGAGGCATTGTGTTGTATATCACAAACTGTACCATGTATGCTTCTGTGCAATTTATACTTTTCAATTTTGAAGTTATCTAGAGTTTGCAGTTGAATTTATCATATGTAGGCACCTTATGCAGCAAAACAAGAGGATTTCCTAATTAGAAGCATGCACACTGTGCTTCCCAGTTCCCATGATAGTTCCTACTGCTATTTATTATATTATGCATCTATTTGTCTGTCACAATCAGCTTCAGATCAATTCAGAAATGCCTTTCTCTTAATTATGTAATGTTCTTATTGAATTTGGAGTACCACATAACCTTGTCTTTCGTCCAATCTTCTCTCCCTAAAGTATGTAGTACCTGTCATATTAAAGGAGCTCATTTTTGCAGAACTTGTACTTATTCTTTACCAAATTTGGATAAATAGCCAATGAGCGTGATATGGAAAGTGCTTTTATTGTGCTCTATGTAATCTATATAATATGTTATTTGGCCCTGTTTAACTGGATGTGTTTCCATGAAGATATACTTTTTTATATTGTAGTTGGGAGCTGCTGCAGTGAACCTGGTCGCTGGAGACAAACCTGCAGATGTTTACTCAGAAATTGCTTCCAGGTTCTCTCTCTCTCTCTCTCTCTCTCTCTCTCTCTCGCTCTCTCTCTCTCTCTCTCTCTCAACGACGAGGTCGACGACTACTGTAGAGATAGACCAAGGTAAATGAGCATGGATGATGTTTCAAACTTTCATCAATGATTAAATGAGTTGGAGGTGCTATTTCAGGAGCCCCTGAACTTGGCAATCTTATAGATAGGACAAGCAAAACCCTTTTAAAAGCATGATCATGTGAGTATAGCAAGAACCACACCTACAATGAGAGTTATCTCAGATGGCAATATAAAGATCTTAAATGAGATTCCTTTTGCCAATAGTGGTGACATTGGGAAAAGCGATGCATTCGGGTTTACTAAGATATCTTTGATGCTTTATCATGCTGTAGGTGTGGCTATAAAAAGGGTTTAGCAGATGATATATCAAAATGCAATAGTTATAGAAATTTCTTTCATAGTGATCGGCTTGTAAGGCAATTGTGGAGTGGGAAATTGCAAAACCACCCCCAAATTGTTTCTTGAAAATTAGCTTTATTATTTTAGCTTCCAACTGCTCTTGCCTTAGAGAGTTTATAGATACTGTACTGGGAGCTGTTCCATCTCTTGAGAATCCTCAGAAGCACTCCCAAACATCACTGAAAATGCCTATATTGATGTTGGTGTTGTTTTTATTCCGTTTGTTTATTTTTCCCTTTTCTGGTTCACCCAAATATCTGCACTTTGTGTGGCTGCTGCTAAGTACTTTTCGATATAAATATGTTATATTTCGAACAAAATTTTAATGTGGCCAATACCAATGTTAGGCCAATCTTACATCCTATTCTTTTCATGTCTCAGGGTTGTTGATATCATGAAGAGGGATGCGGAGAAAGACCCTGCAACAAATCCAAATGCCCGTTATGCTAGACGATTAATCAATCAGGTATCGTGGGTTCATGATTCTGAAATGGCTTGACTAAGGTTTGAGCCAGGAACACTAGTTGAAGCAATGCACTTGGACGAACTAGAAGTTAGATTACTGAAATAATGGTCTGGTCTCTTTGATGGATGTGTGGCAATTTGTATTGCCCAAAAAATCTCAATCTTCTATTTTCATCCAGCAGGCCTTTTGTTCATGTTTTATGATAGGTGGCAATGCAAACAGTTGCATGCATTGTTGAAAAGAAACCATAATCCAACAACAACAGTTTCTTATGGAAAGCTAGGTACCAGATGTCAGCCGTTCCATGAATAACTAGGCCAATGGACTCATTGAAAACCAATGGAATGTTTAAGGACTTCGTCACAATCTAAGCCACTGAGCTGTCAAGAGGTGGGAAAGAGACTGGGGAGTCTGGGGACAGCCTGATGTGAAGTTAAGGGTTCAAAATCCAACCTCACAAACATTTAACTTAGTGGAAAATGAGAAGAAAATAATTAATTGTGTATATTCCTTTATGATTCTGCGAAAGGATTCCTTGGGAGACCTTTATGAGACTTGCGAGATTGGATGCCTCTCCAGGTCTCACCTGTTTAAGTAATTACCTGAAATGATTATTCAATGATGTTTAAGAAGGCTATGAAGTAGCATTCTCGTTTTCTAAATTTCTTGGTGTCATTCTGCTAAATGACAAGACTAACAGTTTTTCACCATGACTTGAATTATTTCAGGTAGACCGAAAATTGGTAAAGCAGACTGTGATGACTTCAGTCTATGGAGTCACCTATGTTGGTGCTCGTGACCAAATCAAGAGGAGGTTAAAAGAACGCAATGCTATTGTAGAAGATGATGAGCTGTTTGCTGCATCTTGCTACGTTGCAAAAGTAAGTGATCTCACACTTTAAGGGTTGTCTTTTCAATGAATCTTTAATTTCACTGAGATTTTATGCATGGGCAGACCACACTGACTGCCTTGGGAGAGATGTTTGAAGCTGCAAGAGGCATTATGGGCTGGTTGGGGGAATGTGCTAAGGTGCGTGCTGCATGCAGATTTCATAGCATTCATTGCCATTTAATGTCTGCTTGAAGTCCGATGGAGATTAAAACGCAAAGTACATGAATTCATGAGCCAAGATGAGATTGATGTAAAATAATTTGGTTGGCAGATCTAGACTTCTCCTCTTTCTTTGTTTTATCTATGGTGAATGAATGTTCATTAGCGTTCTTATGTTGAACTGATATATCGGTCACCAATGCATCGATTACAGCAATCAATTTTGTCAGCTACTAAAGCACTAGGAAGAGCGATAAAAAAAATGACGACATTCCATCAATTACAAGCAAGTTGTAAATCATATTAGATCTCTATCTCTCTCTCTCTCTCTCTCGCTAAATGCTCTTTTTTTTTTTTTTTCATGTTGCATTTCTTAATGAAGACTTTTTCTTGCTTTCAGTACTTATATGTTTTTGTTAGATTGTGTGATATGTTTTTTCAGTGCTGATGGTGAATTCCAATATCAACAGGCAATAGCGTCGGAAAATAAGCCAGTGAGGTGGACCACTCCTCTGGGACTGCCTGTTGTACAACCCTATAGACAGCTAGGAAGGCACTTGGTAATCTTATGCAGGAATGTTTCATTACAAACAGTTCCACATATATTATATCAGTTACAAATAACTGAACTATTCTTGAATTGCGTGCAGATTAAAACTTCTCTCCAGGTGTTGACGCTACAAAGAGAAACTGATAAGGTAATTGAGGCATAGTGTTTTCCTTTTCTTTTCAATTAATAGCCCTTTGAATTAAAGGGCTTGTCACCAGTAAATGTACATGAGCTGCTTTTTGCATCTGGTACCATTGTGAGCGTTGACCTCACATGTCAAGCATGCTATTGGAACGAACCTCTTAAATTGCCTAGCCATGCAATAGGTTGTTGCAAGAACTCCTTTTCAACTGTGATTTAATTTTAAAAAGCAGTCGTGTGAAACAATCTATAGTGATATGTAACATTCCTTTATGTAATTTTCCCCAGGTCATGGTAAAGCGGCAGAGGACGGCTTTTCCTCCGAACTTTGTCCACTCCCTTGATGGTTCACACATGATGATGACTGCTGTTGCATGCAAAAATGCTGGCTTAAACTTTGCAGGTCTTATATATTTACTTTTTTTTTTTTGTGGATTCTGAACCTCTGAGCATTATTCTTATACTTCTCTGGAAATCTGGTGACAGGAGTCCATGATTCTTACTGGACGCACGCATGTGATGTTGATGAAATGAACAAGATTCTGAGGGAGAAGTTTGTTGAACTGTATGAGGCACCTATACTTGAGAATGTAAGCACCTTTTCCATTTTCAACAAGCACGAAATGCTATCTCGGCTTTTCTTCCTTTCTGTTTTTCGCAGTATACTCTATGCTGTATGAATAAATGGTGATAAACAAGATTGTACCACTGACTACTTAAATGGGCCAAGTACCCTGGCACAACATAGATTGCTTCTAAATTGTTCACAAAATTATGCATATAACTTTTGGTAGGTAAAGAAAAAGAAATAAGTGAAAAATGTCAAAAAATCAGATTTCTGTTGATCCAGGTTGGGTAAAGCTCACTATGCCATGTTATATTTGCCCTATGACGGGGTTCCAAACAATTTTAGCACTTAGTTATGGCACCGTGAATCAGCGGTTGAAATGAGAGCTGATGGAGCAGTTGATTTAAACATATGGTCTACCAACTGAACAGCCCATCCATCAGTCCTGTTTTTCCAACTTTGGGCAAACAATGCTTACTGCATGTAAGTGCTTGTTTGCTGATTAAATAAAAAGGTAAGTGCATGTTCGTTTTAAAGCATTCATATCTGTCAATCTCTCTGGACTTATCAGCTATGCTGAAATCAGATAGCTCAGTTATGGAATTTGAGAAAGTCAATAGTTAAGTAAAATACAGCAAATTGGTGGAAGTATATGTAAATTTTATAGGAAAGTTAATTGTGGCTATTGATTATCAGATCGCAAGACAATTTAAATGGAACATTTGGATTGATAGTTTATAGTTAAGTACAACAGTAGTACTGTCTTGTAAATTATTCAGGAAAGAGGGACATCTAGCTATGATTATCAGATCGAAAGACAACTTAGATGGACATTTGGATAAGATTGCAAAAAGTATTCTTCCTCAGCATCTTTTGATACCATGATCTGACTATACTTTCTTTTTACTTTTTTGGTCGGGATTAACTCACATCCAAATATACTTAATTGACTGACATTGTTGTATTTAGTTGAAATACTATCGTAGGTCCTTTTACAACTAGAATGTGCTTTTGATCTGTTTTGACACAATAATTGTTCTAGTATTTCTCATTTAGATCTTCTGAAGGTTTAGTGTTTCAGGCTTCTAGTTTTCTGAATGGGAAATGCAACCCCAATTTGTGGGTGCATTCCTTCTGGTAGAGTTAAAGAGTATATTAGATGCATGACCACCATTGTATTCTCTATCATGATTCTCTTTTTATTCTTTGGGTTTGTGGCTGCAGTTGTTAGAAAGTTTTCAGAAATCTTTTCCCCAATCACGTTTTCCTCCATTACCTGAGAGAGGAGACTTTGATCTAAAAGAGGTCCTGAAGTCCCCTTATTTCTTCAACTAAACCAAGGCACGTGTACTGGTATCACTTGTTCTTAGCAACTGTGTCATTCAAGCGAAGGTGACAGCAGTTTGGATTTGGTTGAAGGCCAGCTGCAATTTCTTTGCACATAATCGAGAAGGTAGAGAGGAAAGGAGGCCACAATGTGGGCTCATGAAGAATGTACATGATGACATCCTTGTATATATGTCCAGGAAGATACAGATACTGCACACGAAGGATCTTCAAGTTTGCAGCTTGAATTTTTAATTTGTCATCTATCTCTGCTGGACCTAAGGTTCTCGGAGGTTTGAGGGATGCAAGACAATGCATACCACAGGGGATTATCGGTGAAGAGCTCCAGTGCCACTTCAACATGCTTGGCCCGCAATCAGAATTCAACGAAATCAGTCATGAGCAACTTCAAAGAAAGCTCATACTTATCGAAGATAGTTGTGGTGTTGCAAATGATAAAGGATTTGAACCAGATGGACTCGAATGAAGGATCCTCTGGTATGTAAAGATTGATAACTGCTGTGGACGGTCCTACAGTTGTTTCCTGCAGATGATGGCGGAAAAGAACAGATGGATTTCTCACTAAGTTTTAGGTGTTTTTATTGTTGTACCATTCTTTTTAATGGAAACACTAGCGTACCAACTTTTGATAGGTACCTATAATTTATATTCTTTGCGAACGTTCTATTGCCTCTAGATTTTGATATGAGGCCATGCTCAGAGCATACGAGAATGCTGTATGCCGTAGGCCATTTCGATTTGTTTCCACTATGATATGAGAATTGATTGGTCTTCAGATTTTGCTTCAGCATTATATATAAAGCTTTCTCCAACTACCTTACATGCGGTGCTAATTGAATTGGCTGTCCCAGTGCGATTCTTGCACTCCGGATTTTAGCCATGGATTGCTCTTGTACAAAAGTAATAAAGTCCCCGTCTCGATTCAATATATTTAACCTTTGCACTCCAAAATCTCTCAGTTTCATAAGTGTAGAAGGAACGATAACCCGAAGTCCATGAACTTCCTTTATTGTTGTCCATGAACTTCAGTTAATAGAATACATATATTATTCTTGTTCTTCCTTCACAAATCGCTGGGTGATCTAAGAAACAAATTTTATGAACCCAAAAAAGAACATCAGCTTGTTGCTCGTCCACGTTATGTGCTATATACTTTCGAGATAATGACAATAGAAGTACTAAAACTTGTTTTGATCTGTCACTTTAATCTTGAAACTTTTTTTCTTTTTTGGTCATCATTTTTCAATACCGTGTAGCTGTTAAAGTGATGATGAAGCTTGTACTAGCACATTAAAAAAAAATGAAAATTTTGAGAAAAATAGGAGAGACCTTCAAGAGTATCGAATGACTACCCATTCGACTAATCACTAAGGGCCTGTTTGTTAATGTTTTTTGTTTTTGTTTATGAACAAAATTTATATTTTTTTGTTTTAGGGAACAAAAAAAGAACAAAAACGCGTTTGTTTGCGTTTTTGTTCTCAAGAACACATTTGGAACAGAAACAAGAAATAAAAAAAACGTGTTTCTTGTTTCTAGAACAATTTTTAGAAACAAATTTTCTCTCTCCTCTCTTTTTCTTCTCTTTTTTTTTTCTTCTTTTCTTTTTCTTTTTTCTTTGGTTGCTCGCCGGCCTCGGCCATGGCAGGTGACGCCGTTGAGGGTCAGCGACCTCGCCAGAGCATCGTCGGCCCCTGGCGAGGCTTGGCCTCGGCCATGGCAGGTGACGCCGTTGAGGGTCAGCGACCTCGCCGGAGCATCGTTGGCCCCCGATGAGGCTTGGCCTCGCCAGCCACCGGCGAGCTTGGGCTCGCCTAGATCTGGCAAGCTTGAGCTTGCCCAGCCAAGGTGAGGCCGAGCCTCGCCCAACCACGGTGAGACTCGGCCCCACTGGGGGTTGGCGAGCCTCGCCGTGGCTGGGTGAGGCTACCAACCCTCGTCGGCCGGTCGCCGGCCATGGTCGAGGCTAGCGACCGGCCAAAAGAAGAAAAAAAAAAAAAAAAAGAAAAAAAAGAAAAAAAGAAAAAAGAAAGAAAAAAAGAAAAAGAAAAGAAAAATATTAAAAAATTAAAAGAACACAAATTTACCACCAAACGTGTTTTTGTTTATTTTTTATTCTCGAAACAAGTTTACTAAACGCGTTTTTTTGTTCAAAAATTGTTCTCCAGAACAGAAACACTTTTTTCTATTTCTGTTCCTTGGAACAATTTTTAAACATTACCAAATGTGCCCTAAGCTTCAAGTCTTTTCAAGATTTTTGCTTTCTTTTCTTGAGCAAAATAATGGAATTTATAGGAATTAGTTGGATAGCAATGCTCCTGAAGTACCTAAAAATCTCTTGAGAAATGAAGTCCAACTTGGCAAATGGCTTATGTGAGTAATATTGTCTATGATATCAAACGATCGGCCCGTGACTAATGATGAGTAAGTTGAGAAAAGTCGTTTCATGAGATTGAGGAGAGAATGTTGAGTCAAGAAGCTATTATGGAAGGAGGGCATCCAAGAGAAAGTTGCCCAAGTGAAGGAGACCCACGGTTGAGCCAAAAAGAGGGATGTCTTGTTGGACGTCTTGTCCGCTCTTAATGAAAAGCTCACAACGATGAGTGCCATGGCGAAATTCATGGAGGGACTTGACGAAGTGAAGGACTGCATCAATGAGGTCGAAGACACGCTTTGTTTCGAGTTCACAAACTCCTGAATGAAACCACGGCCCCTTTGCACAAGAAGGACAGAGCCCTAGAAGTGTTGATCGATGCTTTGAAGATAGAGGTCCTCAAGCTCAAAGAGGACAATCCCAAAGCTGAGGTCGAAGCATTGAATGCAAAGATCCAAGAGCTCAAGAGTGCGCTTGCCTTATGTAAACTTAGCATCACAAACTCAAGTGGCGCACAAGTTAGATGTGCCAAAGCCAGGGAATTCAAGGGCAACCAATCCGCCAAAGAGGTGGACAATTTTGTATGGAGCAGAGTGCAATACTTTGGTGACATCAACATCCAAGACAAGATGTTCAAGATAAGAATCACCGCAGCGTTCCTAACCAATAATACAATGCTTTGGTTACGCAATAGGTGTGACGAGACCAGGCGAGGCGCCGATCCTATTAACACATGGGGTAGTTTTGTCAAGTAATTTCGGAATTACTTCCTCCTCGAGTTCACTTAGAGGCTCGTAGCAAGCTCTATTGCCTCCATGGTCCGAGAGTTCATAAAGAAATTGATTGAGCTCAAGCTCCAAATTCCCAAACTTAGAGAGGACGGCCTTAGAGAGGAGGAGGCTCTCAATGCGTTCATGGATGGATTGAAGTCATGAGCCCAACTCGAGCTCAGGGACGTTTGAAGTATAGTGCTCAATGTGGCCGAGTCTCTCTTGGACTTCACCAAAGTCAAATCCTCTAAGTCTAAATTGAATGGGTGGAGAATGGATCGCCAGCACGAGGATGAGGAAGGAGACACTTCCCGTGGCCAAAGAGTCCATGGTAGTCGAGAGAAATCATGGGGATAAGGGTTGTCCAAGCAGTCCTTTTTAAAGAAATCAGACTCCTAGGAGACTTCAACAAAAACAAGTTTGAGAAGCCACCCCATCCCCGTGCTTCATTTTCAAGGTCCTCATTGGCACCAAGTGCCCCAGGAAGAGCAAGATCAAAGACCTTCTCGCCATAGAAGAGGAGGAGCCAAAGCAAGAGAAAAGGCAAGTACGGCTCGAACCTGTGAAAGTTCTCAACTCCGTGAGGCCCAAACACCAATCCAAGCAACCGATAGCCGAAACAAAAAAGGAGTACTGAAGTGGAGTACTTGCCGAGCAACATGGTGATAGCTGGACCTGAAGGTGAAAGGAAATAAAATTCCATATTCCAACACACAAGAAACATGCTTAGGGAATCCTTAAATTACTGATCGAACTGAGTATATTATGCTTCAAAACATACCTCATTTCCATAGATTAAATGCTTTGATTGTAGCCTCACGAGAAAGAGTTCTTTTTGTTTTCGTTGGAGAGAGAAGTCATATTTGTTGAGAGGAAGCGTTCTTTTTCTTTCTTAATCCCCTCTAAATTATTCATCAAAGTGTCTACAAGCCAAAGGCAGTTATATCTATAAAAACATTACATTTGAAATTTATGAGCCCAATCATAAAACCCTTTATCTCCCACTCGCCCACGATGGGCTAAATATAAGTCTTTCTTCTCTGCAAAATTCATATCAACAAATAATTTGTACAACCAGTATACTTTGAGAGCTCGTTGCCTAACATCTAGTAGGAATATATAAGAGCTCCACTTGGACATAATAACTTAGAGTAGATCTAGTATGCAATACCCTAGATCAATCAATTACATTTATATCTCTCTTGATTTCTTTAAGTATTTTATATATATTGTATTCGCAATTATGATTAAACTCAAAATAATCATAATTGGTCGATCTATGAATACAAAAATAGAATATGACACCAAAAGCAAATTGATCTTCCTCTTCCCTTAAATAGCTCAATTTCAATTCAATTAATTTTTCTAGAATTGTCCAAGTAGATCGAATCATCCATAATTATTGACAACATTCTAAAATAACAAACATTGATTAAAAAATTTGAGAATAAGCATAAGTCATGAGGGTACATAATTGAGGAACTCTTATTTTCAAAAGTTTCACATGGCTTAAAAGTTAAGAATAAAACTTTTGCCAATTCTTATTGGTCATTTCATGCTACATAGTATGAAATACGTATTATAATATTCTCTCATTTTCCATAAAGCATATGTCTTTACATTTAATACCATAAAGATGATAGTTTAGACATTCCCAATATCTAACTATTGAATATTCATGACTAAATATCCCATAAACAATGCATAAGTCTAACAAGAAAGAAAAATATCAACATAGAAATGTCCATTAATGACCACAAATCCTAAAGAAGTAATGTCAATATTTCTTAATCTTCACAAGAATGGGGATAGACCCATGAAATTCCAAAGGAAATCTTATTTTTGGAATTCGGTAGACAAGGGAGGACCATTGCAAGTCTCTTAAGAGTTGAGGTCTTCGTTGCCCCAATCTTTATATGTTATCTTAGAAAAGCTTCCACAAGAATATCATATTGTGGACACTCGTCAAATTCCTAGAGATCATCGATAGCTGTTTTCGTTCTTTAGGAAGGGGATTTCTCGAGATATCGACTTTGTCGGCATTTTCCATAAGGGAACATTCCCAAGTTATGTGTTATATTATTTAGTTGACCTGGATAACATGCTCTAACATGTCAACATTACTATCCCATCGATAAACGACCAATTCTTTAACCTTAAAAGGTTCAATTTTATGTGCCTTTGTCATTTGTATCTTGGGAGAGTGAATGGTTTAAACCATTATTTCTTATTTAGTCCATCATAAGTGAGTGAGTAAAGAAGGGTTTTATGCATGGGCTAACCCAGCCAATAAAAGCGCGTTTGGTAACTTGCAAAATAGTAACTGATTATATTATTTTGTTCTTGGGAATATATTTAGAACAAAAATCTGTTTGGTAAATTTTTTATTCCCGAGAATAAATTTATTCATAGGAATAGATTTAAAATAAAATCAAGGAGTTAAAAAAAATATTACTTCTTTGTTGTCAGAAACAATTCCAGAATCTTCTTTTCTTCTTGTTCTTCTTCCTTCTCTCTTCTTCTTCCACCGCCACTAGTGTCAACCATCGTCGCCGTCCAATCACAATTGGGATGGAACAATTGAGTGACAATAGGTGAGAGTTGTCATTACTTGTTCAACGCATCGATCGCAACAACCCATCTTCGGTTGATCTTCTAGAACGAATGGAGCTCAATTGAAACATATGTTTGTGTGCTAACTCAAGATATTCACCAATTCGAAGACGCCATAGTGGCCCTTGCTCATAATTGTGAGGATCTGAACAAAAACATCCGAGCTCAAGCCTTCCGAAAGACTCAGCATCATGAAAGAACTTGGTGTTGGAATGGTGGCTTAGAAACTTTGTTCTTGCCTTATGTTAACAATTCGATTTCTAATTGTTCCTCCTCGCACTTAAGCTAGTTTTGCAAATACACTTCCTTTTGTATGGAATGTACTTATCTTTCCATGTGTTGTGTTAATCCTGTAATATTTAAGCATTGGGTGACCTTGTCCTTCGGGAAGAACTACTTATCTATCTTTTAACTCTTCTAGGATAACTTCTTGAATTGATTTCTTCTCCAAATCCTTATGTGATGATGATCCTTTTATAATTTTCAAATTATCCCCAGATAATTAATTGACAGCCTAATTCCTCAAGCCTAATGGATTTGATTTGACACTCAATCTTGATAACTACAGCCACACCAATATCTTCCAGTACAATCTTTTCTAATCAATAAAGTCAAGATATCTTCTTGCAAAGGTGAATCATGCCAAAAGCCGTGATCTACTTGATCGATTGACCTTCCTGGGGTATGAACCACTCATTAAAGGCCACATAAATCGTTCAAACTGATCTTTTCATATCTGAAAAGATTTGATGAGCTCATAGACCATAATTACCCTCATAACTCTTCGACTTCTCCCGTGATTCTCCAGACTTCAATAACTTCCCTCTGTTGGAGAAATCTTATTGAAATGTTTTGAAGTTGGCAAAACGTTTCCATCAGTCTAGTCTGAAGGTTTGCAAGACTCTGTTGCTTAAAGTCTGAAGACCTTCGGACAGCCAGACTCAAGACTCAAAGTCTATCCTCATTGGCAGTTTCTAATCCGTTGAAGAAAGGCTATCCAGAACTGGATGTTTTACTAAGGATATGACCTTATCGACTGGAGAAGATCTCTTGGCTGGATATGACGTAATGGAATCCTTTGATTGATTGAAATTGATTTGGAGATTAAGGATCCGATGATTAGCGAAATCTTCGTGGAAGGTTCTATTTATGGAAACCAAGATCCTGATTGTATGGGCGAACATGATTGATGGGCTATCGACACGTTCCTTTAATAGCTCAAATGATCTTCCTAATTGATTCTGTCCAACGGAAAGATTGGAAGAATTCCTTTGGTGAATTCCAACGGGTATGATGGCATAAAGGAGTATATAAGGACGACGTTCTAGTTGTTCGAGAAGTGCGCGATTGAAGAATTCCAAAGTCTGAAGCTCATTGTTTTTTGTCAATACATTTGAGCGAATACTTGTACACAAAAGAGTGTTTATATTCGTGAGAAACCTTGAGGAAATGTAGTAGAATATCTACACTATGGAATCAAGGAAGAACTGTGTTGTAACATCTCTTTTGTTCATAGTGGAATCAGCCGATAGGCTGTCAGTGCGGAAGAGTAGACGTAGGCTTGGGATAAGCCGAACCACTATAAATCTTGTGTTTAATCTTCTTTTCCTTACTCTTTGCTTTACTTTGATCGTAATTCATTTTGTTAATCAAAAGAGTACTACCTTTCTATCGTCTGCCTAGTATCGCTGTGGCATCTCGAGAAATTGTTTTTACACCTATTCACCCCCCCTCTAGGTGATTATACTAGTTACATCAATTGGTATCAGAGCCTGTGTACTCACTTTATTTGAAGTGTTTTACTTCAGAGTTAAAGATCCATGACTAGTATGTTGGCTCCAAGGCTAGTAGAAGGGCAAAGCAATACCAGACCACCTTACTTTGATGGAAATGATTACAACATATGAAAAAACAAGATAAAGGCGTTCCTAAGATCAAAGGATCCTTTGGAATGGGATGATGTGGAAAAAAGAATCATTCCTAAAACTGCACCTGTCTCAGAAAGAGGAAAAGATACTGTGGAGTCTAGTCAAATGACTCAGGAAGAGATAATCAAGAGACAAGCTCTTGATGCAAAAGCAATTTATTCATTATATTGTGCTTTATCTCTTACTGAATATAACATAATATCTTCTTGTGTTATAGCTAAAGAAGTCTAGGATAGATTACATATTACCTATGAAGGAACTGATCGAGTGAAAGAGACTAGAATCAACATTCTCCTCGGTCAATACGAAGCCTTCAGAATGAAATCGGGAGAATCTATAACTGACATGTTTAGTCGTTTTACAGAAATCGTGAATGGTCTTAAAAATCAAGGTCAACCAATTTCTGATCCCATGAAGGTAAACAAGCTATTGCATGGACTCTCCAATGATTGGAATCACATAAAGACCTTAATCAGAGAGACCCAAAGAATCATGCCATTATTTGTTGATGAGTTGGTTGAGACTCTTCAGTCTTATGAAGTGGAACGAATCAATGAAGACGAAGACCCTAAATGTAAGAAATCCATTGCATTAAAATCCAATGATGATTCTGACGTTACAGATTTTGAAGACGATATGGATGATGAGGAGCTTGCTCTCATGATAAGAAGATTCAGAAAGCTGAACAGAAAAGGAAGAAGATTCAATTCAAAGAAACAAAGTTTTCAAAAGCAACAGATTAGGTCTGTTGAGGATGATGAATCAAAGAAAGATGTAGTCTACTTTGAATGTAAGAAAAATGGACACATCAGACCCAACTGTCATCTTCTGAGGAAGAAGAAAGGAAAAGCTGAAAAGTATCGAAAAGCTTTTAAAGCAGAAACTTGGAGTGATACAGAGTGTGAAGATAGTGATGATGATTATGCCAATATATGTCTAATGGCACAATCAGATTCAGATTCAAACTCCAAGACAGAATCAGATTCAGACAGTGAATTTGAGGTGAGTAACTTCAAAATCCCTATTAAAGTTTCTAAATATATTGATGAGTTGTGTTTTAGTCTTAAAACTTCTCTTAAAAGGATTTCCGAACTCAAAAGAGAAAATTCTGCTCTAAAACAACAGGAAAATATTTTGAAAGAAAATGTGAAATGTTTAGATATGAATGTTTCTTCTTTTAGAAAAAGTGAAGATAATCTTTCGAAAGAAAATGTACTATTGAAAAATGATATCTCAGATATTTCTAAAAAATTTTCAATAAGATCTGAAAAATTGGAAAAAATTATTTATGTTCAAAAACCTTATTTCAACAAATCTGGTTTGGGAATGACTACTGAAACTATTCCTTTAATTGATTTTCCAAAGGTAAAAGAAAGAATTAAGCAAAGACCGACAAGAGATACTTACAAAAATCATTTTAAAAGATCTTTGTAAAAACCAAAGAGGCCGCAATGCTCTTAGATGTTCAAAGTGCAATAGTGCAGATCATTTTGAAAAAGAATGTCCTATGGTTTGGAAACCTGTTAAAAAAGTATGGGCAAAAACCGCATTTCATACCAACTCAAATGGACCCAAGAAAATATGGGTACCAAAGAAAGTTTGAGTCTCTTCTTAAATGCAGGTCATTATCAAGAAAAAGGTAAAATGGTATCTGGATAGTGGATGCTCAAGACATATGACAGGAGATTCAAAGTGCTTCATAAAGCTTGTTCAAATGAATGACGAAAAAGTCTCATTTGGAGGAAATAGCAAAGGAAGAATAGTGGGATTTGGAACTGTAAAGATTGGAAATCTCACAATAAGCAATGTTTCTTTAGTTGAAGGACTCAACTACAATTTGCTCAGTGTCAGTCAGCTGTGCGATACCGGTTTCAAAATCTACTTTCAAGAGGGAATATGTACAGGAACCAGTAAAGACTCTACTCAATCTTTCATGGGTCGAAGACATGGAAATATCTACCTCTTGGATGTGAAACCAGATGAATCGCAATGTCTAATCTCAATCCAAGATGAAGCAAGCTTATGGCACAGAAAGTTTAGGCACATTAATATGAAACAAATAGCCAAAATCTCAGCAAAGAAGCTTGTTCGTGGTCTACCCAATTTATCATACCAAAAGGCTGATCTATGTACACCGTGTATATTGGGAAAACAAGTAAGAAATTCCTTTAAACTAATAAATCAAGTTTGCACTAACTGTGTACTGCAGCTTCTGCATTTGGATCTTTTTGGACCAACTAGAACACAGAGCATTGGAGGTAAGAAATATTGCCTGGTAATTGTGGATGACTACTCATGATTTACTTGGGTATATTTCTTGGCAAGTAAGTCTGAAACCTTATCTTATTTTGAAAAATTTGCTAAAAAGGTTCAAAATGAAAAAGGGTATGTTATTTCAAGTATAAGAACAAACCATGGAGGTGAATTTGAAAATCAAGATTTTACAAACTTTTGTGATAAATCTGGTTTTCAGCATGTATTCTCTTCTCCATATACTCCAGAGCAAAATGGAGTTGTGGAAAGAAAGAATAGATCGCTTCAAGAAATGGCTAGAACTCTTTTAATTGAAAGCAACATCTCTTCACGATTTTGGGCTGAAGCAGTCTCTATAGCTTGTTATATTATCAATAGAGTTTTTCTAAGGCCTATTTTAGAAAAAAACCCCTATGAATTATTCAAAGAAAAGAAACCTATCGTTTCATATTTTCATGTGTTCGGATTCAAATGTTTTATATTGAAAAATGCAAATGATCGAATTGGCAAGTTTGAAGAAAAATCAGATGAAGGCATCTTCCTTGGATATTCAACCTCAAGCAAAGCCTACAGAGTTTATAACAAGAAGAGTCAATCCGTGGAGGAATCAATGAATGTCAAATTCCAAGATTCTATGCAAAATGAATCTATTCAGACTCATCTTGAAGAGTCTGAACCTGCTCCAGACTCTACAAAGTCTAAATCTCAAGAAACAGCTTAGATTTTGAAGGACCAGCAACAAGTGATTGTTGAAGATTCAAGTGAAGGAAGTGACCATCAATCTGACAAATTAACCAGCAACTGGAAACATAAGTTTAGTCATCCCAAAGATCTTATTATTGGCGACATCAATGAAGGAATTCGCACAAGATCCAAAAGGCGCGAAGAGTCTAGTGCTGTAGCTCTTATTCCTGAAATAGAACCCAAAAGCATAGAAGAAGCTTTAACTGATGAAAGATGGATTGAAGTTATGCAAGAAGAACTCAGGCAATTCAGCATTAATGATGTTTGGGAGTTAACTCCTAAACCAAAAGGTAAATCTATTATTGGTGCAAAATGGGTTTTCAGGAACAAGATGAACGAGAACGGGAAAGTCATAAGAAACAAAGCAAGACTCGTGGCCAAAGGATATACACAAGAAGAATGGATAGACTATGACGAGACTTATGCACCGGTAGCAAGGTTAGAAGCAATTCGTTTATTACTTGCATTTACTTGTCATAAAAATTTCAGGTTATTCCAAATGGACGTCAAAAGTGTTTTCCTAAATGGATTCATCCATGAGGAAGTCTATGTGGAACAACCACCTGGGTTTGAAGACCCAAGGAAACCAGACTTAGTATTCAGACTCAAAAAGGCTTTATATGGTTTAAAACAAGCACCTCGAGCTTGGTACGATAGGCTGAGTAAGTTTTTAATTCAAAACGGTTTTGTGAAAGGTAAAGTAGACACTACTCCGTTTATCAAAAGAGAAAGCAAAAGTTTTGTACTAGTTTAAATATATATCGATGATATTATATTCGGATCTCCTAATGAAAGTCTGTGCAAGAAATTCTCTAAGGCTATGCAGGATGAATTTAAAATGAGCATGATGGGTGAGTTAACCTTCTTTCTCGGGTTTCAAGTGAAACAACTGAAGGAAGGAACTTTTATTCATCAAGAAAAATACGCTAATGATCTCGTCAAAAAGTTTGGATTGAACAATTGCTAAAAGGCTGAAATACCAATGTCAAGTTCCTTGAAGATAGACAAAGATGAAGGAGGAAAGAAAGTCGACTAGAAGCTATACAGGAGTATCATTGGATCACTTCTTTACCTTACTGCTTCTAGACCTGACATTTTGTTTAGTGTTTGCATTTGTGCTAGATTTCAAGCAGATCCTAAAGAATCTCATTTAAGTGCTGCAAAGCGAATTATCAAATACATTGCTTCAACTTCAAGCATCGGCCTTTGGTATCCTAAAAAGGGAGACTTTACTCTTTTTGGATACTCAGACGCAGATCTAGCTGGATGCAGAGTTGATAGAAAGAGCACCTCGGGTACCTGTCAACTACTTGGAGACAGAACAATAACTTGGTTTTCAAGGAAGCAAACTACAGTAGCTCTTTTTACAGCAGAAGCAGAGTATGTAGCTCTCGGAAGTTGTTGTTCACAAATTCTGTGGATAAAACAACAGCTAAGAGCAAAGCATATAGAGATTCGGCATCACTTCATAAGAGATCATGTTCAAAATGGAGAAGTTTCGATTTAGTTTATTGACTCAAAGAACCAACTAGCGGATATATTCACAAAGCCTTTGGAGAAAAATCAATTTGAAATTATCCGTTCCAGACTCAACATTTTGAGGTTTGAAGAAGTTAAAGTCTAGAGACTCTCAGACTTAGACAAACAAGACTTTGACTATAAGTTATTCTCTCTCTCGAATCTCATCTTGAAAAGGTACGATTACCAACCGTGTTTGATTATTGCCATCTTTAATTAACGTGATTATAGCAACGTTTCCTTTTCGAAAAAGAAGTTATTTTTGAAATGACTATTTTCTCGAAAAAGGCAGTTATTTTTGAAAAGGCATCTTTTTATTTTCCTTTATGACGTTTCGTGTACCTCTCTTTTTAACCGGTTATGCACTGTTGATTCTTCTTCGCTTTACTCTCCAAAAATCCTAAGAAAGCATCGATCTTCCATTCCTGTTTTCTTCCCTTGTTTAATCTTTGAAAAAGTTGTCATCTTTCTTAGGAAAGTCAAGCAAGGAATCTTTCAAAGACTGAGAAAGATGTCATCTTCAAGAAAGTTTTTGAGAATTGCAAGCAGGGGACCACAGCGAATGAGTGAGGGGCCTACGCACTTCGATCTCACCGAAGAAGAGGAGTCTCCTAATCAGCAACAGAGCCCACAACATTCTCAGCAGCGTCATTCTCCACCATCTAGTCCACAGGGTGCTGGTCATCAACAAGAGGAAGAAATCGTTGAAGACGCAGATCCTGTAAGAATTCAAAGGCCTTCTTTTATTTATAAGCTTTACCGTGCTTTAAAGAAGACTGGTACTCCATTGAACTACGTCGATGAGTTTCTTAAGGACAAAGGATATGGGAATGAGTACATCTTTTTGCGGAAAATGGAAAGTTTGGGAATTGCTCCCAAAGGGGTGGCAGAAGAAACCCTTGCAAATATCTCAAGTGATCCACGTGTTGGGGGACTTAATCTGGTAGATGGAAATGATGATGACAAATTGTACAGCCAATTTCAACCAAGAATGGGTGTTGCAACGAAAATTCGAGGAAAAAGGGGAGAGCTGTTTAGATCAAAGGAACAGAAGGAATTATACTCAAAATTGCTGAAGCGTGGGGTGATAAACCCTAGGAGTGTGGATTTTGATTTTCAGGATGCTGTAAATGTGAACTTGAGGGAAAAGTTCAGTCATCTTCAACTTGAAAAGTTCTGCTCTGACACCACAGAGGCCTACTCAATTAACTGCATATTTTTATTCAAATCTTAGTTTCTTGGATGCGAATAGAATATCTTTTAGTGTCCGAGATCAGGACTTTGTGGTTGATGCGGATATGCTGGCGGATGTGATTGGGGTTGAGAGAGGAAGATATCAACCGATCAATGTTTCTACTGCTCGTGCAACATTGGAATTTGTTAAGGATAGAAGAACAGAGGAAAAAATTTCCTACTTGAGGATGAGTGCATTTAACATTCTGCTTCACAAGATTGTGATCAATTGCCTCAGACCGAAATCAACTTCCAAGACTGATGTTTCAAGTTTAGAGGCAAAGCCGATGTATGCCATCATTAATGGGAAAAAGTTTTATCTTCCTCACATTGTTATGTTTCACATGTATAGAGTAGTGGCGAAGGACAGAGATCAACTTCTTTATCCAGGTCTTGTGACGAAGTTATTCAGACATCTGAATATTTAGCCTCCACAAATCATTTGTGTTAGATCGTGTGATCATATGGTGGTAGGACTGAAAATGGTGACGAAGATGCGTCTGAAGGAACTAAGCAAGGCGTTGGAGAAATTCAAAGAGAAGACTCCTGTTAAATCTCATCAAATCTCTTTTGCAGCAAAAAGAAAAGGGAAGGAGTCCATGGTTGCTCCATCCAAGAAAAGAAGAGTTTTTATTGTTGAAGATGAAGATGATGATGATGACATCACCATTTCTGCCATAGCATTGAAGAAGCTAAGTCGTCCTGTTCCAGAACAAATGGAACGATAGGAGAAAGAAGCAGAGGAGAGAGAAGGACAAGAGAAAGAAGAGGAAGAAAGAGAAGCTAGAGAAAAAGAAGCAGAGGAGGAAAGGTTTGAAGAAGAAGAAGAAAGAGAAAATCAAGAGGAAAGAGAGCATGAAAAACACTTTTCTCCACCTGAAGGCATGGAAAGAGGGGGAGATCATGGGAAAAGAGGAATGTCCTCTTATCCTGCTCATAGTGAAGGAGTTAGTCGCTCTCCAGCAGACCCATAAGACATTCATGCCTCTCATTTTCCTGAGGAAGAACATGATGCTTCATCGCCAAATCTGCGTGATTATGATCTGCCATCGTCTGCATTTACTCCATCAGATCGTGCCGAAGCCAATACGCAGACCGATAACTCAGCTGATTTTCGCAGAATTATGGATATTCTCTTAGAGATGCGAGGTCAATTTTATGCTATGGGATGCGAGGTTCAGAACTTGCAGAATGCAGGTCAAGCTTCTTCAGGTTCATTGAAAGATCAAATCCAAGCCCTTTCTGTTCAGATTCAGGCTAATGCCAAGGGTGAGGAGGTTGCACAACTGAAGGAAGACTTGAAAAGGCTGGAAGGGATCGTTCAGTCTATGGGAGATTTCCAGCTTGTTCGCGTTCCCAAGTAATCCTGACTTTATTCCATTCTCATCTCAACATTTTTAATGCTGATAAAAAGGGGGAGAGATTGCAAGATTTGAATCAAACTTTGAATTTTTAATCGTTTGGATTGGATTGTTTTGATATTTGACTCTGTTTGACTTTATTTTTGTGTCTGGATGAAAACTAAATTTGAATTTGGATTTGACTGCTATTGATATCTTATGGATGGTTTTATCATATTCAAGACTAACCTATTTTTAGTGGTTGCAGATTCTAGTGTTATTCATTTAGCTATTTATCTTTATAAGATATGCAAATGTGTTTGAGAAATGTTTTGCAGGTCAAAGTTATCCAAATCTGCAGGAAAATTTTGTCACCATCAAAAAGGGGGAGATTGTTGGAGAAATCTTCTTGAAATGTTTTGAAGCTGACAAAACGTTTCCATCAGTCTAGTTTGAAGGTTTGCAAGACTCCGCTGCTTAAAGTCGGAAGACCTTCGGACAACCAAACTCAAGACTCAAAGTCTATCCTCATTGGCAGTTTCTAATCCGTTGAAGAAAGGCTATCCAGAACTGGATGTTTTACTAAGGATATGACCTTATCGACTGGAAAAGATCTCTTGGCTGGATATGACGTAATGGAATCCTTTGATTGATCGAAATTGATTCGGAGATTAAGGATATGATGATTGGCGAAATATTCGTGGAAGGTTTTACTTATGGAAACCGAGATCCTGATTGTATGGGCGAACATGATTGATGGGCTATCGACACGTTCCTTTAATAGCTCGAATGATTTTCCTAATTGATTCTGTCCAACGGGAAGATTGGAAGAATTTCTTTGGTGAATGCCAATGGGTATGATGGCATAAAGGAGTATATACGGAAGACGTTCTAGTTGTTCGAGAAGTACGTGATAGAAGAATTCCAAAGTCTGAAGCTCCTTGTTTTTTGTCAATACATTTGAGTGAAAACTTATATGCAAAAGAGTGTTTATATTCGTGAGAAACCTTGAGGAAGTGTAGTAGAATATCTACACTGTGGAATCAAGGAAGAGCTGTGCTGTAACATCTCTTTTGTTCATAGTGGAATCCAGTCGATAGGCTGTCAGTGCGGAAGAGTGGACGTAGGCTTGGGATAAGCTGAACCACTATAAACCTTGTGTTTAATCTTCTCTTCCTTACTCTTTGCTTTACTTTGATCGTAATTCATTTTGTTAATCAAAAGAGTACTACATTTTTATCGTCTGCCTAGTATCGCCGTCGCATCTTTACACCCATTTACCCCCCTCTAGGTGATTATACTAGCTACATCGCCCTCTACCTTCCAATCCCCCACTATTAATCAGATCGTGCTCTTTTCGACTATAGACGATCTCTTCAATCATCGTGTACTTTGGCTTTAAATAGCTATTCCCCTTAGGCTCATTCATCCTCACAAATTGTCCCATTCCTTACTTCCAAAGATAGCCGCACCCCTAGTAGTCCCTCTTGTTCATATTTTCTCAGTCGAAGCAGTTGAGAAGTGGAGGCAACTTTATAAATTGCTCTCTAGAGATTTGGCTTTCATAGCCAAAGACGAAGAGAAGGAAGTTGCTATGAGGAGGCTTTTCCCAGATATGGATGTCGCTTCAGTTAGCGATTTTGAGCTCCATCGTCAGTATGACACCTTATCTCTCCTCTTCTCAAATGGCTTGAAAGCTCACAAGCTTAACCTTGCCAAATCGAGGAGAAGGCCATCCTAGAGGAAAGGGTCATATCTCTTGACTAACCTGCTGACCATGTTGCTTGCACCATGAACTGGTACTGCAAGGTGATAGCTTTGGTAGAGAAGAAGGTATCTCACTTTTGAGACAAACAAACTCAATTGGGGCGCAAGCTTGCTAAGGAGGAAGATAGAATTATTGCTGGGAGATCCCTTATTGATAATAAATGTATCGTTGGGCTGCACAAGAGGCTATCTATCGTGGGTCTAGAAATGTCAATCTTCAGTGAGTTCCTTACCGAAGTGAAGGGTCGCCTATATGTGCAGGATGTGCAAATCAAGGCCTTGGAGAAGGAGCATTTCTTTGAAAAAGCTTACGAGATGCACCCGCTAGTAGCCCAGAGTGAGTAGGCCAACTCCCATATAGAGAGGCATGTGAAGTACTTCTTGATAGCGATCAAAGGATAGCTTGCGTTTATTCTCATTACCAATCCATAGCCCTTATTGCATCTCAACTATTTCCATAGGACCTAGATGTGTGCCCGTGGGGCTGTCAATGTTTTTCTTTTCTCTACCTTGGTTGTAAGCATGTGTTGTTGACAGTCTTTTAGAATGAAGAAGTAGCTTGAACTTATATTTCCTCTTTCCACTCCCTTATTTCCCATACCATAGGATAATACAACTTTAAATATTTTCCATTGATGAAACGCTACAACACTTCCCTCAATAAACTCTCTTACAGTTTTCTGGGTTATGTTCTTGTATTATACTTCTTCCACCCACTTGGTAAAGTAATCGGTAGCCATAAGTACGTAAGGATGTTTCTTGCTTGATGGCAGGTATATCTTCCCGATGATATTTATCGTCCATCCTCTGAAAGGCCATGGCTTCATTATGGGCTTCAGTAAGGTGGCTGGGACATGTTGGATCGGGCTGTGTATTTGGCAAAGTCTACACCCTTTCGCATAGTTTATATAGTCGTGGGTCAATGAAGGCTAGAAATAACCGTGACGTCTCATCAACCATTTTATTTTAATACCCGCTTGATGGGCTTCACAAATCCCTTTATGGACCTTGGTCATTGCCAACACTGCTTCCACTTTATCCAAACACCTCAACAATACTTCATTTATGGTATGCCAATATAACTCTTTCCCCGAGAGTATATATTTCATTGCTTGTTTTCTCAATATCTTGTCTCAAGATTAGGGATTCTTCAAATACTCTATTATCAGTACCCTCCAATCTTGACCATCTCCTTTCGTTCTGGCTTCAGCAGCCATGACCTGTTGAGACATAGACGGCAATGTCTTTATGATCTGCTTGCTCCAAAATAGAATAGAGAAGTTTTTTTAGGTGCATTGAGTGCGCAGTGCACTCGACACACTAAGACTGCTTTAGGAAATGAGACTTCATACCAAGTTAAATACAAAGTAGAAAAGAGAATTATGAATTCTCTGTATATTTCCTCTATGTAAGCCTATAAATAGGCTCTTTATGTACTTTTATTAATATATCGAAATATAAGAGGAAATAAAAGGAAATCAAATCAGATTACATAATCAAAATATATATAAAATGAAAAAAAAAATCCTCTATTTCTCTCTCTTTTGCATTCTTCTTGCAATTGCTTTTCTCACACAACTACTGTCACGACCTACCCTTTGCGGGAGGAAATATATTTAGGTTTAAGGATATTGTCTAAAACATAGGCCTACGACCCATGATTAGGTGTGGGCTTTCCCAAGCTCATACTTCGGGCGACATTGGAGTATTTATAAAAATCTTCTAATAATGAGTTGCTACTAGATCATACCTTACTTCCTATACAACTAGAAAATCTAAGGTCATGGATTTTGTTATACTAATTAATCAATTAGTGCTAATTTGGTATCTAATCTTGTTTATTTCTAAAAGATTTTTGTCAGACAGTTGTGATTGATTTTAAACTTATCCACTAACATATGAGTTGATCATGTGGGTGCTCAACCATTAAAATAACAATCAACAACCAAATGAAACATTGAATAAATTGCAAGGGAAAATAAACATCTAGCACTAAGAGATAAATAAATGCAAATCCTAACTAAGCTAAAGGGAAGTCATAGTCATATCAAGAGGGCGCAATCAATGGCATTTGTCTATAAGGACAATTGAAATCTTAAGGTAAAACCCTAAGGGCTTATACAATTTTGAGCATAATCTTAGATCAAAAGGCTCCCACTTTTTAAGAAAATATTACCCAATTTTTTTTTAAAGCTTTTCAAGGAATTCTTTATTTTTTATAGAATTTTTAGGATTTTTAAATATTTTTAACATCTTTGAATTTTCTAAAGAATTTTATTTTCCGAATTTTTTAATTTTCCATGGACTTTTTTGAATTTTTGAATTTTTAAGATTTTTCCAAATGTTTAAATATTTTATGATTTTCTAAATTTTTATTTTTTTTAGAATTTTTTAATTATTGATGGCATTGTCCTCAACCAGGGGAATCGGGTCAACGTGTGGTTGAGGACAATGTCGTAAGGCTTGTCAACCCAGTTGTGGGCTTTTAATCCATCCTCACTCACGAGTGCGAGAGGCTACTATGCCTGCCTACTTGGTAATAGCCAGAATTTGTAGTTATAATGTGGTATCTATCTTCACCATCGTGAGGCCCCTTAATCCCCTGTCTATCTTTGTCTTTCCGACAGAGAGGGAATAAGAGGACAGCGCGGGGTCTCTCACCCTAGGGTGGTTCTCTCACCCGTTTCTTCTGTGAGCCTTTTAAATACCTACTTAGGTTCAACATTTGGAATGATTTATTAATTAATATATTTTTTGAGATTTTTTAATATTAGAAAAAAAAAAGTCGGACTGGGTCTCTTGACTCGGTCCAGGTTGTACTAAGAATCGAGCTGGCTCTAAGGCCCACTCAGAATTAAATAAATTGGCCCATGAAGTTTTTAAAAGATAGCCCACTCAGCCTCCAGCCCATTTCCATTTTCTATCCTCAGCCCAATCTATCCCTTCCCATAATACTAACAAAGCCCATTTTTGTTTTTTATTTTTCTATCTTTGTCCTTTTCTTTTTATAATTTTTTTATATTTTTTTATTATTTTTTTCCTATCTTCTCTCATTTCCTTTCTGAGGCGCCCCTCCTTCCCGTAGCCTCCCCTTGTCACGCCCAGAGGGTGCGTTTGGGAAGGCTTTTGGGGAAAGCCTTTGGAAAAATGTAAAGACCTTTGAGTTAAATGGGTTTTTTAAAATGCAAACTGTGTTTGGTAAATTGTATTTTGAAAGTTCATTGTGAAGTACCTTTGACTAAAATAGTGTTTGAAAAAATTATGTTTGCAAAAGGCTTTTGTTATACAAAAAAAAAAAAAAAAAATGAGAGTTGGCTGGCCAAGAACAAGTAGTCATTGACGAGGAGTAGGCGGTCCGGTGAAGGGTAGGCAGTCTGATGCAGGCTGTCCAGCAGAGGTAGGCAGTCTGGCAATGGTTGCGCGATGCTCGCTGGAGGGTCGCAAGCGACTGGATCTATGGTCGCGACCCATCTGGTTGTAGATCTGGTCGCCACTCAAGCCTCCGGCACCAGATCTAGTCGCGACCAGACCTGCGACCAGATGGGTCGAGCGGCGCCAACAACCTCCGTGCGGAGGTCGCGGTGCGGCAGGTGACGATCGTCGATGATCGCATCTGGTTGCAACCATATCTACAACCAGATGGCTCGCTGAGGGTCGTGCGACCCAGATCGATGAGGATCTAGGTCGCGACGACTCAAATTTGAGTTGCTGCAGCTCGCCAGGGGTCAGGTGACCCAGATCGGTGAGGATCTGGGTTGTGGCGACTCAAATCTGAGCCATGGTGACCCAGATTTGGGTTGCCGCAACTCACTAAGGAGGCCCCTCGCCGTCGTCGTTGAGTCGCCGCGACTCACGAAGGGTCACGCAACGCCGCGACTCGCAGAGGTTACCCAACTCTCTGACGACGATCGCCTAGATTGTCGCAACCACGACGACATCCCTCTAGTAGTCGCCGGCCCCTCGCAGTCAAGTAAAACCAAATCGGCCCGGAGAGGATGAACAATGTCTCATACAAGGGCAAAAAAAGGAAAAACAAAAAATTCATGAGGACAATTTCAGGAAAAAAAAAAAAAGAATGAACAGTATCGCGTGGGCATGCCGAGAAAGCTGAAAGCCCAAGGTAAGTCCTCACCTGCCTTGGGCTTTCAGCCTTACAAATGCCAAATGCCCAAAGCCCCTTCGAAAGCTTCTCCGAAAAGCACCTAGAATCTTAACAAATTTACATATTCGCTCATCCTATGCAAAAGCCCGGAAGATTAAGATGCAAGACTAACATTTCTCCGTCGTCCATCATCTGCCCTCACCCTTGGCGAGTGCCATGGTTGGCCACCATCCATCGCCAAAACGGAGAACGCAAAGCATGCGACGCATATGCACACAACCATAATGAAGAAAAGAAGTGAGTAATTGTGACAATGACTAATAAAACCAACAAAGATGGACAAAGGGGTCTACGGTTTCAGCAAGGCAAAACGCGACTTTCAGGGGCATCACGGAGACGGTTCGTCGAACACCCGGTGGGCGTCGACTGGAGGGTAGATGGCAGACGATAACTCGACGGGACATCAAGCCGAGACTGAGATAGCTATAGGCAACGAAGTAGGGTCAAATAGGCAACCAAACGCAGCACGGCTGGGGTCAGGACTCGAACGAACCGAAGAACCGTGAACCCCGATCCGATGAGCCAAAACATAGAGCAACATGGAGCGTGCCGATGCGCTTGGGTAGCGGGGCCCTAGTCGGCTCGCCAACGACGGCCAGCAGGCTGGCCTGAGACGGATTGAGCCGTGGCCAGCCGCCCTGGTGTCATCGAGACGAGATCCTCGGGTCAAAGGGGGTTGAACACAAAAAACTTAAGCGGAAAAAGGGTGCCGGGGAGTGCGGTCTTGAGCACGGTCGAGCTTCTCTCTTGCTCTCCACTCTCTCTCAAGTAGTTCTCTCCCTCAAGCTCTCCCGGATCTCCTCTCTCGAGCAGCTCTCAGCCGAAGAATGGAACCAGCTTCTCTCTCTCTCTCCCCCTCAAAACCGAATCCCCTTCTCTCTCTCAGCCTCTCTCCTTTTAATGGCCAGCGACCGGTGTGCCTGGCTTTTGCCACCGCCAGCTTGCCGACCGGCCTGATCATGCCGCCACCTGCCCCGTCACAATCCTCCAGAGGGGGAAGAAGACCAGCACGCGAGCTGGAGAAAGGGAAATTAATTAAAATTTAATGATAATTTTTAATTAATTTTTTTCGATTTTTAAAGGAAAATAAAAAAAAATAATATTAATACTAATTATGCAACTGTTCTTAATGTCTACGTGCAATGCATTTGAATGAAAATTATTTATTTTACTTTTTTTATTTTTAAAAATTAATGTATAATTTTCTATGCAGTTAAATTTTAAATAAAATGAGAAAATTTAAGTATTAATAACTACTAGTCCGTAAAGTAAAGTTAATGCACTACATGATGTGAGAGAGCTTATTAATTTTTGTTGGGAATAACCAATCCCCGAAAACTGGATTCGACACAGAATCGAACCCCTAAATCAAGCGGAAGACGAAGCCCGGGAAAACAACACGGATTCGAGCGTACCTTTTAGCCACAGATTAAACACCGATGTTGATGGAGGAAGAGAAACTGAGCAATCCGATCCGATTAAGCCTTGAAGGGAAGAATTAGAAGCCGTATGCCTACTGTTCCTTTTGAGAGAGAAAACGCGCGGGAGAGAAAAGACGTACGTGAATTATGATTTCCAACCAACGTCTTCTCTCTCTCTCTCTCTCCCTTTTAAACCCCATTCTCTCCACGGGCCCCTATTCCCATGGGCCGGGCTTTCTGGGCCCAGCTTGGGCGGACAGGGCCTTAAGCCCTTTAATTAAATAAAGCTTTCATCTCCCACTCGCACAAGGTGGGCCGAACATGATTCTCTTTACCTCTCTTCAACATTCATACCGGTGAATAATCCGTGCGACCAGCATACTTTGAGAGCTCGTTGCTATACATCTGTTAGGAATATATAGCAGCTCATAATGGGCGTCACACTCCGAGTAGATTTAGTATGCAGTACCCTAGATCAATCGATCACATTTATATCTCCCTTGATCTCTTTTAAACATGATATATATATTGTATTCACAATTATAATTATCACAAAGACAGTTATAATTGGTCGACCAGTGAATACAAAACTATAATGTGATTCTTCAAAATCGATCTTCCTCTTTCCTTCAAACTCTCAATTTCAGTCCAGCTTGCTTTTCTAGAAATGCCCCATTAGATCGAATCATCTCATGACCATTGGCAACACACTAAGATAGCAAACACTAAATATAAATCTTGAGAATAAGTAAGAGTCCTGAGGGGACTTCAAAATTGAGGAACTCTTTTCCTCAAGAGTCTCACACGTCATAAAAGTTGAGATCAAACTTTTTGCCACTCTTATTGGTCGTCTCATACATACGTAGTATGAAATACGTATTACGGTATTAACTCCTTTCCCATGGAGCGTATGTCTACACCTTTCAATACCGTACAGATGATAGTTCGACATACCCAATGTCTAACTTGAGTTCACCTATCTACTTATTCACAAAATTTATCGAACTCACATCCGGCATCTTAGATAGATAAAGTAAAATGTGTGGGGTATTTTACTTTCAGACATCTTTAGTATTATGTCCTCATCTTAACACTCAGTTAAGACGACATACGTATTTTAAGCTTGCGCTCTCGATTATCACCTAGATAATAAGCTTAAAAACAGTCTCATCTCTATTTATCACATAGTAAACAGAGGCGATTACCCGTATGAGTGGGCTAATCTTATATCTGTCCAACATACTTCTCAACTTAAAATAATGCACTGAGCATTAAGATGCATAAAGATTATACTAAGATTCATAGGCATTAATCAATGAAAAAACAAAATTTCATAAATGTGAACAATTCAGGGAAATTACAATTCGAAGTACATCGAGACTCTACGCAATCCTAGAGATTTTACATGACCACAAAACACATCTCTAGGTATTGGCTTTGTCATAGGATCTGCTACCATTCTATGCGTAGATATGTACTGCAAGTTCACATCCTTTCGTGCAACCATATCTTTTACAAAGTTATACTTGGTATCTATATGTTTGGTCTTGCCATGATACTTTGGATCTTTGGTGTACGCTATAGCTGCTTGGCTATCACGGTTAACCAACAATGGATTTGCAGCTTTCTCAATAACACCTAAATGATCCAAAAATCTCTTAAGCCAAACTGCTTCTTGTACCGCGCTGATAACGCCACGAACTCAGCTTCCATCGTGGACAAGGCTATGCACGTTTGCTTCTTACTGCTCCATGATATGGCGTCATTGTTCGAAGAAAGCAAAACCGAGGTAGATTTTCTTTCATCTAAATCTCCTCCCCAATCAGCATCCGAATAGCCTTCAAGTCGCGAGATCCTTTCCTTGATAATTCAACTTGAAATCAGCAGTTCCCTTCGAGATACCTCGGTATTCTCTTCACGGCTTTCCGGTGTCTTTGGACCGGGTTGGATTGGTATCTACTCACCATTCCAACCGCAAAACATATGTCGGGTCTTGTACACATCATAGCGTACATCAAGCTTCCAACAGCACTAGCATAAGGAACATGTTTCATCTGTTCCTTCTCTTGTGGAGTCCCTGGACACAGTCTATGGCTCAATCCTTCACCTTTTGCAATAGGAGTGTCTATGGGTTTACAGTCTTGCATACGAAATCGTTCAAGAACCTTATTTATATAGGTTTCTTGCGAAAGAGACAACGACCTCTTCGAACGATCTCTCGAAATCTTAACTCCAAGAATGTATGCAGCCTCACCCATATCCTTCATCTCAAAGTTAGAAGACAACCATCTCTTGACAAGTATTAACCAACTCCATAGTGCTTCCGGCAATCGGTATATCATCAACATATAATGATATGATCACAAATTGATCCTTGGATCTTTTGATATATACACAATGATCCTCATCAATCATTGTAAAATCATATGCCACTATGGCATTATGAAAACGTATATACCATTGTCTTGATGATGCTTAAGACCATATATCGACCTCAAAAGTCGACATACTTTTTCTTCTTGGCCTTTCACTATGAAACCAGTAGGTTGTTCCATATATATTTCTTCCTCTAATTCTCCATTGAGGAAAGCAGTCTTTACATCCATTTGATGTAACTCAAGATCCAGACTAGCTACTATTGCCAGAATAATGCGAATTGAGGTAAATCTCACTACAGGAGAAAATGTATCTTCATAATCAATTCATTCCTGTTGATTATACCCTTTCGCCACAAGGCGAGCCTTATGCCTTTCTATCGAGCCATCAGCCTTTCGCTTTATTTTGAGAACCCATTTGTTCCCAATAGCTCGCGTCCTTTTGGAAGATCAACCGGCCCGAGACTTGGTTTGATTCCATTGACTCCATTTCCTCTTCCATTGCACGAATCCATTTTTCTTTACTAGGGCACTTTGAGCCTCATTGATATTTCTTGGCTCATCCTCATCTTGTGGAGCAACCATAAAAGTTTCCCCTTCAATGTCAAAACGTCGACGGGGGAATACTTTGGCGACTTGTTCGCCTTACGGGAGATTGTACACTTTGCACATCATTCCCTATTACGCTCCCACTTGGATGAACTCCACCAATATCATTATCTTGATCCAAAGTCTCAAATAGGAGTGATCTTCCCCTATTTCGCCCTTCTTAGGAAACTCATCCTCTAAGAATGTGACATCTCGTGATTCATATTCAGTTACACTCCCACTTTCCTGCTCACCAATGAACACATACCCTTTTGAGTGTTCTGAGTATCTTATGAAAATACTCTTCTTTCCTCTGGGACCTAATTTCCCAAATTTGTGAGAGGACTCATGTGTGTAGGCAGCACAACCCCATGGCTTAAGAAAACTTAAGTCCGGTTTTCTACCTGTCCATAACTCATATGGAGTGGAAGTAACTGATTTGGAAGGCACCCGGTTAAGTATATAGGCAGCAGTTAACAATGCATCACTCCAAAAGGTGATAGGTAAGTTAGCATGCGCCATCATAGACCTAACCATTTCCAGTAGGGTTCCGTTTCTTCTCTCTCGCAACACCATTTTGTTGAGGAGTATACGGAATAGACAACCTTTGTCTTTCTATTCCTTTTTCATCACATAATTTTCTGAACTCATCGATAAATATTCTCGATCTCGATCGGATCTCAATGTTTTTATTTTCTTGTCTAATTGATTTTCTACCAGGTTCATAAACCTTTTGAAACAACTTATTGCTTCAGACTTATGAGAAATCAAATAGACATATTCGAATCGAGTATAATCATCAATAAAGGTGATGAAATAAACAGCCCCATGCCTTCCTCTCACATTCATTGGACCACGAGACATCGAATGGATTAAATGCAAAGGAAATTCAGCTCTTTTCCCTTTCCCAAATGGTTTCCGTGTTGTTTTTCCTTCTAGGCAATGCTTACATATGGGTAAATCGACTTTTTCAATGTTACCCAACAAGCCCTCTTTGGCTAGTCTATTCATACGTTGTTGGCCAATGTGACCAAGTCTAGCATGCCACACATTCACATCATTATCATAGGTATTAGAAGATGTGATAAGGGAATAACAAACATTAGCATTAACATAATCAATATCTAATACAATAAAACCATCCAGAAAATAGCCACAACCATAGTAATTTGTCTCCAAAAACAAATTCACACCTCTACTACGAAGTTCATATTAAAACCTAATTTAACCAACATTAATACAGACACTAAATTCCGACGAATCTCCGGAGCATACAATACATCATGAAGAAACAAGGTGCGTCCACCACGCATATTCAGTTGACATGTGCCAATTCCTTTCACTTCAGCTCTGGAGTTGTTTCCCACATAGATCCACTTAGTTCCAGTTGGTACTCGTGAATTCCACGAAGGATCCTCTATCCTTCGCTACATGGTCTGTCGCTCCTGAATCCACAGTCCACAAAGGATTAGACTCAATTAGGAACACAGAACTCGACACATAAGTAAAGTTCTGAAAAGTACAAGGGGTGCATACCTTCTTTGGCTCACGACTTGATCGCGAGCATAGTGACCCTTCTTGTCACGGTTGTAGCATTTCACCCTTGCAAGCTTTTTCATGCGAGGACGCTTCCTCTTCCATGTTGGTTGAATTTGGGTTTCTTCCCCGAAGGACCTGCTTCTTCCTTGCCTTTCCCCTTATCAAACCAGTTAGGGTGCTTGCGCTTGGAGCTCGAAGCTCCATTTGAGCTAGAACCAAGCATAATAGAGTTCAGCATCCGGCTTAGCCGCCAACAGGCGGTCCTCTTCCAGCTCAAGATGACGCATCGCATCCTCAAAGGTTTTGATGTTTTCATTATGAGTCAGGTGTACCTTCATATGCTCCCAACTCTGAGGCAATGAACGAATCACTGCTTGCACTTGCTGCTCATCTGTGAGGACATGGCCAGCATCTTTCAGCTCAGTTATCATGTTTGACATCTTTCTAAGATGTTGCTTCATGGTCTGACCATGAGACTTCTTATAAGAGTCAAACCTGATAGTGAGCTGCCTCAGTCTAGTCACCGAAGTATGACCATATCTAGCTGCCAATGCCTCCCACAATTCCTTGGCATTATCAAAACGCCGAAACTCTCGCATGACGTCATTTTCCATGCTGCTCAACAACGTGATGCGAGCTAGAGAGTTCATTCTTTTCCACGCTAAGAAAGCTTCTTTGTTTCTTTTTGTCTTTGTGCAGTGGTTCCCTCTTCAGGTTCTTCCATGGTCATGACAAGAGCCTCAAGTGCTTCTTGCTCTTCCAACACATATTGGATTTTCATTTGCCAAATCTCATAGTTGTCTCCATTGAGCTTTTCACCTTTGTTCAGCTCGGCAACTATGCTCTTTGTGGCAGAAGCCATTGATCTAAACAAATCAGACAAATATGCACGAATTATTAATGCCTATCATTTATGCATCCCTATTTACATAGACCCATCATATTAATGAATAATTTCAAGTAAGGCTTTAGAATCAAAAGGTCACTTTGTTTCCAATCATCCTCCAAAAATCCTAACTTAAAACTATCATTAATATGATTGTCATATGCAAAATTAATTCTATGAAGCTACAAAAAACTTCTAAAACTACCCATGCTAATTACCCACAAAGAACAAGAATAAAGAAAGCAACAGATAATTGAATTCCAATAAAACAATAATGCTTTCAATCAATACAACTAACATATCAGTTGTCACATCAATAACAATCGGGTAGTAAACAATACATTATATGTCCACAAAGCACACTTAATACATATCGCCTAACACAACTAACACATAGTCAAGACACGACCCGGGAAAGATCCTCTTTTGTTCAATTTCTTGATCTTTTCCCTTGTAACAATACGTAATATTCATTTACAAAATCTATCACAATTTTCTTATAGGAAGCAGCTCCGTTGACATCCCATATGCGATTCAACACATCTTGCCATTCAGGTGGAAGAGTGCTTATGAAAAATCGCACCATCTCTCGACTGTGACATAGGACGACCATTCCATATGACCTGTTGAATTTTCCCGTTGACTTCAAGGACGTGATCAATTAAGTCACCACTCTCCCATCGATGATCAGTCAGCTCAGCTATCAACTTAGACAGCCTTTCCTTTTGTTCATCGGTCACTGCGCGAATAGGTGTGCGCAACCTCAGGGGAGACATTGTTCCTGCAACAAATGCAGAACAAATAAGGGATTACATATAATCCACATAGACTTAATTGAAAAAGAAACACATTCCTTTCCCCTTTTTTTTTTTTGGGTCAACGGTCAATGGTCAAAGTCAACGGTCAACGGTCAAGTCAACGGTCAACGCTCGTCGCCGGTCAACGCTCGTCGGTCGTCGGACCGGTCGGACCGAACGGACCGGACGGACCGGATGGACCGTTCGGGCGGACCGGTTGCACGTGCCGCGCGCGTGCGCGGGTTGACGTCACGCAGACGTCAGCGGCACGTGCCACGCGCGTGCCATCGTTAGCGGGTCGGGTCGAGTCGGTTCGCGGGTCGGGTCGCCGCCTGGCCAAACGACGTCATCGCTGACGTCATCGATGACGTCATCCCAGCGGTTACTGACCGTTGGGTGACGTCATGCTGACGTCAGCACGCGTCGGTCCGTGGACCGGCGCGTGCCGGTTCGCCGGCCGGCGGCGCGCACGCGCCGATTCGCCGACCAGCGCGTGTGCCGCACGTGCCTGGCGATCGAGCGCTTCCGGGCGCGTCGCGCCCACGCGCAGCGCCTTCCGGCCGCGCGTGTGGGCGCGTGCGGCGTCGGCCGGCCGTGCTTGAGACATCTCCAGACTCGTCTCGACGTCGCCTTTCTCCCAGTGCTTTCAGAATTTGTTTTTGACATTCGAAAACTCATGAAAATGGCCGAAGAAGTCTCGGGTGTCGGGATTTTCGCCCGGTTCCGTACGGCTGAAGGGATTTCGCGAAAAAATCAATCAAAAACATCAGAATTGATCGGGAAAAACGTGAAACAGGGCTCTGATACCAATGTTGGGAATAACCAATCCCCGAAAACTGGATTCGACACAGAATCGAACCCCTAAATCAAGCGGAAGACGAAGCCCGGGAAAACAACACGCATCACCGATCCTAAAGCACACCACGGATTCGAGCGTTCTTTAGCCAGCCCGCATTAAACACCGATGTTGATGGAGGAAGAGAAACTGAGCAATTCGATCCGATTAAGCCTTGAAGGGAAGAATTAGAAGCCGTATGCCTACTGTTCCTTTTGAGAGAGAAAACGCGCGGGAGAGAAAAGACGTACGTGAATTATGATTTCCAACCAACGTCTTCTCTCTCTCTCTCTCTCCCTTTTATACCCCATTCTCTCCACGGGCCCCTATTCCCATGGGCCGGGCTTTCTGGGCCCAGCTTGGGCGGACAGGGCCTTAAGCCCTTTAATTAAATAAAGCTTTCAATTTTGATGCAATCGCTATCAACATGCTTCATCATTGTTTTACTTTAGAATCTTAATCGAGTCTCAATTTGACTTTTCTCCAAGTCTCATACCAGAGTAAAAAAGGTTGTTGGATTGGACAAGCAAAAGATTCCTTCTTAAATGACATTGACCCTAACCAACCATAGTTGCACTATTTTTTTTTTTTATACCCAAGGAATCCCGTACAGCCGGCAAGTAAACTCTGGAGCGACGCTAGCGGATGACCCACCACCCCGATATCGCGCTTAAGATCCCGTGTGATCCGCGGGATTCGAACTCCTCCGTCATGGGTAGACGTGATGAGAGCTCTTATCCAATTAGGCCACCGCAAGCGATGGTACCACAGTTGCACTATTTCACTCCACAAGCCTGGGAAAAATTTCTCTCGGTCTTATATGACGATGGGAATTAGTATTGCAATCGTGTTGAGCTCTCTCTTTTTGTTTCTCATTTTATGGTGTCTCACCAAGCACACACAAAAATTATGGTGGAATCTGCTCAGGATACAGAGGATGATGGCCTCAGGGAATCAAAGGCCCTCCTTACAGGTTCATCCATGGAGACACTAAGGAAACCATGAAGATGATCATGGAAGCTGTAAATAAAAATCTGTAACTCCATAGATAAATTGGTAAATTCATTAAAAAAAAGATTAAATAAATGCAGGTAAGCAACTTAAATGAGATTTGGTAAATTAAATTGGTAATCCAAAGGGGCAAAATGGTAAGTTGCGCGAATAAAAATCGGTAACTTCATGTAAGACTTGACAATTATAAGGCATTTGTAATAAAGACAAATAAAAGTTGGTAAACGATAACATAAATTCATAACATGAAAGAAACAATCAACCAAACATTGGACTCAAATGAGAGCTAGTAATCTAAGACTAGTTTGTAATCTAATAAAAAATAATTGATGAGCCACTTAAATTAAAATTGATGAATTCATATAGAAATTGAAAGGTTAAAAGAATTAGCAAGACAGGCAAATAAAATTTAGTTATATATAAGAAATGTTGATGATTTGATAAAAGTGTCATAAATTACCAACAAGTTATTGGGAAATTACGTGACCAGTGACCGCCAACAGTTTTTTGGACACTTGACAACTCTTTCGTATACTGACCAGGTGGGGAAAGAATTGTTTTATTGGGAATGAAACAATGAAATCGTCCTTCTTCTAAATTCTGAGTTGTACGTGTTGTCAAGTAATGTCTTCTCAAGCGTGCAGATCAGCATGATCATGAACGAAGCGCTCCGATTATATCCACCTGTGATTGGGTTTACTCGAAAAGTCAACCAGGAGCTCAGGTTAGGCCTCCTAACGTTCAAGTTTACGTAGCTAACCTCAAGCTTCACCACGATCCCGAAATATGGGGAGAAGATGTGCACCTCTTCAAACCGGACTGATTCTCGGAAGGCGTCCTTAAAGCTACCAACAACAGCCCAGTTGTGTTCCTTCCCTTTGGTTTCGGGCCTCGAATGTGCGTGGGAATGAACTTCGCGATGAACGAGATGAAAATTGTCCTTTCGATGATTCTGCAGCGCTGCGCTTTCAAACTGTCTCCTGGGTACATCCACAGTCCAGCTGAAATCGTCACGACTCGCCCCCTACACGGACTTCAAGTTGTATTTCATCCCCGATAGCTTGTTAATCAGCATATATGGCCCAGTTAATGCTGAGATAACAACGTGCAGAGACTACTTTTAATGCCTTCGTGAGCTTGTGGGTTCTAGTTTCATGAAAAACCTATTGAAGTTTTATTTTAATTCAAAGATGTGTTCTGGGTCACAATCGAGTCGGATTGACCTATGTTTAATTTAACAGATTAGACGAGCTGTGTTTTGGATCTGGTACGTATTCATTAGATGTCCGTTCCAAGTTTCTTGAAATATAATTATCTAATGGATCACGTACAATTGATCAATTTATGTTTTGATCCTAATGGATCTAACAAGCGGTCGAGTCATTCATCAAGTCCTATCAGATTCGGTGTTCGATCCCCCCTGAGATACCCTCCTGATTTGACCGACTATGTGGCAGCTAGGCTACCTTTATACGGGCGTGTTGATGAAGCAACGGAAACAGAAGGCCAAATTTGTTTTTGGATCTGCCATTAAAGATTGTGCGGTATAGAACTTTTCGAACTAAGCAAGAAGAAGATGAAAGCGAGTGATAGATGGTCTTGGTGTTTCCTCGTCACGTCCGATGTCATCCCCGTGCTCACGATTGTGTCCTTTATACGTTGGCGAGATTATTTGCTAAGAAACAGTTCCTGTGTCGAGAAGACGACCAAGACAGCTTGTGTCTCTAATTGAAAAGTTTGACGAATTCTCTATTCATCGAATTCTCAGTAAGGTTTGGCTTTGGAAAGGGCTTTTCGACGGATTGCGTACATTCGAGACGCCAACTTGTCGTGGGCTTGGAGGAGTACCGGGCGCATGCACAACTTGTTCATCACCATTACCGCTGGTTGTTGGTCTCCTTGGGAATCACGCGATTCATTCAGTGAATTGGATACGCTGGCATCCGGATCACCCAAGAGTGAGCTTGTCAAGTGCTCTTCCTTTTCTGGGTTGAATTTAATAATTCTAGATCGGCAAGGAGGTCACGGATGACGTTAATCAGTTCGTCCCTATCCACGTTTCCCCTGAAATGGAGCCAAAATGTTCACCACCATTACCGCTGGTTGTTGGTCTCCTTGGGAATCACGCGATTCATTTGGTTTCAGTGAATTGGATACGCTGGCATCCGGATCACCCAAGAGTGAGCTCGTCAAGTGCACTTCCTTTTCTGGGTTGAATTTAATAATTCTAGGTCGGCAAGGAGGTCACGGATGACGTTAATCAGTTCGTCCCTATACGCTGGTTGTTTCGTCCGGCTCATAGAATCCTCCGAAAGACACAATAAATACCTAAATCAATCGAACTTTTTCATTTCATAAGAGAAACCCAGTATCATAATTTTCACTGTTTTCATTTCCTTTATCATTTGATCCCCTAATTGAACCATGCGATTGGTCATCTTCCTGAGCTCTCTGTTTCTGTTTCTTCTCTGGTCTCTTGCCAAGCTCTTGCACAAACTATGGTGGAACCCGCTCAGGATACAGAGGATGATGGCCCAACAAGGGATCTCTGGCCCTCCTTACAGGTTCATCCATGGAAGCACCAAGGAAACAATCAAGATGAAGATGGAAGTCAGGAACACGCCCATGAACAATCTCTCTCACGACATATTCCCTAAGATTCACCCTCAAGTCAACACATGGATAGACACATACGGTGATTACCAAAATACTAAACTTAAGTTTCATTAGTGTCGTGACGCTCTGATATTGAACTTTTGTGCAACTTTGTAGGGAGGAATTACCTGAGTTGGCACGGACCTCAAGCTCAACTGGTCATCACAGAGCCAGAGCTTGTTAAGGAGGTGCTGCTTGACAGAGAGAAAACATACCCAAAAACAAGAACTAAGGACTTTGCCAAGAAGCTTCTAGGAGATGGGCTCGTGAGTATAGTCAATGACAAGAAATGGGCGAACCAGCGTAAACTCGCCAATCACGCTTTCCATGGGGAAAGTTTGAAGGTAGTTGAACTCAATTGAAAAAGAGAATTGTCTGATTTGAGGTTTTACTAATTATTTTGGGGGGATTGAAATTGCAGAATATGGCACCAGCAATGGTGGAGAGTGTTCATACAATGCTAGAAAAATGGAAGAATCAAGAAGGGAAAGAGATCGAGGTGTTCGGAGAGTTTAAGTTATTGACATCCGAAGTGATTTCAAGAACTGCGTTCGGGAGCAGCTATGTTGAGGGGAGGAACATTTTTCAAATGTTGACAGGATTGGCTACATTAACATCCAAAAATGCTTTCAATATAAGATTACCAGGAATAAGGTATCGCGCATTTTTTCTAGAAAAATTTTGTTTTGACCATTTTTATGATGAAGAAGCTAGAACGTACAGTGATTATCACTTTTACTTTCGACATCGAACTTGATTATTCTGACAAGTTTTCCAGTTGAGTAAATGCATTCGAAAGGGGTACACTGGTTTTTGATAACCATTCTTATCACTAAAATTACTGATGTGAGATCACACTTAGCAAGCTGCAAATTTCTGATGATGGTCAGGCAACAGTTTTGTTCATTGTGCAAATGCAAACTTCAAGTCTCAAAAGACGTAGGACATTTCAATCTCAGAATCAGAGTTTTAGCTAGGCCTAACCAATTATGGAATTTGTTCTGAATCCTGCTGGCAGTAAGCTTTGGAAAACAGCGGATGAGGTCAAAGCGGAGAAACTTGAGAAAGGCGTACGCAATTCCATCTTACAGATGATCAAGAGAAGAGAGAAGAAGGTGATGGCCGGTGAAGAAGATGGCTTTGGGGATGATTTCCTAGGACAACTTGTGAAGGCTTTGCATGATGTGGACAAGAGCAAAAAATTCACGGTAGATAATCTGGTGGATGAGTGCAAGACATTCTACCTCGCCGGACAAGAAACTACCAACTCAATGATGGCATGGATGTTATTCCTCCTAGCGATTAATCCAGAATGGCAAGAGGAAGCAAGAAGGGAGGTTCTCAATGTATTTGGGAATAAAGACCCCGATTCCGATGGACTAGGAAAGCTTAAGAAGGTATAGAAAACAACTCAAGTCTTGTTCCCGGTCAACCTTTTTCGATTCACTCGAATTGTAGGTTAGACATGATGACTAACTAAACATTTTTCCTTTTTCATGTGCAGATTAGCATGATCATGAACGAAACTCTGCGTTTGTACGCTGGAGGTGGCTTGACTCGAAAAGTTGGCAAGAAACTGAGGTTAGGGAAGCTTGTTCTTCCTGCTAATAGTCAGATCTTTATACCGACCCTTAAGCTTCACCATGACCCAGAAATCTGGGGGGAAGATGTGCATGAATTCAAGCCGGAGCGATTCTCAGAAGGCATAGCTAAGGCTACCAACAACAATGCAGTCGTGTTCATCCCCTTCGGCTTCGGACCTCGATCTTGCGTTGGGATGAGCTTCGCAGCGGCAGAAGCGAAAGTCACTTTTTCGATGATCCTCCAGCGCTACACCTTCGAGCTGTCCCCAACGTATATCCACTGCCCAGGTCAGCTCCTGACAATCCGCCCACAACATGGACTTCAAATCAGGTTTCATCCTCTACAGTAGTAGCTCATCACCGCATGATGTTCAGTCGCCAATGTGCATGGATGCCTCCATGGATCCATGCAACAATGGCCCGTGAATTCTTGGTTCCAGAGGCATGTGATATTTGTAGGTATCAAGTTGTCTTTCTTTTAATTTCAGAAGCACTATTCCTATTGTGCAGTGTATTTGATTTGCCAAGACTCTTCACGGTGTACAATCTTGTGTTCTGGCTCTCGTAAGTAGTTATTTTATTTTTTAGGCACGTACCTCATATGTGTGCATGGTCATCTCTAGTGGAACTTAATGATTTACAATATTTCTTACCGACTACATGCAACATTCTGGAAGTACAGCTAATGCGTATACTGGACCAAGGCAAAGAATGAATGTCTAATGACCGATGTTTGGATGACAAGAATTATCAAATTCAGTCGACTTACTTGACCTAATCTACAAATCATATAAATTAAGTTCATTTCAAGTTTCAACTGTTGATCACTTTGGGCTTGATGATGAAACTGCATAATTAATGGTTATGATGAGATCGATATACCTGGTCTATAGACTATGACAGCGTTTGCAGCTAGTCCCTCGTTCACCTCCATCGTCTCTGATCCCGAGCTCCACCCATTCGCTGCACGACCATTCATTGAAATGCTTGGAGGTTTCTACTCTTTCTGGGCGAAACGAGCATCCATTCGCTGTACCCACCATCGACCTCAGGTTTCCTAGTATTTGAAACTTGTTTCCCGTTGGGGCTCTGTCCTGTTTGACACCTCTCAATGGTTGAATTTCCACCAGCAGCGCCGCGGTCGGAGGTGTATCAGGTCGAATCATCCTCCCTCACTTGAAGCTCCGGCCAATGATCCTTCCTTCGTCCCACAACCCCACAATTGAACGGGGACTAAACACCTTCACAAGGCTACTGAAAACTCTGCACAGGTCACTTTACTTCGAAAACGAACCTCAAAAGGAATGCCCAAAATCGATGCGCACTCCATTAATCGACAGCAGCTTCTGGGTTTGTGAAGTCTTTTCAAATGAATTGCCATTCGATCCTTCGTGTCAAGCATTTCCACGGCTTCTCTTGGTGGCGGATCCTTTAAATAAGGAAAATCGCTAATTGTTTGGGATAGTGTTATATCTCTTTGTCCAAAAGCACAAAAAATTCAAACTTTTTTATGAACCCACAATGCAATTTTCAAGAAATATTGAATAATAAACATCTTAAGATTATATCTATATTAAACCATTCACTACCGACAGTGCGCCGTGTTGTCATGAACAAATTCAACAAATTCTAGGAACAAATTCAACAAATTCTAGGTTGAACTCGTTGATTAAAGCTAGATGTGTTTGGGAACACTTCTCCAATGCCCCTTGGGCCCCCAAAGCCTGTTGGGTAAATGCAAGAACCATATAATTGTATTTCCAAATGTACTATGGAGTTTGGGCATTCTCAAAATACATAGGGAAAATTCCAAATAAGGATCCGAAGTTGACTAATTTTCTCAAATAAAGACCCGAAATGAACTTTGTGTCAGATAAAGACCTAAAGTGGACCCATTGTCTTAAATAAGGATCCGAAATAGTTGAATCAATTCCAAATAAGAACTTGAGCTTGCTGGTCAACCAAATATTCGTCGGCTATCAAGCATGTGACGTTTCCGACAATCGGAGTTTGGGCAATTTTGTCCAAAAAAAATATAGGGAAAATTAACAAATCCTCTAAAAAAAAAAAAAAAACCTAGGTTTTCTACGATCTCCCCTTCCTTGTACCCATCCTTTGCAAAGTCAAAGACCGAAGTTCTCCCCATTCCTTGTACCCATCCTCCGCAAAGTCGAAGACTCAAATTCTCCACCGGTTGAGGCACGAATTCAAAAACAAGAAGAAAACCAAATGCTTCTTTCTTTGTTTGCGGAGACCCAAATTCTCCGCCGGTCGAGCAAGGTGAGGAGCAACGAGAATTGAGTCGTGACAATGACCGGGTAGCAATTTGGTTGAGGAGCAGCGGGAGAGAAGAAAGAAGAAAAACGTAAATATCTAAATGAATAACCTAAACTTAATTAATTTAGAATTTTCCATTTTTTTCATATCACTAATTTCTAATAAAATTGCCCCTATTTTAATAACCGGAAAATGTCTGCCGGCGAACTAAGGTCCTCAATAGAGATTAACTTGATCACTTTGAATCCTTATTTGACACAAAATTCACTTCGAGTCCTTATTTGACACAAAGTTTATTTTGGATCCTTATTTAAGAAAAAAGATTCACTTCGGATCCTTATTTGGAATTTTCCCAAATACATATCTTGAATTTAATAATTATTTTATTCTGCTTTTGGACAGTTCATTTTTTCCATGGTTTGCACAAAAGGGTTAGATGGAGGTGGGTAAACTCCGTGTTTAAATATGTCTCGAACTTAAATTCTAAGCAAAAAGCTAAATTCCAGAAATAATAATATTAATAATGAAAAAAGAATTCTTGCTAACAAGAAAAGCCGAAAAAGGAAGATATACACAAATCTAAGTTTCCTGTTCAGCATTGAAGTCAAACATGATATTAGACTTTCAAAGTTCTAATTTTTTCTGCCAAAAAAGAGATATAGCAAACTTTCTACTCAAAAAGCTATTAAAAATAGATTGGAAAAATTGTGATGGAATCTAAAGTAATTTGCATGACGTTCTTTAAAAGCAAATTAAAACTACAAATATTTGCAACATTTGCAACATTTGAGAACGACTTTGAAAGAAAACTTTGACAATGGCATTTTCAAACACAAAAAACTTAAAATCAAGAAGTTAAAATTTAGAAAGGACAAAATCAAAGCCTCACAATTCTGTAAAACAAAGATGCTTGAAAATCTTTTTAGCCAAGAACTTTTAAGACGGAGAGATAAGTATACAAATGAAGGAAACAAAAGTTTGAGTTTTTTGCTGAAAAAGAGATACAAGCCAAGCTTTTTCTCATAAAATCATTGAAAAGTGAATTGGAAAACTTGTATAGAATCTAAAATAAATGGCATGACGATCTTTACAAGAAAATTTTAACTCCCAATGTTATTTGAAAATAGTAGGTCTTGTGCAAAATATAGAGCTGAAGAAAATTGCCATCATTTGCAACATTTGGAAACAATTTCAAAGGAAAACTATAATCCGACTGCTCTTTAACAGAATACTTAAAATAAAGAAGTTAATATATAAAAAGGACAAAACTAATGTCTCACTATTCTACAAAACAGAGAGAGATATTAGGAAATTTCTTTTACAAAGAACTTTTAACGCAAAGCGATCATTATTAAAGAGGAGAAACAAAAGTTTTTTGGCAACATAAATTGAAAAATCGATTGGAAAAGCTTGTGATAGAATCTAAAATATAGTTTGCATGGAGTTCTTCGAAAACAAATTTAAACTTCTAATGTGGTCTGAAAAATACTAGGTCTTGTAAAAAACAGAGTAAGGAAGACAAAAGCCAAGATTTGCAACATTTGGATGGCAAAAAAAAAAACTTTAAGTATGGTTACTTGAAGACAAAACTTAAAATCAAGAAGTTCATATTTACGTAACAAAAAATAAAATAGAAGTCTCGCTATTCTTTAAAATGGCAAGAGATATTAGGAATCCCCTTTAGAATGGAACTTCTTATAATACGAAAGGATAAAACAAAATTTTATTTTTTTTGGGCAAAAAACAATATTTGCAAACTCGCCTTACCAAAAAAAAAAAACAATATTTGCAAACTTATTGATCATAAAGCTATTGAGTAATCAATTGTAAAAACTTGTGGCGCAATCTAAAATAATTTACATGACATTCTTTAAAAGTAAATTTAAACTCCTAATGTTGTTTGAAAATAATATGTCTTGTACTGAACATAGTAAGGAAGAAATTGCCAACGTTTCCAACATTTGGAAACGATTTAAAAAAAAAATTTAAACTCGGTTGCTCTTTTATAGAAAACTTCAAGAATTTGATAATTAGAAAGTACAAATTAAAAGTCTTAACAATTCCTCCAAGTAAAGAGATTTATTAGTAAACAAAAGGAGAAAAAAAAAGTTAAAATTTTTCGTAAAAAAAAAAACTTGCCTACAACCTCTGCTCATCTAAGCTATTGAGAAATAGATTGGAAAAATTTGTGATACAATCTAAAATAATTTGCATGACGTTCTTTAAAAGCAAATTTAAACTCTCAAGGTTGTTTGAAGAATAGTAGGTCTTGTTCAGACTAGAGTAAATTGCCAAAATCTACAACTTTTGGAAACGACATTAAAAGAAAACTTTAAATCATATTACTCAACGATAGAAAATTTAAAATCAAGAAGTTACTATTCAGAAAGGACAAAACCTAAGTCTCATGATTCTTTAGAATAGATAGATATCAAGAAATATTTTTAACAAGGAACTTTTAAAATAGAGAGATAATGGGATAAGTACACTAATGGTGCCATAAGTTGTGTACGGCGCTCATTTTGGTGCCAAAAGTTTCTGCCGGATCACTTAAGTGCCAAATCGGAGAAAAAACGATCACTTTGGTGCCATCGGCGAGAAATTCCGGCCAAAATGATTACGTGGCATTTATATTTAAAAAAAAAGTTGCTCGGCTTTTAAACGACGTCGTTTTCCATCCTCTTCAAGAAACGACGTCGTTTTGCCCTTATACGTGGACACCCTCGCAAAAAATGACGCCGTTTAGCTCGTACGTGGATTGAAATTAGGGTTAGGGTTTCTTCCTTGCCACTCGGTCACCGTTGTTCGCCCGCCAACACTTAGCCACCATTGTAGATGCTCGACTAGGTGAGTGAGGAGAGAATGAGATTCTTGCTCAAGCAAAAAGTGGCAGAAAGAATAGAAGGCAAGGGCGGAGGAGGAGGAGGAAGAAGAGGGGTCGAAGGTGCCACTACTGGTGCGCCGCCACCGCCGCCGTTGGTGCCGCTGTTGGTGCTGCTACTGGTGCGCTGCTGGTGTTGCTGTTGGTGCCGTTCGCTACTGGTGTCGCTCTTCAAGGAAGAAGACAACGTGCCTCCTCTCTCTCTCTCCCTCTCTCTCTTTTTTTCAATTTGGGGATTTAGGGTTTCGATTTGGGGGAAAGAAGCCAAACGACGTCATTTTTGTGGTTTAGATGTTGATTGTGCTCTCCGGCAAGCCACGTCAGCCTAAAAAATTAATAAAAAAAACGCCACATCGGAATTCCGGCCGATCAGATCGGCGTTGGCATCAAAGTGAGCGTTTTTCAAATTTTTTGGCACTTAAGTGATCCGACGGAAACTTTTGACACCAAAGTGAGCGCCGTACACAACTTATGGCACAATTAGTGTACTTATCCCGAGAGATAAGTATACAAAGAAGAAAACAAAAGTTTCAAGTTTTTTGGCAAAAAAGAGATACAAACAAACTTTCTGCTCATAAAACTATTGAGAAACAGATTGGAAAAACTCATTAAAGAAAGGTGTCTTACAAATCTTTTAAAATATAGAAACATTAGCTATTCTCTCTAACAAAAAAAAAACTAATACAAACAAAATATACAAAAGGAGAAAGCCGCTTATGTTTTTTTGGTGAAAATGAGATATTTGAAAAGTCACAACTATTAAGAAAGAGATTGGAAAATCTTGGATAAAATCCAAAATAATTTAAATGATGTTTTATCAAAAGAAAAATTAAATTCACGGAGTTGTTGGAAAATTAAACTCCCATAGTTGTTTGAAAATAGTAGGTCTTTTACATGACAGAGACTTATGGTGCGTTTGGAAAGACTTTTGGAGAAAGTCTTTAGGAAAATGCAAAGACCTTTGAGTTAAAGGTGTTTTCCAAAATGTAACTGTGTTTAGTAAATTGTACTTTGAAAACCCTTTGTGAAGTATTTTGAGCAAAATAGTGTTTGGACAATTATATTTACAAAGCATCTTTGTGGTAAAATAAATAAATAAATAAATAAATAAATATATATATATATATATATATATATATATATATATATAATATTTTTTTTTTTTTTAAATTGACCGGCAATGGCAGCGGCTGCCGGCGACCTCCGGCGACCCAGATTTGGGGCGGTGAGGCCCGACGACCCCAGATCTGGGTCATAGCCACGTCGCGCGACCTCCCGCGACCCCGAATCCGGGGGCGGCGAGGTCCCGCGACACTACCTCGACCTCCGACGACCTAGATCCGGGGTGTCGAGGTTGCAGGAGGACCTCGCAACCCCAGATTTGGGTCGCAGCGGGGTCACGCAACCTCGCCGCCCCCGGATCTGGGGCTACGAGGTCACGGGAGGTCGCGCGACGCCGTCGCAATCCAAATCCGGGGGCGGCGAGGTCGCGTGACCCAGATCGGGGGTGGCAAGGTCCTCCCGCAACCCTACCGCCCCAAATCTGGGTCCCGGCGACCTAGATCTTGCTGTGACCCAACCCCTTGGCGTCAGTTGCGCCACCCCCCGACGACGGTCGCCGACGACTGCCTGCCCTTCACCGGCGACTGATCACAAAAGAAGAAGAAGCTCACGAAAGAAGAAGAAGACGATGAATAGTAAGGGCGAAACCGGACAAACAAAAAATCAATGAGGATAATTTGGGAAGAAAAAAAATTTAGTCCCACAAGCTTAGCATTTTCGGTAAGCTGAAAGGCCAAGGCAGCCCCCAACCTGCCTTGGGCTTTCAGCCTTGTGAAGCTGGCATTTGGGGAATGCAAACCCAAAAATAAATGCCAAACAGTAGGGGTGTGCAAAATACTCGGGAACCGCCCGGACCGCCCGGAACCGGACCGAAACCGCCTGGAACCGGTGGTTCTTGAGGGAACTGGTCCAGTTCCCGGGTCCAATTGTTGAGAACCGGTGGGAACCGGTCCGGTTCCTGGTTCCGTGGGCGGATCCGCCCGCCGCCCACCCGGACCGGACCGGTACCTATTTATAATAAAAAAAAAAATACTAAACAAAAGTCGTGAAGCCCTAATTCGCGTCTCTTCTCTCTCTGTTTCTTCCTCAGCCTTCGATTCTCTCTGTTTCTTCCTCAATCTTCGATTCTCTCTGTTTCTTCCTCAATCTTCGATTCTCTTTGTTTCTTCTCTTTGTCTTCGATTCCTCCCCGAGTATCCACACTGCCGCCGTTACTCCTCCTCCGCCACTGTCCTCCCCCTCGCGCCGGTCGCCACTCGCCACAACCGCTGCTCCTCCGCCGTTGCTGTCCGGCCCCTTGTGCTAGTCGCCTCCCACCACAACCGCTGCTCCTCCGCCTCTGCAAGAACTCTCGACCGAGCCCCTTTTCTGTCACTCAACAAGGTATGAAGCCTTAATTTGCGTCTCATCTCTTCCGATTTCTTCCTCAGTCTTTGATTCTCTCTCTGTTTCTTCCTCAGTCTCTTGTCTTCGTCTTCGATTCCTCCCCAAGCATCCACGCCGCCGCCGCTGCTCCTCCTTTGCCACTGTCCGCCCCCTCGCGCTGGTCGCCACTCGCCACAACCGCTGCTCCTCCGCCTCTGCTGTCTGCCCCTCTCGCCGACGCTCAGTCCCTTTGTCTTTGATTCCTCCCTGAGCCTCGACGCCGCAGCTGTTGATCCTCTACCACTACTGCCCGCCCCTTCGCATTTGTGCAGGTGATTTAATTGTCTACGCCCTTGTATAGTAATGAAAGACTTGCAATTGTAGTACCCTGTTGATTTGCTTCTCCCTCCAGCGGCTCTCTGGCGTGGAAAGGAGCTTTGCTTCAATGAAAACACCGCTTGGTTGGAGTTCCACAGCAACATCGGGAGGAAGTTAGGCGGAGGCACGCTTCACATCAAGGTCCGTTCTTTAGTTTTATCGATTTTGAGTTGCGACTCTAGAAGATTTTGGGGGGTTTTGAGGCTGTGGCCACTGATCACGAGAGGCTTTCTAGTTGACTATTATGTTCAGTTTGGCACGGTGGAATGGAATGGAATCGGGAAATGACGAGGAAAGGAATGGGCTGGAGTGATGATTCCAAGTCTTGGTTTTTTTTTCTTGGTGAATAGTGGGAAACGGAACGGAATAAAAATCCTTGTGTTTGAGCGTGATTCTGGAAAATTTTGGGAGTTTTGAGCTTGTGGCGATTTGGTAATGTGGAGAGATGGTCGCTGTTCACGAGCTTTTGAGATTTTCTGGTCGATTGTCAGTGCTTAGTTCAATTTGCTACAATTTGATTTTGTGATAATTCTGGGAGATGTGAGGTTGTATCGGTTTGTTGATGGGGTCTAATGGTCATCGTTTGCCAGCTTTTGGCAGTTTCCGATAAATTCTTTTTAACTTAGGGACTTACTTTGAGCCTTCTATCTTGGTTACTTTGAGGTCGATTTTTCTAATTGATTCAAAGTACTGAACTGGATTAAGTTTCTATCTACTTATGTTCCATTTCCCATCAACTGAGCTGTCTTACTTCAATATGTTGGAAATGATGAGGAAAACAAGAGAGTGGCTTGTCAAACTAAATAATCATTCATAGAGTTCATCAGTTCAGGCCAATTCCCTTTTTGTATTCGTTTACAATCAGTCGGCTTCATTTTTCTAGAATGTGGAATAAACTTCCAGCTTCATGTCTTTTTCCATCACGTGACAGCAAAATCTCATGATATGCATTAGTGGCTAAAGTATACGCATTATGCAAATGAAGCTATATCTGTATATGTATCTCTGGCTTTTGCTATCAAAATCTGCTGGTGAGAGTAAATATTTTGCTGGCTCATTATACAAATCACCGGACTTGCATTTTCATCAATAAACTCTTATTATATCTATGTCCAAGGAATGGATTATGAGGTAAGGTTGGCAAAGAAGTTCTTACGTACCTTGTCTGCTTGCTTCTTCTCACTTGTATGTTCTTGTTCTAATTATCATATTTGACTGTATTGGGACTTTTTTGTTGGTTTAACACATGGGCATGTGCAAATAGAGCACAGGATGAGAATGACCTAACATGGATGTAGCAAATGGCGTGACTTGAGGAATAGGTGGCTATTGATGAAGACATTTCATCAGGCAAAAATACTTTTTAGAGATCATTTTTAGGTGTATGCATGTCCATCATGACATAATGGTACACTAGGTGCATGTAAACTTTATTCCTTCATACAGTTATTGCTCTTTCTAGTGCTGGGGCTGCTGAAATTTGTTAAAGTAATATGTCTTCTTTCATGTTGATTTTAATTGAGTTAAAACGTGGCACTTCCTAATCTAGCTTACCTTTGTGGCGGTTTCTTTTCTCCTTCTTTCAATGATTTCACTTGCACTAAAGTACATTTTCGGTTTTGTCCAAAAAAAAAAAAAAAGAGAGAGTACATTTTCGGTTCTGCATTTGAGAAATTGTGATTGTGCATTTTCTTATATTCTAAGATTGATGATCTAGACCTAAAGAAGTGCTGTAGACTCCATTACTGTTGGCAGAGAATGGGAAGTCACCATTTCACCTAAGAAGGCAGAGAAATGGTCGTGGGAAATATTTAGCTACATTCAACTATTTTTTGGAAGAAAGGTGGCTAATTGGTTCTCTGATTGTCCCAATTAGCCACCTTTCTTCTTCGTTTGTTATGTTAAGGATCAACTCTTTGAGTTCCTTTCTCTATTTGGCATTGGATTTTATAATATTTAAAGATAATAAGCATCCTAAAAATGTCTTATTTTCATTTGATGGCTAACCATAGTGCATTGCTTGATTCAGGTGATTCATTAACATGTCAATGGAAGTAGAGGAATCCTATGATGCAATAACGCCAATAGTGGAATCAACATCACAAGAACATGAAGGAGGTGAAAACTTTGAAGAAACATCAAAAACAAATCAGGTATCCGGTTCTTGTCCATGTCCTCCTAGTAAGCGAAAATCAGCAGCTTGGCTTCATTTTCGAAAAGGAACAACTCACACAAATGGGAAAGTTGATGTATTTTGCAATTACTGGGGATCCAAGTATTCATACAACGTTGATAATGGGACTTCAAATATGTTGAAGCACTTGAGAAAGTGCAATAAGTATCATTGCAATGTGGATAAAAGGCAAAAATTGTTTGCATCACAAAGAGTAGATGGAACTCAAATGATAGGAGGAGATACTACTAGTAGTACTGGGAGTGGTGGAATTTTAACGACATGGAAGTTTGATCTAGAGATTTGTAGGTAAATGCTTATTCGGATGATTATAATTGATGAACAACCATTTTCAATTGCTGAACGTGTTGGATTTCGTGATTATGTGAATCAATTACAACCTCTCTTCAAGCATATGTCGCGATTTACGGTGGCTAGGGATTGCATAAAGTTGTATTTTTGTGAAAAAAGAAAATTGAAGGCTTTCTTTTTTAAGCTTAATTCTAGGATCGCCCTTACGACTGATACATGGAGTTCCATTCAGAATTTGAACTATCTATGCCTTACTGCACATTTTATTGATGAAAATTGGAAATTGCACAAAAGGATCATCAATTTTGTGGTGATAGCTAGTCACAAGGGCAGGGATATTGGGAGAGTTATTGATAAATGCATATATGAGTGGGGAATAGAGAAAAAAGTGTCCACAATTACAGTGGATAATGCTAGTTCAAATGATGTGGCCATTAATTATTTGAAAGAAAAATTTTCAAGAGAGAGGCTATTGACCTTAGATGGTGAATCTTTACACATCAGGTGCATGGCTCATATATTAAACTTGATTGTGAATGATGGCTTGGCTGAGATACGTGATTCCATTACACGTATTCGAAACGTGGTTAGGTATGTGAGAAGTTCTCCTATGAGAGCTAAGACATTTCGAGATTGCATTGAAATTACAAGAATTGCTTATAAGGGTTTAGTTTGTCTTGATGTCCCAACTATGTGGAATTCCACTTACCTAATGTTAGAGAGTGCCATAAAGCTAAGAAAAGCTTTCGAAAGGATGGAGGAAGAAGATGTTTCTTTCCTAACTGAGCTTAATTCTGATACTCCAAGTAGCGTTGATTGGGAAAATGCTATTGTTCTTTCTAATTTTTTGAAGAAGTTTTATGATACCACCAAGAAGATGTCCGGAACTTTGTATATCACTTCAAATGATTATTTTGTGGGAATAGCTTCTTTGTACAAATATTTGCGAGAAGCAACGAAGGCTTTTGATCATAGGGTGAGAGTTATGGGCTTGAAAATGAAAGAGAAGTTTGACAAATATTATGGAAGTTTTGAAAAAAGTCAATATGATAGTATTGATTGCGGTAACATTGGATCCTAGAAAAAAGCTTAATTATGTGAGGTATTGTTGTAGACTCATTTATGATGATGCTGCAGAAGTTGATGAGATGTTTGATAAGGTGAAGTTTGCCTTGGAACGTGTGTTTAAATTTTATGAGAAATCTTGTCACACTTCTAGAGACAAAAATTTGGATGGTGAATTGGTAAGTTCTACTAATATCGGTAGTAGCTGCGATTCTTATCTCAATGAGGGAAATGAAGAGGACGATTGCAGCTTAAATTTCTTTGTGCAAGAGCCTTCGTATGATGACTTTCTTAATGAGGAGAAGAAAAAGTCCGATGGCAACTTATCTGAGCTCGATCGATATCTTAAAGCTAAACTTGAAGATGGTCGCGATCTTGACATTTTGAAATGGTGGAGTGTTGCTGGCCAAAAGTTTAAAATCTTATCTTTGATGGCTCGGGATATTTTGTCTATTCCCGTTGCTACCGTTGCTTCAGAATCAACTTTCAGTACTTCTGGTCGTGTGCTTGATGGTTTTCGGAGTTCTTTGACTCCTAGAGTTGTGGAAGCTTTGATTTGCACTCAAGATTGGTTGTGAGCAATTCGTGATCCGATTAATGTTGAAGAATGTATTGAAAATGCGAAAAAGTTTGAATTTGGTAAGTCCATATCATTTCATCATGTAATTTTTTTGTATATCTATTATCTAATAATTGAATAGTTTATTTAATATCTTCTTTTTGTTAGATATGGATGATGTTAGCAAGGAGATTAACAAGGAGATTGACGGTCCATAGAGTTTACAAGTTGAAGTGGGAGGAATCTATGTGGTGAGATTTTCAATAATTGTTTTGAGTTCAATTTTTAGTAGCTCTTACATGCTGCCTTTGGTGTTGCTCTTGCAAGAAGTACTTCTTGCTGGAGTTGATGGATCTTGTAGCTGAAGTTTTTTCTGCTTGTTGTTTGAGGCAGCAATTATGTATATAAAGCCCAATCCAAAGCTGCAATTTTGGTGGTTATTTGGTCCATTGTGACTTTTTCATAGATTGTGTGTAAAACATAGAAGCTTTGTTGTCCCTAACATTGTCATTGAATTTCTAAGATGATTTGGGCAGAATTTTGACATAAAAGAATTCATTGTTGCATCTTATTCAAAACTTCCATCACATCCTCTAGTAGGCTTGGCGAAATGCAGTTAAGGAGGGTGGCAATGGGAAATCCTATTTTATAAATTTTTCCTTACTCTTACCTATTGAGATCTATGAATTACTAAAAGTGTAGCAAATCTTCCTAGTCTCTGCACTTTTGGTTGTTGTTTATTTAACTTGTGTTGGCTTGAACACAGGGACATGGAGCTTGTGATTTCTTTCAATGGACAGATTCTCTGGTAGAAAATGTGGCCCCCAAAGATGTTGCGACTTCTGTTGTTGCACCTCCGGAAGTCATGGAAATTGAGTCGACAATGGCATATGTTGGTGAAGATTACAAGGTAGATCCATGAGTCATCTTGAAGGTTTTTTCCCCCACCTCACTATTTTATCTATTTCTTTGCAAGATGGGAGATTTCTCTTTCTTCCCCGTATATAAAAACGTACATTTGCTTTTGTTCATGGGTTGTGTGCCGGATTGGGAGATCATGAGCATGTGCGGAGGTGGTGGATGTGGTGTGGGGTGTGAGGAACAAGGTAATGGCGTGTCGGCTAGCTCAAAAGGTGTCGTCACATCACGAAAGATAATCGAAGTAGCCTTAGTTGGAACTTGGTTCTGCTGTCCCTTGTTCTATCTCTTTCTCTCTGCTTTTTTTCTTTCCCTTTTGCTTATTTTATTATTGTTTTCATTATTTTCTTTCGAAAGAATTCATGGTGGATAATGAGCTTGAGAGGGAGGACTAATGCAAAAGAAATTCGTCTGTTGATTATTGTTTTAGTTTTTGGAGATTGGAACTTGGAATTTTAGAGCTCAAAACTTCCGGACCGGTGGTCCGGGAAACCAAAATTGTTTCGTTGTTGAAAACCAGAATTTTTGGCGTCAAAATCGGTTCCATGGATCCACCCGGGAACCGGACCGGACCGGCGGTCTGGTTCCCGGGTGGATCCATGCAATAAACAAGTGGATCCCGGTTTCCGATTTTTCGGAACCGGTCCTTAGCGGGCGGTTCCCGGTTCTAGGTCGGGAATCGCCCGCCCGGACCATGCACACCCCTACCAAACAGGCTGGCATTTGCCCAAGGTTCTTTAGGCCTCTAAAGGGCTTTGGGAAATGGTTCCCAAACGGAGCCTTAGTATAGGATAGAAGCAAAATAAAAGTATAAGTTTTTTGGCAAAAACAAGATACATGCAAAACTTCTACTCATAAAGTTATTCAAAAATAGATTAGAGAACTTGTAATAGAGTCTAAGATAATTTGTATTAAGTTTTTTAAAATCAAATTTAAACTCTCCAATGTTGTTGGGAGAATACCGAGTGAGAAGGATAATTGCCAAGATTGCAACAATTTCATAAAAGACTTTGAAAGAAAAATTAAAATTCGGTTATTCAAAGACAAAACGTTAAACCAAGATGTTAATATTTAGAAAGGACAATACCAAAATCTCATAATTCTTTGAAAGAGAAATATTAGGAATCTCTTTAGAAAAGAACTTCTAAAACAGAGAGATAAGTATACAAAAGGAGAAAAAAAGTGTAATTTTTTTGGCTAAAATAGAGATAGTAGCAAACTTTCTACTCATAAAGCTATTGAAAATTGGAAAACTTGTGATAGAATTTAGAATAAATGGCATGCGTTCTTTACAAGGCAACTTGTGCTTCCAATGTTGTTTGAAAATATCAGGTTTGTGCAAACTAGAGTAAGGAAGAAAATTGCCATTATTTGTAACATTTGGAAACAACTTTGATGGAATACTTTAAATCCCATTGCTCTTTGCCAAAAAAAAAAAAAACAAAAAGTTCACATTTAAATTAGATAAAACCAAAGTCTTACAATTCTTTAAAACGGAGATATATTAGGATATCTTTTAACAAAGATCTTTAAAAATAGAAAGATAAGTATAAAAAAGGAGAAAATAGAAGTTCTAATTTTTTTGGCCAAAATAGGGATACTAGCAAACTTTCTGCTTATAAAGCTATTGAAAAATATATTGGACAAGCTTGTGATAGAATCTACAGCGATTTGCAAGAGATTCTTTAAAAGCAAATTAAAACTACCAATATTGTTTTAAAAATAATAGGTCTTGTCCAGAAGAAAAATGCCAGATTTGCAACGTTTGAGAAGAACTTTGAAAGAAAACTTTTTGACTATGACCCTATTCAAAGATAGAAAAGTTAAAATCAAGAAGTTAAAATTTAGAAAGGACAAAATAAAAGTCTCACAATTCCATAAAACAGAGATACTAGGAAATCTTTCAAACCAGGAACTTTTAAGATGAAGAGATAAGTATACAAATGGAATAAACAAAATTTTGAGTTTTTTGGCAAAAAAAAGAGATACTAGCAAATTTTTTTCTCATAAAGTTATCAAAAAATGAATTGGAAAACTTGTTATAGAATCTAAAATAAATGGCATGATGGTCTTTACAAGAAAATCTAAACTCCCAACGTTATTTGAAAATAGTAGGCCTTGTGCAAAACATAGAACAGAAGAAAATTACCATCATTTGCAACATTTGAAACCAACTTTGAAGGAAGTTTAAATCTAATTGCTCGTTAACATGAGACTTAAAAAAAGAAGAAGTTATTTATAGAAAGGACAAAACTAATGTCACACAATTCCCCAAATAAAAGAGATATTAGAAAATTTCTTTAACCTAACTTTTAAAACAAAGAGATAAGTATAAAAAAGGAGAAAACAAAAGGTTTTTTGGGCAAAAAATAGAGATACTGAACAATTGAAATATTGATTGGAAATTTTTTTGATAAAATTTAAAATAATTTACATGGCCTTCTTTAAAAGCAAATTTAAACTTCCAATGTGATTTGAAAAATGCTAAGTCTTGTCCAAAACAGAGTAAGGAAGACAAAAGTCAAGATTTGCAACATTAGGATGTCAAAAAAAAAAACTTTAGATCTGGCTACTTGAAAACAAAAAGCTTAAAATCTAGAAATACATATTTATAAAAAAAAAAAAAAAAAAGTCTCACAATTGAGAGATATTGAGAAACCTTTTTAAAAAGGAAATTTTTTAAATACAAAAGGAGAAAAAAATATACGTTTTTTTGCCAAAAAAATAATATTTTGCAAACTTACCGATTATAAGGCTATTGAGTAAGTGATTGGAAAAACTTGTGATACAATCCAAAATAATTTACATGGCGTTCTTCAAAAGAAAATTTGAACTCCCAATTTTGTTTGAAAATAATAGGTCTTGTACTAGACAAAGTAAGGAGGAAAATTGCCAACATTTCCAACATTTGGAAACGACCTTGAAGAAAATCTTAAACTTGGTTGCTCTTTCATAGAAAACTTCAAGAAATTAATAATTAGCAAGGAGAAAACAAAAGTCTGAACAATTCTTCCAAGCAAAGAGATTTATTAGTCAACAAAAGGAGAAAACAAAAGTCAAAGTTTTTTTAAAGGGAAAAAGATACTTATTGACCTCTGCTTAGAAAAGCTATTGAGAATTAGATTGCAAAACCTTGTGAGACAATCTAAAATAATTTGCAAGACATTCTTTAAAAGCAAGATAAAACTCCCAATGTTGTTTGAAAAATAGTAATTCTTGTTCAAACCATTGTAAATTGCCAAAATTTGCAGCATTTGGAAACATCATTGAAAGAAAACTTTAAATCCCATTACTCAAAGACACAAAACTTGATCAAGAAGTTAGTATTTAGAAAGGACGAAACCAAAGCCTCACAATTCTTTAGAACAGAGCGATAATAAGAAATCTCTTTAACAAATAACTTTTAAAATAGAGAGATGAGTATACAAAAGGAGAAAATAGAACTTTCAACTTTTTTGGCAAAAAAGAGATACTAGCAAACTTTCTACTCATAAAACTATTGAGAAATAGATTGGGAAAACTTGTTGAGGAAAAAGTCTTACAATTCTTTAAAACATAGAGAGGTTAGGTATTCTATCTAACAAAAACTATTAACAACAAAATAAATATACAAAAGGAGAAAGCAACTAAAAGAGATATTTAAAAACTTACAACTCATAAAAGCTATTGAGAAAGAGATTCGGACAATTTTGCATAAAATCTAGCATAACTCGAATGATGTTCTATTAAAGAAAAACTAAACTTCCAATGTTGTTTGAAAATAGTAGGTCTTTTACAAAACAGGGTAAGCAAGAAAATTGCCATCACTTGCAACATTTAAAAACAAACTTCAAAAGAAAACTTTAATTTTGGTTGCTATTTGACTGAATACTTAAGATCAAAGTTAATACTTTAGAAAGAAAAGTCTCACAAGTCTTAAAATAGATAAGAGATATTAGGAAATTTTTTTTAACAAAGAAATTTTAAAACAGAGATACATATTATGGACTAATCTCTTTGACAAAGAACTTCTAAAAAAAGAGAATAATATTCAAAAGGAGAAAACAAAAGTTTAACTTTTTTGGTTAAAAAAAAAAAAAAAAGAAATTGGAATTGCTGCTCATAAAGTAATGGTGAAATGGTTTGGAAAAACTTGTGATTGTTTGCCGTGTACAAATTTAATGGGTTGCATGACGTTGTTTAAAAGCAAATTTAAACTCCCAAGGTTGCTCGAAAATAGTTTGTCTCACAGTAAGGAAGAAAATTTTCATAATTTGCTACATTTGGGAACGATTTTGACAAGAAACTTTTAATTTAGTTACTCTTTGATAGAAAACTTAAAATCAAGAAGAAGTTAATTTTCACAAAAGACAAAACAAAAGTATCACAACTCTGTAAAACTAAAACAGAGATAGATTTTATGAAATTTTTTGAACAAGGAACTTTTGAAAAGGAGATAAAATATTCGAAAGGAGAAAACACTGTTTAACTTTTGTTAGGCAAAAAAGAGATATTTCTAAACGTGCTGCTCATGAAGCAATTGAGTAGATTCAACAAACTTGTCATATAATATTACACAATATGCATGTTGCTCTTATCAAACTTAACTCCCAATGTTGTTCTCAATTAATAGAAAACAATCTCACAATTCTTTAAAAGAGAGAGACGGTTTTATGAAATGGCTTTAAAAGAGCTTTTAGAATATATATATTCAAAAGAAGAAAACAAAAGTTTTAACTTATTTGGCAAAAAAGAAAGATTTAACAACTTGCTGCTCATAAAGCTGTTAAGAAAGATAATGGAAAGACCAGTGATAGGAATTTTAAATGATTTGCATGAGGTCTTTAAAAGCAAAATGGTATTAAAAGACAAATATAAGTCATGTATAAATCAGAGTAACGAAAAACTCCCATCAGATGCAGCTATGGGAAAAAGAAAAATGATAACGAAAAGCGCCGGAGCACGACTTGTAGCAAAATGATTTCGAGGCTTTGATCTGACAATAGCGAATCATTATGTAAAAATAAGGTACTTTGCCAAAATCGAAATATATCAAACGGTATTCTCGGTGAGGCTAGTCAATCTCTTAAGATATGTCGTTGATATATACATGTTACAGAAGATCATCAAAGGGAGGTTGCAAAACCACAAAACCCTGGCAAACGAATCATGTTTCTCTTCAACAGAGAACTCTCTAAGCAAAGAGATTGACTTCCAAAGTACAAAAACAACATCCAAAACTTTCTTTTTGTGAGACAATCAATCTATCACAAATATGCATGTTCTTCACAAGAAAATTCGAACTCCCCAGACATTTTTAAATAATTTTTTCATTTTTCCTTTTTTCTTTTCATTTTTCATTTTTTTTTTTTTTTTTTTTTTTCCTTTCTCTCTCATGATCTTCTTCTTCCGGTGGCTAGTCGCTAGTTCGACGATCGGCCAAACGAGGGCCGGCAACCTCACTAGAGCATTGCCGGCCCTCGGTGGAGGCCGAGAACCGCCTCACCCGCCCCTCCAATGACAATCGTCCCCCAACACAACACCATTTGAACAAGCCAAAGTTTTTAAAAAAAAAAAGTGTTCGAGAAACTCACGAGAATCAGCCCTAAAGAACTCGCCCACCCCTGCACACCATCGCTCGGCCGCCTCGCCTTCGCTGCTGCCGAGCGTTGCCGCCAAGCACAGCCCCGTCGCCGTGATTCCGAATTTGCCCCTCTTCAAAACAGGAAAGTGAGTTACCAGCCGGAGGTCGGAACGGTAAATTGCCGGCGGCTGCCCTCCGCGAAAGTCAATGCGTCTGTTGCTCCAAATTTGCCCCCACTTGAAATAGGAAAGTGTATAATGCTGCTGGAGGTTGAAATGGTAATTTCGCAACGGCTACAACTCCACAGTATTCAGTGCGGCCGTCGCTCCAAATTTGAACCCCTTTGAAATAGGAAAGTGTATAACGCGTCGGAGGTTGAAATGGTAATTTGGCAACGGCTACACTCCATAGCATGCAGTGCGGCCGGTGTTCCAAATTTGCCCCTCCTCGAAATAGGAAAGTGAGTTGCACGTCGGAGGTTGGAATTGTAAATTGCCAACGGCTAGCCCCGCGATCTTCAATGGGGCTGTGGATTTTCTTTATTTGACTTGATTTGATTTTGTGGCGGTTAAATAAAGTATTTGTTAAAACAGTAATTTGACGGATGTTTAAGGAAGCTTATCGAAGTTGAATTGTAAATTATACAATTAATTGAGGAAATTAATTATGAATAGGGTTCGCTGATTATGGATTTAAAAGCAACGCTACAATCATTTAGGTAATTTGTGAAGAATGGGAAAAAAGATAATTACAATAATATTTATAGTTAATATCCCGAAAAACTCCAAATTAGAACATCTATGATAAATTTAATTTAAACTAATTTTTAAGTTACCAAAAACTCCTTAGTAGTATACTCATGGCAAATTTAGTGTAAACTAATTTTTTATCATCAAAAACCCCAAATCAATCATTTGTGATAATTTTATCCGAAATTGATATAGATTTTCATGTGGACTTACCATGTCAATTGAACTATTTTCATATATAATTTAACTTAGTAATTTTACGATAAAATTTGACAGAAAATAATGAAGGATAAATGTGTCATAAATGTATCGATTTATGGTGTTTTATGACTTAAAAATTAGTTTAAAGTAAATAGGTGATGAGACTAATAGGTGGTGGAATTCGCCATCGGATGACTGCCTATTTCACTTTTGTTTACACCGATAAATACCATCCACGGGAACACAATCTAGCAAGGGTGGTCGAGGACACAGGATGAGCAGATGCAGAAGGCACGTCCAGCTTAAGGGTTGCAAATGCTCCCCGGGCCAAAAGTTGATGGGTGCATAGTACATGTAGGACTCAGCATGTAACTGTGTAAATTTTGTAACAGACTCGGAACAGAGTTCAGATCAAGAACGGGTCCAAGATTTGAGGCCTGTAATCTGGCATAGAAATTAAAACTTAAAGACAACAGGCTTCGAAACTTCGATAAGCGTTCATAGATGGCAATCCTACTCCCAGTACACAAAGGGCAGGCAACTGCTTATAAGTTCCAGGTGACTGCATATCAAGCAGTCCTTCATACTGAAGCTCAGGAAAGGGACTAGAATTCCCAGGCATCTTCACATATAGAACCATCTGCGTTGTAACAATCAATTAATCAAATGAATAGACTTCAATTAACAAGGAATTAAGGTCTTCCTAGCTAAAGTAACTGCAGGAAAATAGATGAACAAGTGACCAATTTCCCAGATCAACAAAAGAAAAATTTTCAAATCTGGAAAATGAGCATGTCATTTTCGCGAACTCATTTCACTTGAAGTCACTACCAGAGTCCCATAGGATTACAGACTACTGCACAATAAAACTTGTTAGAATAAAAAAAATTTTTCATGCATACACGGAACATCAAAACTTGTTAGCCAGAGAAGTTATACCAGTAAGAACATACTCAGGTGAAAGCTTTTCCTAAAAGAGAAATAAATCACACAAATGAAACAATCAAACACAAATAAAAGAAATAAGAGCTGACTAGGAGAGGATAGCTTACACTAGTACCAAAAACCCATGACAGCATGCAGCTGTCCCTTGACGCTAGTGATAAACGGGGAAGAGAGTGCAGCAGGATCTTGTTAGTTGAGCACAATCCTCAACACATTCTATTTTTCAATCAACAGGATTGACATTTCAAGCCTTAAAAAATCACTTGTTGGAAGCCCCAGAATCTTTCATCAGAAATGCATAGTTAAAAGCCATCGTTTCCTCAAGATGCATACACCAAAATGTCCTGCACTCATATGTTCTCAAAAATACCAAATGTGAACAGCGGTAGCACCCAACATCTCTCACTTTAGCCACCCACTTTGCAGCTTCCCAAACTCCAACCCTGGATCAACAAAATCAAAGGAAGCCACATAAAGCCTACAAGTTGAACCGCAAAAAATTGCATGTCTACAATAATGAAGACATGCTATCTTGAGTCAAGAAATGATGCTGAAACAAGGGTTGACGGAGGACATCCCCCTTTGCAAATGTCATCATAAGGTGCATAACTTGTGATGGACTAAAATTGTGGCAGAGGATCTCCAAACTCTTCATGGTTCAATATGGAAAGTGGCAAATTAGGATCCAACAATGTATTACATATATCGAGAAAAGGCACATGGGGGACATTATCTTGGTGTCGTCGCTTATTGCAGTATGATGGTATTTGTGAGAAACTGATCCAGTCTGAATTACTATATATGGCAAATGTTTTTCTGCCGGTTGATTTTCCTACTATGGTCATAGAAACTTATTGGTGTCTGTGGGAGCATTGGAACCAGATCATTCAAAACCACACCCCCTCCAACATACCATTGTGACTCCAATGAATTATCAGCTCCTTCCAAGAATTTGGGGCCACAAGATCTCAACGGATTCAGCAAGAGCAGCATTCATTCATAGCCACCACCACAAGGGTTGATAAAAACCAATTCAGATGTAGCTGTGTTTAGACAGCACAAGTCAGCTGCAGCGTCAGTGTATTAATCCATCTCCAGACTAAGCAATGCAAACCATGTTCCAACTCACAGAAAGTGAAAGTAAGTCCACCATAGAGTGAAACTAACATATCCAACTGGTAATCTGCAAGGGAGTTTAGCTATACTGATAATCTACCATGTTCAATACAATAGAACAGCAAGCAAAAGTTAAAATCACTGGTCAAGAAAGTCAACGCCAAATTTTATTTCTTATTGTTCACTTTTATTCATCTAAATCACGTGTGCTGTTCATTTGTGCTTGTTCCATAAACAAATAAAGAACTTAACCAGGACTCTCCTGGAACTCAATAATGAGACAAACCACTGGCCTATGGTGTCGCCTTTGCTTGGTGCGCTAGAAGAATAGTTACCCAAAATTGTGGTAGTTGTGATATTAATAGGAGATCATCTTTGCAGGAGTTACTGAGTGTATTTCTGCTGTACATTCCTCTCACATGGAAGTGGTAACCTGCCTCAGTGTCTCACTGTTATTGTCTCTGCAATCATTCTAATCCTTGGACAAAGAAGAGAAACTCCAAAACGTGAAGACTTCTGACCAAACATTCCCCTACTTCTCTGGCTTAAGTGTTTTCAGTGACATGGAAATAAATCGCCACAGATTAAACAGATATCGCTTCAAACTGATGTCTAGGTCAGCTTTTAACATCCTTAAGGAGTTTTGAGGCACATCTGGGTCCATGTTGTATATCCATCTTCTGACAAAGAACAATAATCATCATTCTAGCTGTACAGCCAATGAGTTCAAAAGAAAATGCAAGTAATTGCGATGTGAAACTAATAACCTCTTTCCTTAGTACCTCCATGTCCTGAGAGAGCAAGAACTAGCCAAAAACTCTGATTGAAGAAGACATTTCTTTCCTCTTTCTCAACACACCTCCTGATAAAACAAAGAGCTTTCTATAATTTATGCACTTCCTCAACAAATCACGATTAATAAGCATTATCAGGGTTTCCTTTCCCACAAAAGGTCACCTTGGTTTACTGGGATCAAGTACTTCGCGAGGATCTTGCAGAAAAACCCAACTTTGGCATGAAAGCCCTGAAAATTTTCTCAGGAAATACTCACTGCCCTTGGCGTGATAGCTTTTAAAAGCTACAAAGACAATGCTAAAGAAGCTAAATGCTTTAGTAACCTTTTTATCCATATCATACAAAATCTGTCACTTATGGTAACCTGAAAGGTAGTCTCACCCCCTTGAAAAAGTATCATACCGAGAAGATATCACCAAAAATCTCCGCATGAACATGTTCCATCTCTAAAAATATGGAAACGAACTGCATCTCTCACGATTATTTCTCTCCGAGTGACTTTAGATATGTATTTTGTTGCATTGTGGCAATCTCCACAAACCCTAAGATTCTTAAAAATCCGTATTGGGAGGCCTGAAGGAATATATATTAATCCGAAAGCAATTGCAAGCCTTTCACTATGGCGATTTAGCATCTTCAGTTTCTTCGACTCCTCCACATCATGGAGAACTGGGCTCATGTCTGGCACATATCCCTCTTCTATGATTCTAGCAGTCAACTTGTCCAGCTCAGCACTTATAAGTTCTGAATGAGGACTTGATTGATCATCAGCTGAAAAGATATGTACTCTGTTCTTGTACTTGATCCAACTACATCCCGGTTCCTTTTTTATTGATCTATCTCTCATATCCCGCCTTAGTTGGGCCACAAAGTCCCACTTCCCTCTTGCTGCATAGATATTTGTGAGCAAAACATAGCTTGCTGGGTTCTGTGGCTCCAATTCTAACAGTGAATCAGCTGCCCATTTCCCAATTTCCATATTACCATGAAGTCTACATGAGCTCAGCAGCTGCGCCCAACCAATTGCATCAGGAGGGAAGGGCATGTTGTGTATAAAATTTTTGGCTTCTTCTAACCTTCCTGATCGGCTAAAAAGATCAATCATGCAAGTATAGTGATCAGCGATTGGGGTAATTCTGTAATCTTTGACCATCGATTCAAAATATATTTGTCCTTTCTCAACTAATCCTGCTCTACTGCACGCTGAAAGAACGCCAATGAAAGTGACAGCATCTGGTTTCAATCCCTGGGCCAACATCTTCTCAAACAAATCTATGGTCTCCTTAGCTTTGCCAAACTGAGCATAACATGACACAAGTGCTGTCCAGGAAACCTCATCCCTAATTCTCATCTCATTGAACAGCCGATCAGAGTCCTCCATGCTTCCACATTTACCATACAAGGTGATGAGAGCATTTGAAACTGTCAAAAATGAAACAAAGCCAGAAACCAAGGCTCTACAATGAAACTGTGCACCCTCTTCTACGCTTGCTAGGTTTGCGCATGAGCTAATCACACTCCCGAGTGTGAACTCATCGGGTTCAATGCCATTTTTCTGCATATCACAGAAAACCTTGACTGCATCCTCACTCAGCCCATTCTGACCATACCCCACAAGCATTGCTGTCCATGATATAACGTTCTTAATGGTCATTTTTCTAAATACTTTTTCAGCATATGTGATCTTTTTACACTTGCAGTACATGTCAACAAGAGCACTACTTACAAAGACAATGTCGGTGTAATTGGTCCTGATTGCATATGCGTGGATTTGCCTCCCTTCTTCCAAAGCCACCAGACTCCCACAGGCAGTTAGCACACTCCCAAAAGTAAACTGATCAATTGCCAAGCCTTCAAAACTCATCTTTCTGAACCATTCGATTGCTTTTCTTTCTAAACCATTCTGAATATATCCTGTAATCATTGTCGTCCATGAGATCGAATCTCTTTCCTTCATTCCACAAAATATGCGCTCAGACTCCCCAACCATCCCACATCTCAAAAGCCCTGTCATCACTGTATTATACATGACTATATTCTTCTCAGGAATGCCATCAAAAACCCTCTTTGCATCGTGAATCAATCCCGCTTTCGAGTACATGTCCACCAAAGGGCTACCCACGAAAACATACGCCCAAAATCCGAACTTTATCACATGGCAGTGTATCTGCCGACCCAAATCCACACGATTTTTACTCGAAGACAATATGAGCATCGTTGAGAGCGTGATCCTGTTCAAGTTCGCGCTCCCATCTCTCAACATCTCATTATAGGCCTTCACCGACTCAATCACCAACCCTCTGTTCGCATACCCCGAAATGAGACAGTTCCACGACACTCCATCCCTGTTCGGCATCGATTCAAATATCTCTCGCGCCCTGGTGATGTCCCCCGATTTCGCATAAGCAGAAAGGAGGGTGTTCCAGGAGAAGAGGTTCGGGTGCGGAATATGGTCGAACACGTGGCGCGCGTGCTTTAGACTGCCGAGCTTCGCGTAGGCGTCGACGAGGGTGTTGTACAGGATGGTCTCGGGACGGGTCAAGGTCTTGATGATGAGACAATGAAGCCTCTTCGCTTGGTTCACATTGCGGGTGTCGAAGCAGAGCTTCAGTAAGGAACAGTAGCGGTTGGAGCTGGCGGACATTTCCTTCGTCCGTTGGGAGTCAGGGCCGGCCGTTTAATGCATGCCGAGACGGAAAGGATGATGCGACTGTCTCTGAGGATTTCTCTTCTTAGTTTTGGCCGCAGAGGGAGGGAGAGAGGAGAGAGAGAGAGAGAGAGAGAGCGCCGGAGGGTTCTAACTTCCAACGGGTACTGTCGCTGTTCTTCCAAATTCGCCCCCTCTTCGAAATGGGAAAGCGGGAGTGGGTTTTACCGTTTTACTCCGACTTTGAAACGGGCTTTTGGTGTGATGTTAAAGTTGAAAGCCAAAGCCCATGTGTTGGTAAAATCTGCTTCGCAAAGCAACTTTAGATTTAAGTAGTATTTGGTAAAAAAAAAATTAGAAAGGATTTGGAGCCATAATTTTTCTATTCCTTTTTGGGTTAATATCCCGAAAAATTTAAACCTAAGACATATACGACAAATTTATTCTGAACTAATGTTTTTACCACCAAAAATTCCAAATTAATACATTTTTGATAAATTTATCACAAATTAAGTACACTTGTGACAAATTTACCTATCTATTAATTTTTCGTTAAATTTTACTATTAAATTGCTAAATTTGACAACACATAAAAGTTGACTAATATACCAATTTGGGATTTTACTTTTCATATGTCACAGTTATATAATTTTCGTAGTTTTTTTGTAGCATTAATCCAATTTAATGGATGATATATTTATCATAAATGTATCATTTTTGGATTTTTGACAGTCGAACAAATTAGTTTAGGATAAATTTATTACAAGTATACTAGTTTAGGGCTTTTCATGATCAAAAAATCAATTTAAAATAAATTTATCATATGTATACCAGTTTGAGATTTTTAAGGGTATTAACCCTTCTTTTTATTTGAAAAATCAAACCATTTACCACTGAGATAAATTTAGCATCAATGACCTCAGCAACATCACGCAACCCCAAGCAATGAGGCCAGGGATTGCGTGACCCAAGTGATAAGGCCCGAGATCACCAACAAGCCCAAGTGCCTAGCAACTATCCACAAATCCTAATAATAATGAGGGCAAGATGAAAGGAAAAATGTTTAGAAATAGCATTTTGCCTAAAGTTGATCCCTACTTGCTTTAGGCTTTCAGTTTTCCCAAGATCAATATTTGGCCAAAAGCCACTTCCAAAGGCTTACTAAACACCCTAATATTTTCCCAAGAGGTTTTGGAGACCCAAAGCCTCTTGGGAAAACTAAACCAAATGCAACATAAATGAAATGTTAGAAGTTGAAAAGGTAAATTGCCAATAGCTACCCTACATGATATCCATCACCTATTTAATATAACTTGTTGGATTTAATGTCAAGAGTAATATCACTTTGGATCATTCTTAATCCTCTTTTGGCTCTTAATTGAAAGTTATCCTAATTTTTTAATGAGTAAAAGAATCATGTTTTTGTTATTTTAGTTCAGAGATGTTTAATACTCAACCAGAATAGATCATTCAGACATACTTCTTGCTTTTTGTTCACAAGGTGATTTAATATGAAATATGGCTAACACGTACTGCATCATATTCCTTCGAAAATTGCGGATCATATAATGATGTAAAATATATTTAGAATCCATAATAATAATGAAAAGATGGGAAAAAACGGGGAAAAAAAAGTACATGAAAAAGGTCCAATAAGGAGAAAATTGAAGACGGCATAAAGTGAGTGTAGCATTGGAAACCTTTGAAACAAGGTTTAATGTAGACCTTTTTAAAGAAAACGCTCTCATCTCAGGTCCTTAATTGGAATTATCCCAAAATAAGGATATACTTGAATCGGGAAAAATTTGTTCAAGTCAGTGGCTAGCGTATACAAATACTTTCGGACACAATCTCTCTCGTCCACTACCTTGTTTCGCATAGAAGATGGCTTTCTTGCACCTTCATTGTGCCTCAGAAGGTTTATGCTAGCTTTAAGAGCTAATTTTTTTCCTACTTTTTACAGTTGCAATCATACGATAGCCCCCAAAACTCTAAAGATTCACCATGAGATTGAATCTGTATACTCGCGAAAAATTACCTAGGACATGAACAAGAATCTGAGAACATTTCAGAATGCAACGGTCAATATCATCTTTGCAAACATGGTTTGAGTCCAAGTATTCAAGGTATGCTCTTTCAGAGAAGCTAATTTATACACATTCTCCACAAACCATACTAAAAAGATCTGGCCTCATTGCAGTGTCGCGAGCAATCATGTAAAAAGCAATCAATCAACTGAATCAGAATGCATCTCTCATTTCATATATATCATCATTTAAAAATTGCCAAGATGGGCATGGTTTGCATAGCAATCTCGTAGAATTTGCCACAGCTCACTAAATTTAACGTCATTACCAAGGAGCAGAGAAGCTGCCCCGTGCTCAAAAGTCCTGATTCTCCCAGATCAAATGATAACGTCTCTGGCTCCCGATTCTCCCAACGGCATTAGAAGATCAAACGATATCGTCTCTGGCTCCCGACGGCAAAATCTCATCGCATCAATGTAGGACCACCCAATGTTACAAATAATCAAAAACTTGATGAACTTTGTGGGGCTAAGTATCGAAAACCACTTCGCTGACAATCTGCTAGAGGCTGCACGCTTGAACTGCATGGTGATTTGCCATCGCTTTGCATGAGGCGACTTAAAAAGCTTGATCCTCCAATATGGGACTATACAATGGCGAAGCCCACATAAGTGGGAGGCCTAGCAAATTCATCCACCTCCTGTGGTTGCTGTTGAGTGTAAGATAAGCTGTACAGGATGTTACATGGCATAAAATTTAGATACGATCACATCACAGTTCAACTTTCGTGTGACTCGGTGGTGGGACAGACCCTGCAAAATGAAGATTGGAAACTTCATAATTTGCTCAAAAGAGGTGAGAGTAATTAAGTTTAGCTGAAATGAGGTCATAAGGATACCCTCTGCATCTTGACCACTTGGGGCAGCACCAGAACCACCACCACCACCACCCACAAAGCCCATCTGTACAACATTGTTCAGCTCATCCTCCCATGGGTGTGGCAGCTGCAATAAAAATGTTGTGGGGTAAGAATAACCAAATTGTGATCATGGAGACTTCGGCAACAACAAGTACATTTTAGAGGCAACCTGAGTGGCTATAACTAACAAGACTCTTAAAAATGGAAATTGCTTTTTTCTATGTAAAAATCTAGGAAGAAAGATCTCGATGAAATGGGGGGCACGAATTTATCTGAGTACTCAAGTAGATGAAAGATTATTAAGCTTAGCAGATGATTTCTCATTGGCGGTTGAGGCCCTCTTACAACAGATGGACGGATATTGTTATCGACTCAAGCTACTAGTTTGTTCCAAATCTGCTTATGAACTTAAAACTACAGTATAGGACACCTAGCTCTCTTTAAATAGACACAAACAATAAGATTCGAGTGCAGAAAATGGAGTTGGGCATCTTCTGGTAGGAGATTAAAATTTTCAAGCCTCTTCTACACTAGACAAACAATATGAAAACAACAGCAATATCAAAGCCTTTCCCATGAATGAAGGGCCAACTTCAGGGATAACCTTCCCAGATCATTGTCCTCATTATACTCTATAGTCCATAGTTAACACTCATAATGGCCAAGAAAATAGAGCACATGAAATTGAAGCAACGCAATCATGGAACTTCCAGAGAGAGTAAGTACCTGAGAAGGCTCCTTAAAACCCCCAGCCAATGGTATCATCTGGTTCTGCATGGGTCTCCGCAATGGATCAACAGGTCTCCCAATACCAGTAGGGCCCCCTTGCATAAGTCCTGGCGGTGGTAAATGCATCGGAGGAAAGGACATAGGCATGTCATGTGGAAGTCCCAAAGTAGATGAAGGACCAGCTCTTGAATGAAGAAGCTGCATGGAAATTAATATTCAGATAAAAGGAAAAGAGGTTATTGAAGAGAATTGAGTAGATCCATGAATCACAGTAACAGTAAAGTAGCATCTGATATAGCATCACTTACATCTTTAGCCAGCAGTCCTTCAATGTTAAAGTCCAGCCTTGGATTCACCGTGGCAAGTTTCATGGACAAAAACTGCGAAACAGGAGACAACCAAAACCAAGTATGAAATATAAAGCCATAAAATTTCAGACACCCGCTTCATCTAAATGACATTCATTAATCACCAATCATTAGTAGTAGCTCAAAAAGTATTAACTCCCATCCTAAGAGCAAACCACTTAATGTCAATGATTCTAACTACATAAACAGATTAATTCTCTAAGAAATATAAGAAAAGTAGATGTCAAAGAGACGACTGTAAACAATATTGTGTAATGCAAAAGAAAACTTATGTCAACGTGTCCTCTTCCAGTACCTCAACCTGTCGCTGAAGTGACTGTACATAGTTGATTATTTCATCCAGCATCACTGCCTTGCCAGTGACCTGAAAAAATCACAGAGTCCTTTTGTTACAAGCCATAATGGCAACATAAGAATGTAGTGGCATTCTTTGAGATAAATAACTGTTGAAGCGATTCCCACGAAAAAGATTTACCTTACTACATCCAGGTACCAGATCTTGGAGAAACTTCATCCTTTCACTGATCTTTTCCCTTCTCACCTTCAATTGCCACAAACACTAATCAGTCCAACCAAGTTTCAGAAAAAAAGTTAGCTTTGATGAATTTACTTCAGTGTTGGAACCTTACCCTTTCAGCAAGACTATGGCTATTAGTTGCCTGGCCTCTTCGTGCCCTGACATGAATATATTCTTCCTTTTGAGGATCTGAACCCTGAGTTCCCGGTTTATTATTCTTTGCAGTGGCCTTGCTGGTGTTGGAGCTGGGGTTATTTTCTAGTTTCTGTTGAGTTCTACTGTCATCTTTTGGGGATTCAGCAAGTTGAGGGGCCCCTTTCGCTTTATCAAGTTCGGCATCCTATTCGCAGATCAATTAAAACATGCAGGTGAGATGACTTTCACATGGAACAAATGATAAGTATTAGTGGCAAAAATTACCTCTCCACTTCTTTTCCTCTTTTTACAGTCAAAACCCTTAGCAGAACCTTCTCCACCAGTACCCTCTAACATGGACGGATTATCTTGACCGCCGCCGCCGCCGCCGCCACTGAACTCAGCTTCATCAGACTCATTACTGGACCCAGCAGTGGCACCTTGTTTTGCTTCACCACGAGATCTAGCCAAGCTTTCACTTTCACCCTCATTTTGTAGGGGGCTCCCCTGAGGAGTTCCCTGAGTAGCAGCCAAATGAACATCTCTACAAGCTTCAATGTTCATCTCATTCTTCTCACTTTGTGCACCAGGCAATGGCTTTGGGCAGCTAGCTGGGAAGACATCCCGTGGCCCAGGCACCAAACCCCCAGCAATTTGGTAAAGACCAGCATTTTCAGCAATTCCAAAAGGGTTCATCACACTACCTAAATTTCCTCCACTAAAACACGAGAAACGAGCTGCACGCTCTATAAATCCAGAGTCGGCGGGAAAATGAGGTAAGCCCTCAGGGATTGGGAGTGTTCCGAGTGCACTTGGCACAAACAAGCCTCCTTTGAGCATTGAGCTCGGTGGATTCCATCCTATATCGCCTCTAACAGATTCAGGACCAACTTTTCTAATTCCCAGAAGATGTGAAGTGCTTAAATTGTTTTGGGCACTAATATTAACAAAACCCAAATTTTCCACGGTGGAGAGGTGGTCCCATAAGGCTGGCCCAAATGACTCTGCCATTGGAGCAGAGGAACAAGAAGAGGAACCAATCAGATCTTCCCTACAAACAGCCATTGAATTGCCCGGTCTAACCAAATTCATTGGCGCGCTTGAAAGATTTGCACTGCAGAATTGCCAGTCTGAGGAAATGCTAGCTGAATTGAAGTTCATAGGGTCCTCATTCTGTTTAGCCGGCTCAAACTTATCCTTGTCATCTGAGTCCATCACTGTAGGGCGATCAGAAGAGCAGCAGCTGGCACGAGGTCTCGTCCTCCGAAGCTTTTCTGGTTAAGCAACCCGGAGTCTATCTCTTATCTCTCTACCACCGAAGTTTCTCTTGTTAAGAGAAAACCCGGAATCTAGGCCTCTAGCAGAACATTTAGTGAACCTGGAAATTAGACCAACACCCAGTTAACCAACGAAACGCACAAAAAAAAAAAGGATGTGAAATTTTGGAAACAAGACATTGTAAGAACAACAAATTAGACTTCAACCAGAAAATGGAGCAACAAGAAATTGAGGAAAAGAAGAAAGATGAAACTGGAAAAGTGGGATGGACAATATTCCTCAGAGACAGAGCACATTCAGATCATAGAATAGACAATAAGATGTAACCAGATGAAGCTAACCAAAGGGACAAGGGTTGGGGAAGGCATATGCATCAAAGTTACAAAAGAAACACGACTGACTTGTGTAAAGAGATCACAGACTCGTCGCGAACTTTTGAGGGCAAACATTTTTTGAAAAGCTACGTACTGAAACACTGAAGTACCAAACGACATAAATGAAGCCCTCACCACGAAAAAGATAGACGAAACTCAGAGAGAAAGACGATGAACACAGAGACACAGAGCCTGGGGGGAACACAGGAGAAAAGTCCAAGGAAGCAGTCAATCGATGAAAAAACAAAAGAAAGCCACACATTGATTTCAGTACAATAAATGCAGCATTCAAAACCCTAGTCAGAATTTTAACAGAACCCTTAGAGCAGAGAGCCCCGAGAACTTTTTTTTTTTTATAAAGAAAACCAGGCCAAAAGTAGCGAGAGAGAGATACCCATTTCAGATTCTGCTCTGCTTTTGTTGATCTCCCCTCCATTTCCAAAAATCTTTTCACAGAACCCCTCCATCGAATTCGAGCTTTTCGCCACTCAAGAACCCCACTCTCCCCTGTTTCTTTCTAGCTCAGAGGGAAGGGAAAAAGAGAAAAATCTGCCACAGACACTGTCAACACCAAAAAGAAAGTGAGAGAAAGTGAAGGAAGAGAGGGGAGAGAGAGAGGCATGGAGAGAGAGAGAGAGAGAAGGAAAGAGAAGCAAGCAAGAGCAAAACTCCCTGCATTTATACCCACGCTTGCATCAAAAAGAGAGCTCTTGATGATTAACCACCGCCACTGCTACCGTAAATTAATAAATCTCATCGATTAAACTAATGAAACAATTTCACTAAAGCCTTCTTCACCACTCTTTACTTTTTGCGTCTTGGCTTTTTCCTCTGAGGGTGGTCCTTTCATGTTTTTTTTCTTTTTCCAACTTTACTCAGCACACAATAATAATAATAATAATAATGAGGAATTCTGTTTTTTAAACATGTAAATAGTAAGAATGCCAGTTCGAGCTAGAGAAGCGACTGACATTGCCAACTCTGCCCATTAGGGGCTTTTCCCTTGTTCATCTTTCTCTTTCACATTGTCCTGCAATTAAAAAAATTAAAAATAAAACTTGCCTCGGCAGATGTGCAGAACAAAGTTGCAGTTCGGTCTTTTAAATTCGGGAGGGGGGGGAGTGTCTTTTGCTTTGCTCAGCTGGTCAAGAAGAGGAGCCGAAGATCTAGCCCGCCCACCGTTGGCTTTATTCAATTGAAAAGCCCCCGGTTGCCGATTAATTAAAGTTTGTAGGAGAAGACCAGGTTGCCATACGGGGTCACGCAGAGTATCTGTACCTGGATACCTCGTGAGGGCAGAGAGAAATCTTAGCGGTATCTCTAGGCGTGATGATAACTTGACCGTCTTATCTGTCCTCATTCCTGCCGTTTGACCGGAGGAGATCGTGTTTTGTCAGCGTGATTAGTGTCCTGAGAGCTGCTGCTTAGGATCATAGGATGCATTTGTTTTCCCAGGTTCGCAAAGTATTTTCCCTACGCTTTTAGGTTGCTCCGTGCCTTTAAAGGCGTGCTAAATAAGCCCAGATAAGAGATCGGACGAGTCAAGATTATCGTATCCGTCGTGTGGTTAACAGGACACTTTAAATGAAAAAAGTCTAGTTAAAATTTCAAATAATTTTTGATTTCATTGAGGAAGATTTCGAAAAACAATTAATTTTGTTACCACAATCAGTGATCCCGCCATTGTCACTACTAACTACAAACATAGAATCTACCATTATGAGATGATCATCATCGCATTAAAAATTACAATTCTCTCTCGTCCACAGTACTTGTCGCCACCTTATATTAGGACTTTATTTATCTTTCTTAGGTGTATTTTGCAATATTTGACTTTGCTCGATATTTTATTTATGCTAAATCTCATCCTTGGTCTATAAAAACTTCAACTGAATATACACATTCCCACACTTATACTTGCCTTATCCTATTCAATTATATTTATTGATTTGCCAAAGTGAGTAAGCAAAGCACCTTCTAAAAACCCTTAGCATCATGCCCCAATGTCATCTCCTCAAGGATGTGCAAGGAAACATTTGAAACAAGTGGAACCTTTGGAATTAGCACTGCTAAATAGATATGAGGATGTGCATCAGAGATCATAAGATAGGTTCCATACTCTAAAATTCCAAAATCAGTGAGCACAAGTAAGCTTTGGGGTTTTGGAATTGTCCTGCTATGTACCTTATAGGAAGATACGTGGTATCGTGTAAAATATTTAGGTAAATGCTAATTTATCATATTTTTTTATGACATTCTCTTTTATTTACAAATCCTTTATAAAATGAATGAAATGATAAGAAACATATTTATTTTTTTATTTTCAATGTTATTATATCTTAGAATTAAGTTACCATGGATATGAATATGTACTTTTTGATAAGTTAAATGGTGGGAAGAGGCGAGCAGGATTAATCCCTTTGGATATTAAGATCCAAGTCCTGCACCCAATATGAAATGCATCCATACAACCTTCACGAATAATATATATTTTGTAAAAGTCGACTGAGCAAAAGGGCATCTAGCAATGAAAGTTAGAACACTTGGAGGATTTCGATATGGAGAGTACATGTTGCAATTTGAAAACATCAATAAATGATGCCCAGAGAAATTAGGTGCTTGTTGTATGATTCTTTTTTCCTTTATAGATTATAAATCATATTCTCACTGTCATTGTCAGGTTTAAATAAACCTCTGTAGTAGATATGTAGGTCTGATTAAACTTGGATTAAATTAAAGTCCACTCATATACGAGTCAAATGTAATTTTTTTAGTACTTCTGGTGAACTGAACATGCCAACTCTACGCAGGTTGTTTTAATCTTTAAAAAAAAAGAAAAAAAAAGGTAAACTCCGCTAAATTTGACCTGCCCATGTTAGGAAAAATTTGCATTTCTCGCACCAAAATGGACACATCTGATGTTGGGACAGGAGCTTGACTTGCAACTCTCAGGCTTGACCATAATAATAATTCCTGTTTATTTAATATAATTTTTTGGTTCTTTAAACTAAGCTTTTTCGTGAAGGATCATTCCTCTCCAAATTTGCATTCATTTTACATCTCATGCCACTGAAGGACTTGTCCCTTTTCCCCCTCTCTTTCTCTCATGTCATTATTAGTTGGCATAGGGACTTGCAATCACAGAGACCTAAGCTTTTTAAAATAATGGAATCTCTCTCTCTCTCTCTCTCTCTCTCTCTCTCTCAAAACCCTAACTTGTATTTGAACCCACACACCCTTTATAAAACTGAGTAAGTAAGGACCCAAAATGATTTGTATTGATTGGGTTAGCTTCACTAGGAGTATTAACAAAGAAATGGGGAATAAAGAAAGCTAGGTAAAGATTATTTTCGATTACAAAACCAATGCATGCAGTCTCATATCATTACAATTCTGCGCATTGTACAAGAAACCATGAACAAGGATCTTTGAGGAGAGAAGAGTCCAAGGAAGAAGACAATAATGATATAAGAGACCCCTCAGCCCCTATTAAAGAAAAGAGGATCAGATTCCTTTTGTACCAATTTCTCCAATTAGATTATGAGGAAGCCAAGAGCTTGGCCAGTGAAGTGTTGCCACGTGTGGTGGTGTGCCCTTTCATGGGAGAGGGCCCTATTGATTGATGTCCCATAGGTAAACGATGAAAGATAACAGAATTCTTTAGTGTTTGTTTAAGTAGGTTTCGTGCATAATTAAATTGGTGAGAGAGTTGGTTCATGGTTGGCATTTGGCTCTGCTTTTGGAGAAAAAAAAGGCTATTCAAATACTCCAAGCTAAAACCAAATCACATCACCAAAGCAAACATGGGATGGAGTTGGGGATTCGAGATCTCTCAACAAGAGCTTAGTATTTCTTTAATCTAACTCCTTGATCATTACTCTCTCTCTCTCTCTCTCTCTCTCTCTGCCCGCAATGAAAATTTAGGTTTCTTTGGTCATAATCAGCTTTTTAATCAAACGAAAAAGATGCACGTTTTCCGCTTTCGTTTATTTCAATCTACCTAGTATTACCATTGCTCAAAATCATCCATTCTTTCACATTTCTCTTTTCGTTTAAAGTAGCTGTAATTATCTATGGCATATCCATGACAAGGTTGCGCAACCGAAGAATTGAAACCAAGATCATAAAAAAGCTTTTGCAAATCGCACTGTAACATGATCATATATGATGTCAAAAATCAAATCAATTATTTTGGACAAATAATAATCTATACGGGTTTGCCTAATCTCAAGTTTGAAAAGTCGTAATCGAAGCCGCCGAACCCATAAACAAAAAGAAGACCTCACAATTAAACAAAGTGAATCCAACATAACTTAGATTAAGCCAAGAAAGGCAGCTAGACTATCATTTCCAGGGACAATTATGTACCGCCACTGTGATTGTGAAGATGACCCGGTCAACCCCTATGTTTTTGATTTCTTTCCTCCCTATTTTGCCCAAAACTTTACTATAGAGAATACTGCATATAGATTTTCTAATAGTACTTTCCACTTTTTTGTTTTTTCACCAAGCAAAAGGGTATATGAAAGTTTGGCTAGCTCCCAATTATTTCTTAGTCATGATAGGCCTACATTTTCAAGCTCGAAAACATCTTATCCTAAGTTAGCTACATGTGCGTTTCAAGGGCTTGCTTACTCCAACCTAATTATATATATATTCTTTATGACCTCTTTCCTTCGACGGATAGCAAAAGAAGAGTCTACTTTCGATATTCCTAATATATCAATGTGAGATTGTAAAGACCTATCGAATTGAATGGGAGGGAGGTGGAATGTCCGTTGGATATTACAGCGATTGTATACCAAATTGCAATGATGTCATCTTCCTTTTTGCATGAATTTCATGCAAGAATCATTGCGGATCATGAGAAGATTTTGGAGAATGATTAATGTCTTGCAAGCTTTTGCAGTCTCTTTTTATTTTTATTTTTTTTTCCTATTTTTCACTAGCTAGCTTTTTCTTCATCTACCATATAATATATTCTTTTCCTCATTGAAGAAATGATGTTGCCCACAAATGTAGAAAGATCGTCCACTTTTTGCTTAGAAACCTAATCCTTTTTCCATCTCCCATTTTACGGTGGCCGGCATGAGGTAAGAGAATAATGGGAGATCCCTTTAATCTCGTTGAGGTAACATAGAATTAAGGACTCTCTGGCAAGAGGATTGCTAGGTCTTAGTACATGCTTTGAATTAGGGCACGTTTGGTAACGCTTCTATTCTGGAGAATAATTTTTGCTGAAAAATGATTTTTTCTATTTATGTTTTTGGAAATAATTTATGAGTAAAAAAACGAGTTTGGTAACTTCCCAAAATTTCTATTTTCAGGATAGAAATACATTTGGAAAAATTCTTAGATTTTTTTTTTTTATTTCTTTTAATTTTTTGATTCTTTTATTATTTTTTTCTTTTTCTCTTTGGTCAGTCGTTGGCCACTATCGTGGCCGGTGATCAACTGGGCGAGATTCGGCGAGCTCACAAGAGCCTCGCTAGGTCGGAGCAAGGCTTAGCAAGCTTGCCGAAGGCTAGCTTGGCCCTGAGGAGCCTTGGCCTCACCTAGGCGGCGCGAGGTTGACCTTGCCCTAGCCTGGCAAGGCCCAGCCTCGTGCCGCTGTCCTGGAGGTGGCCTAGACGAGGTTAAGCCTCATCGGTGGTTGGGCGAGCTCGGCCAGCCACGGCGAGGTTTAGGCGGACAAGCTTTGTCGTGACTTGGCATCTCCGGGGGCCGGCAATGCTCCATCAAGGTCATCGGCTAAAAGGAAGAAGAAGAAGAAAAGAAAGAGAAAAAAAAAGAGAGAAAAATTGATTCTAGAAATTGTTTATGGGAATAAGAAACTACTTTTTTTTACTTTTTGTTTATGTTTCAAATCTATTCTCGGAAACAAAAAAATAGATTTTTTATTTTTGGGAATAAAATTTTTACCAAACACATTTCTATTCTTTTTTCGTTAATTGAAACAAAATAATAGAAATTTTTATTCCGAGGAACGAAAATTGTTTTTAACAAAGAGAAAGGGTAGAGATGGACTTATTACTCACTCCCAATAGGTCAAATTCAGCCACTCGCAACTTTAAAATTTGACTAAACCGTTGGTTCATACATGATTCAAGTCAAGATGGAGTGTTTACAATCGTAATAATCCAAATTCATGATTGAATATGATGGTCCGATGAAGTGATTATGAGTAAAACTCATCTTCAAATGATCGCCATCTCTTTGGGGGGGCTTAAATCATATGCAGCATGCTAAATCGTTGTACCTGCACTCGGGTCTATGAGTATATCGATCATGATATTATTGCTTGTACTAAGCAGAATGATGGCAAAACCAAACACTAGGTCCTCCATTAATATCAAGATCCCACAGTACATGTTTTGGATTCCAAATATAGAGTTATTGGGAAAGTTAATGCCGTGTAAAATTCGTTGCCACGTATTTGTCCTCCTGATCTTCATCCTAGGGATTCCCTCATCAATTTTTTCCTTTTTCTCTGTCCTTCCTTCGGGGCCAAAATTTGCCTAATCGATTAAGGACAAGCCCTATCTCTACATCATCCCCTGCAGAGCTAACCAGATGAAAACGAAACACATGGGCGGGTAAATGTCACTTGTCTAATGAATTTTTGCTTTTTATTCTCAATCATTTCCCATCGATGTGGCCATCATTGTTAGGCACCCATTTATGTCCATGATATAACTAAAATTAAGGAAAATAAAGGCAACGTAAAGTCAGCCCTTTTTTTTTTTTTTGCTTTTGCTTCTTTTACAGCTCCAATCCATGCCCTTCATGTGCCCATCACATTGATTATTGACATTGGGTAGGGTTTGCTTTATATAGAGGGCCTTATATGCTTGTATGTATATATTTGAGTGCAAAATGACTGATTTTGCAATTTAGATTTTCCTTGATCAACAAAACAGGAAAAAAAAAAAAAAAAAAAAAGGAAGCGGATAACCTTAATTAGGTCGCTTGTAACATCACATGTGGCCTTAGTTCTTATGAGGCAGCATAAATCTTAGAAGATAAGGCCATCTCAAAAGCTAATGTCTTTGGGGCACTTATATAGTACCCCAATTATAAAGTATAATCATATGTCACGCCGTTGTAATTAAGTATAACCATTGTAACACATAGAATCAATTTATCGCATTATGAAGGGTTCTTTTAGTCAAATATAAAAGTGTCATGAAAAATGAGGTTGTATGAAAGACTATTGAATTTTAAAAATTTCTCACGTCTTTGATATGATTATATACTAACGAACTTTCCAACATTGGGGGTATTAATGGCCTTTTTTAGAAGTTTGGAAGAAAACAGATATTGCCTATCCTATCCTTTGATTTATTTGCTTATTAAAGTTACTGCAGAAATTATCCATTAAATGTGAAAAAAAAAAAAACTGTTGATAAAGATGTCTTATAATAATAAGTTTATCAAGTCCATCACTAGAAGAGATACACAATCCCAATTTTTCTGATTGATTATATTCTTGCAATTAGGATGTATATTATTGCCTTTCATATACTAAATTAAATTGCTATGTACTTCTTTTGTATTCTTTTCAGCAATGAATATAATTTTCTTTCAATAAAAACAGAAGAAGAAAACTTTCTAACGAAACTTTTGGTGTTTGGAAAGACTTACCAAAAACATCCTTTCCAAAATCCAAAATTCAAGGACCCACTGATCTTGAGCTCACAACATTTTCAAAATGTCGGTCAAGGGACTTTTCATCTTCCTCATTTGCCCTCACTGTGCTATCATACTACCATTTTTTTCTCCTTTAGTATACCTAAACCCATGCAATAATTGTCAGGAGCGAAGCTCAATCGGCAGTCGGTTGAAACATTGACGGAGATGTTGCTGCTTCCGCCTACAATTGCTTGCCCAGGGTCACATGCCTTGTATGACAGTTGCTGTTGCCGCCCTTGAGTTGATTAGATCGAGGTGCATGAACGTGCACGCGCACGCGCGTGGAGAGGAAGGGAGGGAGGGAGGTGGCGGTGATCATCTCGTCTAATCGAGGCAAGTTGCTCGACCTTGTGTCGCCTCGCTACGATCCCTTGCATCTCTAAACCAGTTAGATCTCGCTGGGTTCATGTGGTCCCTCTCTGTCCATGCGGCTTTGGTCATGCTGCAATGTACCCCTTGCGCCGCTATGAATGCTTCTCTAGCTCTCTTCAATTCTGTATCTCTTTCCGATCAGTTTCAATTTTCATGTTGAAGTTGCGTCAAATTAAGCATCTGAAAATACCAATTATCAAACGACTTTTCCACAAAAGCACTTTTGAGTCAACTTTCCTTTTGCTAAAAGCAAAGTACAAATTCATAGCCTTCTTGAACTCAAATTAAATCCGTCTCTTTAGTTTGCTTAAAGGCAAACGATCCATGCCAAAATCAGAATCTCATAGGTAAGTACTTTCTTGTGATCCAACCTCATCTAGTGGTGCCTTAGGAGTACCCCCATTATTCCAATGTAACCCCAAACAAAACTAAGTTCATGGACATACAAGCATTAACTTTTAAGATATATTTAACCATCTAGCAGGACCCAATATGAAATTTGGACATACCTAAATTTCTTTAGAGTCTAGATTTAGCGACAAGGATGAAGTCCTTTTCTTTGAACACAGAGCGCTTTTAGCCAGTTTAGCCATGACAGGTGGGCGGATTGAAGTTAGCTACCCATCCACTCGAAGTTTTCCATTGGCGATGCATTTGAATATGGAGAAACCTCGGGCGTCCTCTTCTGTCACATTGCATAGATCACGTCCCATATTAAGTAAGGCGTCGGCCCTTTTCTTTTCGAGTTATTTTCTTGGCCGGTTCCCTTTTATTTTTCAGTGGATAATCAGGGGTCAATCATGGTAAGGACAAAGGTCCTTAATTTGGCACGTTTTTCTCATTTAGAAAAACCTTTCTCTGCCCACATCGGCAAATACCAAACCAGTCTCTACCGTGGTCCAATTGTCCTGTCTCGATGATCCGGCATCCCCCGGATGTCGGAGAGGACCTGTTTTGGGAGGCCTCCAAATGGCATTTCCGTGGATCGAATGAAAGGAAAGATATCTTAATTATTGCTCCTCTAAATGTGCAAAAGAGGGTTGGTTACAAGTCAATCATCGTGAAAGTGCGTGAGGGAATTTGCAACGACTTGGAGGAAAACATGGCTTTGAAAGTTGCAGGCAGTGTTGTATTTTTGCACACTTTCAAAGGCCATTCGTAATAATGCATTTTCCTTTTCTAAATTGGTCAACATTCAAAGAGAATCGCACAAATTCCTATCATAGCACTAAATTTCGTCTATCGTTAGCTCTCCAATTCTACGGGGCTTGACTCCATAAGTTAACGGATAGATATAGGCGTATGGGAGAATTGGGTTCTCATGGGTGTACAAATTCAATGTTAAACAAAATTAAGCATACAAAGTCCTATGCTTGGTGGAAATATATTAAGTGGGTTCTCATGGGTGTACAAATTCAATGTTAAACAAAATTAAGCATACAAAGTCCTATGCTTGATGGAAATATATGAATTTTGAATTCTATAGAGGCGGACTCGCCAAAAATAAATAAATTTATTACTCCCTTGATTCTCCAAAAAACCATTTAGCTAAGACCTGATCTTTTTTTACAATTACGTTATGTAAAAGTTGACTCATGGGAGAGTTTCAATGCCACCTAAATGAGAGTATGATAGACTTGCCAGAGTTCGTGTCTACATTTGATAAGAGTATGTAAACATGATCAATCGTACAACAAATGGTGTGAAAAATCCATTCTTCTCCTCGTCAGATCCATGAGATCGTCTTTGACATATGAAGCCTGAAAAGAATACCTCAATCTTTCTTTTCCAAATCTGTTCAGGAGCCAGTCAGGCGTTGCAGCATCGAAACAAGTCATCGTTTACGGGGGACATTCGTTACTATGACCGTTTCATAAATAACATGACATGATCATCCAAAAGGAAGGCAAAAACCTTGATATTTCGCCTACTTTCTGCTGATACGGAAATTTTAGCAGCTAATCAATAAAATGACGCAGACCCCGACCCAAAATCAACCCACAATGAGACTGTATGGAAAAGTTATGCAATTTGACATGCTTGACTCTGGAAAATCCCACTCTCTGTACATGAAAATGTACATGTACAGGGGGATCACCAACATTGCACTTGCGGTGGACCTGATGACTGTACGCGCCTGTTAAAGAATATCCATGATGATTAGAGGAAACATTTATGCTCAAGCAAAGGTGATCATTCTTCAACCAAAAGAAAAAGAAGAGCGCTTATTGTCCTTAAAATGCTAGTCATGCTGTTTCAACGTCAACACACATGTTCGGTGTGGTAAAGTACTGGACTAAGTATTCGCCACAAAATCATGTTCTTATCATGTTTTATGATGAATCTATTTGAGAAATCAATGTGTAGACATTGTGCGGTGTACCCTCCACTTTTTTAGTCCCTCTCCCCATGTTTGTGAATTTTTGACGACTTCGCAATGAAATTTACTGTTGACATCAAAGTTTGGCCCGAAAATACATCCAATGATAGAAGGAGCAGCATCTTACCCAGCAGGTAGAAGAGAGCAAAAAACCAAAAAAAATCCAACAAAAAAAAGTTAGAATTGTCCCACTCCTGTGGGCAGAAAGGATTCCCCCGCAGAGCATTGTAAATATCACCTAGAACCCACATCTATGAACAAAGCATAGCAGCATGCATATTTGAAAGCTAAAATATGACAAAAGATGTGTCTTCCCAGTTCTTGCTGCATCTGTCAGCTGATCGAGTGAGCAAAACTGAACAAGGGAGACTCTTTACTCTTGCACCATGCTCGTATAGCCTGTGAGACAAGTGCATCACAGACTATGAAAAAATGGTGCCTTGTTTTCCATCAGAAACAAGCACGTATAAAAATACCAAAAACACATTCTTGAGCAAATAAAAGCTCTTTAGTAAGAAAATCAGTGAGCTTGAACAGATGCGTATTACTCAGTGGTGAAAAGAAACGGATGGGAATTACGTAAATTATAAGGAAGCAACCATTTGACTGAATTTCAACACAGTAATGACAGATGAATCTCATCAGACATTCAACCAGAATTTCAGGGACTTGATCAGGATTCCGCCCAATAGTACAAACAATTACAGGACACTCAAACCTCAATCAGTACGTACCACCAAGAAATGTGACAGAGTCACCCCAGTGGCACCAGACATGCAACTATGTACTAGCTCTTACAGAAGCATGAGCCATGAGGATAGAAGATAAATAAAGCATCAGAGAACTTTGAAGACCATATGATGTTGATTTCCACATGAAATTCGGTTTCATAAGCTCATCATTTGCTTTCATTCAAAAGAGACAAGGTCTTGTGAAGAAAAAAGTAACAAATATAGCTTTTAGAATGTAGCCGAGAAAGACTTGTTAGCTTAGTAAGAGCTAGTCAATCGACAGCAGCAACAAAAGATTCTGGATATAGCAACTGTACATTGAACTCTGATTTGGACCGAAGAGGACGTATCACTAGGGAAGAATTGTTCATCTCCAACTCGATTTACTCCCTATTTTCATTCAGGAACCTCTGAGAGGAACACAAGGGGAAAACACTTAGATAGTGGGAAACTACCATGACAAGTAACCTGCGTCGACACTGTGATAAATGAACCGAAGCCTCATCGTAAGTGCCATTGCATATGGAAAACCACAAAAGAGAAAGCAAGACTAAAAATCCCGCACATCTCATATAAAGCTTGTACAATCAACCTCCATATAAGAAGGTTATAATCATTTTCGAAAAGAACAATATGCAGAAAATAATTTAAACATGTCAAAAACATCGCTACCAGCACAAATTTACACATGAACTGACTACGCTATTTTTTATCCCCGTTACTCTATGAATGCAGGAACTGTTCAGACGAAGTAGCATATGACACTCTGAACTCAGCAAAGGCACATGTGATCAAGGTAATATACACTCGGAGAATTAGAAAGGGGATAAAAAGAACTTTGAAATATCAAACCGACCCAACAGGCAACCACAGGCCGTAGACCAACATAAATACTTTAGGCACAACCATATATTCACACAAACGCACAAAATCAAATGATTAAGTGGGAAATTTCAGCATTTATCGTTAGCTTCTGACATATCAAGAAGCAATCAGAGAACTTTGAAGACCTATGTGATATGGCAATCCACACCATTTTCAGATACAAGAAACTCATCATTTTGCCTCAACCGCATCCGGTGCAATGAAAAGCACACGCAGGAAACCAGACAGCTAGCCAAATTAGGCGACACCCCAGGTTCAAAAAAACCACTACGAAAATAACACGCTACTGACCATCATCTCAAAAGCTTGACACCAAAACAAAAGCGAAACTTTTGTCACTAATCCTTGATCAGACAAGTAAAGAAAAGCAAATAAAAAACACACCGCCACATCAAACGATAGCATGCGCGGTGGGCAAATGAAAACTACCAAGATCAAGAAAATAGTGGACATTTTTTCAAACCAAGGACAGAGATTTAGGAGAGCAAGGTTGAATGAAGGGGAACCCAGAAAAAGGGGGGCACGGGCTTAAAGCGAGGGACTTTGATCTGTTGGCAGAAAGCAGAGTTCGTGCAAGAGATACCCTCTTAATCCAATGCACAGCAGCACAATGCTCTGTTTCTGCCAATCCTTAAATTTTGCACCTTTGAGACCACCTTCTCTCGAATTTTTCCTTGAATCCAGACATTAGAGGAAACAAGGGGCTTGTTGGTGCATCAAACTAGGACATAAATCGAGATACATGGACGCTCGAAGCGGCAAATTTGAAGCCTATTGAGGCAGTGACTGCAGGTGAGTGAGACTCAAAAACAGAGAAGGGGGCGGGGGAGAAAGAGAGAGAGAGAGAGAGAGGCAGATCTATATTTTATATCCGCCGCCTAGGGCGAGCCTTGCAAGGGAGGACATTTTATTTTCAACTAGGGCTGACGTGTCAACGTTAATTTCTTTTCTGCCTTTTCTTTTGCTATTTATGTTTTCGCCTGGATAATTGTACCATTTGCCCATCTGAAGTGTTTTCTTTTTCCCTTATTTTATTTGAAACTAGTAGCATGCGTACCTTAACTTTTTTAATCGAAAGCACTAAAAATTTTCACGACATACTAATGTTGATACATAGATTCGTATACGGTTTTTCATAATATTTTAAAATTTGGGATAAGTGCAATAAAAGTCTTAAAACTTATTACGAAAATTCAATTGAATCTTAAAACGCAAAAAATGCAATCAAGTTATAAAACTTGTCAAATTGATTCACTTGAGTTGAGTCTTAAAGTTAACACCGTTAAAATTATTAATGGAAAATGCTGACATGGTACAGACATGGCATTTTAAATGATTTTTTTATTTTTCACATGGTTTTTAAAATTATTCTTTATTCAATTTAAAAAAAAAATTAGATTTAAAAACTAAAATTTATTTTTAAAAAATTATTAAAAAGAGAAAATGACAGCTCTTTTGCCGACGCCACCCCCTTTGGTGATGGGTGGCAGCGGCGGCGGCAGAGGAGTTGCCATTTTCTCTTCTTTTTTTTTAACGGTTCTTTAAAATAAATTTTAGCTTTTCAAAAAATAATTAAAAAAGCCATGTGAAAAATGAAAATTTATTTAAAATGTCATGTTCGCATCACGTCAGCATTTTTCATTAGTAAGTTTGGCGGTATTAATTTTAGAACTCAATTGAACCAATTTGACAAGTTTTATGACTTGATTACACTTTTTGCAAGTTTTAGAACTCAATTGCATTTTCGTAACAAATTTTAGGACTTCTATTGCACTTATCCCTTAAAAATTTGATAAAATTAAAATTTTACTGAGAAAATAAAGAAGTATTGCTTACTTAAGTTAAATTAAAGAATAAACAAGCCCTCAAGTTTCGATGAGGACCCTAAAAGTTAATAGCTTATAAGTCTTTGATTTTGATTAGTTGGAAATGGTCATTACTCATTAGAGTTGATAATTCATCCCATTCCTTTGTATTTGATTTATCTTGATAACTCAATATCGTGCTATCAAAATTATATGATCATGCTATATCAAAAGTTATCATCCTTATAATTTGATGTCCCGATGATCTCTTTAGAATTTGGTTAGTCTTTATCTCACTCCTTAAATATTTAATTTTACCAATTTTCTAGACCCTTTCATCTTTCGCCTTGTCTCCTTTCCCAAGTAAAGTGCAAATATTGGATTGAGTATTTGTGTCATGTCAACAATTACCATCCCCGAAATTTGAGCTTCCTATGCTTTGTTTCGCAATGGGAGGAAGGAACGAAGAAAATTGGGATAAGCTCGAAACTTTTTCTTCGCTGCTTCTTACAAAATAAGAATTGATTTTTACTATTTTAACGATGTTTTCATTTGCTCCTTTCCAAACCAATGGGAAACAATTTCAATTTTCGTAAGATTTTCCCTGGATTCGATTTTTCCTCTCGTTATACTCTGAGATCATTTAATTAAGCGAGTAAGCTCAATCTCCTTGAATTTTTTGTATTTATATATGCCGTCCCTTGACTATATTTGTTTGTTTAGATTCATCTTCATTATATAAACTGGATAAAATCGCTTCGGTGGATCTTTGGCTCTCATGTGGCTATTTAAAATTCTAAACATGATTTTCCTAGCGGCGTGACGTAACACAGTTGCGAAAATCCGATCATGAAATATCAACTGGAAACTTACCAATAAGCCACCAATCATTCTTTTACCATCAATTTTCGAACCGTATCAATATTAACTGGAATTTATCCGCGCAGAACATTTTTCCCTTTTCTTGGGCATTAATCATTTCGATTTTGTCACTTTAATGATCAGATTTTTGTCCATAGCAAAAATGAAGATACAAGCGTTCGCCCTTTTGCACTCTTCCTCGATTTTCACTTGTTTGTAACAGCAAATGTTTTTCACATAACTTAAAAGTTGTCCTTAACATACTGCTTTAGCAAATGAATAGAAAATTAGCTTTGGTCGCCCAAGTGGCGCGTTCAACGTCCATGAACTTCAGCTCGTGACATTTTTTCCGACAAGTTTCTCGGAAATTGCTAGAAGGAAAACAAGTCCACGACCAATAAACCCATATTTAGTTACCACTTAGCAAGACAGGCTATAAAAGGAAAATAATATAAACGGTCATTATCTTTATTTCAATATGTAATGCGATCCCAGGAGTTTTAATTTGTTTTAATACGAACCTTGTATCATTGGAAAATGTTAAATGTAGTCCTTCCATTACTTTTATTAGATGACGTAAATTATTATATGCTGAATCAGATTTTTAAAATAATGAGTTAACTCATCCATCTTTCCATCCATCTACTTTAGAAAAAGAAGAAGAAAATTAAGACATCAGTATGTTCATCGTTTTTTTGATGATGTAGACTATATATCTCAATTCGGAATAAATATCTTACTTAAATAATCTACACGCAACTTTTTTTTTTCAGTTGTCCTCCATTTAAACTTAACGGATTAAAAGCCACTTCAAGAGATTGCATTAACTTGAATTCATGGAATGATGGCATTGGACATTATCATGTAGTTCATGGACTAGATTGTACATTCAACAATAATTTAGAAACTATATTGAATAAATTAAAAATCTAGGAATGACATTGCACATTAGACCAAAATTCATAGACGATTTATAACAATTTTCCAGCAATAAATTTCTGGAAAAATATAGGTTAAGTTAATCACACTAATATTAAACAAGTGATCGCTCGATATCTCTTCTATGAAATTGAGTGCAGATATAACATGTTGGTGATGTGTTAGAATGTTTAAAAATTTCTTGATAAATGGACGATATCGTCCGAGAAGTGTGAGATGCCAACAAACCAGTAAATTAAAATGATTTAAGGAATTAGAAAATCATAAAAGCCGTCAACCTACTTACGTCATATATCCTCTAGCTTCTATATGATATTCAAATTAAAATCACATGATTCTACGCCCTTAAATTTCAAAAACCTACATAGATTATGCTACAGAAGATGATGGTCCACAGATGCCGATTGACAACTGCTGTTAGACGTGGATGGAAGAAGCAGAAACTGATTGCGGAGTCGAGGACTGACAAGGAAACCAGGGATGAGATATTTTCAGGCGCAACATGCACTTGTGTTGATACCAAAAAAAATTACCGCCTCTTGACATCGACAAGTAGCGAGTTCAGTTGATAAGAGCAAAGCCTGGTCAAAGCAGAGAAGTCTTCAATGAACAAAAGGGTCCGCAACTTGAACGGTAGCTGACAACTCATCAATAGAATTATCCGTTGGAGCTCGAATATAAAGAAGATGGATCCACACAATTGTAAATCTGCTGGGTGGTTATGCCTTTAGTTTCGGTATTTGTAACTCTCTATAAACAATCATTACTAAAAATTAGAGATCATATGTGGGTTTTAACTCCCATACCCTATAAGAAGGCAAGGTAAAAGTTTGAAAGTGAGAGTTAGATTAAGAGATCGATGACAAAAAAATAAAAAAAAATAGAGATTGTGTGTTTAGGTTGTAATCTCTTATAAGATCCGGAGTTATTGGCACATTTGAAATCAATAACTACTCCTAAGTAATCGTGATTGTGGGATATTAATACGTACTTTGTATTCTCTATAAAATGTTATCTAATCCGTTAAAATATATTTCAAGTTTTAGCCCAGCGAAAATCTGAATTTCAGAAATTAATAAATAACTAAAAGGGAAAGATGGGCACATAAATTTCTTGGGCAATGGAGTTGCCAAGGTGAAATAAATAGGAAAGTCGATCATGGAAATTATTGACCGAATCTAAGAAGGATGCCGTGTGAGGATTTCTTTTTGCGTGGAATTTCTTTGTTTTGGTCACTTATATTTGGTTTCCTTCTTCAAATATATTATATAAATACACGGTTGTGGAAAGTCTTCAAGCGCTTCTATTGATTTAGCCTTGAAGCGCTGTGAGTGCTTGGTCCGCAAAGAACTTCATCATGGGGATTTAAAGTTCGGATAATTACGTTCGGGTGCTAGTGTTCGAGACTGGGATTAAATTCTTATGAGAAGAATTTGTGTACAATTTTTTTTTGTGAGATTGAGAGATTATTTAGTGAGAAATCATTGGGCTAAACACTGTACGAGTTATTAGGTGCTTTTGAGATTTGAAAAATACTGAAAAGTGTTTAAATGACTCAAGTGTATTGTATTGCTTGATCTAGAGTGGAATTTATCGCAACTCTTCCCATGGACATAAGTCACTATAACTGAGCCACGTAAATTAGATATCTGATGTATTTCCGTATTTTGTGTATTTTATTATTTGATCACTTACTTTTATAACGTAATCTATCATATAACTCACGCTCTTATGAATTTATATTTATCTTAAATTTCCAGTACATTTTCCTTTCCTATATTTTAATATCCATTAATTGGCTTTCTTGTTCAGAATCGATAAACAGCCATTTCACGGTTATTGTCAATTCAATTACAACAATTTATAAGATATATCGTTTTTTTTTTTGGCAAAACAACTTGGCTCGTGTTATAATATACTATGTTGTCATATTTCGACTTTCAAGTAAGCAATAATAAGATTCTAAAGTGAAAAAAAAAAAAAATTGTGAAAACTTTTCGCTGTAACACGTCTGAAAATCCACCCTAAAACAACATAAAGCAAACCAATGGTGACAAGAATTTTAGTCCCGAAAGCTATGTTTTTCTGCAAAAGGAAAAAAAAAAAGGAAAAGAAAAAAAGAACCACCTTTGCCACCCAAGACGACAAGAGGTAGCCGAAGGCGACCGGATTTCGTGGCTTTAGAGTTTGCAAAGGCGACAAAAGTTTGTTGCCTTAGACGGACCAAAGGATATAAAAAATTACAAAAAAATTTATAGCCTTAAGCAAAGATGATGGAGCAAACGGATAAGCGGTGGTATGGACCTAAGGCAAGCAAAATTTCCGTTGCTTTGGTCAATTTTTAAATGGGTCATATATCATTACTTCAATTTTGGAGAGCTTTCCTTAAATGGGTTAACATATTTTTCTAGGACCAGTGATCATATATAAACTAAAAATTATCAAATTCGATTAAAACATGTATATTTTAAAGGGAAAATATCACAAATGGTCCATTAACTTTTATCTAATGCAATCTCGTCCCTAAATTTTTGATTTGCTCAATTTGGTCCCTGAATTATTGATAATTGTCCAATCTAGTCATTCCGTTAAAATTAATTGTTTTTCCTTCTTCTTTTCTTCTTCTTCTTCTTCTTCTTCTTCTTCTCTCTTCCCTCCGCTGGTCATGGCGGAGCGGCGGGGGCGGCCTTAGCAAGCCCAGGTGAGGGCGATCTTGCCGGATGCCGGCTTCCCTCCGCCGGCTCCGCCATGGCCGGCGGAGGGAAGAGAGAAGAAGAAAAAAAAACAAAAAAAAACAAAAAAAGAGAGAGGGAGCAAAATGCCCAATTCCGTTAAGTTTAACTAACGGAAGGACGAAATTGGTCAATTTTCAAATAGTCACGAGCTAGATTGGACATTTATCGATAGTTCAAGGACTAAATTGAGCAAATCGAAAGTTCAGGGACAAGATTGCACATTAAGTAAAAGTTTAGAGACCATTTGTGACATTTTCCCTATTTTAAACTCACAACTCTTTTATTTGTTCCCCTTTTCTAGTAATACCATTTTAATTAAAACATGCATATTATTAACTCAACTCTTTTAGTTTTTCTGCTTTTCTAGTAATATCAGTTCGATTATAACTTGCATATTTTAGACCATTAATTCGATCCGTACAGGATTGGACTTTTCATTTCAATACCCGTTTAACTTGTTTACTCGAACCTTCCTTGTCCATATCAAACCTAATTTCATAGTAAATTAGAGAGAAATATGTCAAGACCTCCATTTGCCACCGGACCATATATGAATTATGCTCCCATGCAAATTCAAACGAAGGTGGGTGATGACTTAATTTGTAAGCATCAACGAAAGGTACTTTAGGAGTTTGTATCCATCCTTTCATCGCCCCCTTCATGTAAACTACTCTGCCATTTCCACGCCTTTTCCAAATCCTTGCACACGCCTTTCTTCCGTGCCGACCATAGATAGACTCTTCAATGCGTCTTATTGCACTCTACAACGTCAATTACTTGGAAAGTTCAGCAAAGAAAGAATACAACTCCTAAGACACGGCAGATTGAGATTTCCTTTGGCCCACCATAAGCTCTAACGTAAAAAACAGATGCGATCAATTGCTTGGAAAGTTCAAAGAAAAGCGAATGCAATTCCTATGTGCCGGTGGACTGAGACTTGCTTGACCAACTTTTTAATTCCCAAATAAAAGAGACACCGCTCAATCGGAAGGTGAACACAATACGATTTTTGCACAGCCCTCCCAGCATTGTTCCTCTAATCCGCGCACCTTATCATGTCGCATGACCCATCAACCACTCATCAAACCATAAGGATCACCATCTTGCAATGCATCATCTGGGTGTCCTTCACGGCCGCCACGGCCCTCATACAGCTGCCGTGGGAATTCGTTGACGGCAACCCGATCCCGGTCTTGTTCCTCAAGGGTGGCCGGTCCTCCTTGTTGGGAATAACGGATCTCCGAAAACCGGATTCGACACTAAATCGAACCCCTAAATCAATGCGGAAGACGAAGTCCGGGAATAACACGTATCACCGATCGTAAAGCACACCACGGATTCGAGCGTACCTTGTTAGCCACAGATTAAACACCAATGCCGAAGATCGAGGAAGAAATTCTGATCCGATGATGCCAATTTGCCTTGAAAAGGGAAACTATGTGCCTTAAGCGTTTGGAGGGAAAGAGAGAGTGAGAAGCGTACGTTAGAATGGCCAAAGGGTGTCTTCTCTCTCTCTCTCCTCCCTTTTATACCTTCCCCCATCCACGGGCCCTATTCCCGTGGGCCGGGCTTTTTGGGCCCAACTTGGGCGGACGGGCCAACTCAGGCCCATCAATAAAGAAAAAATCCATCATCTCTCACTCGCACATGGTGATCCAAAACCAACATGGGCGGACAGGCCCTACTCAACCCCATCAGAGAAAAATCCATCATAGACTCTCACTTAACATGGTGGGCCGAACAGAATCCTCTTTTCCTCTCTTCAACATTCATACCGGTGAATAATCCGTGCGACCAGCATACTTTGAGAGCTCGTTGCTATACATCTGTTAGGAATATATAGCAGCTCATAATGGGCATCACATCCTGAGTAGATTTAGTATGCAGTACCCTAGATCGATCGATCACATCTATATCTCTCTTGATCTTTTTTAAACAATATATATATATATATATATATATATATATATATATATATATATATATATTGTATTTACAATTATGATTATCACAAAGACAGTCATAATTGGTTAACCGGTGAATACAAAACTACAATGTGATTCTCCAAATTCGATCTTCCTCTTTCCTTCAAACTCTCAATTTCAGTTCAGCTTGCTTTTCTAGAAATGTCCCATTAGATTGAATCACTCATGACCATTGGCAACATCCTAAGATAGCAAACACTAAATAGAAATCTTGAGAATAAGTAAGAGTCATAAGGGGACAAAAAAAAATTGAGGAACTCTCTTCCTCAAGAGTCTCACACGACATAAAAGTTGAGATCAAACTTTTGCCACTCTTATTGGTCGTCTCATGCATACGTAGTATGAATTACGTATTACGGTATTAACTCCTTTCCCATGGAGTGTATGTCTATACCTTTCAATACCGTACAGATGATAGTTCAGACATACCCAATGTCTAACTTGAGTTCACGTATCTACTCATTCACAAAATTCATCAGAACTCACATCTGGCATCATAGACAGATAAAGTAAAATATGTGGGTTATTTTACTTTCGGACATCTTTAGTATTATGTCATCATCTTAACACTCAGTTAATGCGACATACGTATTTTAAGCTTGAACTCTCGATTATCACATAGATAATAAGCTTAAAAACAGTCTCATATCTATTTATCACACAGTAAACAGAGGCGATTACCCGTGTGAGTGGGCTAATCTTAAATCTGTCCGACATACTTCTCAACTTAAAATAATGCACTGAGCATTAAGATGCATAAAGATCATACATAGATTTATAGGCATTAATGATGAAAACATAAATTCATCAAATGTGAACACTTAGGGAAATTACAATATTTAGTACATCAGCCTCTACGCAATCCTAGAGATTTCATATAGCCACAAAACATATCTCTAGGTATTGGCTTTATCATAGGATCTGCTACCATTCTATGCGTAGTATGTACTCTAAGTTCACATCTTTTCGTGCAACCATATCCTTGACAAGATTATACTTGGTATCTATATGTTTGGTCTTGCCATGATATTTTGAATCTTTGGTATACGCTTTTGCTGCTTGGCTATCACAGTTAACCAACAATTAGTCTGCAGTACTTTCAATAACACCTAAATGATCCAAAAAATCTCTTAAGCCAAACACTTTCTTACACTGCTGCTGATAATGCCACGAACTCAACTTACATCGTGGACAAGGCTATACACTTTTGTTTCTTACTGCTCCAACATATGGTGCCATTATTGGGTAAGAAAACAAAGCTAGATGTAGATTTTCTTTCATCTAAATCTCCTCCCCAATCAGTATCAGAATAGCCTTTGAGTCGCAGATCCTTTCCTTAATGACTCAGCGTATAATCAGCAGTTCCCTTTAGATACCTTAGTATTCTCTTAACGGCTTTCCAATGTGCTTGACCTGGATTGGATTGGTATCTGCTCACCATTCCAACTGCAAAACATATGTTAGGTCTTGTACACATCATAATGTACATCAAGCTTCCAACAGCACTAGCATAAGGAACATGTTTCATTTGTTCCTTCTCTTGTGGAGTCCTTGGACACAGTCTGTGGCTCAATCCTTCACCTTTTGCAATAGGAGTGTCTATGGGTTTACAGTCTTGCATACGAAATCGTTCAAGAACCTTATTTATATAGGTTTCTTGCGAAAGAGACAACGATCTCTTCGAACGATCTCTCGAAATCTTAACTCAAAGAATGTATGCAGCCTCACCCATATCCTTCATCTCAAAGTTAGAAGACAACCAACTTTTGACAGTATTGACAAACTCCATATTACTTCCGGCAATTAGTATATCATCAACATATAATGATATGATCACAAATTGATAATTGGATATTTTGATATATACACAATGATCATCATCTATCATTGTAAAGTCATATGCCATTATGGCATTATGAAAACGTATATACCATTGTCTTGACGACTGCTTAAGGCCATATATCGACCCCCAAAGTCGACATACCTTTTCTTCTTGGCATTTCACTATGAAACCAGCAGGTTGTTCCATATATGTTCATTCCTCTAATTCTCCATTGAGGAAAGCAGTCTTTACATCCATTTGATGTAACTCAAGATCCATACTTGCCATTATTGCCAGAATAATGCGAATCGAGGTAAATCTCACTACATGAGAAAATGTATCTTCATAATCAATTTCTTCCTGTTGATTATACCCCTTCGCCACAAGGCGAGCCTTATGCCTTGCTATCGAGCCATCAGCCTTTCGCTTTATTTTGAGAACCCACTTGTTCCCAATAGCTTTGTGTCCTTTTGGAAGATCAACCAGTTCCTAGACTTGGTTTGATTTCATTGACTCCATTTCCTCTTTCATTGCATGAATCCATTTTTCCTTATTAGGGTAATTCAGAGCCTCATTAATATTTCTTGGCTCATCCTCATCTTGTGGAGCAACCATAAAAGTTTCCCTTTCAATGTCAAAATATCGACGGGGAATACTTTGGCGACTTGTTCACCGTATGGGAGATTGTACACTTAACACATCATTCCCCATCATGCTCCCACTTGGATTAGGTAATGATGATGTCGTCACATCAGGTGGTTGCAATTGAGAATGAGTTGAATTCAATTCATCACATCTCATATTACTCCCACTTGGACGAACTCCACTGACATCATTATCTTGATCCAAGGTTTCAAATAGGGAGTAATTTTCCCTTATTTCGCCCCTCTTAGGAAATTCATCCACTAAGGATGTGACATCCCGTGATTCAAATTCAGTTATACTCCAACTTTCCTGCTCACCCATGAACACATACCCTTTTGAGTGTTCGCAGTATCTCATGAAAATACTCTTATTTTCTTTGGGACCCAATTTTCCAAACTTGTGAGAGGACTCATGAATATAGGCAGCACAACCCCATGCCTTAAGAAAACTTAAGTCCGGTTTTCTAACTGTCCATAACTCATATGAAGTGGAAATAACTGATTTGGAAGGCATCCGGTTAAGTATATTGGCAGCAGTTAACAACGCATCACTCCAAAAAGTGATAGGTAAGTTAGCATGCGCCATCTTGGACTTAACCATTCTAGTAGGGTTCTGTTTATTCTCTCTACAACACCATTTTGTTGAGGAGTATATGGAATAGACAACTGTCTTTCTATTCCCTTTTCATCACATAACTTTCTGAACTCATCAGATAAATATTCTCGACCTCGATCGAATCTAAATACTTTTATTTACTTGTCTAATTGATTCTCTACCAGGTTCATAAACCTTTTTGAAACAACTTATGCTTCAGATTTATGAGAAATCAAATAGACATATCCAACTCGAGTATAATCATCTATAAAAAAAGTGATGAAATAAACAGCCCCTTGCCTTCCTCTCACATTTATTGAACCACAGACGCCCAAATGGATTAAATGTAGAGGAAATTCAGCTCTTTTACCTTTTCCAAATGGTTTCCTTGTCATTTTCCCTACTAGGCAATGCTCACTTATGGACAAATCGACTTTTTCAATATTGCCCAACAAGCCCTCTTTGGCTAGTCTATTCATATGTCGTTGGCCCATATGACCAAGTCTAGCATGCCACCATATTCACATCATTATCATATAAGGTAGAAGACGTGAAACAAGGGAATAACATATTGACATCATCACAGTCAACATTTAGTACAATAAAACCATTCAGTAAGTGACCACAACCATAGTAGTTTGTATCTAAACACAAATCTACACCTTTATTATGGAAGTTCATACCAAAACCAAGCTTAACCAACACTAAGACAGACACTAAATTTCGACGAATCTCCAGAGCATATAGAACATCAAGATGCGTCCACCATACATGTTCAATTGGCAGGTGCCAATCCCTTTAACTTCAGCTCTGGAGTTATTTCCAATATAGATCCACTTAGTTCCAGTTGGTATCGTCGGAATTCCACAAAGAATCCTCTATCCTTTGCTACATGGTCTGTCGCTCCTGAATCTACATTCCACAAAGGATTGGATTCAGCCTATAATGTAGAACTTGACACATAAGCAAAGTTCTCAAATGTACAAGAGGTGTATACCTTCTTTGGCTTACAACAGTCGCGAGCATAGTGACCTCTCTTGTCACAATTGTAACATCTCACCCTTGACATTTTCTTCACTTGAGGACGTTTTCCTCTCTTGTGTTGGTTAACTCTTGATTTCTTGCAATAAGGACTTGATCCTTTACATTCCCACATATTGACCGAATCAATACGCTTGCGCTTAGAGCACAAAGCCCTTTCTAAGCTAGAACCAGCATTGAAAATATCTATTTTCGGCTCAAATGACGTTAGGCGGTCCTCAGCTAGCTCAAGGTGGCGCATGGCATCCTCAAGATCTTCCATAACATGGTCAAGAACTTCTAGTGCTTCTTGCTTTTCCAGCACATATTGAATCTTCATATTCAATATTTCACAATTGTTGCCGTTCATATCAGCAATCACGTTCTTAGTTGCTGAACCATCGTTCTGAACACATCAGACATACATGCACGAATAATTAATGCCTATCATTTATGCATCCCTATTTGCATAGATCCATCATATTAATGAATAATTTCAAGTAAGGCTTCAGAATCAAAATGTCACTATGTTTCCAATCATCCTCCAAAAATCCTAACTCAAAATTATTATTAATATAATTGTCTTATGCAAATAAATTTTATGAAGTTATAAAAACTTCTATTACTACCCACAGCAATCAGCAATAACAGAAAGCAAATAAAATCTAACATCCAATAAAATAACAATGTTTTCACATGATACAATTAACATATCGGTTGCTACATCAACAACAATCAGGTAGTAAACATTACATAATTAATCAAAGAAATAAATAGGGAATGTCCCTTCTAATCTATCAGTCAAAACATCTGAGAAAACTGAAGGCACATTTGCCAACTATGGAAAAACTTTTGGAGAGCATTCATGTCGCCACCAAGGCACATTCACTCTGCGCCATGTGGCGCTCAATCTAAGGGTTGGAGTTTTGGCCAACTCAATCCTATAGTACTCTCTTACAAAAGCTTCCACTAGCCTTCTATAACCCGGGACCACGTTGACCTCCCATAGCCGATCTAACACTGCTTGCCATTCAGCTGGAAGAATGTTCATCAGAGCCGGCACCTACTCAAAATCCGGCATAAGATAACCATTGTAGATGATTTCTTGTATCATCTGATTGACCCTGACCACATGTGATACTAAATTACCGTTATGCCACCGATAATAAGCTAATTCTATCATCAGCCTTTTAAGTCTTGCAATTCCCTCGTCCGTTCTCGGGATTGCAGGTATCATTGCATAACGCATCATAGTTCCTGCAACAAATGTAGAACTAAAAATGGATTACTTATAATCCATAATGTACAAAAGGGAAAATACATAATTTTCCATAATTCATGCAACAAATGCAGAAAAAAATGGATTACTTATAACCCACATAGGCATGACTGAAAAAAGAAACAAATTCCTTTTTTTTGGGTCAACGGTCAACGGTCGTCAGTCAACGGTCAACGGGTTGTCGGACCGGTCGAACTGGACAAACCGATCGGACTGGTCGCGCCGGTCGGGCCGGTCAGGGCGAATCGACCGCATGTGCCGCGCGTGTGCGCGGGCTGACGTCACGCAGACGTCAGCCGGCACGTGTCGCGCGCGTGCCGGGCGTCGCGGTTCGGGTCAGGTCATCGTCGGGTCGAGTCGCCGGCCGGCTAACGATCGTCGGCGATGACGTCACCGATGACGTCATCCCGGCGGTTACCGTGACGTCATGGTGACGTCAGCACGCGTCGGTCCGCCGAACGGCGCGTGCCGGTACGCCGGCCGTCGGCGCGCATGTGCCGGTTCGCCACCGGCGCGTGTGGCGCACGCGCTGGCGAAGCCAGCGCTTCCGGGCGCGTCGCGCCCACGCGCAGCGACTTCTGGCCGCGTGTGTGGGCGCGTGCGGCGTCTCCTGGCGGCGCGCGACCAGTCGCCGGACTCGTCTCGACGAGCCCTTTCTCCCTATGTTATCATAATTCGATTTTGACTTACGAAAACTCAGAAAAATGGCCGAACAACGCTCGGGTGTCGGGATTTCTCGCCCCAATCCATACGGTCGAATTGCTTTTGCGAAAAAATCAATCAAAAACATCAAAACAGGTTGGGAAAACGTGAACTAAGGTTCCAATACCAATGTTGGGAATAACGGATCCCCGAAAACCGGATTCGACACTAAATCGAACCCCTAAATCAATGCGGAAGATGAAGCCCGGGAATAACACGTATCACCGATCGTAAAACACACCACAGATTCGAGCGTACCTTGTTAGCCACCTATTAAACACCAATGCCGAAGATTGAGGAAGAAATTCTGATCCGATGATGCCAATTTGCCTTGAAAAGGGAAACTACGTGCCTTAAGCGTTTGGAGGGAAAGAGAGAGTGAGAAGTGTACGTTAGAATGGCCAAAGGGTGTCTTCTCTCTCTCTCTCCTCCCTTTTATACCTTCCCCCATCCACGGGCCCTATTCCCGTGGGCCAGGCTTTTTGGGCCCAACTTGGGCGGACGGGCCAACTCAGGCCCATCAATAAAGAAAAAATCCATCACTCCTCGACCTTCCAAGGCTTCGTCCTCTCCCTCATGGCCGCCTTCGCCGGGGCTTATTCCTCCCTCATGGTTCACCACATACCCCGGATCGCTAGTGCTTGCCGCTACTTGTCAGTGATTTCCATGACGTCCGCGGCCGTGTTCTTCTCCGTCTTGGCTGTGTCCCAGGTCCACTCCCCGGGGCCGATGGTGTTGAAGGAATTAATGTAGCTAAGCAATGATTGTTTATATTTCAAGCCTATGAGACCCGTGTTGACATTACACTTATTACAGTTTGTCGCAAATTGTACCAATTTTATAGATAGATATCATTTCTAGTACTGTTTAAGAAGGGGAGCAAAAAAGAATTTTGTACACAAAAAAAGATAGAAAGTGTCAACCGCAGCGTATGATGTATAAACTCGGCCAAAAGGATCTATCTAAAATTTTGGAACACGCTTCTTGTTTTTTTTCTTTTTTTCTTTTTTTTGGACAACCCACAGCGTATGATGCATAAACTCGGCCACCCAAAGACCAATATATGGAACGCTCCTCAAACCCATGAAAATGTTTAGGTCTTCGAGTTATGGACAACCCCAATTCAAAGTAATTTATATGAATTGATGAGATTGGAATGGATACCCTTTAAAGCCCAAGCTACATATTTTTATGTCAAATTTGCAAAGTCTACATATGATGCATTCAAACATCTCTTTGCTCGAAGAAAGATGTGCAACCGTCCAAATAGAAAGTCCCATCATCGATGGTTATCCACTAAACTTCTCCTGTTGCCCTCCGCCAACATTTTTAAAAAAAAAAAAAGAAATATGCCATTCATATATTAGATTAACACTTGAAAGGTACATGGATAGCTTTCAAGTCCAGTAAATTTCAAATAACTGCAGAACAAATCTGTTGGGATTAACGGATCCCCGAAAATCGGATTCGACACTAAATCGAACCCCTAAAAGCAATGCGGAAGACAAGCCTGGGATAATCACGTATCACCGATCCTAAAACACACCACAGATTCGAGCGTACCTTGTTAGTCACAGATTAAACACCGACGCCGATAAGAGGAAGAGAATTTGGCCCTGTTCGATCCGATGACGCCTTGAAGGGAAGAAGAAACGATGCCTTGTGCTTACTGTTTCTTCTTTTTGGAGAGAGTGCGAAGGAGAGGGAGACGTACGTACGTTGATTGCCAAAACAGTGCGTTCTCCCTCTCTCTCCTCCCTTTTATACGTTCCTCCATCCATGGGCCCTTATCCTGTGGGCCAGGCTTTTAGGCCCAACATGGGCGGACGGGCCTTAAGCCCATCACTAATAAAACCATCAAAATCAAAAGCCAGAAAGCAAATAACATTGCACAGCTCACAGCTAAAAGGCATATTTTCATCCCTCAAGAGTAGATCTAAAACTGCAAACGATCAGCCAATCATTTGATTCAGAGCACACGCCGAGATCTTCCACTCCATTTGCAACAGTTTGTGATGGTGTCTAGGTTCAATGTCCTCATGACCATCGCCATATAGAGATGCCAATATCAAAATGTTGAAAAAACATGGGTCAAATATCTGTGAGAAGCTCTCGCATCTATATCTAGATCTAGTTCAAGAGAGTAAAACTCCTGAAATTTGACCTAAATCTATATCAAGAAAGGGGAGTGGCCCCAGGAGAGGATGTTCGCAAAAAGTGGCCTCGCCAACCAGTTGAAAGCATGGTTTCAAGCTTCGTTTCATTTGTAAGTAGATTTAATTTCTATCGAGACTAGAAGTCGACCTAGTTATTGTCGTATACCTAGGATCAACCTGCCTTTCTCATCTTCAAGAAGACTAAAATAAAAGCCACAAAGGTTACAACACCACAAACCCATCCAATGCCTACGGACAATTTGCCCAAGAACATGCTCATCATGAGGAAAAACCCTAAGGCGGCGGAAGCGGACCCCGCTTTCTCAGCAACCATTGCCATCTCTGTAGATAATAGTTCGCGCATCAAAACCCCGACCAAGGAAGCAGCGAACCCTACCACCACCGTGACCTCGGAGAAGTTCAGGAGAAAGGAAAGAAGCTTCGAGTGGCGTAATATATACATGTCGGCGGAGGACGAGAAGTGGAAGACCATGAAAGCCCCCATTGCTTGGTAAGTCAGCCCGAGGAACACCTTGCCTAGATTCACTGGCGGAAGCCTCTTCCTTTCTGCCTCGTCATCATCGGCCGCTTGCAAGAACTCAATGTCAACGGTGTGACAGTCGAGTAGGGTTTCCGAAGGTGGATTCGTGCAGAGCCTCATGCCGCGGATGCGGATAACGTGGTGTTGCGAAGGAGGGATCTGATCGATACCTCGGATTGCGTTGCTATTAGAGAGAGGAGATGGGACTGTGTTTTGATCAGAGAGGGGCAACGGGACTGCATCACGATCAGAGAGAGCCGACGACTTGTCTTTCTCGGTCTCAGCCTGGGCCGCTGGTGCAGGATCACCATCGTCCCCCTGAGAAGAAGAGGCACCAGCTGGCTGCTCAACGGCCGCCACGATGATAAGAAGAGCGAGGATATGTAAATTTGGGAACATTTGTTTTGGGAACGTGTGAGACCGGCGTGCCGAAGCGGTAGTTGGGCCTGGACTCTTATAGAAGAAGTTCATTCAGGTTATAGATACTTTGATCCTTCTAACATTTCACATGAATTTCCAAGGAAAGGAGGTTGAAATGTGATGAGAAATGATTACGTGACAGTTTTTAATAACCTAAATATTGGTATACCAGTAAATCCCAAATGTGATTTGGGTTGGTTCTGAGAATGTTGAGTGAGCTTTCCTAATTTGACGTCCGGAGAAAGAACAATAACGAAAAAGAGGGATCTTATTTAGGCACTCTTTTTTTTAGCAATCTTATCTGAATACTGCATTTACTTGGCCTCCTTATTAAGAGAGAGTAGATTTCAATCTAGATTAAGCGCTCATCTCAAAACAAGACACAAACTTTCCTTAGTATCTTTTTTTTTTTTTTCAAATTCCCTGAAGAATTTTTTTTTCACGATTCCATAGGTTTTCAATGATCTTTCTTTTTCGAAGTGTTAGGCGAAATAAGTCCTACATCGGGGGGATGTTGTGTAATATGGACTAAGTTGTTTGATGGAAGGTGAGTCCACATGAATAAGCTAAGAATGCACAGATGCCAAACTCTGGCTTTCTCTTGTTTTCTGCCGTGAGAACATGGGGAAAGAGGAGGCAAATGCAAGAGAACTTCAAGGAACGTGAAGGGCGTCGCCATTGATCTTTTGGTGTGGTAGTCTTTTGGTTCTGCATTAGGACACGCGGTTCTTTTTTGCGTGTCTGAAGGGTCCACAGTAACTCCGTCTCTCTCCCTCCCTCCCCTTCGTCGTCGAGAAGCCCCTGTGAAGCTCCCCCAGAAGCATCGTTGCAGTTTGCACTAGTTGGTTTTCTTTCAAATGGGTCTGGATATATATATTATTTTCCCTTCGTATTTAATTTTTTCGTTGTATTCTCTCTCTCCCCGCGTTAAGACATAAGCAAAGACACGTAACACCAAAACTACGCGTTTCTTATCCGTAGTGGAGGCCCGAAATTTGCAGATTGAAATAGATGAGCCACGAACTTTCTGGGTACTTTAATACGAATTTGCCGATTGATCCTTATTTTTCTTTTTGCAAGATATCTAGGCCTATACTTAATTGTTAAACCGTTCAGCATGTTCTAGATTTTATGCCAACATCATCATACAATAGATAACAGGGGAAAGGTATACAAAAATTCATAAACTTATTACATTGATACTAATTCAGTTATAAAACTTTTCATGTTAGTACCGATTTAGTCCATCTGGCTAATTTCGATAAATCGGCGCCGAATGGATGCTAGCAATCCAGCCAATCCTAATATGACACCTTTTTAATAATAATAATTTTTTTTATTTCTTTGAATTTTATCCTTTTTCTTTTCTTTTTCTTTTTCTTTTTCTTTTTGCTCTTCTTCCTCCTTGGATCCTCGCAATGGCTAGTAAGGCTCTGTTGAGGCTCGCCAGCCATTGGGTGAGGCCTAGGGGCCGCGGATGAAATGGCTTTGCCCAAATTTAGGCAAGGCTTAGGCAAGGCTAGCCTCGCCATGGCCTTACCCTTGACAAAGGCAACCTTGCCCGTGGTTGGCGAAGCCATGGCAGCCTTCGCCTGAGTTGTGGCGAACATCACCATGGCTAGGACAGTTCTTTTGGATACACTTAGTGTGGTGAGCTATCCGATAAACAGGTTCATATCGACTACGATTGGATGTTGGATTATCGAGAAAGTATGATCACATGAATCGTGGTATTGTTGAAAAAACTGTTCTTAGAATATACAGTTGCCTGTGCTATGTTTGGTGAATGATGGTAAGATTAATGGGAGGGTAAGAAAGTAAATATTCTTAGGCTATGCACAAGGTGAACTGAGTTATAGGTGGTGGTGCCCTAATTAAATTCACCTATAATCAATGAAGAAGTTACGTTTGATGAGTCTTCAATACTTCTAGATAGGAGTGCTTGTGGCGGGATTCATACATATTTAAACAATGTTCGGCTGAAGGTGAAGTTCTAGTCAGAAACTCCTAAGTTAGCAAGTATTAGCAGAGTAATTGACATGGATGATACTTACAACGAAGTGGAGCCTCTAAAGCTAGTGATTGTGTAATTGTTGAGTTTGACTTCTTGATATATATGAATGCAACAATGGTATTATTTTATCAATGTGGTTGAGAAGATTGTATCGAAAAATTCTTCTGAAGTAGCTAAAGTATAGGTGGAATTGTTTTCTGATGAGGTCCATAATTATAATTATAGTAAAGTTCAAGCGAGCTTTAAAGATCTTTGTGGTGGTTGAGTCCATGAGGGACTATGGGAGAATGACAACGAAGCAAAGTGACTATGACTTGGCTCAACTGTCAAGCCAGGGTGGAAATTATTGAGAATATGTCTCAAGTTTGAGTTAAAAAAGAAAACTTTCCTAATTCAACTAGGTTTTCTAATTTGAGTTGGTTTATACTTTAAGTGATTTCCAGTTTGAATAAGTTCCCTAATTTAAGGTCTCCACTTTTCAATGACTTATAAGTATAATTGTAATCTCCGTTGTATTGTTCAATCTATAATGAATATCAAGGCTGCTCACCTCAATGTCTATTACGCCAATCAAACAATGTATTAGTGTCCGATTTATTTCTTTGTTTAATTTACTATATCGTTCGATTGCCTACTTTTCATAACACAACTAATATGATCATTTTCAACTTTTCAAAAAGGTAAATAAATTCGTCATTCCTAAGGCAACCACATCACCCTATTGCTATTGTACTCTCATTTTATTTTGATAAATAGATTTGATGTTGCGATATATATAGCAATTGGAATACAAATTAGAAAATTATTATTCAAATCATCTAATATAAAAAAATTATTTCAGTAAATAGTAAAATATTTAATGGTACATTTAAAACTAAGAATATAATTAGTAAAGTGTGAAATTAGAAAAAAATAAAAAAAAAACTAAATAAATCCTCTTCTTCACTTTCTAATTCCACTTAAATTATTATATTCTTTAATATTTTTCCAAAGATAATAGCTATTTTGTGAATAAAAAAATCATCATTATAAATTCCTCGAAAAACCACATCGCCAATTTACTATTGGCCTCCCTTTCATCTTAATATATAGGATGTGACAATTTGACAATGTGATAACTATAGTGTGGAAAAACATGAGTATTACAGTGAAGTTGTATGGGAATAGAAAAACAATAGCAACAACAACAATAATAACGATGATTTACAAAACTCATCATCATGCTACTACTCAGATTTTGACCATGTATAACATTTTATTACAATTGGACCCTCCAAACTTATCACTTAAATAATTTAAAGATCAAATTCAATTTTTTGTTCAAAAAAAAAAAATATGTATCACTGGTAAATCGACACGTGATGTCTACATGTATAAGTTTCCAACATAATATACTTTTGGTGTTAGTACTTGGTGGGTCATGTAAGATTATGTGTGGCAATTTAATGGTGAGAATGGAAGGAATTTGTATCGTTTTTGTCCTACGAGTGAACAGTTGAATTTCTTTTGGAAGTTTGAAGCATTGTGTTCTTCTTGCCGAAAAGGTGCAAAAGGTTGGGTTTTTTTGGTGACGTTTAAAAGTTTACATTATTTTTATCCTAGGTGTTAAAAGGTTGAATAAATTATTTTGCTCCCTTTTTTTTATAAACATTAAGTTACACTTTATTGTTCCAAATTATGAGATTTTGCAAACTCAACAAATCTCCTTAGCACGAAAGACAATGATCAAATCTCTCTCTCTTTCTCTAGCTTTTACTTTACCTCTTTTTAATGTTTTTTGTTTTTTTTTGGGTGAAAACCTCTTTTTAATGTTTGAGCATGAACAATCCTTTTTTATTTTTTTCCGATCTTATTAGGTACGATTTTAACTTACAAACTAGCTTTGTTTGTTATAATATATTATATTGTCATATATCAACTTTTAAAAAAAGCAACGATAAGATTATAAAGTGATTTAAAAAAAAAAAAAACTTCTAGCTGTAACATGACTGAAAAATCATCCTAAGATAACATAGAGCGGACCAATGATGACAAGAATTTTAGTCCCGGTAGCTTTTCTTTTTTCTGCAAAAAAAAAAAAAAAAAAAAAAAAGACTTAAGGCCATCCCAAGACGACGAGAGGTGGCCAAAGGCGATAAAATTCTGTTGCTTTAGAGTTTGCATAGGCAGCAAAAGGTTAGGATGCGAATAATAACCATTCTGATCAAAAATTAATTTCTAGAAGAAAAATATATTTTTCTATTTCTATTTTTGTATGAGTTTTTAAGCAAAAATTTATATTTGATAATGACGCAAAATTTCTATCCTCAAAATAAAATTTCGTTTGATAATGACATAAAATTTTTTCCTCCTGAGGAGAGATGGATGGCGGCGCCGGCGATAGGCCATGGATGGCGATGGAAACTAGTGACTGGCGGCGGCAAATGGTGGCCTATGGCGACGGGTGGGTGATTGACTAATAGAGAAGACGAGCGATAAGAAGAGTTTTTATTTCTCATTTATGTTCTAGAAATAAAAAAACTAAAATTTTTACTTCTTATTTCTATTCCAAACCTATTTTTGAATTAAAAATTTATGGCAGAAATAGAAAAATGAAATTGCATCACCAAACATATTTATATTTTTGAAACAAGTCTATAACAAAAAATTTATTATGAAATAGAAATAGAATGATTATTATATGTGTCCTTAATTTATCTTAGATCGACTAAAGGGTACGAAAATTACAAAAAAATTTCAAGCATGTCGGTAGTCATCTTTTTTTTTTTTAATTTTTTTATCCGGTCATTTCTAAGGATAAAAAAGTGACAATGAATAAATTTGGTTCTTAGCTTAATTTATTCTTACCTTACCAAAAAAAAAAAAAAAAAGTGACAATGAAATAGATTTGAAATATAAAGAAAAAGTAAAAAATCTATTTCTTTTTAATCAAGAATAAAAATGATAAAAAATTATTTTTGAACAGAAATTATCTTCAACAACAAAAAGGTAATTGAACGTGCCATTATGGGCTCGAAGCCTTTAGCAAAGTTGATAAAGCAACCGAAAAGGCGACTGGGGCTTTTCAGCATTCTCGGCATGCTGGGGGCTCATTAATGAACAATGTTATTTTGCCTTTGTTGCCCTCATAAATTTATTAAATTCCAACTTTGACCCTTTTGAAAACCCTAGAATTTCGTCGCCGCTCGCCTCTCCGTCTTCTCTCTAACAATGCGCCTCTGAAGATTTGCTCCTCTTCGAACCTCCTCTTTCTCTCTGATGTTGCGCCACTGAAGATTTGCTCTCCTCTTCGAACCTCCTCTTTCTCTCACTTCTTGGGGACTGGACGGATAGAGAGAGGTCCAAGTGCGAGAGAGAGCGTGGCGGAGAGAGTGAGACTCGAGAGCGAGAAGTTCTCTAGTGGATTGGCCTCGCTTGGACCCTCTCCGACGACCTCTGGCTGACGCCCTTGAGCACACGATCTTTCGCTCCCCAAATCTCCGCGTCGCTGGTGAGTTTCTTTACTTGGTTTGAACCTCCCTTGCCCAAGGATCTTGGCTCAAAGACACCAAGGCAGTAGACTGTAGCCCGATTTGTTACGAGCTGGCTCGCTTGCCGCTATCTCCGAGTCGGGTAGGGTACTCCGCGATTAGATGGTCGATTAAAGCTTAAAGTGTTGGCTCGAATTTGATTCTCTTTTTGTAATTGGATAGTATCTTTGGAACAAGGATGCATCCGTTAACTAGTTATAGAAGCATCTTATTGCAGACTGAGATCAGAACTGTTTTTTCTTTGGCTACAATTGATGAGTACTTTAGATAGATCACTTCAAGCATTATACTTTTGTGGTTGATCTTTCTCATCTTCCGACAGGAAGCAACCATGTCAATTGTCACAATGTTTTCCCTTTCATTTTGTGGTTTGTTGTTAGTCAATTGGAAGTGTTGAATGCCCTAGAGATGGACTTCACTATAAAATGTTCTTATTATGTCCGAGAGTTTCAAGAATTTACTAGCAATACAAATATATGGTAACTATCATTGAAAAGAAGCTCAACCAATCTGGTTTATCGATGATTGTGGCAAATCTTGGGTGGTAGAACTTCCTTAGCTTATTTTGCAATGTCTGGAAGCATTTTACCAATAATTTCATGGATTTTTATTAGCTCCATTGCCAGTGAAAAAAATGAGTAATATATTTATCATTCGATGATTGGCATATGGACGAATTTAGTTACATCATCATCTTAAAGTACACATGACTATCATCTAGAGGTGAATATTTAAAAACTTTCTTACACTGGCGGTGGAATCCTGACTTATTGTTGGATGATTGGCATATATAGAACGTATTTTAAATTATAATTTTCGCTATCATGACTTATTGTATATTGCAAAAATTTCGAGCCAAATATTAAATTCTACATGAACATTAGGGTTTTCAACAATTATGATTTGCAAGCGTTGTTGGCGAGTTAAGATAGTTTAATCCGCAAATGGAATTTTGATTGACATTTACTTGGATTTAAAAACACCTATCAAAGACCCCTTCCATTTCTCCCATAAATAGATGGGGAGGGAGTGACCTGGTGTCCAATGAGGTCGGCTTTTGATTTGCTCTGGCATGGTTCAAAGGCAGTGTTGGTGAAGACTTGATTTTTTTTTTCTTTTTCCTTTTGTGGTCTGATTTTATGTTGGTGTTGATTGGATGAATCCAGAACTTAACACGACATTGAACAAACTCAATTAAGCAAGGAAAGAAAAGCCGAGAACCACTCATTTGTGAAATTTTGTCTGTAAATTGCTGTTTGCTTTTCCAAGGAATGAAGATACTCTAGATGGAAATGAGGACAGCAAATGATGCTCGAAATATGTTATTGTTCCAAACCTTAATCTGTTTTTTGTTCATTGTGGAAAGTATTTATGTGTGATTTTGTGATGTTCATTGTTTTGATCCAAGCAAAGCTGAGACTTGATCTCCTTAAGCACATACACATGCTGATTTTAAGCTGTCTCGTGATAATTTCTTTTGAGTCCAAACTTGAGTTCGGGTTCTAAAAGCAGTTGATATTTTCCTCTCACTCCACGCTGTTTTGCTAAAAATGTTTAAATCGATGTCATGAGCATCTTTCTCTTATTTTGGCTAGCATACCAGTAAATCCAAGCATGCCATGTTCTGTTCTATATAGTGTTCATTTGGCAAACTGGTGGGTCAAAGTTTTAGTACGATTCGCGGCTACCCTAAATGTTTTTGCCGGCCCTCTTCTTTGTCCTGTGTCAGTCTATACCAGTTTGTCTATTGAGTTCCTTAAAATGCCATTGTTGAATAAATAGTATTTGGTAACTTACTGTATTTAAGTGCCCTACTTCTACATAAAATTTAGGTGGTTCCCATTCTCACATTGCTGGATTTTCCACTTGTTTTGGTGTTTATTATTCTAAATTAAATCATTTTTCAGCTCAGAATCCAGGTGCTCAACTCTCTTTTTTCTCACAACCGAAGTACTTGCCTCTCTCTTCGCTCAAAAGGTGTCGATTGTCCTACTTCGAACCCAGGTTCTTTCACTTTTATTTCTTATGTTTCTGTTCTTTTTTTCCCACTTATATATCCAGCTTGGTGTGCTCTTTCATGGGTTCATATGAATTGCATTTTAATTTATTGGTAGTGTCCCTTGCTTTGTGTTCATAGTTAACATCATATTTTTTCATTTTTCAAATATGTTTGTATTCATTTTATTAAAAGATGGCAAGTTCATCAAAAGAAAAAGCATATTGGAGTCCTGAAGATATAGAAACTTTTTGTCGATTGTGCATTGAATAAATTGAAAAAGGCAATCGTCCTGCAAGCAACAAAAGGGATGGATGAACGGATATAATTAACAAGTTTGAGGAGCTGAGGAGAAAAAAGTATAATAAAAATAAAATGAAGAGTAAGTGGAATAATTTAAAGGAAGAATGGAAAAAATGGAAGCAATTGGTTCAAAAGGAAATGTGACTAGAATGTGATTCAAGAAAGAAAACCATTGACTCGAGTGACAAATGGTGGGAGAGAAAAATTCAGGTGTTTATCTAATTTTTTGTTACTTTTTATTTTGTAAGTTCATCTTTTATAATATAATTCGTAAAAATATTTTGTTATAACAGGTCAATCTTAAGCTTAAAGTTTTTCGAACGAAAGGCATATATCCGAATATTGAAGCTTTGTTGGATCAAATGTTCTAGGGTACAGTTGTTAGTGGAAGTATTACCTGAAATCCTGCACAAGGTTTATGCAATAATGAGAACATTGAGACCACACAAGCTAATATTAGTGATTGTGCAGGATCTACTGATGATACTTTAGAGGGTGATGTAGGTGAAGCAAATGTCCAACCAAGTCAAAGTAAGAGCTATAAAAGAATGATAGAAAGTTCAACAAAACAAGCTCGAGGAAAGAGAGGAAAAAAATTGGGACCCATTAAGTCGATCCGTACAGGATTGGACTTTTCCTTTCAAGACCCGTTTAAGTTGTTTACTTGAACCTCCCTCATCCATATCAAACCTAATTTCATAGTAAATTTGAGTGAAATATGTCAAGAACTCCATTTGCCACCGGACCATATATGAATTATGCTCCCATGCAAATTCAAACGAAGGTGGGTGATGACTTCATTTGTAAGCATCGACGAAAGGTACTTTAGGAGTCTGTATCCATCCTTTCATCGCGTCCTTCATGTAAACTACTCTGCCATTTCCACCTCTTTTCCAAATCCTTGCACACGCCTTTCTTCCCTGCCGACCATAGATAGACTTTTCAATGCGTCTTATTGCACTCGACAACGTCAATTACTTGGAAAGTTCAAAAGAGAGACAATGCAACTCCTAAGACACGGTAGATTGAGAGTTCTTATGGCCCACTATAAGCTCTAGCGTCCAAAAGAGATGCGACCAATTGCTTGGAAAGTTCAAAGAAGAGCGAATGCAATTCCTATGTGCCGGTGGACTGAGACTTGCTTGACCAACTATTTAATTCCCCAAATAAAAGAGACACCGCTCGATCGGAAGGTGAACACTAATGCGATTTTTGCAACCCCCGCCACCTCCCCCCCCCCCCCCCTTTCCCAGCATTGTTTCTCTGATCCGCTCACCTTATCATGTCGCATGACCCATCAACCACTCATCAAACCATCAGGATCACCATCTTGCAGTGCATCATCTGGGCGTCCTTCACCTCTGCCACGGCCCTCATACAGCTGCCGTGGGAGTTCGTTGACGGCAACCCAATCCCGGCCTTGTTCCTCAAGGGTGGCCGGTCCTCCTCGACCTTCCAAGGCTTCGTCCTCTCCCTCATGGCCGCCTTCGCCGGGGCTTATTCCTCCCTCACGGTTCACCACATACCCCGGATCGCTAGTGCTTGCTGCTACTTGTCAGTGATTTCCATGACGTCCGCGGCCGTGTTCTTCTCCGTCTTGGCTGTGTCCCAGGTCCACTCCCCGGGGGCCGATGGTGTTGAAGGAATTAATGTAGCTGAGCAATGATTGTTTATATTTCAAGCCTATGAGACCCGCGTTGGCATTACACTTATTACAGTCGCATCTTGTTTTTTTTTTTTTTTTTTTTTTTTTGGGGGGGGGGGGGGGGACAACCCACAGCGTATGATGCATAAACTGGGCCACCCAAAGATCAATATGTGGAACGCTCCTCAAACCCACGAACATGTTAAGTTTAGGTTTTCGAGTTAAAGACAATCCTGATTCAAAGTAATTTATATGTAATTGATGAGATTGGAACGGATACCTTTAAAGCCCGAGCTACATTTTTTTATGTCAAATTTGCAAAGTCTACATGTGATACATTCAAATATCTCTTTGCTCGAAGAAATATGTGCAACCGTCCAAATAGAAAGTCCCATCATCGATGGTTATCCACTAAACTTCTCCTGTTGCCCTCCGCCAACATTTCTTTTCTTTTTCTTTTTTTTTTGTTGAAAGAAATCTGCCATTCATATATTAGAATGATACTCGAGAGGTACATGGATAGCTTTCAAGTCTAGTAAATTTCAAATAACTGCAGAACAAATCAAAAGCCGGAAAGCAATTAACATTGCACAGCTTCCAACTAAAAGGCAAATTTTCATCCCTCAAGAGCAAATCTGAAACTGCAAACGATCAACTGATCACTTGATTTAGAACACACACCGAGATCTTCCACTCCATTTGCAACAGTTTGTGATGGTGTCAAGGTTCAATGTTCTCATGACCATGACCATGTAGAGATGCCAATATCAAAATGTTGAAAAAACATAGATCAAATTTCTGTGAGAAGCTCCCTAATCCATATCTACCTCTAGTTCAAGAGAGTAAAACTCCCGAAATTTGACCTAAATCTAAATCAGGAAAGGCGAGTGGCCCCAGGAGAGGATGTTTGTAAAAAGTGGCCTCGCCAACTAGTTGAAAGTATGGTTTCAAGCTTCATTTCATTTGTAAGGAGATTTAATCTCTATCGAGACTAGAAGTCGACCTACTTAATGTCGTATACCTAGGATCGGCCTGCCTTTCTCATCTTCATGAAGACTAAAATAAAAGCCACAAAGGTTACAACACCACAAACCCATCCAATGCCTATAGACAATTTGCTCAAGAACATGCTCATCATGAGGAAAAACCCCAAGGCGGCGGAAGCGGACCCCGCTTTCTCAAAGACCATTGCCATCTCCGTGGACAATAGTTCGCGCATCAAAACCCCGACCAAGGAAGCAGCGAACCCTGCCACCACCGTGACCTCGGAGAAGTTCAGGAGAAAGGAAAGAAGCTTCGAGTGGCGTAAAATATCCCTGTCGGCGGAGGACGAGAAGTGGAAGACCATGAAAGCCCCCATTGCTTGGTAAGTCAGTCCAAGGAACACCTTCCCTAGACTCACCGGCGGAAGCCTCCTCCTTTCTGCCTCGTCATCATCAGCTGCTTGTATGAACTCCATGTCAACGGTGTGATAGTCGAGTAGGGTTTCCAAAGGTGGATTCGTGCAGAGCCTCATGCGGCGGATGCGGATAACGTGGTGCTGCGGAGGAGGGATCTGATCGAAACCTTGGATAGGGTTGCTATCAGAGAGAGGAGATTGGACTGCATTTCGATCAGAGGGGGCAAACGGGACTGCATCAGGATCAGAGAGAGCTGACGGCTTGTCTTTCTCGGTCTCAGCCTGGGGCGCTGGTGCAGGATCATCATCGTCCACCTGAGAAGAAGAGGGATCAGCTGGCTGCTCAACGGCCGCCAGGATGACAAGAAGAGCGAGGATATGTAAATTTGGGAGCATTTGTTTTGGGAGCATGTGAGACCGGCGTGCTGAAGCGGTAGTGGAGCTTCGACTCTTATAGAAGAAGTTCGTTCGTTTTATAGATATTTAGAAACTTCTAACATTTCACATGAATTTCCGAGGAAAGGAGGTTGAAATGTGATCTGGGTTGGTTCCGAGAATGTTGAGTGAGCTTTCCTAATTCGACGTACGAAGACAGAACAATAACGAAAAAGAGGGATCTTATTTAGGCGCTCTTCTTTTTTGCAATCTTATCTGAATACTGCATTTACTTAGCCTCCTTATTAACAGAAAGTGGATTTCAATCTAGATTAAGCGCTTATCTCAAAACAAGACAAAAACTTTACTTAGTACTTTTTTTTTTTTGTCAAATTCCCTGAAGAAAATATTTTTTTCACGACTCCATAGGTTTTCAATGATCTTTCGTTTTTGAGGTGTTAGGCGAAATAAGTCCTACATTGGGGGGATGTTGTGTAATATGGACTAAGTTGGGTGAGTCCACACGAATAAGCTAATGGTGCAACGCTAAACTCTGGCTTTCTCTTGGTTTCTGCCGTGAGAACATGGGGAAAGAGGAGGCAAATACAGGAGAACTTCAAGGAACGTGAAGAGAGTTGCCATTGATCTTTTGGTGTGGTAGTCTTTTGGTTCTGCATTAGGGCACGCGGTTCTTTTTTGCTTGTCTGAAGGGTCCGTAGTAACTCCGTCTCTCTCCCTCCCTCCCTTTCGTCGTCGAGAAGCCCCTGTGAAGCTCTCCCAGAAGCATCGTTGCAGTTTTCACTGGTTGGTTTGCTTTCAAATGGGTCTGGCTATATATGTGTATATATATATATATTTATTTCCCTTCATATTTAATTTATTAGTTGTATTCTCTCTCTCTCCCCGCGTTGAGACACAAGCAATGGCACATAACACCAAAAACTACGCGTTGCTTTTCTGTAGTGAAGGCCCGAATTTGCAGATTGAGATAGATGAGCCACGAACTTTCCGGGTACTTTAAATACGAATTTGCAGATTGATCCTTTTCTTCTTTTGCAAGATATCTATGCGTTTACTTAATCATAAAACCGTTCAACGTCTTTTAGATTTTATGTTGACATTATTGTACAATAGATTATGGAGAAAAGTACCAAAAAACTCATAAACCTGTTATATTGATACAAATTCAGTCATAAACCTTTTAATTAGACCAAATCAATCCTAAATATTTTCACATCGGTACTAGTTTAGTCAATTTGGCTAATTTTGACTGGCCAGCACTGATGTGGATGTCGACCATCTGGCCAAACTGACATGGCAATTTTTTAAATCTTTTTTTTATCTTTTTCCTTTTTTTTTTTATCTTTTTTTTTTTATCTTCTTCCTTCTTGGATCCCCGTAGTGGCTGGTAAGGCTTGGAGACCACAAGCGATGTGGCTTCACCTAGATTTGGGCGAGGCTTGCGTCGCCATGGCCTTGTCGTAGGTGAAGGTAGCCTCGCCGCGAAGCCACCTCGTCCGCAACCCTAGGAAGGCCGAGCAAGGCTGCCGACAAGGGTTTTGCAACCCTCATCAAAGCCTCATTGGCCACTGTAAGTAGAAGAAGCCCAAGGAGGAAGAAGAAAAAAAGAAAAAGGAAAACCATACGGGTAGTGTATCAGCTTGTCAAAATTGGCCGAAATGACTAAATTGGTCAATCAAAAAGCTTATGACTGCTTAGATACCAATGCCAGACTTTTTTGGTACTTTTCCAATATATTTTGGCATATCATGGCAGTAAAAGTTGGAAAATAAAAGAAGTGTTCATAAAACAAGAATTTTGTTGAAAACAAAAACATGTTTGGAGTTAAATCCAAAAATGAAAATTTCCTAATTTAAATAGGTTTCTAAAAAGAGGCTTCTTATTTTAAATCCAATTATTGTCTATATAAGAAGTGGGTTTTCCTTATGCAGAAAATCCAAGAGGTGACTTCCTGTGAATTACACCTTGAAGTAATCCAAAAGTGTTTGAACAATGAAAATTATGTGGGTGATATTTTGTGTAATTCTTTTTATGAGAACGAGTACTTCTTTTGTGAAGATTTAGGTGCTAAATACCATGAACTATTGGGTGTAATTGAGGGCTAGTAAACATTAAAAGTGTTTGAATAGTTGGAATGTGGTTGTAATATCTGTGTCATTTTATCTATAGTGAAATTCGGTGCTACTCTCCATGTGAATATAGATCACATCAACCAAACCATATAAATTTCGTGTTAGTCACTATCCTCCTTTATTTATATTATTGTCGATTATTTGTAGTCGCAACAATCAATATCATAGCCATACTCACCTGAGTTTAAGCTAATTGATGGTGATAGAATAAGGAAAAGTAAAAATTGATAGATTTGATGAGAAATAATTGGTTTTTAGAAAATATATGTACTAGAGAAATCTACACTTGCCCTTGTCAAGGAGGAAGCATAAGGCAATGAAGCATGCTAATTGGAATTTGATTGATAAACAAGCGTTGGTATTATTTGGCTGATGTTGGCTTGTAATGTTTTGCTTCATATTATGGAAGAGAAGATCACTGTGGGTTTAATAAATGCCTTATCAAACTTGTATTAAAAGCCATTTGCAATCAACAAGGTCTACTTGATGTGACTTCTATTTAACTTAAAAATGAGCAAAGGTATGTCGATTATTAAGCATATTAATGAATTCAATGTGATTGTTAGTTAAATGAGTTCAATTGATATAAACTTTGAGGATGAGATATGTGCATTGATTCTATTATCCTCGTTACTTTATAGTTGGAATATTACGGGAGAATTACCAAAAAAGTCATAAACCTATTGCAATTGTGCCAATTCAGTCATAAATTTTTTTTTTGGACAATTTAGTCATAAACCTTTTACAGTTGTGTCAATTAAGTCCATCCAGCCAAAATTGGCCGGCCGGCGCTGACATGGATCAGCAAACGCGACGTTGCATTTTTAATTTTTTTTTTAATTTTTTTTTTCGAATTTTTAATATTTTTTGGAATTTTTTAATTTTTTTTTTCCATCGTCTTCTTCGCCTCGGCTTTGCCGGGCGCCGCCGAGGCAAGGGCTGGCGAGGTCAGCCTCATCGGCAATTGGCGAGGGCGAGGCCCTGCCAAATCCGGCGAGCTCGGCCCTTGCCAGATTCGGCAGGGCCTCGCCCAGCCAAGGCGAGGGGTCGACCTCGCCAATGGACCTCGCCAATGGCCGGCGAGGCTCCTCGCCCGCTGTCCACAATGCGGCGGCGATTGGAAGCTGCGAGCTCGCTCGCACTCCGGAGGTGCAATCGCAAGGCACGAATTGAGGCGGACAGAGAGAACGGTTCCAAGCGAGCGCTCGCAACTTCAAACGAGAGATAGAGAGAGGGATAGCCACTCGTAGATACTCCCGTTGAGGAGGTCGCCTCACCGGCCACTGGCGAGTTCGACCCTCGCCTTGGCTGGGTGAGGCCCTGCCGGATCTGGCGAGGGCCGAGCTCGCTGGATCTGGTGGGGCCTCACCCTCGCCAGTGGCCGGCGAGGCTGACCTCACCAGATCTGGCGGGGCCTCTCCCTCGTCGGCCCTTGCCTCCGGCCGGCAGGGGTGAGCCTCGCCATTGGCCGGCGAGGCTGACCTCGCCGGCCCTCGCCTCCAGCCGGTGCTGGTTGGCCAGGAGGCAAAAAGGATGATGGAAAAAAAAAGAAAAAATTCCAAAAAAAATATTAAAATTTCGAAAAAAAAAATTAAAATGCCATGTCAGTGTTCGCCAGTCCACGTCAGCGCTGGCTAGCCAATTTTGGCCAGATGGATTGAATTGACACAATTGTAAAATGTTTAAGACTAAATTGGCCAAAAAAAAAAGTTTAGGACTAAATTGGCACAATTGCAATAGGTTTAGGACTTTTTTGGTAATTCTCCCCATTCTTCTAGGTTAAAAAGCTTGATGTTCGATGAAATTTGCAATTTGACTCTGAGTGAGGACATCCATAAAGAGAATCATGTGAATTTGTGCATGCTCATTTAGTAGGTGAAGGAAGATGAAGCACTAGTACTCGTGTTAGTAGAAGTAATGCAAGTCTGAATAGAGGTGGTCAATGTGACATCTTGATTTTCAACCCTATTTTGATTTAAATGAAATGGGTTTTTCATCGACACATCTATGGTCTTTTTCTCTGAACTGATTACTCACGAGATAACTAATTTATCTGGTGAAGCCGTTAAGGGATATAAATGCGATCGACTTGAGAATTCGACCAGAAATCAATTACTTGACCGTGCTAATCGACAATGGTCAATACGGCATCGTTAAAATTGATTAGAGAGCGAAGATAGGTCGATTCAACATAAGCATGTATTTAAATTGTGGGTGATTCCACTTGATTGAATTTCATGTCGAGCGGCACTAAATCGATTTTTCTGTCGATTTTGTATCCGATGCCCATAATTGAAATCTTGAGATTTTTATGACAATCGAGAGTCACTTATGAGTTAAAAATGCACAATGTGGATCGAAAATAATTGACCACGAGTCAAACACACTAAAAATTCCTAAAAGCTACTGGATAGGTTAGGTCACGCTAAAATCGCGTTCGATTGAAATCAACCACGAAATTGAATCTGGTTTCAAGAATTGAAAGTTTTGACGTGTCACGATTTAGTTTTAAGACGTTGACTCATCCTTTGAAAAAATTTTAGCGAGCCTGGATTTTCAGCGAAAAATCAAAATTGGACAATTTAAATTCAAGAAATTCAGAGGGGCAAGATTGAGTGGATTTTTTTACCTCCAAAGTGAGCTAATTGGTGAAGGGAATACAAGAATTTGTGTGGGCTACTACCATGGAATGTGTGGCCATTAAATTGAGGTTATTTGGTGTGAAATTGAGTTGATTTGGTGTGGGAAATTTATGAAATTCATAGAGCCATGGGGGCTGCAACATTTGGACTCCATCCTTGGCTTGTTGGGGAAGATTGGGAGGGCAAATGACTGCTGGATATGGTTGAAGCTTGTGGGGCCTTGCACTTGAGTTTTTGGGATATTTTCCCTTGACTTTGAGGCTTCTTGTCCCCCTTCCACCACCAGCAGCTCCTTCTTCTTCCTTAGCTTCTTCTTCATTTTTCATTAACTGAAATCTCCATTTCCAAAGCAGCAAAACAGCCACAGCCCCTCTATCCTTGTTGCTTCGTCCGCCAACCCTTGCACCGTTGTCCGTGCACCACCGCCTGTTTATGTCCAAGCCCGAAGTCACGAGCTAGGCCACCTATGAGGCCATCCCTGTCCGTGACTCCAGCTCGCTCGTGCCAACCCTACCATCCCTGCTATTCCATCGAGCCGCCAGCCCCTCGCTGCCCTGCTCGTCCCACCATGTCTAGCTCCCTCTGCCGAACCAACTAGCCCAAGCCAAGCTCGTTCTAGCCTTTCGGCTCCCTTGGACCAGCCCAAAATAGAAGCAAATCTCGGCTTTGGGCTGAGAGCTTTGTGGGCTGTTTTCAGATCCTTTCAAGCCTCCTTTGGTGTCACCATAGGCTCGAGTCTTGCTTGCCTTTGCATCGCCGTCGCCATAAACTTGTCGGCTCATTAAACTGGTGAGTTTACCTCCTAATCTCTAATTATGGTGTTGATTACATTTAAAGGTGGATTTGTGGCTAATTAGTAGATTAGTTTAGGCCTAGGTAGGATTAAGGGTCAATTTAGTTAGTGTAATTAGTTATTTAGTTAATTTGTTAGGTTAATTAGGTGGTCAGATAGATTAGTGGATTAGCTTAATTAGGGTAATGTATTTATCCTAAGCTAGGTCAGTTAATTAGTCCAATTAGATGGTTAGATTAGTGTAGGCAGGTTAATTAGTGATTTAATTTAATTATTTTTAATTTATTTAATTATTTATTAATTAGCAGAAATTATACCGGGATAGTCGAGTGTCAGAATTTCGTGCTAATTATCGTGTTGTAGTTGGTTTGTGCAATTGAGTGCTAATTTATGCAATTAGATGCTAATTGATGATTTTTGATTTATTATTTCAAAAATATGGAATTTTGGTATTTAATTAGAAAAATACCGGGTGTCGATTTTTAACACCGAAAAGGTTTTAAGTATTCTATAAAATCATGAAATTTTAAAATGAGAGAATGACACACTTTATGGTTCATTTTGACCGTGTGTCCACGCACACCTATTTTACCGAGTGTTTTTAATATGAAGAAAAATGTTAAGCACATTATTTAAATTGAGGCATTTGAGTGCAAAGCATGATGTCCTTGACCGAGATTGAATGTGCGTGTGATCGCTATTGGAACTCGTCACGAGCGTTTATTCCGGACGATGCTCCTTCGGAAATGCCCCATATCAACGGATGCCAATCGTAGTGGAGGCTAAGGCGATGCTCCTTCGAGAATGTCGTCTAGAGGTAGACGTTGCTGTGCTCGATGGGCCGAGACGACGCCTGGTTATATAGAATGATCGCTGACTGTTGAGTTGGCTGTGGCCGTTGGGTCGTAACTAATTAAAACACACATGGGTGATTGATATAACCGTGCCTGATTATGAGACAAAATTGTGTGGCACGGAATGGGATGCGTTATAACAATTTAGCCTTATAATCGGGACCCCTGTGATTGATTGAGTTATGAATTGAAGGGTTCCAATTATTGAGTGCATTACTGCATACATATGTTATATGAGTTGTACTAACGTGTAGGAAGGTGTTGAGGCGAGGTAAGTCTTATTTGATGGGTGCTTAGGCCGCCTCTAGGTGAATTTTCCTCATAATCGGGGTTTAAAGTGTAGACTTGCTAAGACATTGTCTCACCCCGTCATGGTTTACATTTTTGCAGGTCCTTAGATGGAGGTGCACCCAATTCGTTTTGGGTGGCCGCAAGAGGCCGAGACCTAGCATACCATCTTCCCTGTCCCTTGGAATCCTTGGCCCCGCAAGCTCGTCGTGACCATAATCTGGGTCAATAAGGGCCAACCTCAGTTGGTACCTCATTGATTCAAAGCATGGTTTCATCACGAGCCTGACGAGGTTCAGGAGGGCCCCTTGGATGGTTTCGACAAACTTGCTGTCGAGGGTGAGGGTGATGTGATACTCGACCCCATATTCAATGTCGATATTATAGCTGATATTGAGGCAAACCAGTTGCCCTAGGGCGAGGAGCTTGCAATAGAAGAGGTAGCTAACCTGCTAGACATCAAATTATTGACGATGTCATAGTGGACTCGGATCCCAAGTAGGAGGGTCCAGGGAAGGGTTAGCTTAGTAGTCCTTTTTGGATCTTGACCTCCTGTACATAACTTTATAGGGCTAATCAGGTTTGTTTATAAAATATGTCTTGTGTTAATTGACTGTCATGCTTTTCTATATCATGTTTGTTTGTTGTCTGGAAATTGTTTAATTCGCTTCTACTTGTGCAATAAAATGAATGGATAGGCGACGTATCCTGAGAACGTCACAATTTGTTCGACCATTGAAAGATGTGCGCATGCTCGAGGATCAGAGCGTGATAATCAATCTAGGATTGGTTGTGTTTTATGTTGAAATTGTGGTAAGAAGCATTTTAAAAGGGATTGCTTTAAGCTGACAAAAGATATGGGTAGGGAATTAAAGTGGTATCTGCAGATGATGTTGTAGCTATAAGTGACTGTAATTTGAATAATGCTTATTATGTCATGCTTATCACCGATGATTCATCATTTGACTGATGGTTTCCAGTTATTCATTTCATGCTATACCAATTAGGAATTGACTTATTACTTATTGGTGCACGAATAGTGGTAAAGTGCAGTTAATGAATAAGACTGAGTAGAAAGTTGTAGATATTGGCAAAGTCGGAATCAAAATACATGATGGCATCGTGAGGACATTGATTGGAGTAAGACATTTTTCATAATTGAAGAAAACCTTATTTTCTTAAGTAACTAGATTCAATGGGTGTTGATATGCTTTAAAATGTGTAGTTTTGAAGGTTGTTCGAGATGCTTTAATGATAATGAGAGGAATCACGCATTGTGGCTTGTATGGACTTCAAAATAAGATAGTAATGAATTTCACCATGGAGATGTCAAATGATTTGTTTGAGAGTCTAAATTGTGGCATATATGTTTGGAACATTTTAACAATAGAAACCTAAAGTATCTAGACGAAATGAATTTGTTGTGTGGTTATGTGGCTGATAAACTAAATGTATATATGGATAACAACTAAAAAGTGCAGTTCAGTATGACTCTCCAAAAAATCACGGAGATTGCAAAGTTGATTTACTTGGAAATTCGTAAGCTGCCATGATTTCCTTAAAGGAAGAATGCTAGATTTATGCTAATAGTTGCTAATGATTAATTGAGGAAGGCTAGAGTTTTTGTGTTGTGACACAAGTTTACCGTTGTTATCAAGATCAGGTAATTTAGAGTTTGATAAAAAATGAGACTTGTAAGACCATTAAGCATATGCAGATTGATAGTAGCATAGAGTTTTGCTAAGAGCTATTAAACAAATTATGTATGAAGGAAAGCATAATAAGACACCATAATAATGTCTGTGAACCATGACAGATTTCAAAGTTGATAAGCAGAATATTAATAAAGATGGCCCATAAAATGCTATCTAATGCTGGTATGGCTAGAACATTTCTTATGGATACATTTAATGTGGTGAGCTATCTAATTAATAGGTTCACGTCGATTGCGATTGGATGTTGGACTACCGAAGAAGTATGTTCACATGACATTGCTGAAAAAACTATTCTTAGAATATATGATTGCATGTGTTGTGTTCGGTGAATGATGGTAAGATTAATGCGAGGGTAGGAAAGTATATATTTTTAGGCTATGCATAAGAGGTTACGGTTGGTGGTGTCCGAAATTAAATTCACATATAATCAACAAAGAAGTTGTGTTTGACGAGTCTCCAACATTTCTAGGTAGGAGTGCTTGTGGTAGGGTTCATACGGATTTAAACAATGTTTGGCTCAAGGTGAAGTTCCAACTAGAAACTTCTAAGGTGGTAAGTATTAACAGAGTGACTGACATGAATGGTACTTACAATGAAGTGGAGCATCTAAAGCCAATGGTTGTTGTAACTGTTGAGTTTGACAATATGCATGTTCGACCTCTTAACATATATGAATGCAACAATAGTATTGTTGTATCAATGTGGTTGAGATTATAGTGTCGAAAAATTCTTCTGAAGTAGCTAAAGTACAGATCGAATTATTTATTGATGAGGTCTGAAATTATAGTGAAGTTTAAGTGAGCTTTGAAGATCTTTATAGTGGTCGAGGCCCTGAGGGACCATAGGAGAATAGTAGCAAAGCAAAGTGACTATGACTTGGCTCAACTGTTTAGCTAGGGTGAAAACTATTGAGAATATTTCTTGAGTTTAAGCTAAAAAAGAAAGCTTTCCTAATTCAACTAGGTTTTTGTAATTTGAGTTGGATTATACTTTAAGTGGTTTCCCAGTTTGAATAAGTTCCCTAATCTAAGGTCTCCACTTTTGAATGACTTATAAATGTAATTGTAATCTTCGTTGTATTGTTTAATTTATGATGTACATCAATGATGCTCACCTTGATGTCTATTACTTAGATTGAGCCATGTAAATTTAGTGTCTGATTCATTTCTTTGTTCGGTTTATTATATTGTTCGATTGCCTGCTTTTCATAATACAACTAATATTATCATTTTCAATTTTTCAATAAGGAAAGTAAATTCATCATTCCTAAGACAACCACATCACCCTATTGCTATTGTAATCACATTTTATTTTGATAAATAGATTCAATGTTGCAATATATATATAGCAATTGGAATACAAATTAAAAATTATTATTCAAATCATCTAATATCAATATATTATTTCAGTAAATAATAAAATATTTAATAGTACATTTAAAACTATGAATATAATTAGTAAAGTGTGAAATTAGAAAAAAAAATCAAAAATATTAAATTAATCCTCTTCTTCACTTTCTAATTCCACTTAGATTAATATATTCTTTAATATTTTTCCAAAGATAATAACTATTTTTTTGAATAAAAAAAATCATAATTATAAATTCCTCGAGAAACCACATTGCCAATTTACTATTTACCTCCCTTTCATCTTAATATATAGAATGTGACAATGTGACAATGTGATAAATATAGTGTGGAAAAACATGTGTAATGTAGTGAAGTTGTATGGGAATAGAAAAGCAACAGCAACAGCAACAGCGACGATAATAATGATGATTTACAAAATTCATCATCATACTATTAGAGGTGAGCAGTTCATGGTTCCGATTCAGTTCCGTCTAAAACTTGGAATTTACCCACGGGTATAGATTCCTCATTTTTTGAAACTTGGAACCTACCCGTCAGATTCAAGAACTTGGAACATATCCCGTCACAGGTTCCAGGGTTGGTTTTAGGTTCCAACAACTTTTTTTTTTTTTTTTTCATTTTTAGATTTGAACTATAACGAAGAATGAAAGAGACAAACCAAAGCTTCTATGTCCATAAATTGCCAAAAATAGTTCCTTGGGAGCAGAAGCATCAAAAAAAAAAAAAAAAAAAAGCACATTTCTTAAAAGACAGAAAGAAATGAATTTCAAGCCTTTGCATGTGTAATCCAGTGAAACTCATCATCAAAATCCGACAATCATCTACAACAAAGCAACGTGATATGAAACTTCTTAAAAGATAGAAAGAAATGAATTTCAGTGCTAATGGCATAGTAAAATATACAAAGTCAAACAGTTACAAGTAACAAAACAAGTAATAGGCATTATTGCATAAAAGAGAACAATGTTCATAAGGACAAAGTAGAATGTTCAGTAACCATAGAGGTAGATGTTGAATTTGAAGTTATATCATCTCCCAAAAAGAAATGCTACATCATGTATGCTTCTCAGTTCTCAGGAAAATGAAAATAAAGAACTTCATGGCAGAGATGGCATGGGCAGGTAAATATATTTATCTTGCATGACTCCTGCTCCTAAAGAAATGAAATAAAATCCAAGAACTTCATCAATATCTGCTACAGCAGAAATGTGAAAACAAGATGGGCCTGCAAGTCTCAATTTTTCTCAATAATGTAGAGTCGTAGATGTTAGTGATGAAAAAGCAGTTCAAAGCATGGAATATAACCTTAATTGCAACATCCTCTCCAGTATCACGTAATGTAGCTCTACAAACTTGACCTAAGCTAGTAGCTGCTATCGTCCGAGATGAAATTTTGCTGAACACAGCTTCAAGAGGCCGCCCCAACTCCTCCTCTATGATGTTGAAGCAACCTAATTGTCATATTGATAAGATTCATATCCTATAACATCCAAGATAGTGTGAAAAAGCTTATTAAACTCTTAAATTAGAATGCTTATTTCTCTGTTAAATTATGCCATTCACCTGATTTGGGAAGCAAGGAACATCGTCTTGTAGAATGCAGAGTTCATTCATGTAGTCTTCTCTAATAATATCTGGTCTGTTTGCAAGAACCTGTCAACAATGGAACAAAAATTCAGGGAAAAAGGGGATCAGACCACCAAACACGTACGCATTATCAAGAACATATTTTGCAGCAGAAATACAACGGACCAACCTTGGCAAATCTTCACCTTTTACTTTTTTCTGGAATTGAACCATCATTGTCCCTGGATTTTCCTTTTAAATACCGTCTTTGACCACGAATTGAAGACTGGGATTGATTGTCATCATCCACCTGCGACCACAGCACTTATCATAAAGCAAAACCAAAGTGTTGAACTTCAAAATGGAATAAAGAAATTTAATGAGAATCCCACAAATCCAAAACAGCCATACAATCAGAACCATTAGTTCTCCATAGGCCACAACCGTTGTGATAAAGCATTTTAACTGGAACTTGGAAGTATGATATTCAGCTTAAAAGCCAAAAAAACATAATATTCTACCCAGTTGGTGGGACACGATAAGACTTTCTTTTCTTAAGATCATCAAGTTCTGCAAATTACCTGTTGAGGGCGACCGAGCGAGTAGCATTGGGGGCGGCTGTGCGAGCAGTGAGCGGCCTCCACCGAGGGGACGAGCGGCGTCCACTGGCGGTGTCAACGACAAGTGGCTGAGCAGCGAGGCAAGTGAGGGGTGATGGCGTCAAAGGAGCAAGAGGCAAGGGCGCGACGAGTGTGGGGCAACTGGCGTCCAATGGCAGCATCAAGGGTTAGGGTGTTCGGCGGCGGCGTTGAGGGCGAGCGGCGTCGGCAATGGGCAAAGGCAGAGAACGGGAGAGACTTAGAGATTTGGGGCAGTGGCGAGGGTTAGGGCAAGCGGCGTTGGCAACTGGTGTCTAGTGGCGACGTCGAGGGTTAAGGCGTTTGGCGACGGCGTCGAGGGCGAGCGGCGTAGTGAAAGTGTGAATGAAAGGTAATTGATTTGGGGCATTTCTTATTTGGGGCTTCTTTTGGAGCCTTAACCGGTTCCCAAAAAAAAGGAACCGGGAAATGGAACCAGTCCCTTTAGAATTGGGAACTGAATTGGACCCTCCGGTGCAGTTCTCCGATTCTTGGTTCTACCCGGGAACCGCGCTCACCCCTACATTCTACTACTCAAATTTTGAACATGTATAACATTTGATTACAATTGGACCCTTCAAACTTATCATTGACAATAATTTAAGGATAAAATTCAATTTTTTGTTCAAAAAAAGAAAAAAAGAATATGCATCACTAGTAAATCGACACGTTTTGCCTTCGTGTATAAGTTTCTAACATAATACACTTTTGGTGCTAGTACTTGGCGAGTCATATAAGGTTATATGTGGTGATTTAATGGTGAGAATGGAAGGAATTTATATCGTTTTTGTCCTGCGAGTGAACAGTTGAATTTCCTTTGGAAGTTTGAAGCATTGTGTTCTTCTTGCCCAAGGTGCAAAACGTTGGGTGTTTTTTTGGTAACGTTTGAAAGGTTACATAATTTTTATCTTAGGTGTTAAAGGCTGTATAAATTCCTTTGCTCCCTTTTTTCATAAACATAAGTTACACTTTATTGTTCCGAATTATGAGATTTTGCAAACTCAAAAAATCTCCTCGGCACGAAAGACAATGATCAAATCTCTCTCTTTCTCTAGCTTTTACTTTACCTCTTTTTAATGTTTGAGCATGAACAATCCTTTTTTATTTTTTCCCGATCTTATTAGATACGATTTTAACTTATAAACTAGCTTTGTTTGTTATAATATATTATATTGTCATATATCAACTTTAAAAAAAGCAACGATAAGATTATAAAGTGAATTATTATTTTTTTGAAAACTTCTTGCTATAACATGACTGAAAAATCACCCTAAGATAACATAAAGCGGACCAATGATGACAAGAATTTTAGTCGCGGTAGCTTCTCTTTTCTGCAAAAGATTAAAAAAGAAAAGAAAAGAAGACTTAAGGCCATCCCACAACGACGAGAGGTGGCCAAAGGCGATAAGATTTCGTCACTTTAGAGTTTGCAAAGGCAACAAAAGTTTAAGGCACAAATGATAACATTCTAGTCAAAAATTAATTTCCAAAGAGAAATATATTTTTCTTTTTCTTTTTCTATTTCTAGATGAATTTTTAAGTAAAAATTCATATTTGATAACGACAGAAAATTTATCCTGCTCGAGGGGCAATGGATGGTGAAGACCGGCATGCCGCAAAAGGCGGCGGCAACTGGCAATTGGCGGCGACGAATGATGGCCTATGGTGAGGGGTGGGTGGTCAACTAATAGAGAAGACAAGCAACAAAAAGAGTTTTTATTTTTCATATCTATTATAAAAAAAAAAAAAGTAATCTTTTTTACTTCTTAATTCTATTTCAAACCTATTTTTGGATTAAAAATTTATTTAAAAAATAGAAAAATGAAATTATGTCACTAAACGTATTTTATATTCTCGAAACAAATTTGTTCTAAATCAGAAATAGATTGGTTGTCATATACGTCCTTAGTTACTTTAGAGTTACCGAAGGATACGAAAATTACAAAAGAATTTAAAGCCTGTTCGGTAATTTTTCTTTTTTTTTAGTGGCTATGAAATAGATTTGAAATGTAAACAAAAGCAAAAAAAAAAGAAAAATCTACTTTATTATCCAGAATAAAAATGATAAAAATGATTTTTGAATGAAAATTATTTTCAAGAACAAAAAGCTCATCGAACGTATCATTGTAAGCTTGTAGCCTTTACTCTTTAGCAAAGGCGATAAAGCAAACGGAAAGGCGACTGAACATGGACCTACGGCGACAAAAATTTCTGTCGCTTTTGGTCAATTTTTGTGCTGAAATTGTCTAGTGCTCTCTCTCTCTCTCTCTCTCTCTACGTGAGAGACGTGTTGACGTGGCCATCGTCGTCTTCCTACACCAGCTTTCTTAAACTCATATTTTTTTATTTTTTATTTTTTCCCCTTTCCAGCAATACCATTTCGATTATAAATAACATCCATACGGGAATGGTCTTCTCATTTCAAGACCCGCTTTAACCTGTTTAGTCGAAGCTTCCTTATCCGAATGACCAACCTAATTTCGCAGTAAATTCGAGCGAAATATGAAAAAAACTCCATTTGCCACCGGACCAACCATATGAACTATGCTCACATGCAAATTCAAACAAAGGTGAGTGATGACTTCATTTGTAAACATCAACGAAAGTTACTGTAGGAGTTTATGTGCATCCCTTTCGTCTCGCCCTTCATGTAAACTGCTCCGTCTTTTCCACGCCTTTTTAAAACCCTATCACACGTCTTCCTTCTGTTCCGACCCATACGTCTTATCGCACTCGACAACGTCAATTGCTTGGAAAGTTCAAATAAGAGAGAATGCAACTCCCAAGACACGATCGATTGAGATTTCCTTTGGCCAACCGTGAGCCATCACGGACAACAGAGATGCGATCAATTACTTGGAAAGTTCCAAGTAAGAGAGAATGCAACTCCTTAGACACGGTCGATTGAGAAGAGAATATAAGAGACACCGCTCAATTGGAAGGTGAACGCACTGCAATTTTCACACACCCCACCCAGCACTGTTCCTCTAATCCGCGTACGTTATCATGTCGCGCGACCCATCAAACGCTCATCAAACGACCAGGATCACCATTTTACAATGCATCATCTGGGTGTCCTTCACGGCCGCCACGGCCCTCGTACAGCTGCCGTGCGAGTTCGTCGACGGCAACCCAATCCCCACCTTGTTCCTCAAGGGCGGCCCATCCCACTCGACCTTCCAAGGCTTTGTCCTCTCCCTCATGGCCGCCTTCGCCGGAGCTTATTCCTCCCTCATGGTGTACCACATACCACAGATCGCTAGCGCTTGCTGCTACTTATCGGTGATTTCCATGACATCTGCGGTAGCGTTCTTGTCCGTCTTGGCCATGTCCCAGGTCTGCTCCCCGGGGGCTGATGGTGTTGTAGGATTTAATGTAGCTGTGCAATGATTATTTATGTTTCAAGCATATACTTTGGTGTATGATGGGCTCTTGTGATTTTGTTTGGTCTTGGGTGTGTCTAACTACTAAGGTACTGAGTATATGATCAGACTGTTTTCCTCACAAGGAATAAGAATTTCAAGGTTATATGCATAAATATGCGTGTCTAAGTTATGCGCCACACAAAATAACACGTAAAAAGCGGGATAAATCGCTTCTTATCCATTAAAATTGGCACCAAAAACATACCCTCCAGCTCGAGGAGTCAACGAATATCTGGTAAGCTATCATCAAAAGGGGAAGAGAATTTGGAGATCTTTGAATGGAAACGCTTATTACGGTTTGTCCCAAAATATACCAATTTTATTAGTCAAACTTATTATATATCTAGTACTGTTTAAGAAGGAAAAAAGAAAAGAAAAAGATCTTGGACTCAAAAAAGAAAGAGTTTGTCAATTGCGCAGCATGCAGGCCATGCAGAACCACCTAATATAACCATCCACGATAATGGCCAAAAGGATCTATCTAAAATTTGGGGACATGTTTTTTATTTTTTGATAACTTACAGCATACACGATGCATAAACCTAAATATCCATATATGGAACACTCCACAAAACCCTATGAAAGAGTGAAGTTCATGCTTTCGAGCAATAAAGGCGGCCTTGAATCTAAGTAATTTATATGCAGCTTGTGACATCTGACCGGATATCCTTCGGAGCCCGAGTTGGAAATTTTTATTCCAAATTTGCATACTCTACATACTATACATTTATATATCTCATTGCTTGAAAAAAGAAGTGCAACCGTCCAAATAGAAAGTCCTATCATCAATGATTATCCGCTAAACTTCTCTTAGCGCCCTCCACCAACTAGTTGAAAGTACAACAAAATTCTTTTCATTGTAACTAGACTTAATTCCCATCGAGATTGAAGGTCGACCTAATTAATTTCGTATAATTGGGATCAGCCTGCCTTTCTCAACTTCAAGAAGAGTAAGACAAAAGCCAGAAAGGATACAACAGCACAAACCCATCCAATGCCTATACACAATTTGCTCAAGAACATGCTCATCATTAGGAAAAACCCTAACGCGGCAGAAGCGGACCCCGCTCTCTCAGCGACCATTGCCATCTCCGTGTACACTAGTTCGCGCATCAAAACCCCGACCATGCAAGCCGTGAACCCTACCACCACTGCGACCTCGGAGAAACTGAGGAGAAATGAAAGAATCATTGAGTGGTGTAAATTATCTATGTCGACCTGGAAGACCATGAACGCCACCATTGCCTGGTAGGTCAGTCCGAGGAACACCTTCCCCAGATTGACTGGCGGAAGCCTCTTCCTTTTCGCCTTATCATCATCAGTCGTCTGGATTAGCTCGATGTCGATGGTGTGATGGTGGAGTAGGGTTTCCGGAGGTGGATTTATGTGCAACTGCGCTTGCCGAAACCGGAGAACTTGGTGTTGCAAAGGAGTGATGAGATCCAGACTGTGGATTGCGTCACTATCAGAGAGAGGAGACGGGATCACCTCATGATTAGAAAGCGGCAACGGGACTTCGTTACCATCAGAGAGAGCCGGTGGCATGTCTTTCTCAGTCTCAGCCCAGGCCACCAATGAAGGTCCAGCGATGCCCCCCTGTGAAGATGCAGCAGCAGCAGCTGGCTGCCCGAAGTCCGCCATGATGCCAAGAAGAGCAAGGGTGTGTGAATCTGGGAGCGGACCAAAGTGTCTTAGGAAAGTGAGAGGGCTGTGTCGAAGTAATGAGGGGGGAGTTGACCGTTTTATATACAGCTTATCAGAATTTCCCAGAAAAGGAGGAGGTTGAAATGTCATCTTGGGGGATGGTTCCGAGAATGTTAAGCGTGCTTTCCTAACTTGATATGGAAAGAAAGCACAACAACAAAGAGAAGGGACCTTATTTAGGTTCTGTACTTTCTTGCAGTTTTGTTTGGATCAGGCATTTACTCAACCTTGTTATCAACAGTGGATTTCAATCTTGATTAAGCACTCATCTCAAAATAGAGCACGCATTATCCCTCGTTCCTCACTGTGTGATCTCTCTTGCTGTTCTCTTTTCCTCTTCAAATTTCCTTAAAGAAAGTATTTGTTTTTTCGACTTTGTATTGGCTTTCCATGATCTTTCTTATCTGAGGTGCGCGCGCGGGGGGGTTGAGCCAAAAAGAACGGAGGGAGAGGAGGCAAATACGCGAGAACTTCAAGGAACGTGAAGGGGGTCACAATTGATCTTTTGATGGAATAACTTGGTAGTCTTTGGTTCTGCTTTAGGGCACGCGGTTTGCCTTCTTGCTTCTCGTTTTGCCGTGCCTAAATCGTTCTCTCTCTCTCTCTCTCTCTCAGAAGCTCTCCTAGAAGCATCGTAGCAACTTTCACTATTTCTCAATTTGTGGTTAGTTTTCCATTTAGCGGGTCTGGCTACAATTTTTCATTTGATCACCCCCCCCCAACTCTCTTCCTTCGCTCTATCTTCTCTTCCCGCGTTCGGACGAAAGCGGCGACACATAACACGGATTCGTGAATTTCACATTCATACATGAAAGCGATGTATCATCTAGACAGGAAGCAATTTCTGCGTTCTTAAGATAAATGAGGCATACTGATGACAATTGGGCATAGGAAAACTATCGATTATCTAATTAAAAGAATCGAATGATTGATGAATCATTCCATTCTTTTAAAGAAATGTCCAATTTTAGTTATTATCAAACATGTGATAGACTTAATCGATGAGAGTAGAGTTTGATCATTTATTGATAAATCATTCCATTATTTTAAAGAAATGTCCAATTTTGGTTATTATCAATATGTGATAGACTTATTCGATGAGAGCAAAGTTTGATCATTTATAAATAAAATTATCAACAACTTGAAGGTTTGACAACATGATGAATCGAAAATTTGAAGGAATCGACAATCTTTGATGTAGCTGTCAAAGAAGTAACCATCAACGTGGTGGAATAAATCAACTGTCAAGATAATGGAGTCAACAAAACCATCAACGTAGTTCCACCAATGTAACCGTTGATGTAAATGTTTGATAACCGTTTGTAACCTCTATTTGTAACTTCCCTTTGTAACCTTCATTGATAACTCTGTGATTGTAGGCTTTAAATAGCAACATCGTACTCTTTGGATGCCCTTGTGCACAAATCAAACAACATTACTATCCTTTCAGTATCTTCATTTTCCTGCACACTACTTTATTTTGTTAGCTGTAGCTTTCAAATTCATGTATCTTTGTCATGGCTGTTGTGTCATCGATTAAATTCCAGCATAGTATCTTTATGCTTTCGGGCGGTGTCATCAATTAAATTCCAATATAATTTGTTTACATTTGGTTACTTTAGCAAGTCTATATCTTTCAAGCCTTGTCGTCGATTAAATTCTAGTACGGTTTGCGTTTGTGCAGCCCGTTATAATAAAAGTTGCCACTTTCTAATCGCTTATAATATTTATTGTCCAAAGTTGACGTAAAACTCTGATTTTTTAATTAAAAGTTGAAGAACGATTTTCAATGAAGGATATTTCATTGGAGGATAAATTCCGGCACAAACACTAACCAATTGCAAGTTCGCTTTGTAAGGCACTAGGAATCAAAGAGGACAACATCGAAAACTTTTTGATGACCAAACCAAACCTTAATAACCAAAAAAGCGCAACGGGACAAAATGACGAGAGAGAAGTGGACGTTCATTTTGTTATGGCTAAAAAATCACCTAGAGGGTGGTGAATTGGTGATTATGTGGAAACGAAGTAATTTAAGCAGATATTGCAATGAGACAACTTCTGATGAAGTGGTCAGATCTTACCAGTACACAATTCTATTAAAAAATTTGAAGAGTAAGGGATAGAGAATTGCACACTCAATATTATAGTGGTTCGGCTTTTGCAAGTCTACGTCCACTCTCCCGAGCTACAGCCAATCAGTTGGAATCCACTAATAAGAACTTATTAGAGGTTACAAGATCTGAGCACCGAACACTCAGGCTCGTTTGTAAAACTCCTCACACCTTTCGACCTCTAAAAGGTTACACAATTTTGCTCATTGAATAAAATGTAAATGATCACAAACACCATTCAGCTTTAGAATTAAAAGCTCCAATACTCATGAAAGCGAATTATTTTCCTTCTACTTTGAGACCTTGTCTCACATCCCTCCTAATGGTGCACAGACGCCATAAGTTGTCAATGATCTTTCTTTTTGGAGGTGTTAGGCGAAATAAATCCTACGTCGGAGGTATGTTGTGTAATGTGGACCTGATAATATAAGTTGTTTGATGTAAGGTGAGTCCACATGAATAAGCTAATGGTGCACAGACGCCAGACTCCGGCTTTCTCGTGGTTTCGGCCGTGAAAACATGGGAAAGAGGAGGCAAATGCAGGAGAACTTCAAGGAACGTGAAGGGCGTCGCCATTGATCTTCTGGTGTGGTAGTCTTTTGGTTCTGCATTAGGGCACGCGGTTCTTTTTTGCGTGTCTGAAGGGTCCGTAATAACTCCGTCTCTCGCCCTCCCTCCCCTTCGTCGTCGAGAAGCCCCTGCGAAGCTCTCCCAGAAGCATCGCTGCAGTTTGCACTGGTTGGTTTGCTTTCAAATGGGTCTGGCCTTATTTATTTTATTTTATTTTCCCTTCGTATTTAATTTCTTCGTTGTATTCTCTCCCTCCCCGCGTTGAGATATAAGCAAAGACGCATAACACAAAAAACTACGCGTTTCTTATCCGCAGTGAAGGCCCGAAATTTGCAGATTGAGATAGATGAGCCACGAACTTTCTGGGTACTTTAAATACGAATTTGCAGATTGATCCTTATTTTTCTTTTTGTAAGATATCTAGGAGTATACTTAATTGTAAAACTGTTCAACATATCCAGATTTTATGCCGACGTTATCATACAATAGATTATGTAAAAGTACCAAAAAAGTCATAAACTTATTATATTAATATCGATTCAGTTATAAACCTTTCATGTTAGTATCAATTCAATCCATTTGGCTAATTTTAGTCTGCCGGTGCTGATGTGAATGCCGGCTATCCAACCAATGCTGACATGAAACTTTTTTAATAATTTTTAAATTTTTTGATTTTTTTGATTTTTTTTTCTTTTTGCTCTTCTTCCTCCTTGGATCCTTGTCATGGCTAGCAAGGCTCTAGTGAGGCTTGCCAATGATTGGGAGAGGCCTAGGGGCTGTGAGCGAAGCGGCTTCGCCAAAATTTGGGCAAGGCTAGCATCGCCATGGCTTTGCCATGGACGAAGGTGGCCTTACTCAGGCCTTGGCAAACGCCGCCATGGGGCTCACCTGGGCCTTGGTGAACGCCGCCATGCTAGGACATTTCTTTTGGATACATTTAGTGTGGTGAGCTATCCAATTAATAGGTTCATGTCAATTGCAATTAGATGTTGAACTACTGAGGAAGTATGGTCACATGACATTGGTGAAAAAACTATTCTTAGAATATACGATTGCCTGTGTTATATTCGGTGAATGATGGTAAGATTAATGGGAGGGCAGGAAAGTAAATATTCTTAGGCTATGTACAAGGTGAATGGGGTTACAGGTGGTGGTGCCTGAATTAAATTCACCTATAATCAACAAAGAAGTTAGGTTTGATGAGTCTCCAATACTTCTAGGTAGGAGTGCTTGTGGCAAGGTTCATGGAGATTTAAACAGTGTTCGGCTCAAGGTGAAGTTCTAGTCAGAAATGCCTAATTTAGCAAGTATTAGCAAAGTAACCGACATGGATGGTACTTACAATGAAGTGGAGCCTTTAAAGCCAGTGGTTGTTATAATTGTTGAGTTTGACAATACGCATGTTCGACTTCTTGATATATATAAATGCAACAATGGTATTATTTTATCAATGTGGTTGACAAGATTGCGTCGAATTTTTTTTTTTTTTTGAAGTAGCTAAAGTATAGGTGGAATTGTTTTCTAATGTGGTCTATAATTAAAGTTTAAGTCCATGAGGGACTATGGGAGAATAGCAGCAAAGCAAAGTGACTATGACTTGGCTCAACTGTCAAGCTAGGGCCGGAATTATTGAGAATATGTCTCGAATTTGAGCTAAAAAAGAAAACTTTCCTAATTCAACTAGGTTTTCTTATTTGAGTTGGTTTATACTTTAAGTGGTTTCCCAGTTTGAATAAGTTCCCTAATTTAAGGTCTCCTCTTTTGAATGACTTATAAGTGTAATTGTAATCTCCATTACATTGTTTAATCTATAATTAATATCAATGCCGCTCACCTCGATGTCTATTATGCCGATCAAACTATGTAAATTTAGTGTCCCGATTTATTTCTTTGTCTAGCTTACTATATTGTTCGATTGTCTACTTTTCATAACACAACTAATATTATCACTTTCAACTTTTCAAAAAGGAAAATAAATTCATCATTCCTAAGGCAACCACGTCATCCTATTGTAATTGTACTCTCATTTTATTTTGATAAATAGATTCAATGTTGCAAAATATTTAACAATTGGAATACAAATTAGAAAATCATTATTCAAATCATCTAATATAAAAATATTATTTCAGTAATCTTTACCAAAAAAAATATTATTTCAGTAAATAGTAAAATGTTTAATAGTACGTTTAAAACTAAGAATATAATTAGTAAAGTATGAAATTAGAAAAAAAAATTAAAGAAATTAAATAAATCCTCTTCTTCACTTTCTAATTCCACTTAAATTAATATATTCTTTAATATTTTTTTTCCAAAGATAATGGCTATTTTTGTGAATAAAAAAATCTTCATTATAAATTCCTCGAGAATCCACATCACCAATTTACTATTGAACTCCCTTTCATCTTAATATATAGAATGTGATAATTTGACAACGTGATAAATATAGTGTGGAAAAAAACATGTGTATTATAGTGAAGTTTTATGGGAATTGAAAAACAATAGCACCAACAACAATAATAATGATGATTTACAAAACTCATCGTCATACTACTACTCAAATTTTGACCATGTATAACATTTTATTACAATTGGACCCTCCAAACTTATCACTTACAATAATTTAAGGATAACATTCAATTTTTCGTTCGAGAAAAAAAAAAGAAAAGAATATGCATCACTGATAAATCGACACATGGTACCTACTTGTATAAGTTTCTAACATCATACACTTTTGGTGCTAGTACTTGGCGAGTCATATAAGATTCCTTGTGGCAATTTAATGGTGAGAATGGAAGGAATTTGTATCGTTTTTGTCCCACGAATGAACAGTTGAATTTCTTTTGGCAGTTTGAAGCATTGTGTTCTTCTCGCCCAAGTTGCAAAAGGTTGGGGTTTTATTGGTGACATTTAAAAGGTTACATTATTTTTATCCTAGGTGTTAAAGGTTGCATAAATTCTTTTGCTCCCTTTTTTTACAAACATTAAGTTACACTTTATTGTTCCAAATTATGAGATTTTGCAAACCCAACAAATCTCTTTAGCATGAAAGACAATGATGAAATCTCTCTTTCTCTAGCTTTTACTTTACCACCTTTTAATGTTTGAGCACGAATAATACTTTTTTTATTTTTTCCCGATGTTATTAGGTACGATTTTAACTTGCAAACTAGCTTCGTTTTTCTATAATATATTATATTGTCATATATCAACTTTAAAAAAGCAACGATAAGATTGTATAGTGATTTTTTTTTTTAAAAAAAAACTTCTCGCGGTAACATGACTGAAAAATCATCCTAAGATAACATAAAGCGGACCGATTATGACAAGAATTTCAGTCCCTTAGCTTTTCTTTTTTCTACAAAAGCAAAAAAAGAAAAAGAAAAAGACTTAAGGCCATTTCAAGACCACGAGAGGTGACCAAAGGCGATAAGATTCTGTCGCTTTGGAGTTTGGAAAGGCAACAAAAGTTTAGGATGTGAATGATAATCATTTCGATTAGAAATTAATTTAAAAAAAACAAATAATTTTTTCTTTTTTTTTTTATTTCTATTCTTGAAGGAGTTTCTAAGCAAAAAATCTATATAATAACAACACAAAATTTTTATTATTGGAATAAAATTTCATTTGATAATGACACAAAAATTTTCCCTTCCAAAGGGGTGGATGGTGGCTGTAGCAACGACTAGCAATCGGCGAGTTGTGGACAATGGCAACAACTGGTGATTGGCAACGGTGAACGGTGGCCTACGATGGTGAGTGGATAGCCGATTAATAGAGAAGATGAGTGATAGAAAGATTTTTATTTCTCATTTTTGTTCCATAAATAGATAAGTAAAAAAATTTACTTCTTATTTCTATTTCTAATTTATTGAATTAAAAATTTGTTTCAAAAATAAAAAAATAAAATTGTGTCACCAAACGAATTTTTGTTTCCGAAACAAGTCTAATGGAACAAAAATAGAATGACTGTCATGCGTACTCTTAGTTATCTTAGAGTGACCAAAGGGTACAAAAATTACAAAAAAATTTAAAGTCTGTTTGGTAACAATCCTTTTTTTCTCTTTTTTATTTCGAGAATAGAAAAAGCAATTGTGGAATAAATTTAAAATAGAAACAAAAAGTAAAAATTATCAACAAGAATAGAAATGATAAAAAATTATTTTCAAGAACAAAAAGATCATCGAACATACCTTACGGGCTTATAACCTTTAGTAAAGGCGATGGGGAAACCGAAAGGCGACTGAATATGGACCTACGGCAACAAAATTTATGTAGCTTTTGGTCAATTTTTGTACTGAAATTGTCTAGTGCTCTCTCTCTCTCTCTCTCTCTCTCTCTCTCTCTCTCTCTCTCTCCGCGTGAGAGACGTGTTGACGTGGCCATTGTCGTCCTACCTCCACCAGCTTTTTTAAGCTCAGATTTTTTATTTTTTATTTTTTTACCTTTTCCAGCAATACCATTTCGATTATAAATAACATCCATACGGGATTGGACTTCTCCTTTCAAGACTCGATTTAGCCTGTTTAGTCGAAGCTTCCTCATCCATATGACCGACCTAATTTCGTAGTAAATTCGAGTGAAATATGTCAAGAACTCCATTTGCTACCGAACCATATGAACTATGTTCACATGCAAATTCAAACAAAGGTGGGCGATGACTTCAGTTGTAAACACCAGTGAATGGTATAGTTGGCGTTGATTTGCATCCATTTCGTCACGCCCTTCATGTAAACTTCTCTGCCTTTTCCACGCCTTTTCCGAACCCTAGCACACGTCTTCCTTCCGTTCCGACCATAGACAGATTCTTCAATACTTTTCCACGCCTTTGGGACTCGACATCGTCAATTGCTTGGAAAGTTCAAATAAGAGAGAATGCAACTCCTAAGATACGGTCGATTGAGATTTCCCTTGGCCAACCATGAGCCATCACGGAGAACAGAGATGCGATCAATTACTTGGAAAGTTCGAGTAAGAGAGAATGCAACTCCTTAGACACGGTCGATTGAGAAGAGAGAATATAAGAGACACCGCTCAATCCGAAGTGAACACACCGCGATTTTTACACACCCCACCCAGCACTGTTCCTCCGATCCGCGTACATTATCATGTCGCGCGACCCATCAATCGCTCATCAAACGACCAGGATCACCATTTTGCAATGCATCATCTGGGTGTCCTTCACGGCGGCCACGGCCCTTGTACAACTGCCGTGCGAGTTCGTCGACGGCAACCCAATCCCCACCTTGTTCCTCAAGGGCGGCGCATCCCCCTCGACCTTCCAAGGCTTTGTCCTCTCCCTCATGGCCGCCTTCGCCGGGGCTTATTCCTCCCTCATGGTCCACCACATACCACAGATCGCTAGCGCTTGCTGCTACTTATCGGTGATTTCCATGACATCCGCGGTAGCGTTCTTGTCCGTCTTGGCCGTGTCCCAGGTCCGCTCCCCGGGGGCTGATGGTGTTGTAGGAATTGATGTGGCTGAGCAATGATTATTTATGTTTCAAGCATATACTTTGGTGAATGATGGGCTCTTGTGATTTTGTTTGGTCTTGGGTGCGTCTGACTACTAAGGTCCTAAGTATGTGATCAGACTGTTTTCCTCACAAGGAATAATAATTTCAAGGTTATATGCATAAATATGCTAAATATGCGTGTTTAAATTATGCGTCACACAAAATAACATGTATTAAGCAGGCCAAATCGCTTCTTATTCACTAAAGTTGGTACCAAAAACACACCCGCCAGCTCGAGGAGTCAACGAATATCTGGGAAGCTATCATCAAAAGGAGAAGAGAATTTGGAGATCTTTGAATGGAAACACTTATAGTTTGTCGCAAAATATACCAATTACCGACCAAAAAAAAAAAAAAATCTATCGATGTTACTGTATATCAGCACTGTTTAAGAAAATAAAATAAAAAGTCTTTTGGACTCAAAATGGAAAGAGACCGTCGACCATGCAGAACAAAGGCCTTGCAGGACCACCTATTATAACCATCCACAATAATGACCAAAATGATCTATTTAGGGTGGGTTTTGCTAACATAATAGTTTTTGGATTACTGTGAGAGAATAACAGTTCGTTGTGAGCCATATATTCTTGAAGAAGTGGGCTTTACAATAATTTATAATTATTTATTATTTAGATTTTTATGATCTAAAATAGACTTTTATTTTGATAATAGATTAAAAACCGTTGCTTAAAATTTAGGGACACCTTATTATTTAAGATTTAGGGACACCTTTTTTTTTTTTTTGGGGTGATAACTCATGGCGTATGATGCATAAAATCGGCCACCTGGAGACTTATTTATGGAACACTCCTCAAGACCCATGAAAAAGTAAAGTTTCGGTTTTCGAGTTATAAAGGCAGCTGAGTAAAGTAATTTGTATGCAGTTAGTGAGATGTGAATGAATATCCTTCGAGCCCGAGTTGGAAATTTTTATATCATATTTTCATACTCTACTCACGACACATTTATACATCTCGTTGCTTGAAAAAAGATAACGCAACAGTCCAAATAGAAAGTCCCATCATCAATGATTATCCGCTAAACTTCTCTTAGCGCCCTCCATCAATTAGTTGAAAGTACAACAAAATTCTTATCCTTGTAACTAGATTGAATTCCCGTCGAGACTAAAGGTCGACCTAATTAATGTAGTATACTGGGATCAGCCAGCCTTTCTCATCTTCATGAAGAGTAAGACAAAAGCCAGAAAGGATACAACAGCACAAACCCATCCAATGCCTATGAACAATTCGCTCAAGAACATGCTCATCATTAGGAAAAACCCTAACGCGGCAGAAGCGGACCCCGCTCTCTCAGCGACCATTGCCATCTCCGTGTGCACTAGTTCGCGCATCAAAACCCCGACCAAGGAAGCCGTGAACCCTACCACCACTGCGACCTCGGAGAAGTTCAGGAGAAATGAAAGAATCATTGAGTGGCGTAAATTTTCCATGTCGATGGAGGTCGAGAAGTGGAAGACCATGAACGCCACCGTTGCCTGGTAGGTCAGTCCGAGGAACACCTTCCCCAGATTCACTGGCGGAAGCCTCCTCCTTCCTGCCTCATCATCATCGGTTGTTTGGATTAGCTCAATGTTGATGGTGTGATGGTGGAGTAGGGTTTCTGGAGGCGGATTTATGTGCAACCTCGCATGCCGAAAGTGGAGAACTTGGTGTTGCGAAGGAGGGATGTGATCCAGACCGTGGATTGCGTCGCTATCCGAGAGAGGAGACGGGATTGTCTCGTGATTAGAAAGCGGCAACGAGACTGCGTCGCCATCAGAGAGAGCCGATGGCATGTCTTTCTTGGTCTCAGCCTGGGCCACTGGCGCAAGTCCAGCGATGTTCCCCTGAGAAGAAGCAGCAGCAGCTGGCCACCCGACGTCCGCCATGATGCCAAGAAGAGCTAGGGTGTGTGAATCTGGGAGCGGAGCAAAGTGTTTGGGAACAAGTAAGAGGGCTGTGTCGAAGTGACGAGGGGCGAGTTGACCGTTTTATAAACTGAAAGATACAGTTTGTCAGAATTTCCCAGAAAGGGAGGTTGAAATTTCATCTTGGGGGATGGTTCCGAGAACGTTGGGCGTGCTTTCCTATCTCGATATGGAAAGAAAGTACAATAACAAAAAGAAAGGACCTTATTCAGGTGCCGTACTTTCTTGCAATTTTGTTTGGATCAGGCATTTACTCAACCTTGTTATCAAAAGAAAGTGAATTTCAATTTTGATTAAGCAATCATCTCAAAATAAAGCATTACATCATCCCTCGTTCCTCACTGTTTGATCCCGCTGACTCTGTATAGGCTTTCCATGATCTTTCTTATCTGAGGTGTGCGCGCGGCGGGGTTGAGCCAAAAAAATGGAGGGAGAGAGGCAAATGCGCGAGAACTTCAAGGAAGGTGAAGGGGTTTCACGATTAATCTTTTGATGCGATAAGTTAGTAGTCTTCTGGTTCTGGATCAGGGCACGCGGTTTGCCTTCTTACTTCTCGTTTTGCCGTGCCTAAAGCGTTTTCTCTCTCTCTCTCTCTCTCTCTCTCTCTCTCTCTCTCTCTCTCACAGGAGCTCTCCCAGAAGCCTCGTAGCAATTTTCACTATTTCTCAATTTGTGGTTAGTTTTCTATTAAACAGGTCTGGCTACAATTTTCTATATTATTTTCCTCTCTTATTTTCTTCCTTCGCTGTATTTTCTCTTCCCGCGTTGAGACGAAAGTGGGGACACATAACACAAACTCGTGAATTTCACATTCATACATGAAGCGATATATCATCTAGACAGGAAGCAATTTCTGCGTTCTTGAGATAAACGAGGCACGAAAATTCTGGGTAATTTAAATACATAAAAAAACCGCATAGATCATCTTCCAGATTTTATGCTGACATTATCGCACAATACATTATGGCATCATCTTGTCAATAAAAGCTAAAGACTGAAAGAAACGTACGCAGATCAAAGTAAACTAAAGTTTATTGCTTTATTTATGAGATTTTGAGCTAAAGTTTTACATGTTTAGTGTAATTATAATTAGGGTGGAAAAGATTATGATCGTAGACTGAACTAACGTGCTGCAAATTTAATGATCATTTTAGTATGATAATGTAAGAATGGAATTTATGTTATGCGAGAAAGAGTAAATCGTGCGGCTCTCTTGTTGATGTATTCATATTTAAAAAAATGATAAATTTATTTAAACATGAGTTATATGGGTGTACGAAACGTACATAGGTCAAATTATACTACTATCTAGATGATTTCTTCACGTGGAAAGGTGGCCATGTTGTTGGGAGATTTTTTTTTTCCCTTTTGAATGTTGTATTGGAAGTCTTGGCCTTTCACGTTAATCTTTTCATTATTAATTTAGAGGCTCCGACCCTTGACGGCTCCTCTCTCCTCCTCCGTGTGTTTGTCAACAATTACAGGTCATTTCCAATCGACCTTAAATAGAAAAAACTAATCGTAATAAACCTACGCGAAAACAAGAATCGTCGGAGCTTCGACCACTCCGCAAATAAATCCTTGCGCAGAATTGCCATAGCGAGGAAAAACCGAACAAAAAAGCTTCCGAGTCTCAAGAAAATCGAATCTCACGCAACAAGACATTAAGGGGGCGCATAACAAAATTTATGTTTCTCGATTTCTCTGTTTTTTTGTTTCCCGAAATAGGTTTGGAATAGAAATCCGTTTGGTAACGCAATTTGATTTCTCTATTTCTGAAACAGATTTCTATTCCAGAAATAGAGAAATTGAAGAAATCAGAAGTTGAAATTTTTAATTTCTTAGTTTCTGAAATAGAAATCAGAAACTGAAATCAAATCATATAAAAGAACCTTGCGCTTTCTTGCTAACTTAATTCGCTCATAACTATAACTTCACAAATTATTGCTAATTTTCTTTTTCTTATTTTGTTCGTTTTTTTTTTTTTTGCATTTTTTTTCAATTTTTTTTTTTTCATAACTTCCTCTTTAGGATGAAAGGCAATCGAATGGATCCCCAATTTTCAAAAATGACCAAATTTTTTAAATGCTTACTTAAAAACAATGGGGCTCTTTCCTCTTAGAAAAGGCATGCGCATGGCCAGTTGAAGAAAATGTTCTTATATAATAGATGAATAAAAAACATGCCTAACCACCGCCCCGCGGTGGCCGCGTTGCGGTTAAGGCTTGGTACCCTCCACGCCAAGGGGAAGAGTTCGAGACTCGTAGTGCTTCAATGCTCAACGCGTGACTTACCCGCACGGGGTGCGGTGGGGCCCCCGCTCCGGGGAAGAAAATGTTCTGGGTTATCAAAAAAAAAAATAAATAAATAAAAAAAAAAATAAAAAAAAAAAAACATGCCTAGAAATTTAACCTTATTTTTTTATGGATTCAAAATTCTTGTAAAATCGAAATAATTAGATTGTTACACAATCTTGAATTTTAATTCGAAGGCAAGAGATTCAAGAGAATCTCTCTCTTTGCTATGAAAGGGCCATTAAAGGTTCATTGAGCAACAATAAAGAAATTAGGGATGAGTAACTAGACTGATTCAATTCGAGAATCAAAATAAACCGACCTTCCCCCGATTGGTTCCTAACCATAAACGTTACTTTAAGGTAGAATTCTCATATATTCCTTTACACCATTAATTTTATTTTGTTGATAATCTTGTATAATACTAGTTTTTGATAAAATGACAAGGCTGTATAGGCGCCATTGATGGCACCCATATTCATGCTTCCGCAGTACTTGTCTGAACCTATGCAGGATGAGCTTGCAAATGATACATTGACCAAAGAGGGAAATCAAATAAATACACTTAGGAAAACAATTGCTAATAAAATGGCAAGAGATAATAATATGCCGGAAATTCCATGAAATTGTATTTTCAACTTTTGTAATGTATTAGTATTATTTCGACTATTATTTTGTATTTGAGGATTTCCTATGTTGTTATCTAATCAATTTCTATTTCTTAGAAATAGAAATTTTGTTTTGTTATCAAACGGATTTCTGTTTCAAAAATAGAAATTTTGAGTCGTTATCAAACGGATTTCTTTACTCAGAAACTTGTCCGGGGAATAGAAATTGAGAAATTGATTTCTGGCTAGAAATCAATTTCTATTTCAAAAATTTTGTTATGCGCAGCCTAAATGAACCGAAACGACAAAAAAGAACACACGAATCAGAGGCTCACAAAGAACTTCTGATCTCCTTTGGAACAAAACCCTAAAAAAATCATGACGAACAATAGAAATACGAGAGCCGGCGGGAGGTAGGCACTTGATGGGAGGGGCCATCTCGAGGAGGGAGAGGGAGGTCTCGAAACAAATGGTGGTTTGAAGATTTTTCGATTTTGCTTTCAGAACAGATGGTGGTTCGCGATTTGGGATTTTAAGTGTCAATATGTTAAAATTGGGGGGGGGGGAGGAAGGAGACTCAAGCGCGTAGGGGGAAACCTCCTAATTGCTACAATAGGTTTTGTTTGTGTGGCCAAATTAATTAGTACATCGCTTGGAAATAAATGTTTAGTTTGTTTGTTTCTTTTTAAAAAAAAATTAAAAAAAAAACCCACATGTTTATTTTTATGAGATGGAACTCTATTTCTACTTTTTGAATTCGTTATACCATTTGAGAATGTTTTCCAAACGAAGTTAATTAACATAATTCGAGTACGTAGTTTGCACATTGCTGTAAAATAAATGATTTAGGAGTAGTCTTCTAATTTGCTGGGTATGGTTTTGTTTGCTTTGACCAAATCAAAAGTGATTATTAATTTTTTCCTTTTTTAGTTTGTTTGTTTCTTATTAAACATTTCAGAGTTTCAAGTGTTCCTTATTTGCAAACAAAAAAAAATAAAGGTCTGTTAGTACCAATTACATGAATAAAGAGCAGAATGCCTTTTGTTCCCATGTCGAAATCTAGCCGTAAATCTACACGGAATATTTTCACAAATACAGTCCACTAAAAAACAAGGAAGACATTGGTTAATATAATATATATTTATTAAAAATATTGAATGACGTACAATTCTTCCAAATCAATGAAATACTCAGGTGTTAGGCCTTTATATTTGGACATTAAAGACTCCACATTTAGCTTTGGCAATAGAATTTGGATACGGAAGGCATGACTTGACCTAATAAAAGCAAAACACAAATATAACCCCATCCGAAAACTATATTACCCGTCGTTTCAAATATTGGGTTCTTTTAAAGATCCTTGGTCAATACCGAGATTGATATTGCGTAGGATAATGCCGCAAACATTATCCCGATCTATGTCGTTCTATTGGTAACTTTAGTGAATATGGCATATTTTAAAGAGATACCCTTACGATTGGATAGTGGATCAACCAAATATTGAACATGGTTTGCCCTTATTGATTCTATTTCATATTCCAAAAAAATTCTCAATTCTTCTTTATTAAAGGATGAGAGAGCATTTTAGACAGTCTTAGGCTCAACATCGTCTTGCGAAGTAATTATAAAAACTTTCTCTTCAATCTCAAAATGACAATGGAGAATACTTTTACAATTACTTTTACGTAACTAAACTTCTTCTTAATTCAATTCGCCAGGTGATTCGATACTCCCATTAGGTCTTGTATATTTGGGTAAATCTTCATTTTCCTAGATAACATTAGTGGATATGTGATCAGAATTTTCCGTCTCATATAGTTGAAAGTCCTTGTCAATCTCACCTCTATTAGGAAAATTGTTCTTGAAGATTGTGAAATCTCATGACTCTATTTTAATTACACTTTCATCAGCTTATTCACCTATGAATGACAACCGATGCTTTTTGTTTTTTTTTGTTGAAACCTATACGTAAATCTATATGGAATATTTTGGCAAACAAAGTCAATTCAAAAATAATGAAGACAATGGTTAATTATATATATTTATTAAAAATATTGAATGACGTACATTTTTTGTCGATCAATGATATACTTGGGTGTTGGGCCTGTATATTTGGACATTACAGACTTCACATTTAACATTGACAACATAATTTGGATTTAGAAGGCTTAACTTAACCCAATAAAAACAAAAACACAAATATGCTCCATTTGAAAACTATAATACCTATCGTTTCATATATTACATTCTTTTAAGATCCTTGGTCAATACCAAGACTGGTATTGCATAGGATAATGCCGCGAACATTATCGCGATCCACGTTGTTATCATGGTAACTCTAGTGAATATAGCATATTTTAAAGAGATAGCCTTGCAATTGGGTGGCAAATAAATCAAGTCTTTCAAAACTTTTCTTCATTCTTCCTTATCAAAGGATGAGAGAGCGTCTTAGATAGGCATCGTTTTGCAAAACAATCATAAATGCTTCTCATGTTATCTCAAAATGACGACAGGGAGAATTTTTACAATTACTTTTACATAACTAAACTTAATCTAAATTTAGTTCGCCAAGTAATGCAATACTCCCATTAAGTCTTGTATGTTAAGAAAGATCTTCATTTTTCTCGACAACATTAGTGGGCGTGTGATCAGGATCTTTCATCTTGTTGGGATTAACGGATCCCCAAAAACCGGATTCGACACTAAATCGAACCCCTAAAATAAATGCAAAAGATAAGCCCGGGAAAAACATGTATCACCGATCCTAAAGCACACCACGGAATCGAGCGTACCTTGTTAGCCACAAATTAAACACCAATGCTGAAGATTGAAGAAGAGAAACTGATCCTATTTGATCCGATGACATCGATTGGCCTTGAAGGGAAGACGGCATCGCCTTAAGCGTTTGTTTTTTCTTTTGGAGGGAGAGAGGGAGAGGAACGTACGTTCGTTATGCTAATGGGTGTGTTCCTCCCTCTCTCTTTCTCCTTTTATACGTCCCTCCAACAGAAAGGAACGTACCCCTTCATCTATGGGCCCTAATCCTGTGGGCCGGGCTTTCAAGCCCAACATGGGTGGACGGGCCAACTTAGGCCCATCGCCTAAAACCATCACATCTCATAAATATGAAAGTCCTTGTCAATCTCATCTCTATTAGGAAAATCGTTTTCTAAGATTGTGACATCTTATTAATTTATTTCAAGCATACTTCTATCAGTTTGTCCAACTAAGAATGACAAGTCAAATGCCTTTTGTTTCTCATGTTGAAACCTAGCCATAAATCTATACATAATATTTTCACAAACACGATCAACTCAAAAATAGTAAAGACAATAGTTAAGATAATATATGTTTATTAAAAATATTGAATGGCGTATGATTCTTCTCGATCAATGACATAATTGGGTGTTAGGCCCGTATATTTAGACATTACAGACTTCATATTTAACATTGACAATAGAATTTGGATACGGAAGGCATAACTTGACCTAATAAAAGCAAAAGCACAAATATGTCCATTCCGAAAATTATAATACCGACATTTCATACATTGCGTTCTTTTTAAGATCCTTGGTTAATACCAAGACTTGTATTGCATAGAATAATGCCGCAACCATTATCACAATCCATGTCATTATCATGGTAATTCTAGTGAATATGACATATTTTAAAGAGATAGTTTTGCGATTGGCTGATGGATCAACCAAGTCTCAAATGTGGTTTGCCTTTATTGACTCAATTTCATCTTCCAAAACTCTTCTCCATTCTTCCTTGTCACAAGATAATAGAGCATCTTGAACAGTCTTAGGCTTAACATCATCTTGTGAAGCAATCATAAATGCATCCCTTTCATTCTTAAAATGATGAAGGGGAATACTTTTACGATTACTTTTACATAACTGAATTTATTTTAAATCTAGTTTGCTAGGTGATGCGACCCTCTTGCGAGATCTTATATGTTAAGGTAAATCTTCAATTCTCTCGGCAACCTTAATCGGTATGTGATCAAGATTTTCCATTTCATATAATTGGAGGTCCTTATTGATCTTATCTCTACAAGGAAAATCATTCTCTAAGAACGTGATATCTCGTGACTCTATTTCAATCACACTTCCATCAGCTTGTTCACTTATGAATGATGAACATATTGCTTTTTGTTTCTCGAGTTGAAACTTAGCCATAAGTTTACACGGAATATTTTCGCAAACATACTCAAGTAAAAAAAAAAAAAAAAGACAACGGTTAACATAATATGTACTTATTAAAAATCGTATGATTTTTCCTGATCAATGACATACTCGAGTGTTGGGCTCATATTTGAACACTACATACTCCGCATTTAACAATGGCAACATAATTTGGAGGGAGAAGTACACTATTAGTGCCATAAGTTGTGTACGGCGCTCACTTTGGTACCAAAAGTTTCCGTCGGATCACTTAAGTGCCAAATCATAGGAAAAATGATCACTTTGGTGCCACCGACAAGAGATTCTGGCCAAAATGATTACGTGGTTTTTTTTTTTTTAAATCGACAAGGCCTTTAAACGACGTCGTTTTGCCGTCCTAAGTAGATGGCCTTGAGAAAATGACGTCGCACAACTCATTTGGGTTTTTTATTTTTTATTTTTTATTTGGGGATTGAAATTAGGGTTTTTTTGTCCGATCCTCGCCCAACGCCAGCCACCGTCGCTCGGCCAAAGTTGCTCGGCCTCTGTCGCTCGGTCACTGTCGTTCGGCCAAAGTTGCTCAGCTTTCGTTGCTCGGCCGCTGTCGCTCAACCTCCGTCGTAATAGCACCATGTCCCAATCTTGGTAACATTTCACCAACTTCAACGTCCTCAAATTCTTCGAGTTGGGACTGCGTCCAGCAGCTCCAAGTGGGCGTGGAGGGCGAGCCTTTGGCGGCTCTGGCCTTTGATCACGAGCCAATGACGGCACATGAGAGAGCACCGGCTCGGGTTGCCGAAGCCTAGGTACTAGAAGACGTAGGCCAAGCACTCGTCGGGAAGATTAGAGATGAAGAGGGAGAGATTGGGGGCGGTGCACTCGTCAGCAGCCTCCCCAAGCACCAACTAGACTTGATCATTGAGTGGCCGTCATCGGGGTCAGGATCGGGGTCGGGGTCGGGGTCGGGGTCAGGGTCGGAGCCATGGCTGCGGCCGCCGAGCGTAGGGTCCGTCAAGGACGACGACTAGCCAGAGATTTAGGGTTTTGAATTGGGGGAGACATACTAAATGGCGTCATTTTATTGTTTAAATGCTGATTGTACTCTTTGGTGAGCCACATCAGCTTCAAAAATTAATAAATAAAAAAAAGTAACACGTTGGATTTCCGGCCAACTAGATTGGAGTTGGCACTAAAATGATTGTTTTTCAAACTTTTGACACTTAAGTGATTCGACGGAAACTTTTAGCACCAAAGTGAGCGCCGTACACAACTTATGACACTGATAGTGTACTTATCCCTAATTTGGATATGAAGGCTTCACTTGACCCAATAAAAGCAAAAATATAAATATGCCCCATCTGAAAACTATAATACGCGCCGTTTGATACGCTGCGCTCTTTTAAGATTCTTGGTGAATATCAAGATTAATATTGCGTAAGATGATGTCACGAATATTATCGCGATCCATGTCTTTATCTTGGTAATTATAGTGAATATGGCATATTTTAAAGAGACAGTTTTGTGATTGGGTGGCGAATAAACTAAGTCTCAAATGTGATTTGCCCTTATTTATTCTATTTCATCTTTTAAAACTTTTCTCCATTCTTCTTTGTCAAAGGATGAGAGAGCCTCTTTGACAGTTTTAGATTCGGCATTGTTTTGCAGAGAAATCAAAAACACTTCATCTTTTATCTCAAAATAACGACGGGGAATACTTTTATTGTTACTTTTATGTAAATGAATTCTTCTGAATTCAATTCACTGGGTGATGTGACATTCCCATTAAGTCTTGTATGTTAAGGAAAATTTTCATTTCTCTCGATAACATAGTGGGTATGTGATCAAGATTTTTCATCTCATATAATTGAAAGTCATTGTCAATCTCACATCTATTAGGAAAATCATTCTCCAAAAACATGATATCTAATGACTCAATTTCAATCACACTTCCATCAGCTTTTTTATCTATGAATGACAAGTAGAATGCCTTTTGTTTTCCATGTCGAAACCTAGCCATAAATTTGCACAGAATATTTTCATAAACACAGTCCAAATATATATTTATTAAAAATATTGAATGGCATACAATTCTTCCCAATCATGACATGCTCGGGTGTTGGGCCTGTATATTCGCACATTACTGACTCTACGCCATAACTTGACCCAATAAAGGCCAAAACACATATATGCCACATCCGAAATTTATAATACCCGTTGTTTCATATATTGTGTTTTTTTTTTTTTTATAAAGATGCTTTGTCAATACTAAGATTGGTATTACATAAGATAATGCCGCAAATATTATTGCAATCTATGTCATTATCATAGTAACTCTAGTGAATATAGCATATTTTAAAAAGACTATCTTGCGATTGGGTGCCGGATCAACTAAGTCCTAGACATGGTTTGTCTTTATTGATTCAATTTCATTTTCCAAACATTTTTTTCTATTCTTCCTTGTTAGAGGATGAAAGAGCCTCTTGGACAGTTTTAGGCTCGACATTATCTTGCAGAGCATTTATAAATACTTCCCCTTCAATCTCAAAACAACGATGGATAATACTTTTACATAATTGAACTTTTTTCTAAATTCAATTCTCTAGGTGATGTGACACTCTTATTGTGTCTTGTATGTTAAGGTAAATATTCATTTCCCTCAGCAACATTAGTAAGTGTGTGGTCAGGATTTTCCAATCTCATATAATTTGAGGTCATTACCATCTACTAGGAAAATTGTTCCTCTTGAACATGATATCTTGTGACTCAATTTCAATCACACTTGCATCAGCTTGTTCACCTATGAATAACAAATGGATTCCATTTTCTTTCTCATGTCGAAACTTAGCCGTAAATCTACACGGAATATTTTCGTAAATATAGTTAAACTCAAAAATAAGAAAGACAATGGTTAGCATAATATATATTTATTAAAAATATTGAATGGCATACAATTCTTCCAAATCAATGACATGCTCAGGTGTTGGATCTGTATATTCAGACATTATAGACTCCACGTTTAACATTGACAATAGAATTTGGATACGAAATGCATAACTTGACCGAATAAGAGCAAAAACACAAATATGCTCCATTCGAAAATCATAATACTTGTCATATCATACATTGCGTTCTTTTTAAGATCATTGGTCAATTACATAGGATAATTATCACAATCCATGTCGCTATTATGGTAACTTTAATAAAAATAGTATATTTTAAAGAGACAGCATTGCGATTGTATGGCAAATCAACCTAGTCTTATGTGTGTTTTGCTCTTATTGACTCTATTTTATCTTTCAAAATTCTCTATTCTTCCTTATCAAAGGATGAGATAGCATCTTGGATAGTCTTAAGTTCGGCATCGTTTTGTGGAGCAATCATAAATACTTCTCATTCAATCTCAACATAACAACATGAAATACTTTTACAATTATTTTTATATAACATAACTTCTTCTAAATTAAGTTTGCCAAGTGATGCGACATTCCTATTAGGTCTCGTATGTTGAGATAAATCTTTATTTTTTTTTCAATACATTAGTGGGTGTGTGATAAAAATCTTCCATCTCATATAATTGGAAGTTCTTATCAATCTCACCTCTATTAGGAAAATTGTTCTCCAAGAATATGACATCGTATGACTCCATTTCAATCATATTTTCATCAAGTTGTTCACCTATGAACACGTATCCATTGGAATATTCAAATCATCTTATAAAGATATATTTCTTCATTCTAAGGCCTAATTTACCATATTCTTTAGAAGAATCATGAACATAAGTTACACACCCCCAAGGCCATGGATTATTAAAGTCTGGTTTTGTACTAGTCCACAATTCATAAGGTATGGAAGTGACTGACTTAAATGACATGCAGTTAAATGCAACTAGTCTAGCATAACAATTACATATCCTTTGTAATACAATGTAACCTAGTCTTGCATGACAGTTACTTACATCAATCTCCATGTTATTAGAAAATGCAACTAAAGAAAAATAACCATTAATAGTAACATTGTACACATCATAATTAATATCTAACATTATAAAACCATTCAATACATTACCAGAATTGTAATAAATTGAGTTAAAAAAATATCAACACAATCACCATGGAAATTCAATACTTAATCCAAGTTTAGAAGAACAACCATGGAGATCAAATTCTGTCAAATATTTGGAATATAGAGGATATCATGTAGGAATATGTTTCGACCACCACATAAGATTAATTTACATGTATTGATACCCTTCATTTCAATTTTTAAGTTATTTCTAACATATTTTTATCTTCTTTTAAGTTGTATTCCACAATACTTCACAAATACTTCTCAGTCGCTAACTACATCATCTATTACTCCTAAGTTTATAGTCTACATAGGATGAAATTTAACAAGTATTATAATGCTAGAAATAAAAGCATTACTTAAAGTAATAGAGTAACGCGGTACCTCTTTTGACTCGGTGTATTCACAAACGAAGTGACTCAACTTGCCACAATTGTAGCACTTTATCTTGATCCCGTCCTTCTTCCCACTAGGCTTCTTGTGTCAGAGGGTCTTAGTTATTTTGGGTGACTAATCAGTCACCTTCCTTTTATCGTTGAATTTGTGGTTCCTCTTGCGTTTGAAGTATGAAACTTTACTCAAACTCGATTCAATAATATAAGCATGGGTAGATGATCTTACGACCTTTAGGCGCTCATCTTCTAATTCTAAATGGTGCATTATATCATCAAAACTAATGATATTTCATTGTGCGTCATGTTGATTTTCATATACTCTCAACTATTAGAAAGAGACTTTATAATAGATCAAACTTGCTATTCATCAATAAAGGTGTCACATGTTGACTTCAGCTCACATATCATGTTTGATATCTTTCAAAGGTGCTGTCTCATTGTTAAATTTGGAAGCTTTCGGTATGTGTCAAACTAGATGGTGAGCTTCCTAAATTTAGTGACAGATGTATCCTCAAACTTATCTTTCAAGGCAACCTAGATTATTTGAGTTTTATCATAACTTTTAAATTCACACGTAAGATCATTTTGCATACAACTTAGCAATGTGATGCGAGTAATGCCATTTTTTTTCTAAGCTTGATGAGCTTCTTGATCTCTTATGTGCTGAGCTAAAATTCCATGCTTAGGTTCAACCATAGTATGGTTCAGGGTTTCTAAGATCTCTTTCTCCTCAAGAATATACTGAACATTTGATGCCAAATATCATAATTATTATCGTTCAACTTCTTACCCTAATTAAGGTTAGTCACAATGATCTTGGATGCCAAAGTCATAATTAATTGCTACTATATATTGACATAGTAAATACAAAATCAATACTAGCACATTTTCCACAGTAATATACAAATAAAATTTGTAGTAAAGACAAATTAAATTAATAATAATTCAACAAAAGATATAGAAATGAAATATATTTTCAATCAACTTATGTGTATTATTATTCTACTATCAATAACTAGCTTAATTTGTGCAAATTTTAAGTTCTAGGTGAGAATTATTTCGAATTCTATCAACACACAAACTCCTACTAAAAGAAAATAATTATATGACCTCATATAATGATCACATTCTATTAAATATTAGAGGACATAGCATGATTTAAATCTATATACAAATCAATTTTGCAGCAATTATAATCAAAAGCAAAATTCAAAACATCAAAAAAAAAAAAAAAAGATTAAGGATCTCTGGCCATTGTTCGAGCTTATTAGGAAATTGCTAGTACGTTAAGCCATATACATGCTACTATCGAACCAAGCTCTACGCATCTTATATGTGGTCACTTTCATGTAGGCTAGCTTCTGTACTTCCAAAATCATAGGGAAATATAAGTTAAAGGGAATAAACAATGTATTTATACCCCAAAAATAAGCGTATTTAGGATTACATATGCATTTTCATACCTTTAAAAACCTAACACATATAAAATAAGAATAAGTGCAATAGAAGTCCTAAAACTTGTAATGAAAATGTAATTTAGTCCTAAAATTTGCAAAAAGTGTAATTAAGTTCTAAAACTCATCAAATTGGTTTAATAGAGTCCTAAAATTAACACCGTCTAACTTTTTAACAGAAAATGCTGACATGGCATTTAAAACGAATTTTCCTTGTGGTTTTTAAAATTTATTTTATCAAATTAGATTTAAAAACTAGAAAATGAAAGCTAAAAGTTATTTAAAAACCAAAACAATTAAAAAAAAAAATGGCCGCCACTTCTGCTACCGCCGCCCATCGCCGAAGGGGCCGGCTGGGCAAAGATGGCCGACCCTCGCTTGGGACCGACAAGGCCTCCCAAGGCGGGCGACCATCGCCAGTCCCTCCAACAATGGGTGGCAACAAAGGAAGCGCCTGCCGATTTCTTTTTCTTTTTTTGTTGAATTGTTTTATTTTTTAAATAAATTTTAGCTTTTCTTTTGTAGTTTTTAAATCTAATTTAAATAAAGAACAATTTAAAAAAAAAAGTCACATGGAAAATAAAAATTCATTTTAAATGCCACGTTCACGCCACGTCAGCATTTTCCGTTAAAAAAGTTGACGGTGTTAACTTTAGGACTCGATTAAACAAGTTTGACAAGTTTTAAGAATAGTTTTGCACTTTTTACAAATTTTAAGACTCAATTGCATTTTCGTTACAAGTTTTAGAACTTCTATTGTACTTATTCCTATAAAATAACTATTTAACATTGTAGAGCATATCCATACAAATCAAACGCCACCAATCACAAGCCAATTGGACCTCATGCGCGCCTACGCATGCTGCCTTTATGCATGGTGCGTGTGGCGCATGTGCTAGCGAACCAATGCGGCTCGTGGCCGATCCGACTAGTCTAACCAGCCAACTGGTCAGCCCAGTTCGACCGTTGACCAATGAACCAAGTCGGGTCATCAAGTCCTCGGGTGGGATCTTCAGTTTGGGTCAATGGTCGGGTCAGGTGGATGACATCATTGATGACGTCAAGGGGTCAGTTACTAATGGTTCGCTAATGTTTTCAATGACGTTGGCATGCGCCGATTTGCTGACATGCACGTGGTGCTCATGCATCGTGGCTTTTGATCGTGTATGTAGGTGAGTCCTGCATCTTTCAATGCCACCCGTTGTTTTGATTGTCTTGATGAGTACTTTCACTCCGTATATTCAAAATTTGATTTTGTCTAAAAAAAATATTCCAAAAAAAGGCCAAAACAAAACAGTCGTTCGCAATCTCTAAACCTATTCTTTGATTCGGTTCGTTTCGATGATTCATGTTGCAATTTCTGAGCAATGAAAATCCAGACAAAATGGAGTTCATCCTCTTGATCTCCATATCAAAGAGCAAGCGAAAAAATTCAACAAAAAAACAAGGCAAAGATCATAACACGGGCTTAATACCAATGTTGGAAGAAAAGTCAGTGGAAGAAACAACCAACCTCTTCTGATGCACAATAAAAAAAATTACCCAGGAACGTATGTTAAATTATGAGCGAACAATTGACAATAGGACTTCACGATAATCTGAATACAAGCACGATGAAAGTATTCACAATTCACAACATTAGTGCCAATTGTCTTCTCAAGTAGAAATGGAAGCCTTTTTGTTTGTTCATTTTTGATGGAATGAGGGAGAGAAAGGAAGAGAGTTCTTTTGTGAAACGTTCTTTCGTCATTAGTCGGTTATCTTTTGAAACTATCATTTTTATATTTCCCTTAAAAGATAGCTGCTCATACCCTTTCAAAGGGTACTTTCTCAATCACATCATATCAAGACGAACCGGTGCTTCTTAAACTCACCTCATCATAAACAAACCAACGAATTATAACATTAAACTTCGGCAATAAAAAATCAAATTTGCTAATGACAATGGGGCATATGATGACTATTGATTATCTAGTTAAAAGAATTGAATGATCGATGAATCATTCTATTTTTTTAAAGAAATGTCTTATTTTGGTTATTATCAATGTGTGATAGACTTAATCGATGAGACTAGGATTTGATCATTTATAAATAGAATTATTGACAACTTGAAGTTTTGACAACAAGGTGAATCGAAAATTTGAAGGAATCGACAAAAAGCGGATTGACGATCTCTGATGTAATTGTCAAAGAAGTAACTATCAACGAGGTGGAATAAATCAACTGTCAAGATAGTGGAGTCAACAAAACCATCAACGTAGTGGAATCAATGTAACCATTGATGTAAATGTTTGATAACCGTTTGTAACCTCTATTTGTAACTTCCCTTCGTAACCTTCGTTGTTAACTTTGTGATTGTAGGCTTTAAATAGCAACATCGTGCTCTTCGGAGGCTTTTCCGCACAAATCAAACATTTTACTATCCTTTTAGTATCTTTATTTTCCTGCACAATGCTTTATTGTCATAGCTGTAGTTTCCAAATTCATGTATCTTTATCATGGGTACCGTGTCATCAATTAAATTCCAGCATAGTGTCTTTGTGCTTTCGGGCTGTGTCGTCAATTAAATTCCAACATAATTTGTTTACATTTAGTTACTTTACTGAGTCTATATCTTTCAAGTCTTGTTGTCGATTAAATTCTAGTATGGTTTGCATTTGTCCAGCCTGTTATAATAAAAGTTGTTGGTTTCTTATCGCTTATATAATATTTATTGTCCAGAGTTGACGCAAACCTCTGATTTTTTAAAATTAAAAGTCGGAGGAGAAATTCCTAGGGCACTAGGAATCGAAGAGAAGAAAACATCGAAAACTTTTTGATGACCAAACCAAACCTTAATAACCAAACAAGCGCAACGGGACGAAGTGACGAGAGAGAAGTGGACGTTCATTTTGTCCAGAAGTATTGAAACTGATGGGGACTTGATCGGTGTGAGCACGTCCACTTGGTTTCATTGCTCATCGGCGATCTTACATAATCGTCTAGCTTCATGGGACCCGTTCCACGCATGCTCAGTCGAAAGCATATAATCATTTTCTTATTTTGAAACGACCAAGTGTCCCCATTAGACAAGTAAGCTTGTGAGATTAGGCTTCCAAAAGATGAAGGACAGCGATTAGAATGGAGCCGTCTAGACTTCAAACTAGCATGCTGGCCTACAAGCATTTGCTTTTTCAAGAAAAACGATGTGAAAATATATTATTGGACATGTTTCCTAACTGAGTTAAGTCACTAGAAAAGCCGGTTAGTCTGGTTTGGAGCACTGGTCAAAATTGCTGGTGGCGTCAGGTTCACACAACTTGCTAATGCAAGAGAAGGAGCTATGTCCATCATCACTTGGAGTCGAGTCTCGCGGGCAAAACGGACCGACTTACTTCCAAGCAGTTTAAATTATTAGAGGGAAAAAAATAGATAATTCAATTTTGAACGAGAGATCTTCGAGTCATTTGGTGATGTGGATTGGCTCATGCATGTAGCTAAAGAACTCACGCACAGCCACAGCCACAGCCACACATGCACGGGTGGTAGCAAGAGGCAAGTTTAGAAGACTAACAAGAAGACTTTTGAATGCACAAAAAGCAACTTTAACATCCACATCGTGAGTGGAAGACGTCCTTTATGAACCAAAGTGAGCTTGTGCAAACATGCGTGCAACCTGAGTTTGCTATAAACAAATCGAACCACCCACCTCGAATATTTAACTGAATGATTATCTGCATTGACATAAGCCAAAAGGCTAAGGCTATCCATACCTATCCTATGATGCGACCAAACACCACACATTCCTTGCATCTTTCTGGAAAAAAATATTTTCATGTAGAAGCATTAAGTATTGAAATGCGTGCAGTGACTACTTGATGCCAAGGGAGAGTGTAAAAAAGTAAAAAGTAGCACAAGTGAAAATTTAGATGGATAGATTACTTGTCATCCATAAGAATCTTAATAAGAGCAAAACAAGAAATCCTTCTTATTCTTGAGCCAAATGTTCAAATAAGTTATGAATCAATCAAGTCTTGGTTTTTTCATTCATCATAGCATGCTTATATAATTGAGCATGGATTAGCCCTCCAAGCATGAGTAATTTCCGGAAATCATTGGAAAGACATAACAAATAAAATCTTAGGAACTAGAACTTTGACTTTTGGAATCTTCATCACAATCAAGACTCATAAAGACCTAGGAACTAAGAAATGCAATAATCGCATCTATAAGACATCGAAAATATAGGAAATACAGTTGAGTAGGTCTTAATATTTGGACTTTTTCCAAAGTTGCCAAATTTAGTGGCCTTCAAGGGATGCTTCACCATCCCTATTAACACATAAATCGCATGAAGAATTTCTTTTTTTGTGTGTTAGATTTGTTATGTACATATCTATATAGATACCTCAATACTATTTATCGACGTTGTGTTTTTCTAGTGACGGATGATGGGATAAATCATTTTTTTTAATTATAATGACTAACAAATCTCATCCAAAATGCTTTTCACATCACAAATCATGATTAAAACATTGGAAAACAAAAGTGGTGGTGGTATGCCTATCCTCTTCCAGCCAATGGCTGCACGATGCGATGACATCACGGAATATCAATTCTAATAATGACTGGAGAAAAAAGAAGAAGAAAGTTGTGTATGCGTGTGGGTAGTAGCTCAGTGGGACGCATGAAGTGGAGACAACGCCCACATGGTACATACAGTTCGATGCATACCCAAGTTGGGGCTAATTCTGATCGTGGGGAAGCTTGGGAAGTGGCGTGAATGGATACGACATTTGTGGTGGTCGGGGAGCTTCATTGATTTTTAGAATGCTCGTGGCAACCTAAGACGAAAGTGAACCTGAGCAAGAACAGGGATGAAGCAAAGCTTCAATGATTTTGCAAGTTACTGTTTCGATCATTGGAAACCCAATGACTTTGACTTGTTTCAGGATGTACATATGTGTGTGCATTAGTGATCGACATCGATCCACCCACATTGTAAATGCGTCGTTTAGCGATAGACATGCTAGTGTGGTTTGCCATGCTGATTTTGAGTTTTTTTTTGCGGCCCTGAAAGCATATGACATTGTCCAAACCCTGAAAAATTATATATGGTTCTGTTGTATATGTTTCGTGCCATTTGGTGAGGCTTCGAGTTTTTGAGATTGAACAAAAGTCAAACTGTAAGTGCAGTAAGACTTGAAACGAAGTAAAAGATTCAAGTTACTCTAAAATCAATGTTATTAGGAATCGTTATTTTGGAGAGGATCGAACAACACGGCTTATGCATGACAGGGCCCTGATCTAAGCTAAGGAAAATGCGCTCCCTTTCAAATGCAATGTGCATAATTAGTGAAAGAATGTTGACTTGCTTTTGAAAGGACAAGTTGGAGTTGGTGACTGAGAGATGGATCATTACAGCATATGCTCATCTCGTCGTAAATTGAATGTATCTATAATCAAAAGATCGATGAATGTGGCCAAAAAGACATACGTTGAGCAAAAAGTGTCGTCCATATGCATAAACAATATAGAAGTTCATAAGAGGTAGATTTCTGATCTGTGCCGTATCCAATCAAAACCCACATTTACATCATTGTCTTGTCATGAAGGAAATACATAAATGGAGGCTCGTACAATTTTCTATTATTTGAAAGTCTGCCTTTCAAGCAATTACATCATATCATATCATGTTTCACTCCTCACGTGAGGCTGCTAAATTCAGTCTCCCTCCGTACCCAAATGTCGCCGCGCCATTTCTATCCTGCTCCTACCCTGTCTGAGTAAAGCATGGTGGTCTTTCTTGCTCAAAAAAAAAAAAAAAAAAGCATGGTGATCTTTGCATGCATTGGGAAAAAGTGGTGGGATAGTACCCTAACGAACAGTGTCTCCCATAAAACTTTTCTTCCACGATATTGGAAATGTGATTAAACTCGTCGAGTGTATGGATATTGTGTCGACAAATGCCGGGCGATCAATGGAAAGCACAAACTAATGCTCTAGGAAGTGACGTCGAAAGGGCACTCGGTTAAGGGATCGCTGGAAGGACGAGTTTCATGAAGACGAAGTTGATTACCAGCCAGAATATGGACTCATATCCAACCAGTAGTTTTATCAATTCCGTGTATGTTTAGTGCAACTCGCCATTAGTCAATCATGTTGCCCGTAAGTGTCTAAAGTAGCATGGATACTGCAGTTAGGAATCCTACAATTTTTTTTTTCCTTATTTGGACTTTTGACTCAACTAATCTTCATACATAAGATATACTCCCTCCCGTCCCCCCCCCCCCCCAAACTTCTCTTCCCTCCCACCTTCAACGAACTTGAACGAGCCAAATCTAGCTCATTGATATGGGCGACCTTGATCTAAAGTCGTGATCGTGATCGATCGAATTGGGTTGGGGGTGGGGGGGGGGGGGTGTGGGTGCGAACAAGCCTGCAATAAAGAAACACCCAACTAATTTTGATAGGTGAAATTATGGACTTATTATACAATTGGAATAATTATGTGGGTCCAATCATGAAGTTTATACTTGATAAATAATTGAGATGGATTTGATGTACGTAATTTATTCGTCATGCAATCTTGGGTCCCTGATAAAAAAAAAATTATCGAAAAAAATACTACTAATTATATGACATTGAATAAGTCCAAATCTACCCAACATCTCCCTCTTCTTTTTTGAGAGTCCATGTTCATGAACTCAGATACAGTTGCTTCGTGCGTGTAAGAAACGTGAGAACAGTGCATCGGGGGAGGCTGAAAATCTCTTCAACTCCTACATCTTACACTCACCTAAAAAAAAAGAATACTACTAATTATTTCCTGGCTTGTCATATCGAAATAATTCCATTGAATAGAATAGGATACCATGCTAGTGCGCACGTCTCTATGACGTTTCGTCCTCCACCCAATTATTAATTTAGTATGTTGGAAATAATAGGAATTTTCTTTTCTCCTGTCCTTTTCCTCGTATTGCATGCATATATGCATAAAATCTCATCTCACCTCAAAGAAACAAAAAAAAGGAATTGAATTATTTTTGCGCTTTTCGTAATCGGTTGTCGTTAGCTCATCCCGATCAAAAGAGGACAAAATGGAAGAAAATAGAAAAATTGCCACACCTGGCAATTTCATAGAGGGATAAGTGGTTACATATTGTCCATTGAGAGAATATGGCTAAACCAATTAAATATAATGTGCTAAATATCTGAGTCAATTACGAAAAAAAAAAAAAAAAACTCATTTGACGAATTATCTCTTTGTAAAGTCATCAATTGCCTAAATCAAACTAAACCGCAATGATTACATCAGTACAACTATGTACTTAATATCTTACATAAACTATAAAAAAAAAAAAATTGGTCGTGTGTATACATCATTTTTTTTAACCAAAAAAAAGTATATATCATTTTTTATTCTAGTTATAATAGTAATTTAAGCAGATTGCGCTAGACGGCGGAGGCTCAGTGGAGAGTGACCTAAACTACGGCTCTGTTAGTGCGGGACGGCTCATCGGTCTCTTCATAATTAAACTTGGTGCGACACATGCGTTTGCCAGTTGCTGCGTGCCCCTTGCAAGTTCCATGGTTGCTCAATAATTTAATTAAATCAAGAGATGAGTGATTTTAATCAACGGGGTCGCACGATAATCATATCAACCGGGGGAAATAAGGAAGCGACACGTTTGAAATATGCATGGAAGTTAGGTACGTGATGGACGCAGTTGAATATATCGAGATCAATATGCATCTTCACTTTGCCCGAGTAGTCTCAGCTGAAGTGCCCCGTGACTAGGCTTGTAGTTATAAAATCAATGATGTTACCATCAAATGCGAATTCTATATTGCAAGAGTCGCCCTTCAAGCTGACCTAGGTTCATCGAGTCGTCATCGCTCTTGCATCAAATGCTCTCTCTCTCTCTCTCTCTCTCAGTGGATATTAATAGTTTACACAAAGCGAAACGCATGCATTAGTAACATCATATGTATGGCGAAATGGTGATGGAAGTGGCTGGGCCTAGGTAACGGCATGACCAGATTCAATTGACAAAACTTTAAAAATTCTAGGGCACGACCCTATTGTTGGTGTCATTATTTGTCCGAACCAGACTAATGCTAGGTACTAAGGTAGATATGCACAAAATTTGAAATACCTGGTTTACTAAAGTGGGGTCTTATAATTTGTTTTATAGACTTTGGTTCCATCGTATATAGCACCAAATTATTCAGAATTGTGTTCACTCTGTCATATGATACTCCTTTGTATGAATTTTACTTTGTCCATTAGAGCATAACTCATGCCGATTACTGTTAGTGATACCCAAAACTAATATAGAAAAGCTTACATGCCACTAATTTGATGAACATTTACACAAACCCCCCCGATATAATATATATATTATATATAAAACCCCTAGTTTTACTCTCTCCCCCTTCACCTTGTTGCCCGTTATGCCTTAGTCGTGCCTCCTGAATTCCAAAATTGGCACTAACGATCCCGGGTCTGGTGTCTTTTTTCCATGGACGACCTTAAAGTTTGTGGTCGCACACCATGGAACCATGGGATCATGGCGTTGAGGTCAGTGACCCCTAAACTATGGTTGGATTGTCCTGCGAGAGAGGAGGAGATGCAACGGCGAGGTGGCAGCTAGAGGAGGTGACGACGGCGGTGGTTGGAGACGGGCCGTGGTGGTGGCTGGCTCTTACTCGCAGAGAAAGGGGAAAAGGTAGAGAGATAACATAAAGAGTCCATATCCACCAGTGATACGGTCATTGAGGATAGTCTTTTCTAATGCAAAAGCAAGTGATTTATCAATGGCTGCATATATTCTTATGCAATATCCTTTATAAAGATTTGGAGTATCTACGTTTCCCCATACATCACTTCGAAACGAACTTTTAGAAATCCTTTCTTACACTATACCTAGCATTATTGCTAAATTTTAATATCAGCTAACGTAAGCGCATGATGCACAGTTTCTCCATAGCGGAAACTTGTCCTCTCTCTCCACTTTGATTGCCTTCTCGTCTTCATCTTCTTCCTATAAAAAGCCTGCATTTCTCGTCCTATTCTTTCCTACACTTAACCATTCTTGATTTCGGATACCTTCTGAAACCATAAAAGAAAAGATCCACCGAAATGATTCCACGTGAAGCAATCACCGAAATGATTTACAACCCCGATTACGCTCCTTTCCCCTCAATGCAAAACAACGCACCATCGTCAGTATCGCCCTTCAACTTCGCCAGACTCCTTGCCGACATGCCAAACCCTCAGCAGATCCTCCAACAAGTGACGCTATCTTCCAAGACGGTGGCGACGTCGTGCCTTAGCAGCACCTCTGATGAGGCTGACGACCGCCAGTTCCGGCTCATCGATGAGAGGCGCCGGCGGCGGATGATATCGAACCGGGAGTCGGCAAGGCGATCACGCATGCGGAAGCAGAGGCACCTGGATGAGCTGTGGTCACAGGTGTTGAGGCTCCGTGGCGAGAACCAGAGCCTCGTGGAGCGGCTGAACGAGGCCACGGAGCGCCAGGAGAGGGCCGTCCGGGAGAACGCGAGGCTCCAGGAGGAGGTTTCTGATCTGCGGCAGCTGCTGAGGGACGTGAGATTCGATAGCCCTTACAACGACGCTAGTGGTGGCATTGGAGATCTGGAAGAGGTCGTGTGCAATGACGGGAGCTAGTCCGTCGATCAAATGTGAGGGATGAATTATCTTCGAAATAAACTAATGAGTGTAACGTGTTCCTTGAGTTGCTCGACTGAGAGTCATGGATTTTGATTAACTTTTCAACGTCAAGAATGATCTTATGGGAGTGAAATTATATTGTCGGGAAAAATCGCCATATGAAAAATAAAATTCTGGGCATTACGTACGAGAATCATCTACCTTTGATTTGTTTATGGCAAGTTTTACTTGTCCTGTTTAGCAAATGAATTTGGACGAAGTTTTCACAATGATAATCATAAAAGATGTCTAAATATCTCTGGTTATTCATATTTTTCACACCTGGACCATCTTAAATTGATAAAATCTTAATTGCTTCAGGGCATTTCCCTGCGTTATTCATTCATATTTTAGAGCAACCCTCTTCTAGCTCTCTTCGCATTTTAAGTGAAGAGAAGAAAATGCACAAGAAGATAAGGATATTCCGACACTAACATATTGGAGAAGTATTTAATGTTGACCTAATGATGGGCGTCCGATGGCTACGCATCCATGTTAATCATTATGAGACCCACCGGGCATATGCTCATCATAGCACATTTATATCCATATGGGGAATATGCATGGATGGATGATGCAAACATCCGGACATAATCGAGATCATTCTACATTTTCTAAAAAGGGAAGTGAATGCGAATGATGAAAGCACATCATCCATGAAATGTATACGAGGGACTAATCAATATGGCCATCATCGCCAAGTCTAAGCCGTGAGAGAGAGAGAGAGAGAGAGAGAGAGAGAGAGAGAGAGAGCAGGTGGTGGAGGCGCTGCTGGTAGTGGCCCTGCTGGTAGTGGCTCATCAATCAATAACTTTTACTGCTGCAAATTGTGTCTCTATCCACTAAGACACTCAGAGAGAGAGAGAGAGAGAGAGGGAGAGAGAGAGACTCTGTGTTGCTGTTCTTTTGGCTTTCTGCGAGAAAACGAAGGCCGGCCAAACCTGGTCCAGCCATTGCTCTTCGGAGGTGGTGTTGCTGTCACCTTGTTCGGATATTGCGCAGCACAACACACTTACGCTTCAGGTGCTGCTTGAACAGTGAATAATCTGAGGCCCCTCTCCTCTTTTCAGGAAGCATCAGCACCACATCCCCCACTTCCTTTTTCTCTCTCTCATGATGCAAATGCGGCCTGCAATAGCAACAGGAAACGCATGGATCCGACGTACAGTTTCCTGTACATAGGATAATATCGGGAATCTTCAATGTCAACCAGAACTAGTTATTTTGGAAAATTAGGTCTAGAATACATGTTTTCTAATATAGATTATCTCTTTTCGTACAATCAAAGGTATTGTGATTTTAAGTCAAACGTTTAAGGAAATAAAAATTAGGGAAATAGCCACCAAAAGCCTTAAATTGTGCCCATTATAATATATTTACCTCAAAATTTTCTTCATGAAACCAGAAACTCCAAACATGTACTTATGTGACACATTTACCCTTAAATTGTTCTAATGTGACACGCATGTATCCCAAATTTTTTTTTGTAACAAAAAAAACCTTAAACTAATATTTGCATGACACATTTACCTCAAAATTTAGGATAAATGTGTCACATTAGTATAAGTTTTGAATTTTTAGTGCCACAAAAAAATAATTTGAGATAAATTTATCACGTAGATATAAATTTGGGATTTTTGGTGTCACAAAAAAAAAATACTCGGAGTAAATGTGTTATACAAGTATAAATTTGAGATTTTTGGTATCACAAAAAAATTTGAGGTAAATGCATTGTACAGCCTATGATTTTTTATGGCTTTTTCCCAAAAAAAAACCATTAATAGCTAACTATATTTTAATTTAAAGGACGAAAGATATGTACAGGATTTAAAGACTTTAAAGGAATAAAAATTTCGAGTTTATTTTTTTTTCTCTTAGAAACTCCGATCTAGCCATGAATTATTAATGACTATATATCAAATGAGCTAAACAAACGTGTCGCTTTAGAAGCTCAATTAAGGAGGTAAGTCGAAGCATTTTAAATGAGTTTTCCAAATCATAAACTTGTTGAATACACTCTTTGCTTTCCGAAGGTTATACCTTCTGAAAAAATAAGGTGCACCACTCCGATTGTTCTTTCAAAGAAGTTTATAATATTTTTTGGGCCAAGTTGGTAGTATTTTTGAGTTTTGAAATTTGATAACATCATTTTAAAAGGAAAAAAAAAGATACAGCCGGGCTTTGTCCGGACCGTTTCGACTCGGGCCAGGCCCATATGTTCGGGACGGTCCGGGCCCAAAATCCGCAATCCACCGCCACCGATCGGGAGCTCGATCCTCCTTCCTGCTTTCCGTTCGCGAAATCGAACCCGCCTCGTTCATTCGCCAGTCGATTTCTCGCGTAGAAATCCGGCCTCGGAAGCGTCATTGCAGGACGCCCGTTCCGAATTCCCGACGCCGATGATGGGCGTGAGCCTGCAGTGCGCGATGGATCTGGCGGTCGCGGGGATTTCTCTGGCGGTCGGCCTGGGATTCTTCGCGTTCGTCGCCGCCATCCTCTGCTCCGCCGCCTTCGTGAACAACGTCAAGGACGTCTCCTGACCCGATGGTCGTCCCAGGTTCGCACGATTCCGCTCGAAGTTCGTGGTGAATTTTGGCTCGAAGCATGTGCGGTATCCCGTTTTCGGTGTAGGATAATTGGGTTCTTCGTAGACGGCAGGAACTTATCCGGAAATTTCTCTCTTTTCTCTTTTCAATGAGAGAGAGAGAGGGAGGGAGATGCTTTAAAGTGATGATGCTCTGTTGGGAAAGAAAAAAGGGGCTATATTTGGTTAGTTCATACTCTCCATGGTGCATGCTTGAAACTGGATGGATCTAATTAGCATTTAATGGATGAGAAATCTATGGTTTGGTGACCTACATTTGCTGTTTATTAGCTGCATCTTGGTACTCGTTTTGTGCTGCCCAATACAGCGCATCCTTTAGCACCGTGTCGCCGTCGTCCCGTCTCGCCTTGAATTCTCCTTTGCGCGGTTTCGACGAGGCAATTTTCTGGTTGTGTCAACATGTAGGCTCTTGAGCCATCTGTAGATTGGTTGACCGCTCTCTAGCCAAACACTTCATTACAACAGCTAATTTTCCGGGTGCTGCGAACCTCGATTGGAGGAGTGTGCATACACCAGATAGTATTGTTTTCGAGAACCGAGCAGAAGGGTCCTCTAGATTCATCTTCAGATGCAAGGGGTGGCTCCGGAAGCCATCTTTCCCTTTTCGAGAGAATAAGGAGGCGGTATGAGTTTTGATGCGAAATGAAGGAACCCACTTCTATTTGGCACTATAAGTGGTATTAGCTTGAATGGAGCATCAAGATTGAAGATAGTTGGAAACTTTGAATTAGTGCTCTGTTTTCTAACTGTGATCTGCCTACCATTGCTGCATGTTTATTGCTTACCGGTAAATTATTGTGTCATTGTATGGCAAGTGGAGAGGCTATTTAGATCAATTCACTACTTTATAACAAATACAGGTGTGAGCAGCTTGAGGAAAGGATTGATTTAAGTGACACCTGAGACATGTTTTCATTGGAAAGGGAAAAAAGGCCTAGTAATTGGCTTTGACGTCATTTCTTGATGGCATATATAACTTGTGTCAAAATAATGAAGTCCCTTATCCAGTTCTTGGCTTTTTTTCTGATTGGCAGCTGAAGTCTTCAGCTGGGATATATTAAAATTGTATCATTGATGAATAACTCATTGCCTGATTTGATTATGTCTAGATATTTCAATGGAGCCATGCAGGAACAAGATCCGAAGAGCATTCCTGTTCTTTCTGGGAAGCGGTAGGCTATGTTGAAATCAAGCCTTGTGTTCAGATAGCCCATGGACTAAGGACACTCTTTTCATGCATCCAACAGAGAAAACCTTGTGAGAAACTGAGTTTTGAGTTTCTGAGGAAGTCTGTTGATTATGCTGAATAATAGCCATGCCAGCAAGTCCTCTCGTGTTGTAGTATACCTCTTGCAAAAAATTCGATCGAGTAACTTAATCATCTTTTTTTCCTCAAAGAATTGCAGAAAACATTTCCGTTTGTTTACATTGTGTGAGTTTGTTAGTTCGGCCTCCTCCGTCTTCATAGCTTAAGACTTCAAGAAGTCCAGTTATTCGCATGGTTGTGCAACTAGTCCAGGTTCTTGAGTCGTCAGTTCAAGGCAGCCAAAACTTCATTAAGGGCTCAGGGATTGAATCTATTGACATAATTTGCTCTTTTAGTTTTCTTTGCTTATAACCTGCCTCGGTGATTGGCACTTGCTTATGCTGCTGGAGTGTCGAGGATTGTCTTTCTTCATCTACCAGTTACCTCTGATTCTATAATGGTCAAACTCAAGAGTCATTCAAACCTGAATGAGCCCTCTTATTTTTAGAGCAGCCTCTTCTCCTGAAAATAGATCATTCGGATTCTATTTTGCCGTTCTCTCTGCTGAAGCGCAGGAGTTATACAACAGTCTTCAGCATATATAGAATAAGCGGAGTTCGTGTCCTCACATATTTTTACCAAGTCATCCTATAAATTTCAGTTCAATGATCTTGTGCACTTCCCGTCCGGCGTCTTCGGGCTGGGATGAGAGAAAACAATGCCTCTCAAAACGGACCAGGAAGCGAGATTGATACATTTTGAATTTCTTAGTGGCAATGTGCCGCGACGGCTCAATAAAGTTCACTTAAATTCAATTTCAAGGAATATGCTGTTTCATCATGCATGAGGAAGGATGAAAGTACCTCGGCACTGTCAGTTAACAGTTTCTCCGACAAAAAAAAATAGGGAACCGGTCCTAAACTAAATTAAACGAAACATATACAAAAACGAACAGTCATTCTCGAACTGTTTTACTGTGAATAGTTTTGGTATCAATGACGTTCCCTTTGATTCTGAAAGACTACTTTTTCTTCTTCTGCTTCCGCGAGTACACCATCCCTCGGATCCCGTCCGGATCGGCCACGAAGCCCAATGGCCGGTAGAACCCGAGCACGCGGGGCTCCGAGTACAGCGCGATGTTGTTAATCCCTTGGCCAGCAGGTCGCCGACCAGCCTCTCCATGACGGCCTTCCCCAGCCCAATTCCCTGGAACGAGGGGTCCACCACCACGTCCCATATGATGGCGTTGAACACGCCGTCCCCGGTCGCCCTCGCGAAGGCCACCGGCTTCTCCGTCCTCCGCTGCTGCACCCACACCAGGGCGTCCGTGTGCTCCAGCGCCACCCTGATCTTCCCGGGGTCACGCCGCGGGAACCCGACGGCCACGAACACCGCGTTGAGCCGGTCCAGGTCGAGGGACGCGGCGTCGCGGTGGAGGGCGAAGCCCCGGGACTCGAGCTCGGCGTCGGTGATGGAGAGTGGAGTGGCAGGGAAGGTGGCCGAGGAGGAGGAGGAGGAGGAGGAGGAGGCGGATATGGAGAGGGAGTGGGGGTGGTGGCGGGATGTGGTGGCCGTGGGGAGGTGGAGGGAGGTGGGGAGCGGGGTGCCGGTGGTGCCACGCAGGAGCATCTTGAGAGAGAGAGAGTGATTGGATATGGGAAGAGGTTGGGGAGTGTAGTGATTTTTGTGAGATGTGTGTGGCTGACATTACATCCGGTTTGAGGGACACTCGTGCAGTGTCTTTCCAATCTTTTCTGGTTTAGGAGCCACCGTTTACACTGTGGAAATTGGAAACCGTATTTAAAGAGTCAATTGCAATGGTGTCGAAGTGCAAATGCAGATATTAACAGTGAAATTTATTTTTTTTTTAAAAGGACAATTTGGAAAGTCATTATTATCCATTACAAAAATGAGTCAATAAGAAATTATTCCGTTGTTAACAACAAGTCATACCTAAACATTTTTCTCTTATAATGAGCATATTTTTCATTGCCTCTTTTTTTAAGAGATAAAATTATCAAAATTAGGAAAAAATTCTCCAAATCATTGATTTTCCATTAAATAAATAGAGCTTTAGAATAAGAAAATTTTATGATTTTGAATGTTATATTTTACAATTTTGTAGGTTTCTAAATGGAGGTCTACATTGCATTAATTTGGAAGAAAGGTTGTGTTACAAACTTAATATGATTATCATTTACTTAGTGTTTGGTGTTCCAACTATGAGCCAGGATTCCAATTTCATGTCAAAATTTGTAGTGGGTTGCAGATCGATTTGGGGAATAACATAAAGTTAAGGGAATGGGATTGGTACTAGGTCAGTCGTCCCACACCACTCTCACTTCCATTCTTAAGAAGATGTGATATCATGATTTTACTCACTTGAGATATTGCTCATTCTTTCCAAGCTTTCTTTGCCATTGAGGCTTGTTTACATGGAACTCATGTTTTTATCTTGTGTTGTATAAGTGAACAGCTTCTAAAGAAGTCATACATTTTGATAGTACTCTTACGTACACTCATTGGAGGCCTAGTTCTAGACTCTGTCTTTACACAAAAAGTCGTAGTTTATGAAATCTGTCCAATTTCACATATATAATTCAAAGATACTCCGTTCATATTTAATGTGTAATCTAGTTTATTCCTATCCTTGATGTTTTATAAATCTATTAGGACTTATACCTTGTCTAACCCCTTTTCTCCCAACGATCTCTTCACAACCTCATTGGACAATCTCGTGAACAAGCCACTAGTTTCTATGTGGTTCATTCCCAAACCACATAGAAGGTAGTCCTACTCAAGTACTATATGTGACACCCTTTAGTCTAATTCACTTGAAATATTATGTATTTGCTTCTATCGATTCTACGCTTAGTCTCATAATAAATTGTTTTTCCTAAAGGATCACTCATCCCGACAATGTTCTCATTGGAACTAGCACTAAGTCCCGTCGCATCAGAAACCTCCTCTTATGAGTCATTTTGAAACATATATCAAATGAATCAGAATTATCTGCTTTGGCCTATGCTGCCTTAAGGGATAGAACATACATGGAAAAAATCAGTAATAAGCTAGCATGTTTTGTCCTTAGTAATTACAAAACAGAAGTATACACATCTGACATAACACATGAACATCGTAACTTGTCAGCCCTAGAAAAGAAAAGGACAATAAAAAATAATTTTTTTAAGAAAAAGAACAATAATTGGTGTCAATGTCATAGTAGGAGCTAATGAACATCAATCAAATCATAGTCTTAGTTTTCAAAATATTATTTTACGCGCATCTGGTTGTCCAGATAATAGTCAATCTTAGAGCAATCTTAATATGGAAAATCTGATGAAAGAATAATAAATAAGTTAACACTAATGTCTCTAGGGTTAATTCCCTAAAAAAACTCTAACTTTAGGCCTAATCTCAATTCTGTCTCGAACTTTAAAAAAAAAAAAAAAAAAAACTCCAAAGTTTAAGTTTAATCCCAAATTTAGCTCGAACTTTTTTTTCTCTCAAAAATCCTCAAACTTTGGGTTTAGTCCTAGATCTATCTTGAATTTTTTTTTTTTTTTTAAAACACAAAGTTTTACTCTAATCCCAAATTTGACTCCATTAGCCCTTCATCCAAAAATCACTATTAGTCATCCCTAATTTTTTTTTTTGGACCCAAAGAACTCGCGCACCGTACCAACACGGACATCCCGAAAGGCCCGGGATAACAGGGGGTAAACCTTAGGGGTGACACGTGCTAGCCACTACACACGTGCCATCAAGTAAGTCGGAATCGAACTCCTCCCCTTGCGTTAGGGGGAGAAGCTCGCCAGCAACGCCACCCAAGTGGGTGGTAGTCGTCCCTAATTTTCATATCCTACAAGGATTTTATTTTGGAGATAATTTTCCATGTCGCCTTATTGACGTGAATTTCTAATTGATGTGGAAATGCCAAGTCAAGTTGGAACTAGACAATAAGGCAAATTTGAGAAAAAAATTGATAATTGATAATTTTTTAGACAAAACAAAATTTGGGGCAAATTTGGGACTAGACCTAATGTTATGAGTTCTTTCTAATATATATATAATTTTGGGATAAAATTGAAATTAGACCCAAAGTTAGGTCTTTTTTTTTTTTTTTTTTTAGGGAATTAAGCCAATGTCGCTAGTAAATAATACCCCATTTCACCCATGAAAAATTGCCACGCGATGATGAAGAGATAGAGCTCTTCATTCTTTTTCTTAATGTGAGGCACTTTTTTTTTTTTTGGTCGAATTAATGTGAGGCACTTTAATTAGAGAAAAGATATGTGTATTGAAAAATCTCAATTAGAGAAAAACATTACCCGAATCTCGTTTCAACACCCAATTAGAAAGGGGCCACATCATTTACTAAACGAATTATGGTAAGATTTCTTAATATATCTACCTCTGTTCGGCCAGTTATTATAAAATATAATATACAAGCACATACAGTTTCATACTTATACGCAACCGTGCATTTCGCTCCAATACTTAACATGAATGACTGTAAAGTGTAATAAATTGGCAACCTAACTTTGGTCTTCCCTCTTTGGTTTTTCTCCTAATTTTAACCAGTGAGTTTCTTTCTTCCTTTCTTTTACGGAGTTGGCCTCTCGTCAGATGGCGCAGATTTCTCATGTCATTTATCTACCAGCGAATCCATATGTTGTTGATGTTGCAAGACGCTGTAAAGTACCAAATGGTCCAAAGAGAGCAATAGAAGTCGAAAACAGAGCTAGCACTTCCTCCCTTTTTTTGTTGCACATGTTACTCCTTGTTATTTTCCTCTATGTATGTGTGTATATATATATAATCTCATCCATGATCATGAAAGATATGGGTCCTCTCAATTTAGGCAGCAAATAATTAACATCTCCATTTAACCCACTGAGCAAATGAGATCAATACCTTCAAATTCAAGACCGGACACGTGTCTTTCCTTTTTGTCGGATCCCTATTTCTCCGTTACTTCCCTTTTCCCCCCTTGCTCCCTTTATTTTTACCCTAATCAAACTAGGCCACCTCTCACGTCAACGCATCGAAGTCGCATACATCTCAGCTCCTCTAATAGATGGGCAAAAACATAACCAATCCTTTCACGTGAATCTAGCCGATAGACGGAGGGCTATCGTTTGCCCTGAATGGATGCCTTGGTGACTCGAATATGTTTGATCCATAAGCCAAAAATAAATATTAAAATTAACGAACTAAAAATTTCACGTTTTTTCATGATTTTCCGTATTCTTAAATGGGCGAGGAAGCAGAGAGACCAGTACCGGTGACCTCTTGAAGTTGTTCGAAGGAGCAGAGATCCCACGCTCGTTATAGAACGTGGGGATTAAGTGATTACCTACTTCCTGTATCCGCGACGCATAAGTCCGCAGTAAAGACTGTCCCTTTTTCTTTTCCTAAGGTCCCATGCTCTCAGGAGGCGTCCTTTCCACATGTGGGCACGAGCAAGTATTCACTGTTCGCATGAATTATAGGGGTGCTGTGGAGGGGTCAATGGCCAGGGTCGACGCTCCCCTTTACTCTCTCCTCTCTCTCTCCTCGTTTTTCATCTTCTCCATCCTCATCTTCAAAATCACAAAGAATCTAAACCAAAAGCAGATCCTTCATTCACAGGTTCAACTGCTTTTGTCCGTTGACTCGAAGTCAAAGCGCACCTCTTTTCCTCCCCTTGTTCTTCTTCGTTCTTTGGTTCCAGCGACGCAGGAAAGAAAGCCAAGGAAGGAAGCCGGAGAGGCGGCGGCGGTGGATTTTCTTTCCTCCTCTTCCCTCTCCGCCTTCTCTGACCCCACGCTCGCACGCTCTCGCAGTTGAGAAATCCCGATCCTTCTCCAGATGGGTCTCTTCGTCGCTTGATTAGTCCGCGGCCCTTTTCTTCTTCTGTTGCCTTTTCATACCATTTCTGCGATCAAGCATGGTGAGGTTTTTCTCTTTGGGTGCTCTGTTTCTTCGCATGGCCGTTCGAGGTTGCTGCGGGCTGTCGTCGCCGTCTCTTGGATATGGCTCCAAGCGCAGGTCCTGCATGCAATCCGAGCGATTCCAAAGCATTGCTAGACTCGATGAGCAACTTTGAGTCCCCGATCGACTGTCGCTGGGGACTCTTAACGCTCCCGCCAATTGCTGCGACCGGCTGAAGGCGCGGTGTGCAAATCTTCGGTCTTCTCTCTGCCTGAGCGACGGTCCTTCCGGTTCGGGCGGAGTGCCGTAGTTGGTAAGCTTGCGGGCACCCTCTGGGAGAGCACGTCGACACAGTACTCCGGTATTACCTGATATTCTCTTGAACACTTCCCCTATAAATTGCGCCTATCTGTGCGACGTTAAGGCTCACCAAGACAAAGAAATCAAGCAACAAATAAAAGCTTTCCGTTCTGTCGTGCTTTGTGTTCGAAAAAATGGGAGCTTGTGAGAAAAGCTCTTGGGCTGGTTTTTTAGGCTTTCTCTTCACTTTCAGCCTTCTTCTCTGCATGACCCAAGGCGATGTCCACACCTATACGCTCGTGGTGAGTGAACAATGACATCATCTGGAATCTGTCGTATTTTTGACACTGTCATTTTGCGAATCGATCTTCTTTTTGGCCTTTCCTTTGTTATGACGTCGTGATCATCATCATTACAAGCATGCGCATCAACATGATCGCGGTACTCACTTGCTCGAAGTGACATGAAATCGTGGTGCACGATGCAGCTACAAGAGACGGAGTTTGAGAGGTTGTGTGAGAAGAAAAGCATTCTAGTGGCCAATGGCAGCTTCCCGGGTCCGACACTTTGGGCGCACCAAGGAGATACTCTCGTCGTTACCGTCGTGAACAACGGAAATTACGGCGTCACAATTCACTGGTAAAATCGCCTCTCTTCTTTGCTTTTTCTTTTTTTTTTTAATCATGGAGGAGCTCGCGGTTTATAGGGCGTATGGGTTTTGTTTTCAAACCGAACAAAACATTGAACCACACGACACATGCAGGCACGGAGCGAGGCAGATGGGCAATCCATGGCACGATGGTCCAGAGTACGTCACGCAATGTCCCATCCAACCCAAGCAAAATTTCACTCAGACGGTCCTGCTTGACAAAGAAGAAGGGACGCTCTGGTGGCACGCTCATAGCGACTGGAGTAGAGCATCCGTGCATGGTGCTCTCATTATTTACCCTAAACCTGGAAATGAGCATCCGTATAAACTTGATGCAGAGCAGACGATTATACTCGGTGAGGCCTGTGTATATGATTCAACGATCGCTTTAAAGGTTAAGTGTGGACACAACCTAAAGGATAACACACTTCCATGCTGGTTTTGACGATGCAGGTGAATGGTATGAAAAGAACCTAACTGAGATGGTCATTAATGCGATGAGGACCGGTGGGGACGTGAACACATCAGTTGCCTACACCATTAATGGCCAACCCGGTGACTTCTATCAGTGCTCCAAAGGTATTAATTTGTTTAGTACTGAGTTCGTTCACAAGTTTCAGTCGGTACAGTTGATGATGTCTATATCATTGTCATAGAGCAATAAGAACTACAACCGCACGATATCATTTCTAATTTATCATACAAGAGAGGACATGCTGGGTTAGATCAAGAAAGTGAAGTACCAGGGATTCCATGAGATAAACTTACGCCTAGCTAACATCAATCACAATTTCAATGAATAGGTTGGACCTTACTTGACTCTTGACATTATTATGATGCAGAATCTACCTTTCAGATGGCGGTGGATCCTGGTAAGACTTACCTTCTACGGATCATCAGTGCTATTATGAATGAAGAGATGTTCTTTGGCGTAGCCAACCACACCCTTACCCTGGTCGGGATGGACGGAGCTTACCTTGAGCAAGTTAACACTAGTTACATCATGATAGCTCCGGGACAAACTATGGATGTTCTAGTCACGACAGACCAAGAACCTAGTCGCTATTACATGCTCGGCAGTCCTTTTGTGGACACCCAGGCTCCAACTGATAAAACTACGCCCTCGGCAATACTCCATTACAATGGAGGTTACCAACCACCTACACATCCTAATTCTATTACACTTCCAGGCTTGTCAGATAGGGATTCTGCTGAGAGCTTCATGCGGCTTTTGAAGAGTCTGGCCGATGATAAGCATCCTATTAAAGTCCCATTGAACATCACGAAACGTTTGTACCTCACGGTCTCTGTGAATAACGTGCAATGCGCCAAGGGTGACACTTGTGAAGGTCCACATGGTAACAGGCACTCGGCAAGCTTAAATAACATAAGCTGGACGGTGCCAAAAATCGACATTCTACAAGCGTACTACCGGTACTTTCTGTGTTTGAACTGAAGCACTTTGTACTCTAATAGCTTATTTAACAAAATCATCATCTCAACCATGCATTTAATTTACAGGAAGCTACCTGGGATCTACCATACAGATTTTCCCGATCGACCTCCGCATTATTTCAACTTCACGGGAGACGTAGGTGATAATGTGATATATCCAGTGGTGGGAAGAACAGTGGTGGAGTCAATCAAATACGGTTCAGAGGTCGAAATAATTTTCCAGGGGACTAATATACCTGCAGCGGAGAACCACCCAATGCACTTACACGGTTACAGCTTTTACCTGGTCGGTTTCGGTCGCGGGAATTTCTCTCCGAACACGAGCATACCAACATACAATTTGACCCGTCCACCCAAAGTCAACACCGTCGCGGTACCGAAAAATGGATGGGCAACCATAAGATTCAAAGCCGATAATCCTGGTACTTTCACCTATCAAAACGACTGGAGTGCATATGCAATAATCATTTGAAAGTAGTATATTATCAAGTTGCGGCTTAGAGGAACATGCACTAGTTTTTCCTATAAACTACCGGAAGCAGGAAATGACTAGTATGGACTAATATCAATGTGAAACTGGTTTCGAATATATGGAGTTGGAGTAGTATCTCTCTTTTTACCCCAGTTTTTGTGCACAAGCTAACTTCTTGGGCACATTTCTCAGGAGTCTGGTTCATGCACTGTCATCTCGAACGCCATGCGAACTGGGGAATGGCCATGGCTTTCATCGTCTCGAATGGTCCTACTAAGGAAACGAGCATGCGAGACATGCCTCCGAACATGCCCCCTTGTCTGGGATCATAGATTGATCGGCCTCTCTCTCTTTCGACATTCATTCATGATCGGTGCTTAGCGAGACACATATGCAGTCGATTTCAATTGAATTTGGGAGCATCGTGTTAGTTGTGAGTTATGCTGTTGTAGCTTGAAGCGTGCATTTGAACCGTTCAAATGAGACCTTTGATGTTGATGCGTCTGTGTCTTCCAATGTCCAGAATTGAGGTACCTTGTGGTGTAATTTTTTTGGGGAAGAAACAGCAGTATTGTATTTTCTTCCAGTAAAAACAACACGCGCAAATGCAAAATGAGGAGCTGAATTTTTTGTCATGGAAAGTAAAGACTACTCTCAAAGTCGTTTTCAGTATTTTTAATGGCTGCGAATCACTTTGCTTCACCATTTATACTTGAGCTTAAAATCATGTGGCTTGTGATGAAATAGACAGGGGAAGTTCATCGCCTCTTTTGGCGTTAGTGACCATCAGCGAATTCAGCGGATATGGCCACTGTGGAGCTCGTCTATTCCTCAGAAAGCTATTTGTTCATCGGTGGGTGGTCGGCAGTTTTAGCAACGGCTATGACGGACTAAGGCGCTCATGATAACCATTATGTTTCTCTATTGTTCTGTTTCGGAAATAGGTTCAAAATAGAAATCAGTTTAGTTAATTAAGGTGCGTTCGGTAAAACTTTTATTTTTGAAAACAATTTCTTTTCAAAACTTTTTTTTTTTTTTAATTTCTATTCATGAAATAGTTTTTGAATTAAAGAATGCGTTCAATAACTGCACAAAATTTCTATTCCAAGAATAGAAAAAGAATAGGAATGGGTTTCTTTATGATTTACAAGTTTTTTTTGTAACATAGAATTTCTTTTAATTTTTATAACAACTTTTTTTTTTTAATTTTTTTCCTTTTTTTTTTTTTTTTTCTTTCCTATTTTTTCCTCTCTTCTTTTCCTCCTCTAGCTAGTGGCCAGGCGATGGGCAGCCAACTGAGGGGGGGTGAGGGGGTGGCGGCAAGAGGTGAGCAACGACCAGTTAGAAGAGGAAGAAGAAAAAAAAAAAAAAGAAGTGAAAGAAAGTGACTTATTTCAAAAATTGTTCTTAGGAATAAGAAATAACTTTTTTTCTACTTCTTATTTCTGTTCCAAATCTATTTCTTAGCTACTAGTCTATTCCAAGGATTAGAAAAACTAACATTACCAAATGGATTTTTGTTCTTTTTTATTTAGGGGAACAAAAGAACAAAAAAGATAGAAAAATAGAAACGTTACCAAATGGAGCCTCAATTTCATTTTTCTATTTTTAAAATAAATTTTTACTCTAAAAACAAGCTCGGAATAGAAATGATAAGTAAAAATTTTCTATCTTTCTATTTCTAGAACAAAAGTGAAAAATAAAAACTCTTCCCATCACTCGTTGTTGCTACTAGCTAGTTATCCATCGTTCGCATGCTGCCTGCCCACCACCGATCACCGAACGCTTGTTGCTGATCGTTGACTGTTGGACGATAGCTTGACGTTGCCAAACGTTGGACTTTGGTCGCTCTTCGATCACCCGTCGTCTATCTACAACCGCCTCCCACCATTAGTCACCAAATGCTCGCCGCCCGTTGCCAGATGTCGGATGTTGAATGATGGCTACCTATCGCTAGACACTAATCGCCAAACAACAGTACAGCTGCTTTCGATGGCCACTCGGGAGGGAGAAATTTTGTGACATTCTTAAACAAATTTATATTCTAGAAGTAGAAATTTTGTGTGGCTATTAAACACCTATTTTTGCTCAAAAACTTATCAGGAGATTGGAAATAGAAAAATCTATTTCTAACCAAAAATTGATTTTCTGAAATTGAATGATTATCATTCGCAACTTAAATAAAATATAGAAGAAAAAGGAAAAGAAAGAAGGGAGTAAGAGGTTTGAGATAATTAGGAATTCCTCTTTGTTAAAGATAAATTGATAATTTTGTTAATTATCCGTATTTTTCAAAATTGCATGTATGTTGCACATTTATCACCATTTATTTGTGTATATCTTAATTAAAATATTATTTTCGAGTAATTATCTAATAAAATCTATATAATAGGCCAACATGTTCTTCATAAATATATACATCGAAATATGTAGAAATTTCATAATTCCTTTTTCCGCTCTATAATTCTCAACTTAGGAGAAAATAACCTAGAAAATGAAATATTCTAAAAACGAAAACACAAAATTTGACAAAATGGAACAAATTAAAAGAAAAAATCATGCAAAAAAAAAGAAGAGAAAACACAGATCGGGAGAAAATAGCCTGCTCTACAAATTTAACGAAAAATGTTCCAAGTTAAGTGTACTTAATGTAAGTTAAAGATTCATTATTTCATAATTTTCTTACTTTACTCACTTTATTTACACTAATTCATTATTTTTTTTCAAAATGTTATAAGACAGTCTATCTGGATATGTACGTGAAAAACAATGAGATCAAACAATGTTTTAAATTTTGAAAACAACCCAACAAAATACCTTTCCAAATTTTGATTTCTATTTGAAATACTCTTGTTTTCACAAAACAAAGACGTTTTCAAGAAAATAGGATATCGAAACAATTTTTTTTTTCCTCTTCACTTTGATGAAAATTATAAAAACTTTTTTTCATACCAAACTGGCCCTCACATTTGTTGTAAAATTAAAAACGAGAAACTCCCATGATGCTTTTTTTCTTTTTTAATTCCAAAGTGGAAAGAACCTTTAAGGCTACATCTGGATTTCAAATCAAAATACAATTGGATATGATAGATTATGAAATTTAGGAATTTTTGCTATATATCCACTATTTGGTGAATCGTAATAATTATGTTGAATATATTCCCATAATATCATAAATGTATATATATATATGGTATATATATGTAAATAAATATATAAAAGTTCAGTGTAAATAAACAAAACGGAGATGATAAACATCTCTCACTATACTATTCCCTAATTTATTTTTATTTTATTTTTATTTTATTTTTCCTATCCTTTTTAATTATTTTATTTTTTATTTATTTTTTCTCCTTCCATCATTCTCTAATAAAAATTTATTAAATATTAAAATATAATAGTATATTTAAAATACAAAAATATCTTAAATATGTAATAAATATAAATATATATTTATATTTATATATTGAATTTATATAATAAGATAGAATTAAATTTGAATATATATATTAGATTAAATTTAAAAACTGCATTTTTTATTTTTTGTTATTTTGAATTTCTTATATTAGAATTCAAATATTATTTATATTGAAATATAATTTCAATTTTGTTAATTTTCTTAATAATTTTGTTATTTGAAAAATTAACTTTCCAATTAGGGATATTAGAAATCCTATCCACTTTTATCTCACATTCCTCATGGGATAATTTTATTTCATCTATATCTATCTTATATCCGACTTTATGCTGTCTTAAGTAGGTACTAAACGTAAGATATTATAAATTGTATTCTATTATGAATTTTATTATGATTGCCAAATGCATTTAATTGAACTTCCTATTGAACTAAACTTTTGAGATAGGATAAATCAATACTCAATTATCAAACGGGCCGAATAATGTGGTGTTAGGTTGAGTTTGGAAAAATGGCCCGAAACATTCCCCAAAAAATGAATCTTTGAACTTGTATATTACAATGTGGAAAAAAAAAATTGTATATTACAAGCCTTGTAGCTCCATCTGGATAAGAAGTCACGCCACGTCTACAAATTCCTATTTTTTGATTAATTTTATAAAATCTATGGAGTTAATTTGCGTTGAAATAGAAAATCCCTGCATTTTCATAAGCTTTTATTGTGAGCAACTCATTGAACGCACTATTCAACCAATCAATGAGGTTAGATCGTCAATTCGTAAATGAAAGGAAGCGAGATGCATATAAAGCGCAACACACAAGCCAAATTGTTGTGATCATTTTGATTCTGACTTGGGAGTAGAAATGTCAAAATGAGTTGAAATCCATTTATTGATCCATATATGATGATTGGATCATAAATGAGTTATGTAAATATTACTAAATAAATTCATATGGGTATAAGTAATAACATCCAATAAAATGTGGGTTTTAAATGGGTCTAATGTTCAATTCACCTGCAAGCCCTTTCACTTTATCTTCGGGTTCAAGTTTGGAGTTTTTTGGGTGCGGTAATTTATTTTCTATTTCTATCTTCTACTCACATCTTCTTTATAGTAAGCGGTATCTTTGTATATACAAAAATGGAAAGTTTTCCTGGATTGAAATGCATTATTATTTTACTTTTAAGGAATATTGGCAATCAAAAATGGAATAAAAAAAGCTTGAACTTCATATTATTGGTTCTAGTAGAATTGGATATAGCATAATTTCCCCAGATGACTAAATTCAAATATTTCATTCCTAATTGCTTCGATGACTAAATGGTTCTCGAAGTACTCCTTCAAAACTAGACACATCGTGAGCAAAAAAATGTGCTTGCTGATTTTCTCTCTAGGCCAAAGACACCTGCGGAAATCAATATGTACATTTTAAGGCATTTTTTTTTCTCCGATAAGAAAAATATAAGATTGAGAGAATGCAGGAATGGCCAAGTTTGGAAAGCCCTAGGAGATCATTGAGCAAAATCTAGAATGACAATTTCACTGAAAATCTTAACAATCTCATGTGGTAGTGTCATATGGATGCTTCAAATTCCATGGATTCTTAATTCTTCATCCTTTTGAATTAAACCCCATATATCCATTCATACATCCATTAATCTGGAATAAAGATAATTTCCCTAGAAAACTTCGATAGTTGTTATGGTACTTAACTAATAAGTATTTAATAACTATTGAATTTCCTACTAAAAAAATCCATTGTTAAGTTAACCAAACTGATTGCACTTGACTATAACAATGAGAATGAAAGTGACAAAAAACCCCCCTGATTGCCTCCGATTTACAAGAAATGACTTTTCCTAAAAGAACTGAGAACTGCCCAAGTAGAGCCAGAAACACATACCCTTGTGTTTTTCCAATGACCATGGACTTTTGTGCGAAATAGTAGCACCTCACTAGTGCTCCAACAGGAGTAGAAACCATAACATACAAACCTCAACCACACCTTCAAGAAGTTTGTATTTACAAGTCATTCTCTAATTGCACCAAATCTATTGAATATAACTAGAGAGAACTCAAGAGAATTCTATGTGAGGAAAATCGAACCGCTCCTAAAGAAGTATGGATTATTCAACACTTGTCCCATGGGACTATTTTGAACTTACACTTGAAGTCAAATAGGCACTCGAAGAATTCAATTAGACACAGAACCAGGTAAGGACAACTCAATCACAAGAACAAGAGATGACAGATACAGATGATCTTGCACAATCTTCTCAAGACTCTTATGCTCATTGGGGAGATCTTCTCTCAAGACCCTTATGATCACAAACCTTATCCTTATCTCTTGGATCATAGCCCAACACCATCTCTCATTATGTCCAAACATTGAAATGGCCTTAGCCAATCATGCCTGAAAGAAGAATTCTACTAGCAGGTATGCTCATTGATGCCCCTCCATATGGAATGCCTAACACTTCTACTTGGTCCAGCCAAATTTCCCATATGCTAGAGACATTAATGCACTTGGTCCTAGTATCTATAAGGCATCCAATGTCCCAAGCTTTAGCAATGAGAGAGCAAAAGTCACTCCAGAGAAAATGTCCTTTTTGCTTTAGAAAGGAGGAGAGCTAGAAAAGAAAGATTCTCTCAAGAACATAATGCGGAAGACTTCACTTCATTAGAAGAAGACGAGTCCTTGTCCCTTGAAGATGATTAGCCTGCACAATATATCATAGCACATATCACTATAGCAGTACGATAGCAATAGGTTAGAAAAATCACCGTTCATATCACCTAAAATAATTCTCAACTAGGATTCCCATAGCTTATGTTTGTTTCAAGACCCGTGAGCATAGTCTTTGTTTTATGAGACCTCTTGGAGCCTATAAAAGGCACGAAGGATGTAATGACTTGGGCAGAATCCCTTAAAGTAAAGTGTGTGCTTGTGAAAATTTTCTCATTTCTCTTTAAACATCTCATTTTTTCCAGCCTGGTAAGATTCTCGAGAAATACAGCTTAGCTAATTAGAAATGTTTCCATCCTAGCATTTTTGAGCATTTCTATATGCTAAACTAAATCTTTAAGTAGTTTGTAGCTAAAAGGCAATCTTTGAAAGGCTTGAACATGAGGTTCGCCTACTATGAGATATCATACCTATTGCAACTAATTAGTTTTCCCTAATTCTCAGCATAAATAGTAAAAGAATTTAAGACTTTTGAAAATCATGAAAATTAGCATTTGATTTTACATGTCAATATTTATTATCTTATTAAATTCAAGAGATGTTAGAAACTTTATTGTGAAGCTCGAATTTTTTTCTTTTAATAAGGAAAAAATCGCAAACAAGTCAAAATTCTTAATCAGAATCTCATAAAATTACTAATTTATTTTTCTTCTGCACTACGTGTGTAACATAAAAGTTGGTGTTTTTAAGCATCTACACGCTATGGTAATATAAGTCACGTATGGATTGACACAATTAGGTGAGCTACCAATCGTTGAATTTGTACCGTATACAAATAAGTAGGTTTAGATCAAATCATATTTTTTCCGACTCCGAACAAAATCCAATCCGGCCCCACCGGCTATCTGGCGGGGGTCTACTCGGGGTAGGAGCAAGGCTCGTCGTGCTCGGCCGCGTCGCGCGGATCGTGTCCGCGCGGTGGGCCATCGACACGGGCGGTTTCGAGATGGGCGCCGCGCTTCGGGGGCGGGCGGGGGAGGGTTGCAATCTCTCGGATCCTCGATTAAAATAATGGCTCCACCACCGCCACCTCCACTTCGTGACCTTCCTCCATCAGCATCATCGTCGTCCTTTTAATGGATCAGCCACGCTCTTTCTCTGAGCCTCTGACCTCCGCAACCCCCGTCCCGTCCCTTTCCGCTTCTCCTCAGATTTCAACGCCACGCACACGGGGACGAGGAGAGAAACCATCCCCATCGCCGCCGCCGCCGCCGCCGCCAGCAGCGTCGGCGTTTCCGGGACGCATTGGCTCCGCGTCGGGATTCGTCGTCCCGAGTTGACCCCGTCGGCATGGAGTACTTTGAGGAGCTGAGGCGCGCCGATTGGGAGCGGGAGTCGTACCCCGAGTACGGCGATGTCGCCGTCCTCCCCTTCTTCGTTCTCTTCTTCCTCATCGCCCGATTCTTCCTCGACAGGTTCGTCTTCGAGGTAAAGATCTTCTTTTTTTGGTCTTTTGCCCCCACCCGCGCGTTGCTCGGTCGATGCGTGCGGTTCGATTCGGCTCTACTGGATTATTGCCGTTCTTCTTCATCCCCGCGTATTGGCGAGTCCCTGACTTCGATTCGAGCTGGTCGGTGACTTGTTGTCCGGTTGCAGTACGAAGTAGTAGCGCGCGTCGTGGTGCGTCGTGTATGGTTCGCGTGGGGGGATTACTGGGTCGAGCTCTCTGTGCTGTTCATTAATCATGCCTCGACTAGGCCTCGACTGGAAGAGCGTTAGATAACATCAGCGGATGTGTTACTTGCATTCATGCGGCGTTGCTACTCGTTGTCCCGGGTACTGACTTGGGCTTTGACTCGCTGAAAAAGGCTGAATTTCATGAGTTAACTTTTCGTCGGGATGCTGGGTTTTGCCCAAAAGTGTGTAGCAGTTCAGAGGCCGTGGTCTTTTCCTCTTGCAATGGACATACGCTTGCTCTGGCCTTTCCGTTTCGTGGCTCCTGGGTGGGAATCAAATTTATGCGATTGCGTATAGTCACTTTGGTTGTGCAAACTGAACCTTTATTTGGACACCATTTGACTCGCGTTTGCTATTTTGTTGTCTGTATAGAGTAGGGCATTTGGGGTTTTTGAGGATTCCGGCATTAGTTGGTTACTGAATAATGAGTATATCAGTCTCTCTTTTAAATTGTTTTTTTTTCAAAAAGTATTTAACATACTGAAAATGCTATTAACTGCTGCTCTCAATGGTACTATAGCCTTCTTTTCTGCACTTTGATAAGTTAGCCTGCTTTCTAAATCTCTGTGCTTCATCTAAAAAATTGATGATGTTGCAGGCAGTTGGTAGATGGATGATTTTGGGGAAGGGGCAGCAAACGAGGGATGTAGAGTTAGATGGCAGGAAGAAGATACGAAAATTCAAGGAGTCAGCATGGAAATTTGTTTACTTTCTTTCATCTCAGCTTCTGGGTCTATACGTAACCTATGATGAACCTTGGTTCACTAATACTAGATACTTTTGGGTAGGACCAGGAGATCAGGTCTGGCCTGACCAGAAGATTAAGTGAGTTCCATGTGTCTCATACTGAAATTCTAATGGGTTTAATCCTGTTTTCCTCCAGAAAGTATGTTTATCGGTTTAATGACTTTTCTTTTTGGAATTTCAGATTGAAATTGAAGGCGGTATACATGTATGCTGCTGGATTTTACATGTACTCCATATTTGCTTTGGTTTTCTGGGAAACACGAAGATCCGACTTTGGAGTGTCAATGAGTCATCATGTCGCAACTGTGATTCTAATTGTGCTATCTTACATATTTAGGTATGTTTTAAAATTTGCTCAAGGGTTCATTCTTTAATTTGTGTAAATTGGCAGAAAGAGAGTAGCAGAAGGCTTATCTTATTTGGTAATGTAGATGCATCGGGATACTCATGCATGGCAAGGCATGGTTCTTGCTTCAGGAGAACACTGCACAGTTTCTTTCTAAAATTTTTTGTAGTTCTTTAGATGCATAGGCACCTGTGATAGAGAGCATGCTTCTTAATTCATTCGATAAGATAGTTATTCCACCATTGGCTCTTCACTTTATTCAAATTAAGCTATCATATGACAGTTCTCTCTTTTTCTCCATATTTATCCCATGCAGGTTTGCCCGAGTGGGTTCGGTTGTATTAGCTCTTCATGATGCCAGTGATGTTTTTCTGGAAATAGGGAAGATGTCCAAGTACATTGGGGCAGAGATGGTTGCCAGTGGCGCATTTATACTCTTTGTTTTGTCTTGGGTCATTTTGCGTCTTATTTATTACCCATTCTGGATCATTTGGAGTACAAGGTAAACATTTATCACCTAGCGTGCTCGTGGTTTGCTTTATCTTTTGCAAGATTTTAGCGTGTTCCATCACTTTCCATATCCGTGATTCATGACTCTTTTGAATCTGAGGCGTACGTAACAAATTGGATTAGTCACCTATAGAGTGGTCATGTTTATTTGTATGGTTGATTGTTTTCAGGTTTGATTTTGAAGTTCTGTAGTCTATTGATACACATCCTTCCCTGTGGTGAAACTTTTATGAGCCAAATAGAAATAATCAGTCAGTGCGGATGTAAGTCCTGTTGTAAAGTTGCACTCACACTTGCTAGAAAGAAACACAAGCTGGTCATTTGACTCAACAGAATACTCAACCACTCTAATTTACTTACTATATTCCTAACTTGTTCAAGAATGACAAGCTAAGAGCTATGTGCAGTTACTTGGGGCAATGATTTTGTGCTATTGCATGAATATTTCGTAGTTCAAAATCTTTAAGAGACTACAGGATAAGTGGAAGGCACATGATGCGACATGCTGACAATGAAACTTATCGCACATGATTACTCAACCACCCGACTTTGATCCCTGCTAAAGTTGTTTGTTATGCTATTTCTAGGTTCTTCTAAAAGGTCACAACTTTGTATATCCTTAAAGTGCAAAGCTTTCAGTAACTTCCTTCTTGAACATTCTCATGGTCCTCACTCCCACCAAATACTTGCCATCTTTCTTTATAAAGAGGCTACACTCCATTGCTGCGTGGTCCAAACTTCAAAATCTGTGTGCATCTTATCGAAGCGGAACAACGGTTCCGATGTCCTTTTTTCTGTCTAACATAGAAAATAAAGGCTGCTTCATGGTAATCGTGATAATCTCAGTGAATCTTTGGCATTCTTAAATGTTAATCAACATACATCGTAGTGGAAAAGCATCACTTCTTAGCGTAGAATTTAGCTTTACTAGTTATAATCAATTATAAGCTTTTAGCCATTCACAGGACTGCCTTTTGATATGCTGCTGCCTCCTGCACAGGAGTTAATATCTGACTTTTTGTTTTCATTTGTAAACCACAGCTACGAGGTTATCTTGACATTGGATAAGGACAAACACACGGTGGACGGCCCAATTTATTATTATGTGTTCAATTTTCTTCTAATTTGCTTGCTTGTTCTTCATGTCTATTGGTGGGTATTGATATTCCGGATGCTTGTGAAGCAAATTCAAGCCAGGGGGCAGGTCACTGATGATGTCAGATCTGGTGAGTCAAAGTGTGGGCCTTTTTAACGATTGCAAAAGTGAATATGCTTTATTATCATTCCCTCAGTGGAACTCCTGATTTTTTCCCTTCTGTTTGAAGACTTTTAGGCTCCCTTGGTCTAATGTTAAAAATGCCTCTGATGAAAGAAAGATAATAAACTGCATTACCATGTCATCTCCTCTGTGAACTTTTCAGGAATAGTATTTCAAAGTCTCTCTATGGAGAAATATCTCCACACTGGCCCTTTTTTCATTTTCTATATCATTATGACAAAATTACCAATCTGATGTAAAACTAATAATCAGTATGTATTGATAGAGTTTGAAATGGAAGCTGTGATCTTCGAAGGCAAATTTATGGAAAACTTTGTCATCATTCAATGCATGAGATTCATAATTAAGATATTAGAGTGCATGAAATGATAAGAATGCATTGGGGGAATTGGAGGACATAAAAGGATGGGCTTTTCTATTTGAATGTTGATCTTCAAAAGGATCATCATTTTGTGTTTTCTACACTAAAAATTTTCTTTTGACGAAAAGTAGATCTGAAGTTTTCTCACGTAGAAGGCACATAAAGCATATTTAGCAAATTCTTGAGCCAAAATTATATATTCCATGGGAAAAGTTTGATTTTCTCAAAAGATTGCATTAATTGAATATTCATTAGTCCAAGCAGGATTTTGGGGGAGCTATGGACCCATAACATTATTATGGAACACTGAGTAGATTTCCATCTTTTCACCAGTTGTCAAACTGATTTGTAAACTGTCAGGGTCTTGTTTATCAGGAAAACTTTTACAGAGATCTGCTTAGGTGGTATCATGACACATTGCCACTCCCTTCTTTATGCACTCAAACAGAACGTCCATTAGATTTCCATTTCTTTCTCCTTGTCTTTGGTTACTGTTAGCTGATTTGGAACTTGGAAAGGACCAAGCAGAAGTTAACACCATTACAAGTTATTGGAATGCTGTAGACGCAATGGAGGATCATCTTCCTTAATTTCGCTGCATGGTGTTTCAGGACGATAGGAATATTAAGGAACCGTTATTTGCAAAGCCTATGCTTCTTATTTTTGTGGCTCTTACAAAAGGCTTTTGTGCTTGTCTTGCCTCTCTCAAAAGTTTCTCATTCCTTGCAGATTCTGAAGATGAAGATGGACATGAAGATTGAGTAGGAAATGGTAAGCTGCTGTAGCATCCAAAGCTCACTGCAAAAACCATTTGGATGCTTAGTGTGCAAGTTAAAATCACATAAAAGTTATGAACTTGTGTATGAATTGGAATGGTCACAAATTTCAAATTTGTGGAAGACTGTGGACTAGAGTTATGCTGGTATACTGCAGCAACTTGGTTTTATGTTTGGGACGACTGGATTTTCTTGCCAGAAGCATTAAGCTCTAATGTGAGTGGGAATGCTGTGGACCCTCTTTTCTTATTTTGGCCACCCAATGCCATAGACATTAGCTGCATGTGATTACATGATATGGCAACTGGAGAATAGGACAAAATAGGTGGAGAAATCTCCATGTTTCTTATGTCAGGTGCACTGTTTGAGAAATCTTGGGTAAGAGATGGGAGATCGGTATTTACCATCCTATACTATGTTTGGTTGGTTAGATACGACCGAGTTTGTAAAAAAATTGACATTATATAACTTTAAAAAAAAAAAAAAAAAAAAAAAGTCCCCAAAGAAATATACAGCAGAACATATTAGTCTCAGATTTCAGATTTATGAAAGGGTTTCTACATGTTAAGTTGCTTCTAAATACAGAGTGCATAGAATTTCCATTTTGAAATTCTATGTTACATCAAATGGGATGATTTGTTCTTGAAATGCATAGTTGCCCTTCTGGGATATGTCCTTGTACGTTAATGGCTCGGTGTGTTGCTAGAATATGAATTGTTTCAGGGCATTGTGTTTTCCGGTCATTCAGGAATGGTGGCTAATGATTTTCTTGTTTCACAGATGGGAAACTGCAGCCTAGCTTCTGTACTTGATATGTTCGTTTGCTGATACCAAGTGCCACTGCGTAAAGCTGATTTTTGCACCCCGAAGGGATGTGTGATTTCATTTAGGATTGGAAGCATTTTTATAGGAGATTTATTTGAATTGTCCACCAGAGAGCTTGATTCTTGGCCATTTCTCTCTTTTAACCAAAGCTTGATTCTTGACTTTGGGTACAACTCTCTCACCTGTATCATTGAATAAAGTGGATTCTTGAGGAACTGAATTCTTGTTGATGCAATTCCAGCTGTAGGAAAAAAGAGGTTCTCGTTGATACAATTTATCAAGCTGCTCATTGCTTGGAAACCTTGGTATGGAATCCAGGCTGAGATGTTTCCCTGAAGAATTTCTCTCTCACTCTCTGACCCTTTGGTTTTGAACTTATTGAGTAGTCTCTTTTAGAGATGATCATTGGACGGTCTCGGGATAGATCTAAATTTTTTGCGCAAGGCTGCTCGTGATGATTTCTACATATGGATCTTGGGGCGATGGTTTTTCACTAAATGCCCTTGTCCGAGCCCTCTCGAAAAGTCCTTGGCCCGGCACTGCTCGGGTCGGACCATGCTTGACCCCGGTTAAGTACACAAGGGGAGCGTCGCAAATTTCTCCAAAAGTATGGACGCGAAATCTTCAGTCGATGAGTCGAACTCTTATCATTTCCCCCAACTTCTGTCGTGTTCTAGCTCTCCAATTTGGTCTGCCAATTTTGGGCAAGACCTATCCCGGTAATCATACATCCAACGCATCACACGTAACGGAGCATGTTCTTGTTGAGCCTAATCACGTTCGTTTAATTGAATAATAGATATATAATATGCAAATCGACGCTTTCGATACATTTAAAGGATGTTAATTATATAGATTAATATGTCGTTTTGTGTCAGTGCACCACCAGATACATATTCCCATGCTGGCAACAAACCTATTGTGTGGACACGATTAAAAACGCATCGTGTCCACGTCAGGCCTAAGTCTAACACGACACGATTATAACACGACATGGGGACACGAATTAGAGGATCTATGTAGAAGCCGGGACTACGGTAGAGCGAGGGCTGTTAATTTTTTTTTTGTTTTTTTGGAGTGGGGAAGTTGGGTCGGGTCCGGGTCAATCGAACACGAAGTCTCGGGCTTTTACTTTGGACTATACAGAATGGGCTTTTTCACCCGGCCCACGACGGCGGAATAACGGCAGAGAAAGAGAAAGTTGAGTTCCTTCGGTTTTCGTGAGGAAGAAGAAAAATCGGGTTTTCGGAGGGGGCACAGCATTTTGCGATTGGCATCAGTCCGTCGCCATTCGACACTCCCAGCTCAAGCAAAGGCTCACTCTCCCTCTCGAATCGTCTCTCGGTTCACTGGTTCTGCTTTGCTCTCTTCAACCGTCGGAGGTACCTTCAACCCCTCCCTCCCCTCTCTCTCTCTCTCTCTCTCTAGCAAGCGACAAGCTCTTTTTTTTTTTTTTTTGTGGGGGAGTTACTCTCGTGTTCGGCTTCTCTTTCGGTGGTTCTTCGTTAACGGATCTTAGTTCTTCTGGTCTGGCTTGATGTTGTGGATGCGTGGATGAACGAGTAATCTCCGTATTAGTCGGTCCCCGCGGATGTTCCTCTTGTTCTCCGCAATTTGTCTTCTGTGGTTATCGGCTGTTCAAGGGAGGATGTCATTTATAGCGTGCATTTTCTTTTACCCATTATTAAGTAGGCAAAAATAAAGGAAGAAAGATGGTTATAGTTTTTCTCGTATGCGTGATGCGTTCGCACGGTTTTGCTCCCCTGGTATGATTCGTTCGTTGCCCCAAAATAATGTTGCTCGGCGACGATTCTAGCAACTGCCGTAAAAATGACTTGCGAGCTGCGACCATGGATATTGCATGCTTCGCGGACGATAATTGGCGATGCTATTTGAAGTCGTGATTTTGTGTGGTTATTGAATTGATTGCTTGATACCATTAACATTGTACGGTCCCCAGGTTAAGAATGAAGGTTTAAGTCCAGCATAATCAAACATATGGACTCAGGTTATAGGTGTAGGAACTCTAATATGGTAAATGTGGTGCTCGGTATGTTGACTATGGTCTAACATATTGTTGTGGTCTTCTTCTTTTAACTATTGAGAACCCCTGGACTGGGGCGAGACTTGAGAATGTGATTTTGTGATAATTGTTCAGGGTGCGCAACTTGGGCAGGTCTAACCATGGAAGATGTCCTTACTGAGATACCTCCACCGTCAAGGTTTTTCCAGGAAGACCTCAACAACTTTATATCCCCATCGCCTCCTCTTCCTACTCCTTTCTTCGTGTTCTCAAAACCTAAACTTGATGGACCTCTTCGCCCATCTCTCCTGATTATTGCCTTATCTTCTCCGTCTCTCTTCATCTTCGACCAAATACCTTCTAAAAATCTAATTGGAACTCTCATCCTCCCCGAGATTGCCTTGTCTGGCATCTCAGTTGAACCTTCTCGTGGAGATAAGTCCTGCAACATCTATGCTGTTGATGATGCTGCTGATAATTCGATACTACTGGTCACTGTTCAGTGTCCTGTGGCTGCAGAAAGATGTCACCTCATTGCCAAGATGTTGATCGGTCAATGTATTCTTGCTGAGAGGGTTCTAATTTTTGCTTCAATTCAGAGCCAGAACTTCAGAGGGAAGCTCTCACCAGATGAAACCTTTGCTTTCAAGCTGGAGACATCACTGGAAAGAAGTAGTGCAGATACTGGTTCTGGACATTCATCTTTGCTAAAGGGCTTAGACTATTTTCCATCAGGAAGTATGATAGATGGCTTGGCTGCTGCTCTGTTGGGACGATGTGAGATGATGAACATCAGAGGGGCGCTGTGTGTTTCATGGCCTGAATTTGATGGCTCTGTTGTGTCCATGATAAAATCTATCCTGCACAGGAATGTGTTGCCTCACTTTATATTCCGCTTGAATTGCGATGGAGGGGAGCAGTTATCAAGGTCTACTCTTTACAAGGACCACCCATTGGATCCAGAATTGTATACCTGACACCTTCTCACTATAAAATTGAAGTAGAGCTCAAAAAAGGAGGGAATGAAAATCCAAGCAACAACAAACACGAGCAAACAACAAAGAAGGCTACTCCGGTAGGGCGGTTCCTCTCTTTACTTCCAAAAAAGTACAGTTGTAATGTTGACTGTCTTTGACGTTGGACTGTTTTGTCAACTGCTTTAATTTTTTACTGATGTGTCAAGTTGTGATTCTTTCTTGTATGGCTTATGGAAGTTAAAAGGGGTGATACTACGGGGTTAGACTTTATGCTGGAGGATGCCTCTTAGCAGGGAACTCTTCCTACACTTTTAAAACTTGAATGAGTTATCTTTCCTTCAACAGATGTATGAAAGTTGAATCTGTTAACTTTTGCGTTTATTAGAATCAGTTTTGGTTCTTTTATTTCAGAAGGATGAGGTTTCTGATGCAATATCGCTTGGTAAAGGACAGCTGTCTCATTTAATCTATTCTTGATCATTTGGAGTTCAAATTTTCATTTTTTGGGAACATATTGTGTGGGTTCATATTCATTTTATTACTGACAGTCTGACACAGTAGACAGAATCAACCAGAATATTAAAGAAAAAAAAAATGCAAATTCCATGTCTTTTTAAGTGCAGTCCAATGCAGTGCTAGGCTTTGTGTTTCTTCACATTGCTATTCGTCCATTAGAATGGGTCAGACTATATCCACTTGTCTTGCACGTGTCCTTTGAAATGTAAAGCTACGCATTGCTGGAGGCGATTGTAAATTAGATTTGAGTATGCTTTAGAGTTCTTTTTTATTTAGGCCCGAGTATTTTGGATTTTATTTTTTTCACTTGCTTTAGATTCATATCAATGTGAGTATTGGTTCATGTAAAAAAATAAATAAATAAGGAAGAAGAAGAAGAACTTCACTCTCAAAGGAAAGGGTGGAAATTAGATGTTTGAACTTTATTCTGTGAGATTCTTAATTATCGCTTTGATGCCCATTCCCTCCAGTTTTCTGCGATAAAAGATTTATAGATGACTTAAAACCCTTTGGCTATGCAGAGAATGGATTTGGGTCAGATCGTCTCTACCCCTTGTGTTACTCAGCCTCCATGTTTTAACTTCACCTCATGAATTTTGAGTACTGTTGTTGTGTTTATGTTAATCTTCACTGTCTATAAATGGCTGATATGAGTCATTCCTCTACTTGGTTTCTTGTTTCTTCCTTCTCTGTCTGATAGCCTTCCTTTATGTGAAGCCCAAATGAACAAGTGTTGCATCCACCATTGTTTAATCAGTTGGTCAAACAATACCCCTGTCCATATTGCTTGGAGAACACACAAACATATGCGAATTCAACCAGCTCCAAGTTTCTCAACTGCACACCTGAATCCTGCTATGTGTCGCTGACAATGTTGACCGGTAAATATTACTTCTTAGGGCGTTGTAATTTGGTACGCTTTTGAGACCATTGCACTCGAAAACAACTAGAATTGGTTAAGACAATAATCTAAGCTTTCATTTTCAAATGGATACTCGGAATCGTGAAGTCGAAATTACTTGCAGGAGTAGTGCATGTATTTAGCATCGTGCAGATGGGTATTTGACTTTAGTGTCACGATGGGGCTGTAGGGGTGGGCTGGCCAACATCAAATGGAACGTCGGATGCGAGTTCTTTTGCTTAGCGTTTAGAGGGACGGATCCGTCAGTCGTTCTCTGGCCTTCATTAGTTTGAGAAGTGGTCACCTTGATTTATTTTGCTAGGCAGTGTCAAATAGTTAGAAGAACAACCCCCCTTGTCGTAATGTGGTACGCTTTTTAGACAGTGCGCTCGAAAACAACTAGAATTGGTTAAGACAATATCTGCTTTTTCATTATCAAATGGATACTGGAATCGCGAAGTCGAAACTACTTGCAGGAGTAGTGCATGTATTTAGCATCGTGCAGACGGGTATTTGACCTTCAGTACCACGATGGGGCTGTAGGGTGGGCTGGTCGTCGGATTTAAGTTCTTTTGCTTAGCGTTTAGAGGGACGGATCCCCCAGCTGTCCTCTGGCCTCTGTTAGTTTGAGAAGTGGTCACCTTGATTTATTTTGCTAGGCAGTGTCAAATAGTTAGGAGAACGAGCCCCCTTGCACGAGAATCCATCATACACAAATCATCTCTTGTATGTTTTTTTTACTGACTATAGCATCGAATTATCTCGATAGCTATTGGTCTGGATTACGAAATAACCTGCAATCCAATATACTCCAAATCGAAGGGTTTTCTACGAAGGCGTGTGAAGCTTGTTGCCACAAAGCAAATTCTTGCAAGCATCTGCTTACGTTGTTTGGTGGCTTCCTCATATTTATCTTTACAAGTAACATTTATGCAGGCCTCTCTCTCTCTCTCTCTCTCTCTCTGTGCATGGTTTTGGGGTCACAACCAACCGGGCCAAATATTAGTTGCATCTTCTCTTGACTCGAAACTATTCAACAAACCAACGCAAAGTCCACAGGCTTTTCCCTTATATATCGCTCAGAGTCACATCCGTCTTCCTCCACTCTCCCTACTAAAGTTCTCTTTACCGTGGAAGTACTAGACCATTACAGACGATGGCAACTTCATCGCCACGCTCGATGCCCCGATTTTCCAAATTCCTGGCCCTCTTTCTCTTGTTAGGCTTCGGCAAAACATATTGCGCCAGCAACCCTCCATTGACGTTGGATTACTACAAGTCATCGTGTCCATCGGTGCTCGAGATCGTGAGGAAGGAGATGGAATGCGCCGTGCTCTCTGACCCTCGCAATGCCGCATTGATCATTCGGTTGCATTTCCACGACTGCTTTGTTCAGGTTCGTTTTCATTTTGTATGTTATTTTCACGTAGGCCGGACTAGCCACCTTTGCAAGCTTGCTAAGGTTTGAACTTTGTAGACACAATGGGTATTTCTATATTTGATTTCAAGGGGACCGATGGGTCTCTGTCTTCGTAGATATAATATACCTGATTCGGCCCAGTGAATGATTAATTTTCAAGAAGGGCCGCCGCCACCAATCTCATTTTTACAAATCAACTTCACTATGTACATGTGAAAATGTCTTTCTACTAATTGTGCACTAAGCTGAGAGATTTGAATGTGGGAGACACGATCAATAAGTCTAGAGCTCGAGCTAGTAACCACAATTAGAATAAGATGAAGCTAAGGAGAGGTTAAACCAGCGGATTAGAACCTGTAAAATCGTGATCTGTCCTTTGTTTTTCCCCTAACAATTGGGATACGAGCATAGGGATGCGACGGGTCGGTTTTGCTAGATGACACTATCACGCTCCAGGAGAGAAGAAAGCTCCCCCCAGCATAAATTCTCTAGGAGGGTTCAGGATCGTCGACCGCATCAAGAACATGGTTGAATCCGAGTGCCCCGGAGTTGTCTCTTGCGCCGACATACTCACGGTTGCCGCAAGAGATGCTACGCTTTTGGTATGTCCGCTAACTTTCGTCTCTTTTCAAGCATAAAAGCATTGATTACTCCATTTCGCCATTCATGTCCTTATGCTATCGCTAGTCGTGGTGTTAAACTTAAGACGAAGTTCTAATGCGATGATAAATTGTAATCTTTTGGATTTCGCCAAGGTTGGTGGACCTTATTGGGACGTACCCTTGGGAAGGAAGGACTCGAGGATGGCGAGCTACGAGCTCGCCTCCGCCATCCCGACAGCTGACGAGAGCCTTCCGTCCATCATCTCCAAGTTCCTCTTTCAAGGCCTCTCCGTCACCGACATGGTCGCTCTCGCCGGTAAATTAACTAAGCTCAAGAATGTCCTATCACGCGATCGATTACGTGCTCTTTAAATAATTTTAATGTCCTGTGATTTTGCTAACTTCTCGATTGTCGGATGAATATGCTGATGGCTACATAATAGATTCCACCTCCAAACTGCAGATTGATGTTGTTATTGAATGCGACTTTGCGTAAAGCTAACTCTACCTAATATTTCCCCCAACCACATGTGCACCCGTCTCTAAAACGTCTTATTCTCCGGTCAAAATCAAATTCTCAAGGAAAAATATAATGTCCCTTATAAATTATGATGTGTTTCTAAACATTTCATATAGCCACGCCCACAAAAAAACAGAAATTTCAATTGTACATGACTGTTGATTGTGTCCGGTCCTAATTAGATTCTAGCTTCCTCTGGTAATAAATTATTGAGAAGAATCACGAACGAGCGGAAAGGATAAGGCTTTAACCTCAGGTAGCGTGGACCAATTCAAGATCGAATTTCCATTTTATTATCGAAATTTGTACTATCGTACACAAAAAGGAGAGGCTAAAAAGCGATGCGAGGTTCATTAATCTGAGTGGAAGAAAAGAAAGATGAATTATCACGCAACATACGAAAGTGGAGACTTGCGGTCCATGTTACGGACATGTCGAATCTTCTTTGGCATGCTCTAACCTAACAAACGACTCCAATCATGGAGTGATGACAAATTTCTGCCCTTTTCCAATTGATCGATGTGCATAATCGACAGGGGCTCACACGGTGGGGATGGCACGGTGCGAGAATTTCCGAGCGCGGATCTACGGGGACTTTGTAGCGACATCCGGGGCCAGCCCGGCCTCAGAGGCGTACCTCGGCCACTTGAAGTCGGTCTGCCCCCCGATAGGGGGAGGAAACAACAACGTCGCGCCTATGGATTCCGTGACTCCCGACCTGTTCGACAACTCCTTCTATCACCTGCTCCTACAGGGGGAGGGCCTGCTCAACTCGGACCAGGAAATGTACTCGAGCATCCTGGCGGTCCAGACGAAGGAAATCGTGAAGAAGTACGCGGCCGACCCGATCGCCTTCTTTCAGCAGTTCTCGGAGTCGATGGTGAGGATGGGCAACATCACGAACCCGGAAAGCTTTGTCAATGGGGAAGTGAGGAAGAACTGTAGGTTCATAAACACATGGGCTCCAGAGATCTAAGCGGTCGATTGTTACTTGTGCTCTCTCTCTTTCTCTCTCTCTATTCTTCTCCTAATCACAGCAATAATCATGCAATAGTGAAAAGGAAGAGAAAAATGAAAGATCTTGTGCCAATGTGAAATCATGGGAATCACGCTAATCATGGGAATCACGCCTTTTAGGATTTCTTTCCTTTTCTTTTTTTTTTGTATTCATCGATTCGATATTGACCTTTCCACATCGTTTAGAAAAAGGGACGATGCCTAGGACGCCTTTGGAGATGTGGGGTTGCTGGAAAGAGGTCACGAGTTTGTTGACTAGGATTCTTCACGAGTCATTTCGTGGAGGAATGCCATTGCTTGGTCGGCGATTGGTTGGTGATGATAAGGTTGTCCAACCATTATATTCCATCAAAAAAGGGCGAAGAAGCTCTCGGGAAATTTCGTTGGCAGACTGATGGTCGTTGACGGTTGCTTTTTTTCTCGAATATCTGTTGAACTATTAAAGAATATTTTGATTTTCATGGTACTGGTTATATGTATTTAAGCAACAAGAATGGATCCTTGATTACACATTGACATGATCGTATTGCATTAGAAACTGCAAACTTTTCAATATCGGTTGATTAACAAATATCTTAGGGTTTTTTTTTAAACAATTTATTTTAATATTGAAACCTATTTATAAGGCGACAAGATACGAGAGATCTAAGCAAACATGTTTGCACATATAAATCACACTTATTTAAATATCCAGAGCCTATTGGGCATGTCTATTTCACAAATAAGAAACTATTTAAGGGCTTGTAGGTTGGTAAGATATTTCCATCTGTTATGCAGGTTTCTCCCGGATGTTAAGATATTTATTAGTTCCCAATTTCAGTAAAATTCATGTTCCTAGGTAAGTGTGGGGCTTGACTTAACATGTGAATTATATAATGTGAAAAAAAAAAAAGATGAATTATTTCACAACATACAAAAACAGACAGTCCATGCTATGGACATAACACCTCTTCTTTGACAAGCTGTAACCCAATTAACACATGACACCAATCATGTACAAACGATGAATTTTAGTCCTTTTCCAATTGATGGATGTATAATCGATAGTAGCCCGCGCGGTCGGGATGGCACGGTGCGAGAATTTCTGAGCACGGGGTCGAAATCATTGTCGTTGACCGTTTCTCTGCTCCACTTCCTCTTCCTCTCGCTCCTCTCTGTAAGTCCCATCTTCTCCCTCCATCAATCTAATCTCTCTCCATCAATAATGCACCTAACTTGATTTTAATCATTTTCGCCAATTACAGCCGAGCAAGGGAAATGGACTTAGAAGTCCTTCAAGTTCTCATCCGTGCATAGAACCTCTAGGCTCATTAGTCAGGCCTGATGAAGTTATCACATGCCTAGGCTTCATGTTGGGCAAAGAGCATCGATTCTCTCGACAGTTTCTTTCAGTCAATTAATCCTAAAGATTACAAATGGCACCTGTGCTTGGCAAATTTTGTCACATCCCTAAATATATGTGATCTCTAGCCTGCCACCTACACTGGCCAAAAATGAAGAGGAGTGAAATTATGGATATTAGTTCAATTGATACTGTATTGTTACTATTTATATTTGGGATTTATCATGAGATGTCCCATCTTTCTCTGTTTGCTCCCCAATATACTCGTGAAATTATTGCATGCGGGATAGGCATTTATCAAGTTCAAGTAAAAGATTTTTATAAACCCTATCAGGGCAAGTAGATCGTAATCGATCTTCGTGACTAAAGTTAATTGGCATCGGCTTTAGAGTGAACGGCTGATGACCGCATAGAATATGGTAATAAATTATGCGCGGTACTGTTTCGCTCCTCGCTCTTCTCTGTAAATCCCCTCTTCTTACTCCAACAATCCAATCACTTCATTAAAAATGCACCTACATTGATTTTAACATCTTCACCAACCATTGATTCACTGCTCCATTAATTCTGTCCCCTTCCTTTTTGGCCAATGCAAGTGGATCTAGCCATAATTGATGTGAGTGGAGAACATTCATCGAAACGATCTTCCTGACTAAGGTTAGTTGGCATCTTCCTGACTAAGGTTGGTTGGCATCTAACTTCAAAGTGAATTCCTCAAGACCGTGTACAATATGGCAACGAATTATGTGCGCCGTTGATCCGTTGATCTTTACATTACATGAGTAGCAATTTTATGGCAATTTTGTGGACAAATCACCCTTTTAGATAGCAGCAACGTCCACATGACTTGCAATTGCAAACTTCTGTTTACTTTTGACTTCCCACTTGGTGTGTGACTTTTCTCTCGAAAATTAGGGGTGAGTCTAGGTATACCTAGGAATCGGATCGAATTGCTCCTACCCGACCGGTTTTGGTTCAATTCCATCATTTCGGAGTTCCAAATTTTTGGAATCAGTATTGTGCGAGTAGGTTCCCATTTTTGCATGTAGAACCCATCCACTCGAGAATCGGTAGCTTAGAACCTATTTTAAAAACCAAACCCTATTACTTCCTTATTTCTCAGATATCAACCTCTTCTCTCTCATTTCTCACTCTGGCTTTCTACTTTCTAGTCTCATATAGAGAACATAGCACATCATTCTTTAAAAATATGTGAAGTAACATTTGAACGGCATTCTTTTGAAATACTCCATTGCGGGAAAAATTGCCCTTTAATTTAAATTTAAATTATTTTTAAGTAATTAGCTATATTGTTTGTTTTGTTTTAGGGGGTTAGAATTTGGAGGAAGTTTTATTTTAACGAGCGAATGAGGAATGGCTTTGTACAATTCATGTTTTATGTTATGTGTTTCAGACTTTTTATTATTTATTCTATTATACATGTTCATTTCTTAAGGATTGTTGTTATTTATATTATTTATCTTTTGTTTTGTTACTTATACTATTTAGTTTCAACTGTTATTTGTTTTGGTTGTACAAAAAAATGAGATTAAAAAGAAAAAAAGAGAAACCGAATCGGATCAACATAGTCGGTTTGAGATTTCAAAAAGTAAAAATCGATCTGGTAAGGTAGGTAGATTATAAATTACAAATTTCGGGTGTGAAATCTTTCTAGTCTGAAATCGATCTTCTCTAGTTGGCGGTGTCCTCCTTATCATAGTAATGGCCATTATTGGGGTTCCGACCAAAAATGTACAAATGAACGTCCGACTTTTTTGACTGCCTTTTTTTTTCCGACACGGCAACGTGGATATGAGCATCGAGGACATCAGGTAAGCGTCCAAGTGCATTACATCTTGAGATGGGCTAATGCCCATGTAGATCTTTCCAAATGCACTGACCAAGTCGACTTTTTCAGCTATTGCACTTTTGTAGGCAAATTTCTCTACCTCGTTCGATGGGATTTATTTGCTAATTGATGAAAAGATAGATAGCATCGTTGTGGTTGCACAAGATGTCCCATTAATTTTATGAAGCGGATTAAGACGCGACTCGAAACTCTCGGGACGAGCGGCTCCCATGTAGACCGATTTGAACTCGAGGGTGACAGTGAGGGATCGAGCTAGGGTCAAAGAGAGATCGAACTTGCGAAGGAGAGGGCGCATTTAGCATGATACGCGAGGGACAATTTTCTTTGGATCTGTGCACGTTTTTGTGCATGTGGGGGCATTCATTTGCCTTGCCTGTCCGCGAATGTGGGATGAACGAAAGAAGCGGATGATGCACGTGCACGCAATTGGCCTCGCTGCAATTCTTTTTCGCGCGGTTGATGCATTTGGAAGCCTATGTCGATGTGTTTCTCAAGCAATGTCCGGTTGATATTAGAGCGTTGCCCATGTCAAACCCACGGCAATCTTCTCTGTCCGGCACGGACTGTATAAGATTAGTGAATGGAGGGTTTGGGATGCATTGCCAGGATGCGCGCGGATGGTCTTGATGTGATCATATCGTGTAATCACATACGTTGATCATGCACGATTGATTGCTGAGCTCGCTCGTGATGCACGTATGACATGTTTGTGTTACGTGCATTTGGTGCAATCTAATGACTCTAAAGTGACCGTTTAGCATATGTACACGTTTTATCCATGTATTTAGAATGCTTTGCAGTTGCAAGTGATAGTATAGTATCGACTCCTTTAGACATATACACGTGTTGCGCAATTGAAAATGCGGATTCTTGAGCATAGGTCACGTCACGCGAGACGTATGTGAATGCTCTCGCATTGTGTGTGATCTTTCATGTCGAAATGCGAACAACAAATTTGATCATTGTATTGTGTTGTTGTGTATGTCAATCGGGTGGTGCTGTGGTGTAAGAAAATGATTTCGTCAGACACACATGATGACATTTGTATTTGCGTGTGCTTGATGCTTTGAAGTTCTTTCGAAATGACTGTGTAATGTGCAGTATGAATGTTGAATAAGCTAAACAAAGCTCCCCTTGAAGACATATCAAGGCCCTACTTCAGACATTGGAGTATCACGCAACAATCAATACTTTGGCTTGTGTAAATTCTTATACTTGAATTGTGAATCACAAATGAAATCGTAATGTGTCATTGGGGATCTTGTTCATGTTTTGTGAACACCATATACAACAAGGATTTCGGGATGCGTTACGCTACTTAACAATTCAAAATCGCTTTGGAAAAGATTAGTCCAATTACTAGTTCGGGATTCCAATGCTAGATTAGAAGAATAAAGTGTGATTGAGGGGATGCTTTGCAATTAGACCACTCAAAATGGATCATAAACCTACTTTTGAATATATATTTTTGATGAGTTGAGTTGTTATATAAATTAGTTTTATTCAATTAATGGATTATAAATGGGTTTAGAATTGTAAAACTCAAAATAGTATGAATGTTAAATTGGGTTTACAACTTATTTAATTTCTATATGGATACTTCTAAATTAGGTTAATTATCGAGTGTTTTAATGGTATAGCGTGAGTAAAATATGCGTTGCTAGATAAACATTACAAGAAAATGGGTCAATTTGAATCATATTATTTTCGACTCAACTTAAATTCAATACAATCAATTCATTTGGCGGATCTATTTGCGAGAGAGAGAATGGGACAAGCACCCGGGAAGGGGGGACGCACATATTTTAACTTGGCCCAGACTCTAGGCCCGAGCCTGTCCTTCTCCGATTGACATTAAGAAACGTCGAAATAATTTATTTTGGGTACTTGCGATCCGTGTCGGGCAAGTACACCGTGGACTTGGGCGACTCGGGTGACTTTCTCAATGATAGTTCCATTTGAATTTTCCAAAAAAAAAAAAAAAAGTTAAAACGCGCTTTAATAATCTGCCACACCACATTTATCAAGCATATCTCAACATTCAATTTTTTCTCCAAAAAATTAGATAATTCGACAAGTGTTTCGAGCCATTTGGTAATAAATATTCTAAAGGGTTAATACAATAAAAACATCAATTAATATATTTATAATAAATTTACCTTTTATTAATTTTCATTCAATTTCTACTACGAAATTGCCGAATTAAATTATACATGGTCATTTTAGGGTGGTTAGAGAGTAAAAAAGGGTAATTAAAGATGTATTAGTTAGGAGTACTTGATGATCAAAAAATCAGTTCAAGAGTAAATTTGATACATATGTATGGGTTCGGATTCTTTTGTGATATTAATTATATTTTAAATGAGTAATTAAATGAATAGGATTATGCTGAATTGTTTTAAAAAAGGCAACCTCCTCTGCCGTCTTCTCTCTCTCTCTCTCTCTCTACAGTCTCTCCAGAGAGAGAGAGAGAGAGAGAGAGAGCGTGGGAGCTTGCGGAAATCATATAGAGAAATCAAATCCCGCTTCCCCATAAAATCCCCCACAAATATCTCCTCCTCCTCTCCTCCCCTTCTCTTTCCAAACCGAGAGGGCGGAATCGCCATCGCCCTCGTTGCCCGCCGCGTATAAAAAAGCGAGTCCAACTCACAACTCCAACTCCAACTCCAACTCGCTACGCTACAGATTGCCATAACTCGTCCCTTTCTCTCTCTTTCTCTCTCTTTCTCTCTCTCTCTGCTCGACTCGCTCGACTCGCTCGGCTCGCTCAGTGAGTGGCGGCGGCGGCGGCGGCGAGCTCTCTCCTCCGCGCGACTCGGTCACCGCTCCTCCTCCCGGTTGTTCGGAATCGGCGCATTGGGGTCGGTTCGCGATCGCGGTTCGTTCCTTTCTTTTCGATGATTGCTCGAGTCGGTTCCGTTCTTCTCGTGTCGCGGTGGCTCTCGATTCGATGCCCGCCGGCCGAGTCGGTTTGCCCGCGCCTCGTCGGCGGCGGCGGCGGCGGCGGATCGGACCGAGCGGTTGTGCCGGAGGTTTCGGCCTCGTTTCGGTGGATGGCGCGTGTGTAGGAATGTTGCCCTGCTGAAGTTTGTTTCGGCTTGAGGTGGCTCCTCCCGGCGACTGATCGTCGGCTGGCGTCCGAGTGTTTTTTTTTTTTTTAGGCGCTCGGGGGTCCGGGAGGAGCTGATCGTGTTTGTTTGTCGGACTGTGTTGTCCGTAGCGAGGGCGGCGGGCGGGACGGGTGTAATTGACTAGGATGTTCGGATCGTCCTCCGTTCTCTTGGACCCGTTTTGTTTTTTTGTTTTTGTTTTTGTTTTTGTTTTTTTTTTCCCGATTCTCTTGGGAAATTTGAAATTAACGCTTGGAGGTGTGATCGAGTCTCTGAACCTTTCCTTTTCCTTGTGTCGATTTTCGCTTATGTCCCCGGTGTCTCCATCTGACTTGCGTGGCTTGCGAACTACTACTGCTAAAGGTGAAACATCGGGGCCTTTTGCGATTGGTGCTTGCAAGATGACTTTTTTCTAGTACAACTCAATGTATTTTAACAGAATCTGACCTAAATTTAGATTTTTGTGATAGTCTGCTGATGTTCCTTTAAAAGTCAGTGAAGTGCCTGGTGATCACATCTTTGTACCGCGTGGAGTGGCCTCTGCAACCACTTTCTTTATGTTGTACTTTAGGATTTGTGTTGTGCAACTGCACCCTGGTTGAAACTTTTTAGGAAATTCATGTTGCCCTGACCCACCTAAGATTTGTTCTCCCTCTCCTCATAACTTTCATTCCATCGGCTTTTTCTTTGATTGAGCATATGGCGTTTGATAAGCATTCTAATGTAGATTTCTGTTGAGAACCATAATTTTGTCCCTTTCCACGACTATAAATATTTTCGCTGTACTTACTAATGGCTTTTTTCAGTTGTGGAGTCAGGATAATTGCAAAATGACTCAAGATGGTTCTAGTGTTGAATCAAACCAACGAAAGCCAGGACTATTGAAAGATCAGGTCAGATTAGTGAAGAGGAAGGACAGTGATCGCCATGAGATGGTTTCAATCCAAGATCCTTTGTCATTTGAGAAAGGGTTCTTCATAGTAATTCGCGCATGCCAATTACTGGCTCAGAAGAATGAAGGAATCATATTGGTGGGCTTGGCTGGTCCCTCTGGTGCTGGAAAGACTGTATTTACAGAAAAGATTGTGAACTTTATGCCTAGCATATCTGTTATATCATTGGACAACTACAATGACTCTAGTCGAATTGTTGATGGCAACTTCGATGGTAGATAAATTTATCCCTTCCTTTTTCCTTCTTCTGCAGCTTTTCAGTAGAACATGTTTGCACTCTGGGCATGGCAGCTATTATGACCAGTGACCATATTCACTATAACATCTTTCGCACTTATACTCCAGCATGTGATCCCTTTTGGCTTATATTAATGGTTTTTGAGTACTTCCTCAAATTGATATTGAAGATGAGAGTCACGCACAGGTTTTGAACATGTTGACTGGGAAATGTACCTCACCATCATGCTTTATGTAGCTTCATATTGCTCATCATCTTCAGATTTGTGTGAAAGGAGTACAGGAAATATAATTGTATTCATCATGCATTATGCTTGAAGAGATTGGGTGAGTTGGTTTATTTATGCAGTTAAGGAGTTTTTATTTATTTATTTATTTTCTTTTCGACAATATATGTCCTCAATGGAGAAAATTCAGGAACAAACTAAGTATTTAAAGGATGAAGTTTTGAACACATTAGTTTACCAGGCTTATCTGGTTATTCCTAGTATGCTTTAAACCAATGATTGAGCAACATGGTTAGGAAAACTGATAGCAATCTCTTTGAAGCAATATGTTTGATCATTCTGAGAGATAAAAAGGGGAATCCCCAGTGCATGAGGCCTCTTGCTTTGTGAGGGCTGGGGGAGGGTCATTGATTATGACCCATCACCTAACCAAACCCAAACCCCCCCCTCTAAAAAAAAAAAAAAAAAAAAAAAAAAAAAAAAAAAAAACCAGAGAGAGAAAGAAAGAAATCTGTGCACACAAATCTCTTTGATCGTTGATAAAATGAGTACCAGCTTTTGGTGTACAGGACATTTTACTATAATAAGGGGACAAAGAAGAGTAATGGTAAGGCTGATCAAAGGGGTTCTTGCTTGCTTGTATAAGCTGTCAATTGTTATTGGACCTTTTGTAGTTTTCTCAAAGCTTTGAATAATCCAACATCTCCATTGTGCCTTGAAATTGTAACACACTAGTTTGTTCATCATATCCCTTTGCAAAGATGAATAGTGCATTCTTTTGGTACAGATCCACGCATAACAGACTATGAGACTCTGCTCGGGAATGTCGAGGAGTTAAAAGCAGGGAAACCAGTCCAAGTACCTATTTATGATTTCAAGACTAGCTCCCGCACAGGATACAGGTGGAATGATCTATCACTACTAGTTAGGATGGCTTCGGAGTTTATATATGCCATTCCATAGAAAAAACTCTGGGGAATCAATTCTTTTAAGTATTCAAGTTTTCTGCAAATGCTTAATATAGTGAATGACTGAAGGAACTCTGAGATTTTGGTGCATAACATAGTTATGTCTTCATGCTGATGCTTTCACCTGTAGTCTGCAATGCATTTTTCTCTTAATCCATTGCTTTCAGGTGAAAAAAAATAGATAGCCCTTGCTCTCGTCATGGTCTGGTTATGATAAAATGTCGGTTATGTAGTTCTGCTTCCTTTAAGTTGTGGCTTCTTGTTGTAGCGCCTTATCTCTTAACTTTTTTTCTTTTTGTTTGACTTTCCCTAAATCATTTCTTCCTCTTATTTGCAATCCTTCTCAAACACAACCCACACCTTCTTTATAAGTCATTCTCATATGGAGTAACTTTGTCAGGACTCTTGAAGTTCCAAGTTCCAGAATTGTTATTATTGAGGGAACCTATGCACTGAATGAAAAATTGAGACCTTTGCTGGATCTTCGCATATCAGTCACTGGTGGAGTTCATTTTGATCTTGTCAAACGGGTTTTAAGGGATATACAGCGGGCTGGTCAAGAACCAGAAGAGATAATCCACCAAATATCTGAAACGGTTTGCTTTTCCATGGTCATTAAGACTTGGTTATTTAATCACATACACGTCTGCAAACCTTCTTGATGATATTTGTGATTGACAGGTATATCCAATGTACAAAGCCTTCATTGAGCCTGACCTTCAAACAGCACATATTAAAATAATCAACAAGTTCAACCCATTTACGGGATTCCAGAATCCCACTTACATATTGAAGGTATGGCATCTTGCTTATTTGTTTGTTATTTGACGACAGGTTTGTTGGCTACTTCTTTGCTTCACCTCATTCTGGAGATGGTCACTACGGGTAATTTGCAAATTTGAGATACCATATCATGTATATGTTGCTGTTATAGTCATCGAGGAATGTAGCGGTCGATCAAATCAAGGCTGTATTTTCTGAGGAACATGTTGAAACTTCCGAGCAGACATACGATATCTATCTTCTACCCCCAGGTGAAGATCCAGAATCTTGCCAATCGTATTTGAGGATGCGGAATAAAGATGGAAAGTACAGTCTTATGTTTGAGGTTTGTATTCAATGCTGAGAGCTTTACTTTCAGCAAGAGAATAGGTTTCATGACTGTTTGTTTACTTAATAAGAAATAGAAAGTTTCAGTCGAGGCTATCAGTGGATGAATCCGGTGTCATTTGGGGCATCTACTTTGAGCTCCAGGGCTTGTGAATTTTATGCATTGAGTTTCAGAACATGACTGCTTCCATCTCTCTTTGATAACAATTTTACTTTAAGATATGTACTAATTAAAAGTTCAATCCTCGTTGGCAGCAATATTGACATGGTATTTTATCTGATTTTTTTTTTCCTTCCAGGAATGGGTGACTGACAACCCTTTTGTGATATCACCTAGAATAACGTTTGAAGTGAGTGTCCGCCTCCTAGGTGGGTTGATGGCCTTGGGATACACAATAGCAACAATTCTCAAGAGAAGCAGCCACGTGTTCTCCGATGATAGGGTGACTGTGAAGATTGATTGGCTAGAACATTTGAACCGTCAGTATCTTCAGGTAACTTTTGTATATCCTGACATGAGCCATTGTTCTCCTTGGGTGCTTTTGCACACGCAACATTGTGCAAGCTTGTACGTGCTCTTTTCTTTTGTCGTCCTTTTTCCTTTCACACAATGTTGATTATTGGATGAGTTTCAATATCTTTTTTTTTTTTTTTGCCCCGTTCACTGAGTTACGATATACATACAATACATACATATATATATTGGAAAGTCCTTGGTTTAACTGTCAATTTGCGGCTGTTTGTTTGATGCAATCGTGTGTTCTTGTCTGGAATTGCAATTATGAGTACTCACAGAAGAACCCATCAAAATTGAACAGGTTGTTTTAAAGAAGTAATATGAGTTTTTCCTTTGAATAAAACTGAAGTATCCAATCTGATTTAACATAATCTCTAGATCACTAGAACTGCCAAGAACTTAGATATCTTCTAGTGAATTTTTCAAGACAGGTAGAATGTTCTAGGGCTCTATTTGCGGATCTGGCGAATTTAAGAGATGGGGTCATGTGGAGTGGTCATATTCAGTAGTTTGTGGGTAATTTAATCTTCATGTGTCAATTTTTTTTTTTTCCTTTTGATATTCGAACTGAGACTGTAGGCATTTATAATAGGTGCAAGGAAGAGATCGCCTGGTTGTGCAAAGTGTTGCCGAGCAGCTTGGGTTGGAAGGCTCATATGTTGCCCGCACGTATATTGAACAAATACAACTGGAAAAGCTTGTTAATGAGGTCATGGTATGGCAGCTTCCCAAGTTCACAATATTGTTTCTTATAAATGTATGCTGACCTAGGCATTTATAGGCACTGCCAGAAGACTTAAAGACTAAACTTAGCCTAGACGAGGATCTTGTTGCAAGTCCAAAAGAAGCCCTTTCTCGAGCATCTGCTGATAGGGTAGCTATGAGAAGTAAGCATTTGAAGAGGTGCAATAGTCTGATCCTTCGATTTTTTATTTTTCATCTTTTAGTCCTCTCCAGTTTGAGTTCTTTGCATCCTCAGAAATGGTTGCTTTCTAAAGTTATATAATCTTCTGTGTAAAATTGTGCTTGAGAATTCTCCTTTTATGCATTTCCACATGATTAAAGAGGTGGACAGTGCTTCCTTAAAGAGGCATCCTGGATAACCCCCTTGTTAGTAGACTTTTTAATCCAATTATCACATATGCTTCCAGATTGATGCTTTCTTGAAGATGTCCAATGTGTATTACAAGTTTAGGAGTTATGGAATGATTACATGTGCATGTTCAGAGCTCCAGTTTATAAGATAGTATAATGTTTCCCAAATTTTTGGATTGATTATCGCGAAATGTGTGACAGAGAAAGAGGGAAGGATTACAAATCATGATGTGATACTATAGGATATGCGCCGTAGATGTAGTTTCTTTCATCAACTAAATTCATTGATCGCCCTTCTTAGATCAGTAAATTAGTACATATATTCCGTGTTAAGTGGGTGCTGCTGCTGTATTTAAATTGAGTGATATCTTTATGTGTTCTTTTCCAAAGGAAGAGACTTAAGTAATGGTGTTGTTTGACAGTTTTTGCCTAATTATCTTTTTGGACATCATATATACATGAAGTACTCTAGAATCAGATGTAATGATTTACATGACACTCCTACACACTCTGCACAAATTGCTTAGATCAGCTGAGATCTGTTTTCAAGGAGGAGAAACATGCTTGAATTTATGTGGCATGGGTAAAGTAGACATTCACAAAATTGCCCTTCTGTCATCCTTTCTAACTACTGAAATGACATAAAATTCTCTGGGCAGTGGTATGTCACACTCATATTCAACCCAAAGGGACAAGAATCTGTCAAAGGTTGCTGGCTTCGCTTTCAGCAATCCGAGATATGATGATAGAATTTCGGGTGCATCATTAACACTTCCTAACCAGGTGACTTGTCTGAGAATGTTGTTCTTTTGTGATTGTTGTAAAGCCTTATCTTATACTGATCTCGATGATATCTTGTGTCCTCACAGGGTGTCATTTCTCAGCTTTCAGATCAAATTTCCTCCCTGCATGACAGAATGGATGATTTTACTGCCCGTATTGAAGAGTTGAATTCCAAGTTAACAATAAAGAAGAATTCCTTGAGCCAACAAAATATGGCCCTTAATCCTGAGGCTTGCAATGGATCAGCTCCAACTTCATATTTTATTTCTGGTTTGGGAAATGGTTCTTTGACTGGATCCATAATGCCCAATTCCTCGTCATCCTCCCAACTTGCTAGGGAGTCTCCGTTGATGGAAGAGGTAGACTTGATTTTGTTTATGTGTCTTCTGCTGTAGTTTACTGTTTCTTTCTTTGTTGGTATTTTGACTGTTACTATATTATTGAATAAACAAACATCTGCAATTGAGTTTTCTGCCATCCACTATATCCTAGAACTTGAGATGGAGAGTTGGCTAATGTTCTTCTTCCTTATGTTTTCTGATTCTGCCCCTGTTTTGCCTTGATTAGATATCAACAGTTGCACGTGGGCAGAGACAAATCATGCATCAGCTTGACAACCTCAGTAATCTACTCCGGGAGACATTAGGGGAGAGATCCCGCCATCTAACCACAAGCAGGAAAAGTGTGCTTGACCCAGACCGCGTGAAAATTCCTCTTATTTGCACCCTGGCTTTCAGCGGTCTAGGAATCCTCGTGTTCAAGGGTCTTTCAAACAGAAATTGATCTTCATTTTTGCTTCTCTAATTGATTCTTTCAGAGAGTAAATTTCAAATTCCTGTTCTGACGTAGAGTTCAAGTGCCATGCAGTCTATCCTTCTGTTCTGTCCTGGAAAGCAGTCGCCCTGGGAAAGGAGGGAAGTTCCTTGTTGCAAAAGAGAAGGTTGGTCTAGCAATTTTCGTGTCCTTGCGGTGGGAGATTTTCATTTTCCACTCTCTTCTTCTCTCTTTCTAGAGAAGTAGCGATAGTTTACCTGCTACTTACATTGACATTCTGAAAGCGATCAATACAGCAAATGAAAGTCCATAAATTCCTTAAATTGTATTATGAGATGATAGCTGGAATATGCACGGAGAGTCCATGGTGCAATCTCATGCCTAACTGATTGAGCTATACTATCTTACAAAATGTGAAGGTTCCAATTTTGCTATCATGAATTGCTGTTGGAGTTCGAGGGTGAGGATCTAAACAATGAAAGCTTTTCATTCATGGTGACTTTTAAGATCTTTTTGCCTATGTTTGTAAAGCTGAAAGATGGGAAGGAGTAGGTATTAGGATCGCACATGATATAAGAAACCATAACTTTCTGTTGTTTTATTTAGATGAGGATCACGCTCAAATGTAAATCATATATCTTATGCCATTTCATATATTATTGCAATGTAAAGTGCAAAATGTACTTTCGATTTCGATCAATTAGAAACTATAATATAAAAAATATGGCGTATGTATTCTTTTTTTTTTGGGGGGGGGGGGGGGGTCAAAATAGCGTATGTATTCAAAGTACCAAAAAATTGCGTCATTGGATAGATTATTATTAAAAAAATAAGTTGATAAATACATATTAAATGGCGGACTTGTTAATGAGTCGATATATTCCCCTAAAAGTTGTAGAGATTAGCGATTTGCTTACTAAATACATATTGTTTAGACCTCAAATCGATCGTACAAAATGAAATTTGATCAATTTTGATAACTATGGTCAATGAAATTTGATCAATTTTGATAACTATGGTCAATTTTGATAATGCTTCATAAATGATATGGTATCGTTTAGACTTCAATTGAATCAATTGTATGATTTGAAAGATATAACTGCTCGATCATTATTCTCACAAGCCGTAAATTCACCATATTCAATTTCTTTTCATGTGAAATTTGAGGTGTGCGTTACACATGTTAATAGTGATTCTACTTGGGAAATGAAAAATAAAATAATTGTTTATGACGTACTATTATATAATAATATAATTGGTCAAAATCGTGATATTGCAATGTAGTCAGTCGGTACTATCCAATTACTAAAAGCTAAGAAAAGATAGAATATCAAGATGAAATTCAACAAAAAATGAAATAGAAGGAAAACATCTTGTGTGAGTTGTTGGATTGTAGAGATTCTCGTGGTCGGAAATGTCTAAACATGACATTCTAAAAACAGAAAGAGGTGGAAAATATTGAGGGATAAAAGTGACTAGGAGGAGTGATGACTCAATTACTTAAGTGCTAAACATTTTTCAAAACGTTCACTAAGTATTGAAAATCTAACATGACATAACACCTTTGCCAACGTTTTTTAAAAATCATAGCAACTCCATGGATTATTCGCACACTTTAGTGGATTATTAGCAAATAATCTGAAGAAAAAGTAATACAAGAAGAAAACAGTTCGATTTGGCTCCTCACCAAATCGAACCATGAAAAGTTATCTAAGTTTTGTTTTAAGCTATGGTTTAGTTTGGTTCGGTTTCATTTTCAAGCATATAAATTTGATATGATTAGGTTAAGCATTCAAGCCAAATGAAATTGTTTAGGGAGAAGTAAACGAAGATATGCCAAGACTGTATACAACTCTTGACCATCATCAATTGGTTTCTCTTGCAGTGTGAAGTGATGTATAAGTTGGTGAAAATATGACAATTAGTTTGAAATTGGAAAAAGCCTACTACAATCAAATCGGACGCTTCAAATTAATTCTCCAAAACATTTTAAAAAGTGCAATCAAGAGTATCATAAAAATGTCTACATAGCACCTAATAATTGTATATATTGAGAGTGCTAGTATGAACAAAATAAATGAGTTAGGGAAGAGAATAAGAACACAAGATTTATAGTGGTTCGGCTTAATCCAAGCCTACGTCCACTCTCCCACGCTAACAGCCTTCTTGGCTGGATTCCACTATGCAATCAATAAGAGATTACAACTTCGAGTGCACACACTTAGTAGTAGATCACACTATCTCACTAAGTCACTCTTTTGGTATTTCTCTCACGATTACAAACGTTAAAGCTCTCCAAAGACAAGTGTATAATCGAAGGTCGCTCAGACTTTGGAATTATAAATTCTACGCTCCGTCTCTTACTTGCTCATCGGTCCTTCATCTCCTTAAATACTTCTCCACTTCCAAACTACCCGTTGGACAGTATCCTGGAGAATCGTCTTCCAATATACCCATTGGACAGCTCTGTATCTAGAAGATTTGGTAGCCGTTGAGTGACAAAGGTAAAATCCCAAATTGATTCCGATCGCCCATACAAACGAAATCTTGGTTTCCATAAGTAAAGCTTCTTCGTGTAGAAAGTTCTTGTTTTCAAGATCCAATCAATCAATTATATTAATCAATCAAATCAGTCTTGATGTGGAATCAAACCAGATCACTAGCCGTTGTATGATTGGGCTTGAGTTACGATTTATCGAACGGATGTAAAGTCTGAGTCGTAGACTTTACAATATGGGTCTGTAGACTTTACAATTGGGTCGAACATATCTCGCTTCGAAAACAGATTTAGCTTTAAGGTATGTACCGGTTCGCTTCGACGAGATAGAGTCTTCGGTTGAGCTTTCGGTTCAGCTTTCGCAGCTTTCGCATAGAGTCTGTCTTCTGGTTCATCATTCACGTTCAATCTGGAATTAGTCAGAGTTGACAGACTTCTGATGTAGAATAGACTTTGACACTAAAGTCTGGTAGTCTTTAGACTTTGAGTCTTAAGTCTGGCAGTCTTCAGACTTTGATAAAATCTTTTACATGTTTTATCATCTGCATGGTCTATTACTTAACCATTAAACATGTTAGTAGCCTTTGATTTATTTTGTCATCTTCAAAACATTATAAGGGATTTCCCTAACATATATGAGGTGACATCTCATTATCTGTGAGTCACTAAGAAGTTCTGTTAGAAAACATCTAATATTTAGAAAAAAAAAGATTACAAATTTTAAGACTCAAATTATTCGATAGGTATAAAGCTTCATGTAAAATTTCTAGTAGAAAACTAGTTTTTGCTTGTATATCTACTTTAATTGTATTTTTCCAACTCTTATCTTTTCCTTCAGTTTTTACTTTTGCTTGGGGCTGCAAACTAATAACAAGTTAAGCACCCATTTGGTCTCATAACTCTATGTCAAAATTGCAAGTGAATCTTCGAACCTTTTCTCTGCAATCAGCATTTCTAATTTACTTGATTTATGCAGTAGAGTGTTTTAGAAACAGCTTATATGACAATTCTCCTCCTCCAGGCAACCCCTCTTTATGATTATTGACAATAAAAGAAAAAAATTCTTTCACTTTCAACAAATTTATTTTACTTTTGACATATCTTGCCAGTGGGGCAAAGCATGCAATTGGTTTTTGGTATAAGACACGTCGTTGGTGTGGCGTCCTCACAATTTGTTGGCTTAAATTTTCAAATAAATGTGATTTCAACTGAATGTATTGAGGAAATCAAACTTGAGCTCGCTCTTAGTATTAGTTTTCTGAAGCATGCCCTCAACTAATGGTATCGAAGTTGATGATTAATTGGTATAAATATTTAAGGAATCTTGTGACCAATTTTCGGACAAGTTGATCTAGCAAAGGAGACTTGGGGAAAAAAGGCCAAGTTTGATGTCATAAGCATATCTAAATTAAGGGGGAAGAAGGCTTAACATGGAACTCACACGTGAGAAGGAGATTGTTGAGACGTATGTGTGAGTTGTGTTGGAAAAACCCAATTCGAGAACCAGTATAGGATGATTGTTCTATAACTTATTAACTTAAACTTTTGAATGAAATTATTAGATTTTTACTGCGCACTCTTAACAACATCAACAACAATGAAGAAATATAACTAAACTGAAAAGCATAACCTGCAAGTCCAAAGGTTGGTTTGGCAACCTAATCATTGGTGGAGTGCCGACCATGTCCTCTTCCCCTACTTGTCTCTCCTCTTTTCTTCTCCTCTTCATTTTCAAAACTTCTCTCTCTTCCGCACATATTGTAATATATGAGCTTTGAGAAAAAGAAAGAAAGAAAGAAAAGAAGAGGGTTTGAAAAGTCAACAAAAGAAGTTGAAAGAGAACAATGGAGGTTTCGACTGTTTTTAAAGGGGAGAGAAGGAGGGCTTGGGCAGAGATGAAACGGGGGAAGGAAGAAAAAAAGGGAGGAGAGAAAAGAAGAGAGGAGAAAAAAGAAAGAAGAAAGGAGGAAGGGAAAATTTTGGCGTGCTTGTGACTCGAATGCCTCACCAAGCCAACTTAACTCTGTTTTGTAGTGCTGGTAAGTGATCGAAGCCTTTAATCGTCTATTCGAACAAGTCGTCGCAATTAGGGCTCGAAATTCGAATTTCTTGAAAATTGTGCAGTGAAGTCCGATTTTTGAATCGTTGAGTTGCAAATTCTTATAGAAATGATAGTTTAGAGTGTTGTGAAGTTATAACATTTTACAGATTATGATTTGAGCTTACGATTTGCCCGAAACGGAATTTTCAATTTTGGCACACATTCTGGAATAGTACTAAACAGTAACTTTGACTTTGAATTTTAGCCATTCTTGGTGAGGTTTTGGGGCGGCTAAGTTGGGCAAAAAGATATCTTTTAGTTCGAATTTCACTAGTATTAGAAAAAAGAAGGTATTCTTGCCTCCATAGAGGGCGCTTTTCACCTTGTTGTAGTGCATCAAGAGAACTTTCTAACGAATGTGAGGTGGCTTGAAAAAGAATTTCATAGAGGAAATTATGGCACAACGAAGTTTAGTGTGTAGGCCGTGCCTAGCAGCCAATAATAAGTTTCCTTTAAATGCGAGCTTCTATTGGCGTGTAAGTGTTGTTTTATCGACAAATAGACCTAGTATAGGCGAGTCGTTATAAGAATATATTTTTTTACTCGGCCTTTTGATATTGTTTTTTGGTTAATTGTTAAGGATCTAAGTGCGTTGATTTGGGTAAGCATCGTATTTAGTTTTTGGCTTTTTTAGGTGAGTGAAACTATTTCTTCTTTATGTTATAAGCTCGTGTTTTGAAAAATCATTATGGATTATATATGTTATGAGTTGATAAAAAACATATTTTGTTGCATAAAATAGGATCAAGCTTTCATTGTCATTTGTTGTTGACAGAGATAATTATTCTTTGAATTGGATTTGAATGAATATCTGAAATTGGTTTGTGAAACTCTTTTATGAAATAATTTTGAAACCTTTGTGGTTCTTTAATAACGCTTTGATATTTATATATTAAATGCCTAAGTTGTGAGATGAATTTCATTTTGATGTTGGATTACTGGATATTTGCAATTGACGATTGATGCTTAATGTCTCTGTGGACCTTGAGGGGTGTGTGGATATGGGTATGCTCATCTAGGATATTTTTGTAAACCTAGTCACCGGCTAATAATAGGCGAAGACCTAATCAAAGGGGGAATTTTGGTCATCTTGTCACGAGCATTATGTGTGAATATGGATAGACATTTGAGCATAAGTTGATCAATGAAATTGATTATTGACAGATGATTTGAGTTTGGTAGATGGAATGGATCATCGATATATGGTTTAATGAAATTAATTAATGGAATAGACCATTGATACAGGTTTTTATGAGATTGATCAATGAATTGGACAATTGATGTTTTCAGTATTTATGTTATGAATATATATTATTTTAAAGTGAGTTATGATTGCGATCTGTTTTGGTAGAAATGTGTTACTCACCGAGCCATGGTAGCTCACTCCTCTCATTTATTTATTTTTCATGTTCTTAGGCTAAATTTTGGTTATGTTGATGTTGCGTACCTTGATGAAAGGACGGCTTCTCATGCCCTTATTCTGTTGAATCGAGGTGTGACACATGCCATGTCGGCTTCATCCAGCAACTTACCTGCAAAGTAAGCGCCACGCCAAAGAAACTACGAGGATCAAAAGTGGAAGTCAAATCGGATTAACTTAGCAAAGAAGGTCCTAATCCGGGGATTAACTTGAACGAGAGGCTTTGTGGGCCAGGCTTTTTCCCACTGCAGAAACAACCGTGCTGTGCTGGGCTCGGACATGGGCCCTCGGTTTCTGTCCGAATAGAACAAGAGACAAAACCGCCGTGGTCTGGTCCGCACCGAATGGGGAACTTCTTTACCAATGTACTATAATTTAATGGACAAAAACCCGAAAAATGAGAAACGAATTAGCGAAAGCTCTCTCTCTTTCTTTCTTCATTTCGGCGACGGACTTCCGACAGCGACGTTCCGTTACGGGGAGACCGCGACGTGGTTGGAGACGGCCACCTTACGGTACGTTCGTTCGTCGCTCTGCATTCCCGTCGCGATTTCGCTACCTTCGTCTCGTCCGATTTCTGCTCTTCTTCGATCGGTCTGCTCGGTGCGTTCGCGCTCTGATCGTTTGGCGGAAATCGCGGGAAGTTCGCGCCGCTCGTGGGTGATCGCTCTTTCCCCCTTTTCGTTGGCCCCCTGAGAAATCCGATAAACGAATTTCGCGTCGAAATCGTCGATCTTCTTTTGGCCGAGTGGTGTATTTGTTTTCTTGATGCTTGCCGTGCACCGAAAGTTTGAACCTTTGGATTCTGGGTGCGCGATTCTCGGGAAAAGTGTGAATGGGGTTTTCTTGATCCTTCTTTTGCTTTGAAATTTGGACGCTCTCGTGAAGGTAGGAGCCTGGTCGATGTACTCGAATGTGGAGTCATGTTCTCTCGAATTTTGTCGACTGTCAGTGCTTGGATTTACAATGCTGATGTTCGTTCTGGTGGAACTTCCCCGCTGGTTGAGTTCCTTAAGTTTCCTTTGATGCTGTTCAATGAAGTAGAGTGGGTCTGTCTTAGTTGTTGAAGTATATCTTTGCAGGTCTTTAGGTGATTTTTTTTTTCCCTAATTTAATTGAAATTTTTGGGTATAGGGTTCTTGGTAAAATCTTGCTGGTTATGAGACATGGATGATCTCATAAGCGATCTGCCGCAGAGTATTTTGGAAAGCATCCTCACTCGGCTGCCGATTAGGGATGCTGTGAAGACTAGCATTTTGTCTAGGAAATGGAGGTACAAATGGGCTTCAATTACTGAACTTGTGTTTGACGATGAATGTGTGAGCTCATTGCATGATGGGAATGTAGTCGAGCAGAGTCTCGTGAAATTCATTACTCGGGCTTTGTTTCTCCATCACGGGCCGATCCATAAGTTTCAGGTCTCCACATGCTACTTGCAGAGCTGCCCCGATATTGATCAATGGATACTTTTCCTTTCCCGTGATAGTGATGTCAGAGAATTGATTCTTAAGTTAGGGGAGGATGAATGGGTACGACTACCCTCATGTCTTTTTAGTTGTAAGAAGTTGACTCATTTGGATCTATCTTGTTGTGAATTGGATCCACCCCCTCGTTTTAAGGGATTTTCATGTTTGAGGAGCCTCAGTCTTCATCGGGTCTTGGTTGCTGCCGATGCGATTGAGAATCTCATCTGGAGTTGCCCTCTTCTTGAAAATTTGGCATTATCATACTTTGATGACAGTCTTGCTATTACCATCCGTGCTCCGAATCTCAAGTACTTGTATATGGAGGGCGATTTTACAGACATATTCCTTGAAAATACTCCTCTCCTCCTTAGCTTGTCGGTAGTTATGTACATGGCTGACGACGTGGCTGAGCATTTTGAGCTTGAGCAAAGTTCGAATTGCAACTTCGTGAAGTTTCTTACTCGTGTGCCTCGTCTTGTAAGTCTCGCAGGACGTGCTTACTTTGCAAAGGTACTACCTGTTCTACTGATGTTGTTTTTCACATCATGTGTATTGGACCTCTAGCTTACAGATTGAAGTGGGTTTTATTAGTATAGCCTGGATGACTACTTTCTTTGTTGGTCTTTGTAAGTAACTTTGCATTCTTACGTGTATTTTTTTTTTTTCGAATGTCTCAAAGTATTTGAGCATAGGTGATGATCCTGGACCACTCCCCATCACATTTGATCATCTGAAAATCATTGAGTTGTTTGAGGTGAGCTTTGAAGACATGAAAGAAGTTCTTGTGCTTCTGCGGTTAATAACGAGTTCTCCCAATTTAGAAGAATTTTCGATATCGGTGAGTGATCGAGTTCCTTTAGTTGTTAGTCTTTGCACAGAATGCAGCAGTATATTATCCTATCTCCTTTTTATTCTTTTTAGGCTGGTGAGAGCACATCACCTGCAGAAGCACCTGATTCTTTAGATATTTGGGAGAGAGAATGCCCTGCAGATTGGACATTTAAACAACTGAAAGTAGTCAAGATGACTGATGTCAATGGCATACCACATGAGATGGACCTCGTCAAATTCTTGCTTGGCAGCTCTCCAGTACTCAAGACAATGACTATAAGCCCTTCTACATATTTTAAGCATGATAGAATGGTTATGTTAATTGAGTTGTTGAGGTTTCGCCGGGCTTCTTCTGAAGCAGAGATCATATTTCTTAAGAATGAGCATTAACAATGTCTTGTACATTCTCAATTCAGCAACTGAGTATTGGCTCATCCTTTATATGAGAAGATTGGCAAATCGATTCTTGTCGGATCATTACTTGCCTTGAAATTAGTTTTTCGTTTCTTTTCAGAGAGTTTCTTCTGATATCTCGCATCCTAAATCAAAATCTATGCACGGATTATGATGTCTTTTGGTTCTATGTACCCTGTTTTGGCCGGTTAGGTTTGGGAGTCACGGTGGCGTGCTGAAGAGTTTATTCCCTTCACTAAGAGCAGTTTAGATCGGATCAGAATCTGTACAGTGAAACATTAGTACACTCTTAGTATTGATTTTAATGTTGCTATATATGCCTTAGCTATGATCACGTTATTCATATTCCTTTAATTCTTCCATAGCTCTTCGCTATTTTGAGTGACTTCTTCACCTTGGTCCTGAAAGCTCCATCGCCTGTATGAGCAAAGAGGAGTCATCGGTGAGATCGGAGTAACGCTCGGAGGAGGAAAACTCGTTCGCTGCTCTGCACCTCGTTGATTCAGCTCTCTGAGAAGCTTCCCACTTCTCCACGAGACCATCACCTTCCAGCATCCTGACAACTTCGGACATCTTGGGCCGGTTTGTTGGAAGGTATTGGGTGCACAAAAGACTCACTTGGATTATTTCTTCAAGCTCGATCCGATCGTAATTGTCCTTTAGGTCCTTGTCTACTAGCATCTCTATCTTCTTTTCCAGGTGAACTTTCCTAACCTGCAGTTAAAGCCTCTGTATTAGGATTAGAAAAGAGGCGAGACAGAAATTCATCAGCCACGTGACCAGATTAAGAGCCCAAGACGGCTTTTCGAGCCTAACCATCATAACGTCAAGCTCGCACAACTGTCGACGTACTCGTCAGCGTTTCTTACCTTCAGAAATCACTAGGAGATCTAACATTATATAGCATACAGTTACCAGGGGTGCTTTAAAATTTTACTCACCCAATCAAGCATGGCCCCTCTCTGGTTCGCTGCTTTACCAAACTCAAGAGCTCTCAGGCCAGTAATCAGTTCGAGCAGAAGGATTCCAAACCCAAAAACATCGGTTTTCTCAGAGGACTGCCCGCTTAACAGGTACTCTGGAGCAATGTGCCCTGCTGTGCCCCTCACGGCGGTGGTCACGTGGGATTCCCGATGATCCAAGAGCTTTGCCAATCCAAAATCTCCCACCACAGCTTCGCAGTAGTCGTCTAGCAATATGTTCGCCGCCTTAACATCCCTATGTATAATTTTGGGGTCACATTGCTCGTGCAGGTACAACAGTCCCCTTGCTGCTCCCAACGCAATTCTTTTCCTTGTGCTCCATTCCAAGGTTGGTTTGGCTGCAAGACACCAAAATTGTCATACATGGGAGATTCTAAGGGTTTGGTTGATCTCCACAATTTCTTTTCTGACGTACTTTCATCGAAGAATCTTCTGCAGAAATTATGTTTAACAGGCTACGTGTGAGTGTGATACCTCTGAGACGAGTAGCCACACTGCCGTTGGACATGTAGGGGTATACGAGAAGCCTCTCCGTTTGGGTCATACAAAATCCATAGAGCCGAAGAAGGTTGCGGTGCACCGCTAGGCTGATCATCTTGAGTTCTGTCTGGAACTGGACATCGCCTCCAAGGGCATCGACATTTCTCAGTCTCTTGATCGCAACCACCATCCCATCACTGAGGCACCCTCTGTACACTTGCCCTGAACCACCCCTTCCAATCAAGTTCTTGCCGCTGAAATTGTTGGTCGCGTTGGCAAGTTCCCTGAAGTGGAACTTCTTTAAGTTTCCCAGGTTGATTTCTTCGTGATGTTGCTCTGACAATTCGGAGAGAGCAAAAGTTCAGGATCGGTGATCATGTTGACATCAGTCAGTCAATGCCATTAGCAAGTTATTTTTCCTAATTATTAGATGCATTACGAACCGTTTACGTCGAAGAAGATCTGCTGGTTGTGTCTTCGTCTCCACCAGAAAAGGAAGCCGAATCCGAAGATGAGTAGGGAGATGCAACTGAGGGTTGAACCCACAGCCAAGGCTACTTTGTGGCTTTTGGGTCTCCCAGAAGGCTGAGAATCTTAACGTGTGAAAGGAGAAAATTATTTGTTAGCACTATGCCAAACCTAATGGTCAATAACCTTCTGAGCTTTTTCACAAACTGATCTGATCTAAAGACAGTTGAAGCAAGCATAGTTCAACAGCAGAAGATAATCATGGAAACTGAAATAGGATCTTAATGGCAGTTATAAAAGCTAAATAATCTTGCTAAAACAGGGCATAAAATCCTTACTTAGTGAATTGTTCCCACTAAATATAATTGGTGCCGGTGGAATCCGGAAACAATCTCCTTTTGGTCTGCCGACGCACATTGGATTCCCCTGAAGACTTTTTTCAGTAAAAGAAAAGGAGTATTAGTAATTGAAACATGTCTCTCATGAGCTCTTTACACAATCGAAGACGTAAGCGGCTTACTTGAATGTTTTCACATGCAATCGAGGCACTGGACCGCTCAAACTGTTGTTAGATAGATCCCTAGAATTCCAGAGTTTAAATTACCATAAGCTTCTTTCTTTTCTTTTTTTCTTTTTTTTCGTAATTCTAGCAGAATGAAAGATCCGGGTTCTAAATTAAAAGGACCGATCGGTGTTCCGGAAACTTACAGAAGAGCAAGCTGGGTCACGTTAGTGAAGGATGCTGGAATTGCACCCGAAAGGTTATTGGAGTTCATTCTCCTAGTCACCAACACGAAGTTCGGACAAAAATCAGAAGACATGTCTTAATGTTTGATCTCTCTCCTCTCTATCTCTCTCATTGTTTCTTTGCTGTTTGATCTGAAATCTACTCACAGTTGTTGGAGGTTCTTGAGATGGGATAGCTCGCTAGGAATTTCACCAGAGAATGAGTTACTGGAAATGTCGAGCATTTCAAGTTTCTGGAGCTTCCCAAGCTCGGGAGGAATAAATCCTGAAATGTTGTTGTCCTGAAGGAACCTGCAAAAAAAACAGAAAAAAGAATTGCACCAACAACCTTATCAGAACATTATTTTTCCAACGGGAAGCTTGCAAATGAGATTCTCGTCCCGAGCAATGGTTGATCACTCACAAATATTTAAGATTAATCAAGTTCCCAATGCTCTGCCGAAGCGTTCCAGATAAGTTCTGTCTTGGAATTTCTCTGCGTCAAAAGACCAGCCTTTTCTTTCAGTAGACCTCGAAACATTTTTCCTCGTGAAAATTTCTAATAGCACGAACTCGGATAAGTTTGGTTCTTTTAATGGTCTTATGAGCTAGTGCTACTTACAGATTAGTCACGACATCAGCCTCACACGTGATCGCAGTCCAGGTACAAGGATTAACCTCGTTTGCGTCCCAATTGTTCAGAACTTGATGAGGATCCACTAGAAAATTCTTTATGTCCATCAAAGCTTGAACTGCGCGGCAACAGAAAGAGATCATATCTAGAGCCACATGTTAAAGAAAAGATGAACGTGATGCAGGACTTGTTGGAGCATGTGTCCTGATTTACCTTCAATATTGACACCATTAGGAGAGAGCAACCCATGTACACAAGCCCACAAGCCGAGCAAAACCACGCAGCACAGAGAGGAATTCGCTCTCTTCACTCCCATCGGAGCAGAGTCCGAAGAAAATAACAGATGCGGAGTAGCTGAGAACACAGCTTCAGGTTATTCTCTTGATCTGGTAATACTTAGGAAAATGGGTGATGTCTCCTGGGACAAACGATTCTTGCCTCTGCTCCTCTTGCTTATGTTATCATATCATCAAGAAAGCAAAGAACTAAACCCACTTGTTCAGCTCTTGTTGGGACTCAAGAGCCAAGAAAGAATCAGATGTGTTTGGTAGTGAATGACTTGAAGGGCACCACCGTGCCTGCCACTAGTTCAAAAAAAGCAAAAGAGAGAGAGAATATATCAATAAAAAGCTACACTACAATTAAACAAAATCTAGATAATCTCTCAAAAGATGGATACAGGAAGAAATTCCCCCAATCATGCATATGTTTACAAAAGGTGTTGTTCCATCAGAGAATACGGTACTGTAAAGCAGGTGGAACGTGGAAATATCAAGCCGTTTTAAGTGGCTTTGAATCTATCCCTGGGAGAACGAACAAATAAGGGTCTTTATCAATTATAACAGCACCCTTAAGTCTCTAAACTTTTGTCCAAATGCATCCGATGTCTTACATGCACTTCAGTTAATTCAATTTAGTCTCTGACCGTTTGCTTAGTGTTTAATGTCATTCAAGAATTTTCAATTGGTTCACTTATACTCCCGAGCTTCGACCCCCCCCCCCCCAAAAAAAAAAAGAAAAGAAAAAGATTCCTGAGCCATTTCAATATATTCAATGGCATCAACCAGCTAGAGAAAGCACTCCAATTGGGGATAGACCCTCTAACACAACACAAACAATAAAGTCTTATTTCTCGACCTTTCAACTAGGTTTAGTGAATAGGAAGCCAACAAACGATTGGTCTGTTACCTCAAAAGGAAATGCCTAGAATTTTCCTATCTCCGTCGTGTTGCTTTCTTTGTCCTTCTTATCTTTTTTTAAGGATTTTTCAACGAAGACTAATCTTATTATAGCCATTGAAGAGGGCCAAATGAATGATTATGCTACGTAAAAATCAGATGTTTAAAGTGAATGATACAATAATAGAGATAGTTTAGACCAATCTTGATCATTAGAGGGTTTGTCCCATATGAAATTTACATGATTTGAGATCATTCCAATTGAGAGCATTTATGTAATCCAATGACTTCATGATTGTACTGGCGAATGATAAAGGCTTCTGCTGTGACTATCATAAATCTAACATTTAATATAACCATCGAAGAGGGCCAAATGAAGGATTAAGCGAAATAAAAATCAAACATATAAAGTGAATGATACAACAATAAAGATACTTTAGACCAATCTTGACCGTTTCATTGTGCGAACACCATATGAAATTTACATGATTTGAGATCATTCCGATCGAGAGCGTCCACATAATCTGATCACCCGCTGATTGTACTGGCGAATGATAAAGGCTACTGCTGTGACTATCAGGAATCCAACATTGTCGGGTCATGACACTATAGTGCAAAGATAATTAGGTGAAAAAGGTTGAGAATCTCGAGACATAGTAGCTTGAGATTAGTGGGGCAATGGCCCCTCGTGAGATCTCTGTCTCCTCAATTATTTCAAACCCCCTTTTTCTCTTCTTTTCACCCTCCCACTGAGATTAATCCTGGTTGGATGGCATTACGGATTCTATCCTAACGCACATCCGACGTCCCCTCAGATGATCCGACGGCGAGGTTGTCCAACTAATAATGCATTTTAACTTATTCAAAAGCAAAGGAGGTGGGAAATTTTCAAAAAGGCAAAGATCTTTCTCAAAGCCCCCTCTCATGCAAGATAGGGTCCTGAAAAAAGTTTCTAGTCAATTCTTCAGGTAGGTGACTCTCCATGGAAACAAAGTACGTAATTGGAACAATCGCGTTGACCGCCATAATCGCTGATGGCGTGAGTGAACAAGCTCGGTTTTGAATTTTAGTGTGCTGACATAAAGCTGAGAAACCCAAATAAAAAAGTGTCTGTAATTGACTGACTTAATGGTGTCCTTACATCGGAGGGAACCGCACACGATTAAAATAAAAAACCAAAAAAGGGCTCCTGCAAGATTCCATCTTTAGCAATGTTTGATGAGCTGTAGGTAGAAACAAGCGAATGCATACTACACATTCTAGCATCATGCAAGCACACATGGATAAGTATTGGGCATCATCTTGATAAACTGACTAAAAAGGTTGTGGCAATCGAACTTGAAACCGTGATTTTAAAGGAAATGGTGTGACGATTGAATCATATAGGTTTGTGACTCTCTTCAGAATAGCTCTAAAGGAATCGGCAACGGCAACGGCGATGGCAACGGTCAAATTTGAATCCTCTTGCCGTCAAAGAATGCTGGAGCACCGTCATCACTATGTCAAACCCCCGCAATGGGTTCAATGGAACTACAATATATAATCATGGAAGCAATGTCATGGGGGTGGAAGAAGTGTCTGTGCACATGAATATGATTTTGCAGGGGACCCTCTCCCTTCAAAGAGGCAACGATCTTGACGAGCCCAGTGTACGGGAATGCACGTGCAGTGCAGATCCCATGCATCGCCGTAATCATCATCGTCATCATCACCGGGCACTAGGTGTCGCCGTTGACTCCACGTTCTGAAGCCCTTCCTTGGACGGAATAGGTAATCATTAGGTCAAACTGAAGTCAGTCCGACACGTACAAATGATCATCATTTACGGGCAGGCAGACCCAAAGGATCATCGTTCCGGAGAAAAAACTTCTGATGGCCTCGATTTTTTTTTGTTTACTTGAGATTCCTATATTGGAAGTTACCCGTGGAAGTGAAGAGGGAGAGAGAAAGCGATTGGAAGTATGCGACTGCGCTCGAGAACGAATTTCTTATTGTGCATGCAAGTTATCCAGCTACTCGAGCGGAGCCTGTCCGCTCACGGCGGTGGACTTCAATCGAGCGTATTTGGAAAAAATTATTTAATGTCTTAAATCTATTACATTTGATCAATTTAATTATAAAATTTTTAAGTTTACTAATTAAATCCCGAACTTTTTTATATTTTCTCAATTAAGTTTATTTGGCTAATTTTAACCAGAAATCAATAACGTGAACATTAGTAGTGTCACGTAAAATAACTAGCGATAACATATGCGATTTTTATAATTTTTATAATTTCTGGTTTTATTATTATTTTTCCTTTCTTTTCTTTTTTTCCCCCTAAAACTTACATAAAAAAGGACATGAGAGTACTCGTGCCCATTCATCCCCCCCTTGCCTAAAGAATCAATTCTCTGACATCACTACTACGTGGAAGGAAAAGTATGCATTGATCGATGGTTGGCCAAGTTTGCCTAACTTGGTAAAACAAAAGTAAAAGGAAAAAGGAAAAAGAAAAAAAAATTATTTAAAAAAATATAAAAAAAATAATTGTCTACCGATTATCTTATATGGCATTACTAGAATCTATATCAGTGATTTTTGATTAAAATGGAAAGATTTAGGCTTGAATAGGCCAAAGTATAATAGATTTAGAACTTTCTACACAATTCTCTCGGCATGCTTATGAACCAAAGAAAGTCTAGAGATTTTTTCCGTTTAAGTGCTGAATTTTGATGGTATATAGTCCGCATACATTACAAGAGACTAAATGCTATCTATCAATGTGAACAATACATCTCTTTCTTAGCTTGTTTCCTTCACATTCAAGCATCGCAAAAAAGTTAAACGTAGTATGTTTTCTTTCACGATAAAACTAACGGATTAATCGGGTTGACCTTGTAAATTAGTGTCCATCGTTAGTGCCCGACATTATTATAGTAAAAGGAAGTACCAAAGAGATTGGGAAGTGGAGGGCCAACTTCTTTTTCCTCAGCTCAGAAGCACTTACTAGGGCTGCAATTGGGGCCATGCAAGTAATTTAAACATGTAAAGTGATCTGAATTACTATATACAAATTTAAGAGATAGAGGGAATATATATCTTCAACAGCCAAAGCCAATGAGATCAGGAGCATCATCAATTATTTGATTCTTTATTCCCCCTTAGATATCAAGCAAAGGGGACGTAGGGGTGAGGGTGGGGGGATGCGCCTCTTTTCAGCCCATCCCACTTGTCCATTTCAACCTTTTCCCTGATTCAATTCCATTACAACCATGTCCCGACCTTTCCTTTTGCAACTTTAGATTGTGCTCTGATTGCCAATCAGTCAGGGAGCCCCCCTTAAAAAAGGAAGTCAAAAAGGTTAAAGAGTGGGTTGAATTGGGGTTGACCGAAGCCTCTTTTTACGGTCGCTTGCGTGTTGGCCGTGCTTTGTCTCCTTTGAACGATTTCTGTTTCCTTAAATATGATTTAGCCCGAGTTAAGTGGGGCGGGGGGGTGGTGAAAAGAGGAGAGGGCAGTTAAAACCTTAAAAGGCGGGAGAAAAGGACAAAACCATAGCCTTGGTGTGGCTGCTGGGATTCGAGCCCAGGTCTCTACGGCCACAACGTAGAATTCTAACCACTAAACTACAGCCACAATTTGACCTCCACGATCCAACAAATTATCCTTGTACGTAACTACTGGAATCTGTTCCTAGAATGAAGAATTTGATTGGCCGTCTATAATTATTAGATTGTGTTGATGCCATTCCAGGCCACGAAATTAGAGTTATGTAGGAAATGATAATTGTCCCGAGACCATTGAAATAAAAATTTTAGGCATAAATCCTTAGTATCGATAGTATCGCGGTGCGATCAACCATAATGACTGAAGAGAACAAGAGAAGAATTGAGACCCGAGGACGATCTCAGGACTTGCAAGTGAATTACACCAGACCTAGCTAGAGATTTCGATTTCAGAGAGTAAATTGTCGGAAAAACCACACAATGTGTCCTCGTGAGATGTTTTTATGTTATACAGTTCCCATTCAGCAATTTGGACCTTTTCTGGAATACTCTCTCCTCCTCTGTGGTAGGCCCAACCAAACGAAAAGGCTTTATTAGGAGACTTTGGATCCTTTACCTTTTGGCTTGACACTCGAGGCATGCTGGCTTAGCTTGTGGTCTGTAATTCCTTCTTAGCTTCGGCTCGACTAGGGTAGTGTGGTTTAAGCACTCTGCTCTATGGCAATTTACTACGTACTCCATCTTTGCTAGATTATGGATATGTTTTTTTGGCTTAGTAGAAAAGAAAAAGCACGAAAAAGCTTCACACCGACTTAGTGCAATGAAGTCCCGTCTAGTACACGCCACCATCAAGAGGATCATCAATGAATTGGCCATAGCAATGTATCAGTGGTATGTAACTCTACCATACTCATGAATCTTTGTGAGTGGAGCTTAGAGTTATTGACTAAAGAGTAAGTGATGTGGAGAAGATTTATACAATAGGTACGTGAGAATAGTATCAGAATGGTAGGATAATTGATGTTAGGAGTTTTAGGATAGAAATAATACATCTCTATAAAGTTCTAATAGTGGAGTTGGTCTCCCATGCACAAACTAATTGGGTGTCTAAAACCAGTTGTTAAGCCTAAAGTGAAGTGATTTGTCGTCTCACTTGATGGACTAAATGCCCAAGTTAAGCTGGGCATGGTATAATCTAATATAAGGAAGTTATCCACCGTGTTGTTTTCTAGAACAACTATAGAAGGAAAGTTGACTTTGTGTTATCCGCTCACTAGGCATTGCATGAGTTATTCCATAGTCAGGAAATTGCCTTGCTTGTGATAGATGGTATCAGAGTAGGATCTCTCTAATAAGTGAGTTGAATTGGTGAAAATCTATAATCTACTTTGTCCCACAAGGGCAGAGAATGAATGACCGGGGCAAAAGGTACTCGGATGAAGTGTGGCTCTCAAAGAGCTTCTGAGATGACAATGAGGGCATAGGAAATAAACGATTTCCCACAAAATTGGAAAAATGTTTCCGAATCAATTGGTAAATCTCTAAAAAAGGTATGTTGCCTTGTTTTCAACAAAAAATAAAAAATAAAAAATAAAAAAAGAAATCTCCATTGGTATGCTAAGATCAAGAAAGGCTCAGTAGGCAAAATAAGGTGCTGTTAAAAAAGTGTAATTGGCGAAAAATGTCACACTTGCTAGGGAAAGTGCAAATGACCAAAGGGGCTTGAACAACTGCAATTAAAAAAAGCTATCAAAGGAGCGGTCTGTTTTGTCAGGTGAGCATTGTCATTTGATATATGATCCAAAATGATGCATCAATGATTGGAAACATGGGGAAGTGACTACATAGTAATATCAAGGTTGGTGATTCTCTTGTACTCATGAACCTTTGTGAGTGGAGCTTGGGATTATCAAGTGAAAAATGAATTATGTAAAAGGAATGAATACAATTAATCTGTCTGTTGATGTTGGGGTTTTAAGATAGAAAAGATAAATCTCTACAAAGTTCTGAAAGCAAGGTTGATCTCTAGTGCACAAATTGATCGTGAGCTAATATTGCTCTTCTGATTATACCATGGCGGGCAAAAATCGATTATTGAGCCCAAAGTGATAATGCCGTCTCGCTAGATAAACTTGAGGTTCAAGCTAAGTCAGGCATTATAAGATTTGATACAAGGAATTTATTTGCCATATTGTTCCATTGAACTATAGAAGAAAGGCTAGCCCAATGTTGTCCATTTACCAGGTGCCGCACTGACCATTCCGCGGCCAGGAACCTTTTGGGCCGTGACAAACACATGTTTCAAAAGTCAAACCGGAGGCAACAGGACAGATAGCATCTCCGTTTCCTTATACACCAACATACCAAATTGCTAAATTTTGTCCATAATATTCCAACAAATGAAAGAGAAGTATGATGAGCAACACAGCAACACCGACATATCCGGTAGGATTGACATGTATGAAGTGACTTTATTTGACTAAGAAATGCAAACGTAAAATTGAACTGGAACCATCCCCCGTCCCTCCCTCCAGCAGCGTTCAGATTTTAGAAATCAACATAATAGGCCGCGCAGATCGACCAGTCATCACAAACCTCTGGTACATGATGGAACCGCCTGCTCCAAGCTCTTCAAGGCACCGGTCTCCACTGCGGTACCCCTTAATATTCAGAGAACAGTTTTGCTCAAGTGACTTAGCTGCAACATTGGCATGCACTGCCACGGAGAACTCCTTTGGTCGGAAACAAGCCAGTACCCTCCCAATCAACTGGTTGTAATTGATATCCTTTGGGTCATATCCCACTGCCTCAAAGCTGGCATAGCTAAATCCGTCTTCTGGGGTGACATGAATGGTGGACGTTGCAGAGCCTTCAATAGCATTCATGGAATAACCACAAGGTTCGAATCCAAAAGCACAAATCTCGGAATTGGGAAGAATCTTTCTGATTCCAGAATTGATGGTCATAGCAGCTGCACTGCCCGATTGGAATTTGAAGAACACAGAAGACGACTCCTTGTTTAAACCAGTCATGCACATCTCCATAGTGTAAACAGGGGAAACAGACTCGACTTCATCTGCAGAAGCAGAATACACGTGCCATCTTTTGGTTTTGTTGGATCCACCCAAAAGATAGGCCTTTCTTCCTGAGCCAAGATTTCCAAAATAACGGTCAAGGACATAAACTTCTTCGCTGAAGTTACGGTGAGGATATGGCTGAGCTCCAGGGCATAGAAAACAACCGCGAGTGTACTTTGCAGATCTTACAGTAAGGGAAAGAGAGCCTGCCAAATTCAAGATGGGTGGAATGGACTTAAGTAGTCTTGTCGTGCCACAGGTTTTAATGACAATCTTATAGGGGTAGACGAAGAGGCTAGACTCTGACAGCACATAGGAATCGACATTGTCATTAGAGAGCGACGAGACTATGGTACATTCAGCTGGTTTTATAATCTCGTCCAACTGAGCCCTAGAGAGCGACCGGAGACCTTTCCCATCTGGATCACCAAAAAGTCCAGGCTCATAAAACGATATTTCTAGCCTCTTTTCATAACCTTCAAAGCCAATTGCAGAAACTTCAAGATCCATTGCTGTAACAAGAAATCCCAGCTTGCAGAGAGATTGAAGTTGCAGAGAGGAGGGAGAGAGGAACAGAAAGACTTTTTCTTGGAGGAGAAGAAAAAAATGAAATTATTTTGAGACCAGAAAATTGACCACCTCAAGTGGTCGAGATGCCAAATGGGGGATGTCAGGATGGTTTGCGCGCACACTGCATGGAGAAGAAAATTACACATCTGTCAACGTTCAGTATCAATTAACAAAAAATTAATGATTAACAAAGCCCCAAAAATAGTTGAAATTAATGTAAGGCTCTTCACAATTGTAAATGCTGCTGACCCATGCGTTTGCAATTGAATAAGAACATACGTTGGAGTAAGCAGCTGATCGGAACTTCTTGATGCCACCGTTGGGTCTGACGTCTTCAATGCGGTAACCAAGAGGGGCTTCATAGAATGAAGATTTACTACTAGACATCTTCTTGCCACCTTTTGACTCCATTAGATCATTGAGTCTTTCCTGATCAAAGAAATGGAGCATTACTCAAGTATTGGACCAAAAGAATGGATCGAGTGAAATTCTAACTTCCAAGATGCAGAGGACTAAAAAACAGAAGACTGTTCTTAATTTCAGCCACAGCTAACTTGTATATTACAAGGCGAGATATTACAACTTTCAAAATCTTATCAATCAACCTCAATTAATTTCCAGTGGCCAAAAAGATCAACAATTCCCGTAAAGCATCTCCAACTATTTTCGAATGGTCATTAGAAAACTGTCTAAATAGCTTTAGAGACCGCACAACAGTCGAATAAACAAAGCAAGGATAAAGTATGCGCAATACAAGATACCAGCTGAATGGAAGATGTTATGGAAAGGAAATCACAAGGAAAGGGCAGGCAATAGAATGAAAATGTTAGAACACCACTCCCAAGGTCACATAACATGGAAAAAGAAAAGAAACTGTACATTTGTATCAAACTGCCCTATTTACCGTGAAGAACAGAACACTGATAACTGCAGATTCGATCTATATCTCGTATACTAATCTCAGCTCCGTCGAATATTAAGACCGTGGTGTTTAACTACGAAAAGAGAGTTTCTAATGCTTGCAAGTCGAGGTCGAATTTCCAGTTTCAACCAACAAAAAGAACCAATAAAGCTCTCCAAGGTCAATCCTTTCCGAGGCCGGACAAATCCTCAAAGCCACCGGACACGCATAAAGATTTCCCCAGATCCTCCCACATACACCAACGTCAACATAGATCTCCAAGGTCAATCCTTTCCAAGGCCGGACAAATCCTCGAAGCCACCGGACACGCGTAAAGATTTCCCCAGAGCCTCCCACATACACCAACGTCAACATAGATCTCAAACGATGCGAGGCAGAAAGAAACGAAGCTTAAAGCACATAGCGACTCCCCCAGATGACATAACAACAGAACCAAGAAAACAAAACAAAGCAAAAAAACGGACCGAACATCGAACAATCCCCCGCAGCACCACTAAAGATCGGATCTTTAATCGAAAGCAAACGAAACAAGACAAACCCAAATCGAAACCCCTGTAGCTGTCGATCGGAAATAGGACTTTCCCCGCAAATCCTAGAAACTGCGAAGCGCGCAAAATTCACAAAGCAAACAGACACCACAACACGCGAGACGTCGAGCCAGCGGGTAACCCACCAGGACAGATCGATGCAGGAGGGGAGGGGAGGCGGAGCGAGAGCGGGCGGGCGGGCGATTGAAGGGTAGGGATTGACGGCCGCCGGAACTGATGATTTCTTGGGACTGTCCGGGGGAGGCGACGAGGGTCGGGGTGGCTTCTAGGAATGATGATGATGATGGGTCGTGCTTATTTGTTTATAGTTTTCATCGGATGGGTGGAATTGACGAGGATGGGCGGCCGGCTACGTCGTCTCTTGAAAAAGACTAGTCCTCTCGAGGAAGTATAGAGATGATCCCCGTTTGGTTCGAAATCGATACAAATTAGGAGGAATAGAAAACCGCAATTATTATAATATACCACGTCTTTATTTAAGCTGTATATAATAATATTTCTATTTTTGAGAATAATTTCTATTCATAAATAATTTATTTTTATTTTTATTCATGGGACACATTTATGAGTATTCGAAAGCGTTTAGTAACTAAACTAAAATTTTAATTCCGAAACAAAAATGCTTATAATATGATCCTAAATATTTTTATGACTTAAACTTTCTTTTAATTTATTGATAATTTTATTACATTTTTCTTTTCTTTTTTTTTTTTTTTTTTCTTCTTCCTCTAATCGATTGTTGGTCTCATTGTGACCCGCCAACAACTGGTTACGTGAGAGCTATAGAGACTAGACCTTGCTCGGCTACCGCGAGGCTCAACCTTACCCGACCACCAAGAGGTTGACCTCACCCACCTAGGCGACACCAACTTCCCAAGCCCTCACTAGTGGTTGGTGAGCTCAATAGGCCTCATTTGGCAAGTTGTCAACCATCATCAAGGTTGGTGATTGGCAGAAAGAAGAAAAGGAGGAAGAAAAAAGAAAGAATAGAAAAATGAAAATAATAGTTTCTTGAATTATTCCCAAGAACAAATAAGCATTTTTTTTTTTTTTTTTTTTTGTTCGAATCTATTATCGGGAACAAAAAAATTACCATATGAATTTCAATTATAAATTTGTTTTAGGGAATAAAAAAACAAAAAAGAAAACAAAGAAACCAGAGTGTCACCAAACGCACCCTTAATAACTTAGGTTTTTGAAACGGTTGAGAATGATCCTATAAAATTTCACACAATATCGAGCTTATTCGTTTTAAGATTCTTATTAAATGCAATGTCAAAAAAGAAACTATTTTGCACACTTGCCATTTAAAATATAAGATTAATATCACGAAAAATCCAAAATTAGTATATTCATGACAAATTCACTCCAAACCAATTTCTTAATCAACCAAAAACTCCAAACTAGTACAAATACCGAAAACCCCAAACTATTATATTTGTCATCAAATTCAACAATTTAATAGTAAAATTTAATAGAAATTGATGGATGGTAAATTTATTACAACTATACCAAATTATGACTTTTTGTGATATTAATCCTAAAATGTACTTGCATTTCGACTACTTCTTCTCCTTCTTTGTCAAATTCTAAAAAATCCAAGAAAAATCCTAAAAGATGTAATTCATAAAAATAGCTGCTCATAACCACCATCCGCGCCCGGCCATGGCTGCGACTTAGAAGCCCAAGCGGCCATTGTTGCGAGTTAAAAGCCCCCATTCATTACCTAGAGCTCATGACCCGTCTTGACCACCCAAGCTCTCTTGTGGCTGCGAGCCAAATCTCAAGCCCGGGCGGTCAGGATCGTGAGCTTCGAGCTTGAGCAGTGATATTTTAGGCCATGCTAATCGCAAGCTTTGAGTTCATACGGCCTTGCCTACAAGATACGAGCTTGAGATTGTGCAATTATGATGGCAGCCGTGATGGAAAAAACTCATAACTTATTAATTTTGCTCATCATTGATAATATTAGGGGTGAGTATAGTTTGAATGGGTGATTCTCACCCTAGAACAGGAAATTGGCCACTAAGGATGGATTTTGAAAAATTATATGTAGGAACCACCTCTAATTTTATGGATCCAATCAAGAATCGAACCATTGGTGGGTTCATGGAACTGGTCACAACCTTCGTGCATCAACATTATAATATACAACAAAGAATTACACAACATAATCATCTCATCAAAGACATTTTGGTTAGAGCTAATGAACCAACAATTTAATATATTAGGAAGTGTGTAATCAAAGAACACACTCACCAAACTTGTTAAGAATGGGCAAAAGCAGACAATTATCCAACATAAGAACTAGTCAAGAGCCTAGAGATTCAAGATTTTTCATTTTTAAATTAAAAATTAACTATATATTATATTTTTAGCAGTCTAGTTTGAGTGGGCAATTTTACACTGGAAATCAGACTAGTTTCCTTGTGAACTATTTGTTTCTTGGTCAATTCAGTCCGATTTTGGGCAGTTAGGATAGTCCGAACGATTCTCGATTTCTTTACACAATCCTGTAATTTAAGGATTAAATTGAATATATATTAAAATTTTATGAACCATTTTAAATAAGTTCATATTAAGGACACACCACTAATTCACTAATTCACAAGCATACGTAGGTCTACTGCCGAATTCAAATCCCTCGCTCGTGGACCCTCTCGTTCTCGGTCGCTCCCGACGCTTTCCTGCCGGCCTAATCGGTCGGGTTCCGCCTTCTTCCGGGCGTTTTCACTGCGATGCGCGGATTCTTGAAATCTCTCCCTTACGTCTCGAGCAAAGCTCTTCCTCTTCCGGTCCCCGGCGGCGGCCGCCGCTCTCTTATTCGCTCGAGGATACCGAGCGAATGCCTCCACTCCTCGCATCACCCTGCAAAACCCGGTCGCGCTGGGCGCTCCCGCGGACCGCCGGCGGCGAAGGAGCCGGCCAGTGCGGACCCGGAGGCGTACATGAGGGACAAGATCGCCGGCGTCTACAGGATCCTCAAGTATTCCACCTGGGACTCCGCTCAGGAGCAGCTCCGGCGGCTGCCCATGAAGTGGGACTCGTACACCGTCAACCGGGTGCTGAAGACCCACCCGCCCATGGAGAAGGCGTGGCTCTTCTTCAACTGGGCCGCCGGGTTGAGGGGCTTCAAGCACGACCAGTACACGTACACGACGATGCTCGACATCTTCGGGGAGGCCGGGCGGGTCTCGTCAATGGAGCACGTGTTCGAGCAGATGGTGGGCAAGGGGATCAAGGTCGACGCGGTCACGTACACGTCGCGGATGCATTGGCACTCGAGCGCCGGCGACGTCGATAAGGCGATCGAGATTTGGGGGGAGATGAAGGAGAAGGGGCGTTGTCCTACCGTCGTGTCCTACACTGCTTATATGAAGATTTTGTTCGATAATGATAGGGTGAAGGAGGCTACTGATGTTTACAGGGAGATGGTCGAATGCGGTTGTTCTCCGACTTGTCACACTTACACTGTTTTGATGGAGTATCTTGTGGGTTGTGGTAAGTTGCAATTGGGCTGTGTTTGTGATGCCCTCGTTGTGTTTGCTTCATTGCCTCTCTGCATTCTTTTCAGTCAGGCATTTATGTTTGTGGCGACGAGCATGCATGTATACTGTGAGCTGACTTGTCTAGGATTTCCTCACAGAAATCCCATCAACAAACGTGCTTTTGGTTTGTGTTGTTGCGTACAATTTCCTATTTTCTGATTTATGATTCAGTTTGGGAAATGGCTGTTCACTAAATTCTGGCATCCTATCGTCTTATAGATGAAAACTAATATGAATTTTTCCTGTCATGAGTTAAAGAGTGTCAATCTTAGTTCGATGCCTAGGAAACACTATGTAATTCTGACTGCTTCTGCTATCATTATTGCTGTGCTATGGCACATTCTCAGTTCTGCCTAACATCTCCCTCAGGAGCTTCTCCCTGTGCATTCTTGTGAAGGTTTGAGCTAAGGTTGCTGGGATTCATGGCTTTATAAGAAATAAATTATCTCCTTTTGATCATTCCAGGAAAATATGAAGAAGCTCTTGAGATATTTAACAACATGCAAGAAGCTGGTGTTTCACCCGATAAAGCGATGTGCAATATATTGATCGAGAAATGTTGCAGAGCAGGGGAAGTAACTATGATAATGAGAATTCTTCTCTTCATGAAAGAAAACTGTCTTGTTCTTCGTCGTCCTGTTTTTCAGGAAGCAATGGAGTTCTTGAATAGTGCTGGTGACAGTGATGAACTTTTACGGCAAGTCAATCGCCATTTCTTGGATGAATGTGTGATAAAAGAAGAGACGGCTGAATCCTTGGTAGATGCTTCTGATGTTTCTGTTTCTTCTGAAAATGGGATTCTGTTGCTTTTGTTGAAGAAGCAAAGTCTGATTGCTGTTGATATTCTCCTCGCTTTGATGGAGGATAAGAATATGCACTTGGATGCGGCAATTACCTCCACCATAATTGAAGAAAACTGTAGACGATGTAGAGTAGATGGTGCTCTGTTGGCATTTGAATACAGTAAGAAGCTGGGGATTGGTATTGAGAAAGGCGCATATCTTTCACTTGTAGGTTGCTTAATTAGATCGAATGAATTGGGGAGGATGGCATTAGTAGATGCCATTGAGGAAATGATAAGAGCTGGACATTCTCCAGGTTCCTATCTAGCTTCACTTCTAATCTATCGACTAGGCCGTGCTAGAAGACCTACGTATGCTGTGAAGATCTTCAATCTATTGCCACAGGATCTTAAAACTGTTGCCTCTTATACTGCTCTGGTGGGTGTATACTTCTGTGCTGGGGCTGCTGGTAAAGCACTTAAAGTGTACAAAAGCATGAGGAAGGAAGGAATCCGTCCAACATCAGGAACTTATGATTTACTATTAGCTGGTCTAAGAAAAAGTGGAAGAGATTCGGAAGTGGAGCTCTTCAAGAAGGAAAGGAAGAGTTGGTCAAGTGACAGTTGTGCAGAAGGTAGTGTCTCCACAGAGGAAAAAATATGTGACCTTCTGTTTGCTCGTGATGCTATCTCTTGAATCCTACTTGTAAGGTACAAATTCTTATTTCACTTTTTTCTTTTAAGAGAATTATGTATTACTTCCCTCATAAGACTCTTACTTTGCTCGATGGCATGTGGAGCATTGCTAATTGCTTCATCTGTGTAAAGATTTATCTGCAGCTAGCTCTCTCACAGAGCAGATACCAGCTTCCAAAGGACGATGGGTCAATGATGGTAACATGATGGGTCCCAAATGCTTTGGCTCGCCCATGCCAGAATGCTCCCTGTCTAAGTACTTGTTGACTGGTCATGTGTACCCAACTTAGCTCCGATCCATGACCCTGATCACACTCCAATTACTTGCATAGACAACTGAAGATCGTTGCAACAAGAATCTCGGCCACCACCCTATTCCCTCGTCTCCCGGGACTGTGGAGCTATATAACAAAGGTATGGCCCCATTTACAGATACTTATAATGGGCATATTATTTAAGATTAGATATATTTTAATTGAATTTACTATTGAAACTTATTAATAAATGGGGCATATCATTTTAAAATATATTTGAAGTTTTTTAAATAAACTTTTGAGTTTAGAATTGATTATTTGGATTGTCAATGAAAAAGAGAAGTCGTGTCACACAACTTAAACTTTATGAGCTTTGTCCTTCTCGATGTTTTTGAAATAATAGATTTAATGCATTTCTTTATTCATTTAAATTAAGATGTGTTGAATCGAACTGTAATGTGAATTAATAATAGTTCATTGATAAAGGGCCTGTTTAATAAAGCTGAAAACTAAGTACTGAATTTTAAGTGTTAAAATTCTTTATTGTTGAAGATGAAAGTATAATGCTATTTAAGAATGAATATTGAGTATTAAAGTACATTAACATCTTACCGAATGTGAAAAGATGATTATTGATGGTAGGCTTTAGGCTTTTAGCAATGTAATTGGCAAGATTTGAATTGCTGTTTATATATCTGTTTTATTAAATGAATTAAGTAACCCATCCTTACTTGGTGAAGTAAAAGATATTTTTTTACTTAATTGAACTATTTAGGTTGAAACTGATTATATTTGTCAAACGTGCTTAATTTTATCAAGTGCTGAATGTATGAATTTACAGCACTTATTGGAGTTATCAAATATGCCCCACAATTGTCCTTTTTTTTTTTCTTTTTTTTTTTTTTTTTTTTTGGGGGGGGGGGGGGGGGGGTAAATACACAGGGCAAACACCTAGAATATTTGTCTTTAGTTTGTTCTACTCTTGTTTAGGTTTTGTAGGGAAATCTTTTTATTAATTTAATTTATTATTTTATTTATAAAAGAAAATTTTATGAATTTACAGATCCATTTAAGTGAGAATTACATCATTAAGGAATACATTTAAATGTTACAATAGACATAAACCAAATTGATTAAGAGCACATTTGAAGTGGCTCAATTGGACTTCTCTAGCACAACTTTTTCCCCTTAGATGCTTTCTCTAATTTGTCCATTTTTTTCAACTTTAAACTCAGATATAAAATACGACATATGTACCAGTAAATACTTTTTTCATGAGTAATCATTATTTGGCCACATCATTAGCTACAGATTGTTGGTATCATCGTAAAGAATATTTAAAATTACTTTGCCGCGGAGGTTTATATTGGATAATACCCAAGTTATCAAATGCATTAGTATACATGGTAGCAAGTAGAAAAGAACTGCAAAATCAACAAACTAAAAGAATTAAAGACAAAATTCTATCAGGAAAAGGAAAGAGTTTGAAGGAAATGGAAGAAAGTTGTGGCCAGATTTTAGGACATTGGAAATGAAAAGTGTAGGTCTGTGATATCTCTGATTATTCACTCAAATCAGTTACGGATATTTTGGCCTATCTAATTTTCAAGCTTCATCGAGATTGTAAGCAATTTATTGAGAGGAAATTGGTCTATACATTGTATTCAAGATGTGAAAATTGAGATGGTTGTTTGCGATAACATTTTATAGTTGTGGAATGTCATCTCCCTTGTTTAAAATCCTAGGATCTTTGAAATAGTGTAAATCTGGTCTGATGATAATTTCAGCGATCTTCTGGTGCCGCCTCATGCACACAAGAGAGAACCTTAGCAAGTAATTGAGTACATCAGAGTTAAGGGGAACAACGACTAAGAGATGATTGTGACCAGGCCTATCTCAATGCAAGGAAGTATTGTGGATGCTGTGTCGCCACCTGCAGAGGACTGAACTTGGTGATTTAAGATGTCCACAGTGCTGCTGCTGCGGAGAATTGCTGTTTAGGGTGGTTTCTCAGTTTGTTAGCCAACTTACCCTCCCTCGGAACAAGAAGCTAAGCTAACCATCCAATATATCACTGGTGCCAGGAACATGCAGCTTTACAGAGATGATGTCGTCTTGATTCCGGTTCTGAATCGGCCGTTTGTTACATGCCATTGAGCTGCGCATATGGGGCACGGTGTATCAAATCCCTGCGCTGGAAAAAAAAGAAAAAGTATATGTTATTGCATTGCAGTTGTTTCTATTTAGCCATTAATTTGGTCAGTTCATATGATCTGTACATGATAGGCACCTGCGTGTGTGGAAAGTAATTTCCTCACTTTAACTTGCTTAAAGAATAAAACTCGACATCTTCATTTTGTCTGTAAATTAGGATGCCTGATTTTGGATTATCGTATGGTTGTTTAGAAACTTATGGCCTCTGTTCTGAATAATGAATGCCTAGTCAACTTTATCAGTATGGAACAATCTTCTTTGAAATTTGGACAAAATGGGTGATACTGAGTACTCTTCTTGTGCATTGCTATGAATGAATTGTTAGGGCTTCAGAGTTTAGATTTCAAAGGTTTTATGGTTCAGAGATTATATCCAAGACACAAATAATGTGTGGGATATAAGAGTGTTGAACTGTGTATATCAAATGGTTCCGTGAAACTCACTTTTAAATGGCGTTTGAAAGTTGTAATTACAATGCATATATTATTCTAATTTTGAAAGTCGAGTGAATGGGGCTGACGGAAATTCAGCCATTTGACAAAAAAAATAATAAGAGGGAAAACTACCGTAGTCTTGATCTACTGGAAGGAACATAAAGATTGCTGGTAGCCTGGTATACCTTCTAATCCAACTTGCATTTTGGAATCTCTTTTCTGTGGGAAGCGCATGCCAATTCGAGGAAAGAGGATGTGGCCTCCTTATGATTCCTATACCGCACATGTTGATCCATTACCGCTTCGTCCCAACAACCGTATCAACAATTCATGATCTATCCTTACAGCATTGGCTCCGGCCAAGCTTGGTTTAGCACGCGATATATCCAGCAATGTGGGCGTCCTCCCATATTCTTAAATAGAAAAGGCTGGTCAGTTAAATGGAAACCCCTAGGAAACTCTACTTGGAAAAAGCGTGGCCATTGTCGGTCAGGGGAGCAGGTGCCTTCCAGAATTCAACTTCCCAACCACAGAAGCCGTGAGCACCCAAGGCAGCGGTCGTAGACTCGTAGGAAATGGTGCTCTCCGTTCATGTTGGTAGAAGGATGGACCATCAGGAGATCAGGTGAGTAGGTCGTTGTACCACAGGATGGTACTTGAGTGAAGATGGGAACCGATTTACGCTTGCAAGAACACTGGCAGGGAAGGGAAGAGTGTGGCTGCGGAAGTTGCCAAGCGAAACAAGGTCGTTTCAGTGGCCAGGTAGGAAGCCATGGACGATGATAACATGGTCAATGGTGTGATGTGGTTTCGGAGTGTTGGTGATCTGGGAAGATAAAACAAAGGAGGGTTGAGCTTGGCCATAACTGAGAGGATGAAGTGGGAGGCGAAGAGGGTGGAAGAGTTTGGTATTTGTGGGTTAAAGGAAGAGGTTTGGGTGTCATGTGTTGGTGGAGAGGTTTTGTGTTGAGAAAGATGGATTGGACTCTGATGTTTGCTTATGATTTCAAGCCACCCTCATCAGCCGAGGACTACATGGGGAAGGACTAGGATCGACTGATTTCACAGGGAACATGTTTATAGGATTTTCTAGGACTTTGCTTTTTAAGATTTTATGAACGTAATCTCGATTTGACATTGTTTTTTTGAGCTTGCTAATTCATTTGTATATATCATTTTTGCAGGCAAAAGGGTACCTCATTTTGTTACCCTCCAAAGAAAAAAGGATTCCTCTTTTCTTAGCTTGTTTGCAATCTATCACATTTGTTTTAAATTTATTGGTACGTACAGGCTGAATGCTAACAAGGGTAGGTTTTGAATAGACTAATTAATACAATTCGACGATTGATCCGTGTGCTGGAATTTGATTGAGGCATACGCTCATTTGTTTGTCTTGTTGCTCAAATGATAAATAAAGAACATCAAAGGAAAAGTCAGAGGACACGAGGAAGCAGATTTTATGATTACTTCTCCTGGTAGGAGTGGAATGACTTTTCCAAGGTCAGGGTGGATTCAGAGGAGCCATCTTTCTCTCTGTTTCCGCATGTGAATTGTCTGTCAACAACAGAGAAGAGATGGTCAAAGGGGTGACTGGTCAACAATGGATATGGTTAGCTTGTATTTGATGTCTACGGCATTTGAATTCAGAATTCAATCGTCTTCCGCAATATAAATATCGGGTATCTGCGCACTAAAGTAATAATTTGTACATTTGATAACTACTTGGAGTTAAGAGAAGAAGATGTACGTCACAAGGCCTCTCTCTCTGCTCAGGAAATTCCCGAACGCCCTGTCGTCTCCTCCGGAGGGCCCAAACTCAGGCTATTTGGTGATCGTAGACGAAGAAGCCGTGAATACTTGCTGTTTTGGCCGGTGTGAAGATACCTGGATCTATGAACTTCCCTTCCCTCAGGACAAGCACCTCACTATCGAATACAGGACCAGCAGAGGAGCCGGCCACAACCATTCAAGCTCGACAACGTACAGGGACGATGTAGTCTTGATTCCGGTTCTGAATCAGCCTCTGTCATCCAACCGTTATTACGCAATTCAGCCGCATGGGAGGCATAAAGGGTACGAATCAAATTCACTACCTGAAAATATTTCCTCTGTCCATGCTGTTCACGTTTAGTTATGGACCGCATAATAATGATAGAAATGTTCCAACACTGACTTCAAAGAAAGAACTTTCCTCACTTCAACTGGAAAGAGAAAGAAAAAGTCGTCCTCTTCTTCATTTCATTTCGTAGTTTTGATCTATTATCTTGTGGATCATGTCATGATGTAATGAAGCAAAGACAAAATATTACCTTGTAAAAAGGAAAACAAAGGTACAATTTTAAGTGCTGTGTATGGTGAAGTTATTTCCATTAACTTGCGTTGTGAATTGCCTTTTGTAGGGAAGCGTATGCAAATTCAAAGCAAGAGGACACGCCCTCCTTCTTATGTTTCCACTTAGTTAGAGATGCAGATCCGGCGCCGCTTCATCCCTATGACCCGTATCAACAATTCGTGATTTATCCCCACGAAACTCTGTTTGACTCAGGCCGGTTCTACGCCAGGTCTGTCGCGCAAGATGGGTACCCTCCAAGATTCTTAGAGAGAAAGGGCTGGAAGATTTACTGGAAAACCCCAAAGAGCTTCTACTTGGACGACGCACCAGGGATTGATCGTCCACGGCGTGAACTCCTTCCAAGCTTTGACTTCCCGATTGCACAAGAGAGATCCGATGCGGTGGCTGTGGGAAAGTGGTACTGTCCATTCATGTTTATCAAGGACGAAATGGTAGGAGACCAAATAAAGAAGTCCATGTACTATGGGATGTCACTCGAGCAAAGATGGGAACGGATATACACTTGCGAAAACAACGGTAAAGAAGGTGATAGGGTGACTGTGGATGTGGTTATGCAAGACGAGGTCATCTCGGTGGCCGGGAAGGAAGCGGTGGACGCGAATGTGGCCGACGGGGTGCTGTGGTGCGGGAGTGCTGGTGATGTGAGAGGAGGGAACAGAGTTGGGTTGAGCTTGGCCATTGTTGAGAGGATGAAGTGGGAAGAGAGAAGGGTGGGTTGGGTTAATGGAGATGAGAAACAGGGGAAGGTTAACAGAGTGGAGGAGTTTGGTGGTGTTGGTGAATGGAAGAGGTTTGGGTGTTACGTGTTGGTGGAGAGGTTTGTGTTGAGAAGAATGGATGGGAGTCTAGTGCTCACTTATGATTTCAAGCACACTCGTCAACTGAGGAATAAATGGGAATGATGAGAAGGATTGATTGATTGATTTGTCAAAGCTTTGTACCAATTGTATCAGTCAAGTAGCAAAATTCTGTGATTTCTCCTCTGTAGTTCTGGTTTCTTCATGTGCCAGTAGCTCTGTTTCTAGTTTCTGTTCTAGGCATGACAAAAGACCAGACATATTAAAATCCCAAATTCAACCAAAACGACTCTTATAAGAACTCTAATCATAATTCAGAGCACAAGTTAACTTCCATAATCACCACCCAACATACTATATCAGATAACAGGGACTAGCATCTCGATTTTGCTCGTGGTTCTCCAACCATGAATATTCTCCAAAGCACCAACCAACGACGCCAACCCTACGGGTTGTTGTTCATACACGTCTTCCAGACTTCCATGCCTTAAAACAAAGACCTATAGTTTCTCGGGCACAATGGCCGCAAATTGGAGTGCACACGCACGCTATAAGCACGAATAAGTAAGCCAAAAAGCAAGCAATGACCTGCATTACTTGCGACGAAATTCTACTCGTGCTAGATCGTAAAAAAGAAAAGCATAAGCTAATACAAGTTTGGAAGGGACTTAATTATGGAGGTTGAGTAGTTATAACCTGAGGAAAAAGAACATCACGAGTGCTAAAAACTTTTGTACAATGTCTACTTTAGTGCTATTTCTTTTTTTTAATCCTTTGAGTGCCGTTTTTGTGAAAAATCAACCACTTCAATGCCATCATGATTTGTGAGGCCGTGGCTCGCTGGCATAATGAAGTCAACAAATATTGGCATAATTATATTGAACTAACCAACAAGTCTTAACCAAGTGTGCAAAAAGAACAGACCTATTTAAAACCACTTTTGTTACATTAGCAGTGGATACAACATTAACCTACTATTAATTAGCTACCTAGTTTGCAGCACTTCCACTTTATCTTTTTGGGAAGAAAACACAAATGTTCCTTGAATTAGAGCTCAATGCATAATATTATCTCTAAATTTTTAATTTGTTTAATATTATTTATCAAATTTTGGTACATGTCTAATTTAATCCCTAGGTTATATGAAAATATCCAATATAAGATTAAGATAACATTGAATTAGATTACATATTTCAAAACTTCAGAGATCATATTGAATAAAATGGACAATATTATACATCGAGCCATAATTCAGGAACTACATTGAGCGAATTAAAAGTTCCATGGATAATATTACATATTAAGCTAATGTTCAAAGATTATTTATAACAATATTACATATAAAGTTATAATTCATGGATCACATTAGACAAACTAAAAGTTCACGGATAATATTACATATTAAGCTAAAGTTTAAAGATCATTTATATGATTATTCATATCTTGTACGGTGAAAAAGAAAGTATTTGGAAGTGTTGAAAACTTTCACGTATGGATATTTATTTCACATTTATGCATATCAATTTCATAATTTTTTTGCAAAAAGTAGACGAGAATCTGCGCAAACGGACATCACGATCTCGGTCGGACCGCAAAACAAAAGTAAGGCCCTCCTTGGACAATAATTCATAAAATTCTGTACTTACAAAAAGAAATCTTTTTACTTTTTCATTTTGAACCCTAAGAAAAACATGGTTCCACTTCATTTGCCAATTCCAAAACCACCGCCGCAAAAATCTCCACAACCGCTGTCAGCCTCCCCAGCGATTCCATCCCCTGAGCGCCACCTCGCCAACAACGAAAGTCAAATGGAAAGAGACAGTTGATTTCATTCTTCTTGTACGAATTTTCTTCCCTGTTTTAAATGAATGCCCACGTCAACAGTGGATCAGGATCAGCAATGGTTGCTGAGCTGCTATTGTCCAAGAAAATGGACCGGTGGAATTCAATAGGAAACATAAAATTCTTTGTGGGGCTATCCTCGTGTTCGTTCCTTTCACATGTGAACACAAAAATGTCAATGAACCGAGCCGATAGAGAATGAAAAACCTAATGACCACGCAAACGTACCATGAGGTTTCCATGGACAGCGAGGAATATTAAGAGGAGCCAGGTGGAAGAAGACGAGTCGCTCTCTCTAATTAATATTGTCTTACTCCAGTTCTTTATCGCTTGCTTGCTCGCCACAACATCCTATCGTTTTCGCAGGGTCAACCCAGCTCATCACGACCGCGCAGAGGACTCAGAAAGAACTTTCCCCGCACATTCCTTCGTAATAAAAGTCATCCGGTTTGATCGTTGACATTGCAAACCCGTCTTCTTTTAAACAGGCGCATTCATTCAAGAAGCCAATGTTTCTCACATGCATGAACATATCTTCACCATTTCAAGACTGCGTATAGAAAGAGTAAAGTTCTTTCTTTCTTTCTTTTCTTTGGGAAGATGTATGTGACGCGGCCTCTGTCCGTGTACTGGAAGCACCCTGAGGCCCTCTCGGAGGCTCCGCCGGCAGGGCCGGGCTCTGGATACCTGGTGATTCAGGATGAGGAAGCCCAGAATTTCTGCTGCTTTGGGTTGTGTAAGGACAGCCAGCTCTACAACTTCCCCTTCCCTCAGAACAAGGACCTCACGGTCCGCTACACCGAGAACCACGGTGAGAGCTCGACGGTATACAACGATGGGGTATTCATGATACCAGTCATCGGCCAGCCCTTATCCTCCAATCAGTACCATGTGATCCGGCGTCGCGGGAAGCATAAAGGGTATCATCTTTTTTAGCACTTTGAATAGTTTCACTTCCTCTGTTTGTTCTTGAATTAGGTGAGGGATATGTTACATTTATAAATAGGAAAGTTGTACTTCAGTGGATGGATGATGTGGGAGTGTGAAAAAAATCTATGCAAGAACTCACTTTTGTTCCAAAAGTTAAAGCTACATCATATCACGTCGCATAAGGTCTATTTGGTAATATTTATATTTTGAATTTTTTTAAATGGTTATTTTTTACATAATTTCGAGTAAAAAACGCGTTTGATAATTATACAAAATTTACATTTGATACGATTCACAAATTTTTTTTATAAAGTAGTATTTCTTTTAATTTTTAATAATTTTTAAGTATTTTTTTCTTTTCTTCGCTATCCGCCATTGCCATCCACCGCCATCCATCACCACCCACCCCCGCATGGCAGTGGCAGCAAAGGGGCCAAGTGGCAAGGAAGAAGTAGAAGAAAATAAAAAATGACTTATTTCAGAAATTGTTCATAGGAATAAGAAGTTATCTTTTTCTATTTCTTGTTTCTGTTTCAACTATTTCCCAGATACTTTTCTATTCTCGAAAATAGAAAAATTAATTGATGTTATCAAACAAATGTGTTTTTTTTTTCTTTTTTTCTATTTTGAGAGTAAAGGAACAGAAAAATAAAGAAACGTGGTTTTTGTCAAACTGAGCCTTAGCAAATAAGTTTTAATAAAGTTTAGCCGCCTCTTGCATGATTTATTTTCATGTGCATCTCAAAAACTATAATGCATTCTATCTTGAATGGCCATGTAGGGAAGCGCACGGTAGTTCGACGGAAGAAGACAAAGGCACCTGCTTGTGCTTCCGCTACGTTAAAGACAAGAAACCGAGGCCGTTGGATCCCAACGACATCTACCAGCAGTTCATTATCTACCCACGCGAGACTATATGCGGCTATGGTGGCTTCCACGCGAAGTCCGTCGCCCCAGATGGCTATCCTCCGAGATTCCTGATGAGGAAAGGCTGGACCCTCCATGGCAAAACGCCCAAGAACTTCTTCTTGGATGATGACGCGCGGGGAGTCAATGACTCTCAGAGGTCAAAGCTCCCGAGCCTTGACTTCCCTATCGACAGGAAGAGCTCGGACCCGGCGGTGGTGGGAAGTGGTACTGCCCATTCATGTTCGTCAAGGACGGGGACGTTGGGGACCAGATCAAGACCTCAGCGTTCTACGAGATGACGCTGCAACAGAGATGGGAACAGGTCCATGTGTGTGAGAATCATGCCAGTGAAGGCAATGCTGTGGAGGTGGATGTGCTTGTTCAGAAGGAGGCTATCACAGTGTTTGGTGAGGAAGCTGGGGAGGGTGAGGTGAGTGATGGAGTGGTGTGGTTTAGGAGTAAGAGAGGAGTGATAGGGCTAGGCATGGCGATTGTGGAGAGGATGAGGTGGGAGGAAGAGAGAGTGGGTTGGGTGAAGGAGGGAGAGAAGAGAGTCGGGGTGAAGAGAGCGGAGGAGTTCATCAAAAGCGGGTCAAGCGAGAATTGGAAGAGGTTTGGCTGTTATGTGTTGGTGGAGAGTTTTGTGCTGAAGAGAATGGATAAGACTTTGGTGTTGGCTTATGACTTCATGCACACGCACCAAGTGAGGAGCAAATGGGAGTGACATTTCCTCATCAGTGTTCTGTCTTTTGTTGGTTTAATCTTTGCTGTTTCTGTGTCTCTTGCCCATGAAAGCTTAGCTAAGTTCTTATGCTAGACATGCTTGGTTTGTACTTGTTCCTTCAAGTGTTGTTTATTCGTCTATGCTGTAAATTACATTATTGTAAATATGCCTACCGATGTAGTGCAAGGAGTGAGAATTTTTGTATTGGCTTTTCAGTATTCGATGTTGTCCATGTCCATCCGTGAGGGACAATCAATGGAGAAACGTAAGCAACAAGCAAAGGTAAAAATTTTAGGTTTTTAAGGCAAAACGAGATGACATTTTAGTTGAATTTCACGTGTGCTTTCTTAAAAGACTAGAGGTCCGCCCACTACAAATCATAGACAATCCACTTGCATAGTTGTTGGGCATACTTTCTTTTTTGCTTTTTGATAGTTTAGTAGTATAAGCATGGAGATGTGATTATTTGAGACCCAAGCAACACCTTGCAAGATCAATGAATGAATTAAATTTGGACATTCGACATTTGCAAATTGCCCTAAGTTGTAGCAATTAAAATAAAGTTTGAGGGATTTGAATGAGAGATTTCCACTTTGACCGTGGTGGTAGTCAATGGCTAGCGGTTGATCGGCGGGTAGTGGGAGGCGGTTGGCTGTTAGCCAATAGGTCGGGTGGCAAAGGCAGTCGACCAATGGCGATTAGCCTGCAACAAGTGGTAGGTGGCGATGGTGGCCGGCACTAGGCGAAGCAGTTAGTAATGGGCAACGACAATGGTCGGACAGCAGGGGCAGTGGCAAGGAGCAAGGGGCAACAAGGAAGAAGAAAAGAAAAAATAACTTATTTCTAGAAATTATTCCTGGGAACAAAAAACTACTTTTTTTTATTTCTTATTTTTGTTCCAAATCTATTTTCCAGCTACTTTTTATTTATTTATTTCAGAGAATAGAAAAATTAATTGAAGTTACAAAATATAATTTTTTTTTCTTTTTTATAATTCTAGAGAACAAAAGAATAGAAATTGGGTCTTTACCAAAAAAAAAAAAAAGAATAGAAATTGGGAGAAATAAAAATGTTACCAAATAGAACCTAAGAGTTTCTTGGGCTGAATTCAACCTCACTGATTGGAGGCCTACATGAATAAGAGAGCATTCCATGATAAGCAAGTGTGCTTCCGATGAATATTGATCCACGGAGTTTAGATCACTTATCAGATCTAGGCGAGGGCCGAAACCCTCGCCCAGATCCAAGCAAGGGCACGACGCCCTCACCGGGCACAAGTGAGGCCACCGTGGCCCTTGCCTGGATCTGGGCGAGGGCCCAATGCCCTTGTTCGTGGTGGGCGAGGGCATCATGCCCTTGCCTGGATCTAGGTGAGGGCCGCCGTGCCCTTGCTTGTGGCCGACAAGGGCACAGAGGTCCTCATCGGTTGGCTAGCAAGGGTTTCGGCCCTTGCCTGGATCTAGGCGGGGGCCAACGCCCTTGCTTGTGGTTGACGAGGGCGTGGCGGCCCTTGCTAGTGGCTGGTGAGGGTGTGTGGCCCCTCACCCCGACCAACTGGTGGTTGGCAATGGTCGGTCGGCCGGCAACCTTGCCGGCTATATGATAAGGAGAAAAGAAAAAAAAAAAGAAAAAAAAAAAAAAAAAAAATTTTAAAAATCTGAAAAAATATAAAAAAATTATAAAATTTATCCATGTGGCGCTACATAAGACCTGGCGGCCTATGTCAGCAATTTCCGGCTTAAATTAGTCGGGTGGATTGAATTACTACCAATGTAAAAAGGTTTAGGACTAAATTGGTCCAATTGAAAATTTTATGACTGAATTGATACTAATGCTAAAAGTTTAGGACTATTTTGGTACTTTTCCCGTTTCTAAGGTGATACGAGTTGATATTTAGATGAATTTGAAGAATGCTTTCTTAAAAGACCAAAGATTTGGCCACTGCACACCATGTACAATCCACTTGAAATTGTTTTGTATCCACTTGAAATTGTTATGCACAAACACATTTCAGGGACACTGGTGTGGAAACATGGCTATTTCGAAAGTATTGCAACACTTCCCAAGCACCACGAACGGATTAAATTCAAATATTTGGCGTATGTAAGTCGTCCTAATGCAAAGCAGTTTGCAAGTACTTGGTGGGATTCGAATCTCCAATTTTTGATGAGGAAGCTAGCACCCTAACCAATCACACCAACACTAGAATTGTTGTATAGATTCTTCAACCATTCTTTGAAACAAAGACCTATAGTTTCTAGGACGAAATGGTCAAACATTTAAGGAAGTGCGTACGCTAGAAGCATCACTACGTAAGCCAAAAAGAAAGCAATGACCTACGTTACTAGTGAATGAAATTCCACTCATATTAGATCCTTAAAAAATAAAACATAAGAGTATACTGTTTTTATCTTCGGTAGAAAAAAATCATTCTTAAAAAAAATAAAAATAAAAATCTTTTTAGTTCCTGTTATGACTTATGAAGATCTTTAACATTTCCATAAAATGAAAGAAAGGGAATCATTTCGAGTTTTATCTTAATCTTATATTGGATGCAATCCTCAAACTTTTAATTTATGTAATTGAATATTTTAACTTACTTGATTAGTGCAATTATGTTATTTCATCATTAATGAACTTAATCACATAAATCTGGCTACTCACATGGAGACTTTTAATCATCGATGTTAGTGTTTTCTCGAAAAATGACACGGAATTGGTGGGCAAATATTTGCACCAAATCGTAACATTTGGACGAAATGTATTGGATAGGAAACCGATAGCGTAGTTGACATTTCGTTCTTCTTGTACGACTTTTCTTTTTGTTCTTTTCTGACCCATTAATGATTGATGAACTGCTTGTCCAAGACTTTGGAACGGTGAGATTCACTAGAGAAACATTGACTTTCCTATGGGCCATCGTCGGATTCGTTCCTTCCTTGCAAAGACAAAAAGGCCATGAACATAAACTAATGGAAAGTGTACTTGGAATTTTCAAGGACCAGCACATGACAATAAGAGAAGGAGCCAAGTCAAAGAAGACGAGCGGGCACATGACGATACAAGATTCGCTTGCTTGCTGGCCAAAACATCCAGCCAATTTCGCCGGTTCAACCGGAAAGAAATGCCTGCCCACCTTCTTATAAATGGGGGCGTCACATCAAGAAACTCACGTTTCTCGCGCAAACGACCAGATCTTCGACATTTCAAGATTAGGTAGTAAAATACAGAAGTTCTTTTTCTTTTGTTGAAGATGTATGTGACGCGGCCTCTGTCCATGTACCGGCAGCATCCCGAGACCCTCTCGGAGGCTCCGCCGGCGGGGCCTGGCTCTGGATACCTGGTGATCCAGGACGAGGAAGCCCAGAACTTCCGCTTCTTCGGGCTGTTCAAGGACGGCGAGCTCTACGACTTCCCCTTCCCTCAGAACAAGGACCTCACACTCCGGAACAGTGACGGTAAATTCACATCCCATGATGAGGTCTTCATGATCCCAGTCGTCGGCCAGCCCTTGTCCTCCAATCAGTACTATGTGATTCAGCGTGGTGGGAAGCACAAAGGGTATGATCTTTCTAAGTACTTTGAATAGTTTCACTTCTTGTCTGTTGTTGAATTAGGTGATGAATATATTGATATTTATAAATAGGACAGGTGAATATCATTGGATGGATGATGTGGGGGTGTGAGAAAATCTCTGCGAGAACTCGCTTTTAGTACAGTGGTTGAAGTTACATCTTATCACGTCACTTAGGAAATAGGTTTTAGTAAAAGTTTAGCTGCTTAATGCGTGATTTATATTCGTGGCATTTCTCAGAAAGTCTAAATCATTCTATCTGGAATGGTCGTGTAGGGAAGCGCATGCTAATTCGATGGAAGAAGACACGGGCACCTGCTTGTGCTTCCGAAACGTTCCAGACAAGAAACCGAGCCCTTTGGATCCTGACGACATATACCAGCAGTTCGTGATTTACCGGCGTGAGATTTGGGGGTTCCGCGGCTTCCATGCAAAGTCCGTCGCCCCAGGTGGGTACCCTCCAAGTTTCCTGAAGAGGAAAGGCTGGACCCTCGATGGCAAAACGCCCAAGAACTTTTTCTTGGATAACGATGCGCCAGGAGTCAACGACTCTCAGAGATCAAAGCTCCCGAGCCTTGACTTCTCGATCGAAAGGAAGAGCTCGGACCCAGTGGTGGTGGGGAAGTGGTACTGCCCGTTCATGTTCATCAAGGACGGGGAGGTCGGGGACCAGATCAAGACGTCGGCGTTCTACGAGATGACGCTGCAACAGAGATGGGAACAGGTCCATGTGTGTGAGAATCATGCCAGTGAAGGAAATGCTGTGGATGTGGATGTGCTTGTTCAGAAGGAGGCCATCACAGTGTTTGGTGAGAAAGCTGGGGAGGGCGATGGGAGTGATGGAGTGGTGTGGTTTAGGAGTAAGAGAGGAGGGATAGGGCTAGGCATGGCGATTGTGGAGAGGATGAGGTGGGAGGAAGAGAGAGCGGGTTGGGTGAAGGAGGGAGAGAAGAGAGTGAGGGTGAAGAGAGCGGAGGACTTCATCAAAAGCGGGTCGAGCGAGAATTGGAAGAGGTTTGGCTGTTATGTGTTGGTGGAGAGTTTTGTGCTGAAGAGAATGGATAAGACTTTGGTGTTGGCTTATGACTTCATGCACACGCACCAAGTGAGGAGCAAATGGGAGTGAAATTTCCTCATCAGTGTTCTGTCTTTTGTTGGTTTAATCTCTGCTGTTTCTGTGTCTCTTGCCCATGAAAGCTTAGCTAAGTTCTTATGCTAGACATGCTTGGTTTGTACTTGTTCCTTCAAGTGTTGTTCATTCGTCTATGCTGTAAATTACATTATTGTAAATATGCCTACCGATGTAGTGCAAGGAGTGAGAATTTTTGTATTGGCTTTTCAGTATCCGATGTTGTCCATGTCCATCCGTGAGGAACAGTCAATGGAGAAATGTAAGCAACAAGCAAAGGTAAAAATTTTATGTTTTTAAGGCAAAACGAGATGACATTTTAGTTGAATTTCACATATGCTTTCTTAAAAGACTAGAGGTCCGGCCACAGCAAATCATATACAATCCACTTGCATAGTTGTTGGGCATACTTTCTTTTTTGCTTTTTGATATTTTAGGAGTATAAGCATGAAGACGCGATTATTTGAGACCCATGCAATACCCCGCAAGATCAATGAATGGATTAAATTTGGACATTCGACATTTGCAAATTGCCCTAAGTTACAGCAGTTTACATATAGTTTGTGGGATTTGAACAAGAGATGTCCAATTTTTGAGTCAGAAATATTCTATAGCCCCAGCCAACTGCACTGACCTTGGAGTTGTCGTAAACTATTCATCAATGCCTCAAACCAAAGACCTAAAGTTTCTGAGGCACAATGCCCAAACATTTGAGCGACTGTGTGCGCATGAAGCACGATAAGCAAGCAATGACCAACGTTACTTACGGTGTGAAATTCCACTTATGTTAGATCATAAAAAAGAAAAGCATAAGCCAGTACAAGTTGTCGAGGAACTTGATTATGGAGGTTGAGCAGTTATATCTTTGAATAGCTTTCTAACGTTCCTTTATGTTGTGCATGAGATTTTAACTATGCTCAATACTAAAGCGTGCCAGGGATTGCCCGAATATGTATCTGTAAAAGTGCCCTTGTACTAACCGCAAGTGTGCTTGAGCCAGGTGACCATAAAAATGCCTTCCATAAGCTTGGGTCTTGACCCCTTGCTAGTAGCACGGAAAGGATATGGCGCTACTCTCACTTAACGCTGAATACAGGCAAGAAGCGCAAATTCCGCCCACCTCTTACCACAAGTCCCACAAGCATGTAAATTGATTATGACAATATTTACACAGAGAGAGAGAGAGAGAGAGAGAGAGAGAGAGAGAGAGAGAGAGAGAGAGAGAGAGAGAGAGAGAGACTCAACGGAGGTCACGCCTTGCGAGCTTTGCGCGTCCTCACATCAGCAAAATTGAGCCTCACCAAAGGTCGGTAAGGCTTGACCTCACTGGCCTTGGGCAACCTTGCCCCTATAAGGGTGAGCCTTGCCGACTGATGAGGTCGGCCCTCGCATGTGGCCAATCACCAGCCATCGTGGAGGTTCGATGACCTGTGGAGGAAGAGGGAAAAAAAAAAGAAAAAGAAAAGAACTAATATTTTTAAAATTAAAGAGTTCTAAAAAAATTCAAAAAATTTCATGTCAACACCGATTGTGCTACGTAGGATAGTTAGAGTTCACGATAATAATTTACGGCCAAAATTGATCGAATGAATTATACTGACAAATTATCAAAATGTTTAGAATTGAATTGACACTACATTTGAAACTTTTATGGTAATTATTCCTAAGTTTATGTCGGTTGTATAACTATATATTTTTAATTTTGAAACATGCAAATGAATTCTTTAACTTGCATGATATATGTAACTAATTAAGTCCTTTGAAGATCAATATACTTAAACGTTAGTACCACAAAAAATCTCAAATTATACATCCATGCCACATTTATCTTAACTAATTTTTTATAGCAAAAAATCCAAAATTGATGCACCCTTGACAAATTTATTTTTCATTAATTACATCCAATGTCCCCATTATATCGTGGAAATGAAAACACACGTGGCAAATAACGCAAATGATTGGTGTGTAACGTGGATTCGATGTGAAAATTTAACTTAAATAGGTCTTCTAAATAACATTTTACAAGGGAAGCCAAAATTGAAGAACATGAACTGAGATAAGAAAATCTACTTAAATATGATAATTTTGCACGAAGAGCTCCTTCATGTTTTGAAAATATGTTAAAATTCCCTAATTTTTCCCAATTTTTTTGCCTCGAGATTTTCGTAGATTTGTCATGAGTATAGCACTTTGAGATTTTTTACAACGCATAAATTAATTATGTATAACTATGATATGAATGTACTAATTTAGAATTTTTTGTGTGTGTGTGTGTGTGTGGTTTTGACCCTCTACTTATTGTGACATATTGAATTTTCCAATACCATTTTCAATTGAATAAATTGGGCATTTTATCGACGCGTCTATAGTGTTATTCTCAGAGCCGATCACTCGTGAGATAACTAGACTATCTGGGGAAGTCATTAAGAGATTTTAATACAATGATCTGAGAATTCGACCAGAAGTCAACTACTCAACCGTGCTAGTTTACATGGGTCATTATGGCATTGTCAAAATCGATCAGAGATTAGGGATATGTCGATTCGACTGAGATGTGTGATCAAAGTGTGGTGATTCCACATGATGGCAAAATTCTCATCGAACGGCACTAGATCGATTTTCTGTCGTTTTGGGTACCCTATGCCCGTAATTGAAACCTTAAGATTTTCACAACTACCAAGAGTTGCCAATGTGTCGAGTGGTTTTAGTGTGGCCCAAAGAAAATTGACCACGGATCATTTGCACTAAAAATCTCTGAAAACTACCCAGTAGCCTAAGTCACGCGAAAAACACGCTAGAGTGAAATTAACTGTGAATTTGAACCGATTTCAGAAATTGAAAGTTTTGTGGTGCCATGATCTATTTTAGGAACGTTGACTCATCCTCCGAAAAATTTTCAAAGATTCCGAGATTTTTATGGAAAATCGATTCAGATGCCGCGAAAAATTAATGGAAATTTGGACGGGCCAAATTAAAGGAAATTTGCTTGGCTGAAAATTTGGCGCTTTGAGTATTGGGGACTTACAGAAAATTATATGGGGTTTTCTTCAATGAAATTGGACGTCGATTTGGAAAATTTCATGAAGAAATTGAAGTCAAAATTAAGAAATTCGGAGCTTGGTTTTGTGGCAACAATTTTGGGCTTTAAATTCGATTTAATGGTGGAATTATCTTCAAGAAAGATTGGGGACATGAGGCTAAGCTTGGAAGACTTTTTAGGCATCTAATGATGATTTAGATATATAATTTGGACTTTCAAGGCTCTCTTGCAAGCTGGCCGCTGGTCCCTATCTTCTCCACATCTTTGCTTCACTCTCATTCTCCTTCGCATTTCGTTCCTTCAGCCACAATTTCTCTTGATTTATGCCAGCTCATGTCCTCCACGGAAACTCCTTGAAGCCCACAATCAATTGAAGACGCCAGCAGCTGCTTAAACTTTTGCTTCACTGAAATTCTGCCGTTCATCCTCGCCCACGCATCTCTTCGGTCTTCTCCATCTCACGCTAGCTCACGGTCAACAAACCGGTGGAACCCTCCCCATCTTTGACTTTGCAGCTCCTTTCCGTCGAAGCCAGCTCCCCTGTGACGAAATTGCTGCTCTGCCGCTCAACGATCTTTCGTCCTCAACGCCCTCCACGCGTTCAAGACCACCAACGGGATTTCCTTTTTGTTGACCGCATCCTGCCACCTTCATCCGTGTCTTGTGCCAGCAGGCTCCACCGAGTGCAGCTGGCTTTCAGCTGCGGCGTCCCCAGCAGCTCACGCCGGCTGCCACGCCCGAAGCAACGTTCCCTTACAGCAACGCACGAAGCCCAGCGAAGAAGTCGGACCAGCCACGTGAGATCGGCCCATCTCCATTTCCTCAGCCCGTGCAAGCCCAGTCCAGTCGAATTTTCACCAAGCAGCAGCCCAACAAGTGTTGTTTTTCGTAGACTAGTTCAGCGAAGCCCACAAGTCAGCCCGTCTTCATTTCATCAGCCCACCTCCAGCAGTTCAACCCAGTCTTGAAAGCCCAGCGAATTCAGTCCAACGAAGCCCAATTGAAGTCCACAGATCCAGCAATTTCGGCCCAAGTCTTCAGCAAGCTTCAGCCCATCCAGCTCAGGTTTTGGCCTGCGCAATCAAGCCCAGTTCCAAGCCCAATTCAGCAACTCTCAAGCCCAAGAAGCAGGCCCAAGCCCAGCTTTTTACTGTGGGCTTGCAAGACCTGTTGGGCCCGGCCTGAGTGTTCGCCAAATTAAAAATTTGGATTTTGGCGCCGTCGTCGTCGTTGTGGTGTTCCGGGTCTTCACTTTTAACAAGTGAGTTTTCTTCACTAATCCCTTATTAGTATGCTAATGATGCTTAGGGGTTAATTAGATTTAATTAAGTACGATTAGGTAGATAAATTACATTAGAATAATTAAATTAGGGATTTACCTATGCATGTTAGGCAAATGGTTAGTGTACTTAGCAAGTAAACAAGTCCTATTATTTATTGAACGGGTCTCGGTAATTTTTCTGGGCTTATCTCGCTTCAATTAGGCATTATGGGCATAAATTGGATTTATTGTATTTATTTAATAATTTTCGGAATATTTAATTATTTATTTATTTTTTGAAAATTAGGCGGGGATGACGACCTGGAATTTTATGCTGATTACCGTGATGCAATCTGTTTATTTATTTGAGCCTTAATTTGTGAGAAATTGATTTATTGGTGATTTTAGGATTTATTCATAAATTAAATAATCTTGGTTATTAATTGAGAAATAACTGGACATCGGTTGATAATGCCAAAAATATTTTGGTGGACTACAGAGAATGGTGAGATTTATGGAAAGTGAAATTATTATATTTTGGTTAAAGTCGATAGTGTATCCACACACGATAAATTTTTATCGGATATCGTTAATACGAGGGAAATAGGCCAATTATTATTTTGATTGAGGACTCTTAGTGTGAAGCACACAGTCCTTGGCCAAGAGTAATTAATCGTGTGAGAGTTATTAGTCGCATTGAGAAGGCTATTGAAAGATGAAATGATGTATGATGGGTGTGTGGCAATGTAGAATAGGGCATGGAAACCACCGAATTTGGAATAGGTTGTGCTCGTTGAACCGTAATTCAACATTACCATCAAAGTGTGGTTATGTTCATTGGACCATAGGTTACCACCTAATCTAGGTTGTGCCCGCTAAGTCGTAATTCAGCATTACCATAGAATTTGGAATTGGTTGTGCCCGCTGAGCCGTAATTCAGCACTAACCGCCGAAGAATTAGTAAGCCGTGCTCGCTGAGCCATAATTCAGCATTACCGCCAAAGTTTTAGTAGGTCATGCTCGCTGAGCCGTAATTCAGCGTTGGGGTTGAGTATTTTGAGATGATTGTGTAGGCCATGCTTGTTGAACTATAATTCAACAGTGAATTCAAGTAAATGAGATGTGCCAACCAAGAAAAGGTTGAGATGACATGTAATCAACTAAGTCGATTGATCGATGAGATGTGATGTGATGTGATGTGATCGTGTATATTTTATATATATACTAACTTGCAGGAAAGAACTGAGGCCAAGGTAAGTCCTATGACTCGTGTTGTGCTTAAACAGTCTCTAAAATATATTGGCTTCCTAATCGGGTCTTAGGGGGTAAAATTTGCTAAAACATAATCTCATCTCGGTTGTAGAACAACATTTCAGGAGGAACCTGAAGAGGAAGAACCCAAAGAGGAGGAACCTGATGAGGAACTGGAGGAGGAGTCCGAGGAGGATCCCGGGAATGATCCGAAGTATGACTCGGATGAGGACTGAGATCCCATCTTGTTTACAAACCTAGGTTGAGAACTGATGTGTGATAGTTCAATCTTTAGTGAATAGTATTGTATTTTATACTATGATGTTTGCTTGTATAAAAGTGTGGTTGTGGTTTTTCAGTTGTGAAAAATATAGCCCTACTTTTCTATCCCATTGTTTTATTGTCTAGGGATTTTTTATATGTTTCCGCATACGTATTAAAATGAAAGGGTCAGCGATGCGTCTTGGGACGTCGCTATTATATCGACCATGAGAGGGATGGATGCGTGCCCAAAGATTAGGACGTGACATTTAGTCTCACAACCTGGCAAATTACACAATTATGCTAATCCTCATTGTCAGTATTTCCTCAAAATATTGACAATATGACTCATATTGGGTAGGCACATATTAGTACCAAGGTTATATTTGAACAAACTAATATGACTCATATTAGGTAGGCACATATTAGTACTAAGGTCATATTTGAACAAACTATAATTGAAAAATTCGAGAAATGCATAGTAAGCGAGCATGTGTCAAGTGTCACTACATTGGCTCTAAACAAATATTGGCATAATTATATTGAACAAAACAGCAACAAGTTTTAAATTGAGTGTGCAAAAAGGAGAGGCTCGTGTAAAATGACTTTTGTTACATCATCTGTGAATCCAGCATTAACCCTACATTTACTTAGATACTTAGGGTGCAAATAATAATCATTCTGTTTTTGAATACAAATTCTGATCAAAAATAATTTTTTCTATTTTTATTCCCTGGATAAGTTTATGATTAAATGTGTTTGATAAAACATAATTTTTTTGTTCTCAGAATAGAAATTTCTCCTTCGCTAGCGATTGGCTACCAATTAGCAATGGGAGGTAGTTGACAACAGGATGGTGAGCGATGGTGAAGAACGATGGCTGGCGGGCAACGGCGGTTGGCAATTGGTTGGCGGTCGACTAGTCACGAGAGCAAGTGATGAGAATAGTTTTTATTAAGTAGAAAATTTTTACTTATTTTTTCTATTCCAAACCTATTTATGGACTAAAAGTTTGTTTAAAAAAAAATGAAATCGTGTTACCAAATAATTTTTTTATTAAACCTATTCCCAAAAATAGAAAAAAAAAATCTGATCAGAAATAAAATAATTATTATGCGTGCCCTTGCACTTCTGATTTATCTTTTGAAAAGTTTCGCATAATGATATATGTATTTCACATTTATACATATCATTTTCATAAATTTTTGCAAAAACTAAACGAAAATCTGCGCAAAAGGATACACCGGACGTCACGATCCCGGACCAATCGCAAAACAAAAGTAAGGCTTCCTCGGACAATAATTCATAAATTCCGTACTTATGGAAAGAAAAAAAAAATCAAAAATTCTTTTTATCCTGAGCCTTAAGAAAAACATCGCTCCACTTGCTTTGCCATTTCCAAAGACAGTTGAATTTCACTCTTCTTGTGCAAATTTTCTTCTTTCTTTAATTGATGAATGTCGTCCTCAACAGTCCGATCAACAATGGTTGCTGGCTTGTCCATGGAATTTTCAAGGGGGGAAGAAGATGAGTCACTTTTTTTAAAATGTAATATCTACTCTAGTTCTTGATTGCTTGCTTGCTCGCCACAAGCCGTGCTCATCCCGACGGGCACGGGACTCACAGAGATATTTCTGCGCACATTCTCTCGCAATAAAAGTCAACCGGTTTGATCTCTGACGTTGCAACCCCAACTTCTTTTAAACGGGGGCATTCATTCAAGAAACTAATACTTCTCACATGAATGAACATATCTACAACATTTCAAGACTGCATATAGAAATACTATAGTTATTTTTCCTTATTTTGGAAGATGCACGTGACACGGCCTCTGTCTGTCTACTGGAAGCACCCTGAGGCCCTCTCGGAGGATACACCAGCAGGGCCGGGCTCTGGATACCTGGTGATTCAGGATGAGGAAGCCCAGAACTTCTGCTGCTTCGGGCTGTGTAAGGACAGCCAGCTCTCCGACTTCCCTCAGAACAAGGACCTCACAGTCCGGTACAGTGACGGTGAAGACACATACAGTGATGAGGTGTTCAGGATCCCAGTCGTCGGCCAGCCCTTGTCCTCGAAGCAGTACTATGCAATTCAGCGTCATGGGAAGCATAAAGGGTATGATCTTTCTTAATACTTTAAATAGTTACACTTCCCGTCTGTTCTTTAATTATGTGATTAATATGTTTGATATTTATAAATAGGACAGGGGAATATCATTGGATGGATGATGTGGGGTTGCAAAAAATCTACGCAAGAACTCGGGTTTGTTGCAATAGTTGAAGTTATGTCTTATCGCGTCACTTAGGAAATAGGTTTCAGTAAAAGCTTAGCTTATTATTGCATGATTTATATTCGTGGAATTTCTCAGAAGGTCTAAATCATTCTATCTGGAATGGCCGTGTAGGGAAGCTCATGCTAATTCGAAGGAAGAAGACAAAGGCACCTGTTTGTGCTTCCGATACATTTGAGACAAGAAATCGAGCCCTTCGGATCCCCATGACGTATACCAGCAGTTCGTGGTCTACCGGCGTGAGACCATGTGCAGGTTCAGCGGCTTCCATGCAAAGTCCGTTGCCCCAGATGGGTACCCTCCAAGATTCCTGAAGAGGAGCTGGACCCTCTACGGCAAAACGCCCAAAATCTTTTTCTTGGATGATGACGCACCAGGAGTCAACGACTCTCAGAGGTCAAAGCTCCCGAGCCTTGAATTCTTGATCGATAGGAAGAGCTCGAACCCGGTTGTGGTGCGGAAGTGGTACTGCCCGTTCATGTTCATCAAGGATGGGGAGGTCGGGGATCAAATCACGACGTTTGCGTTCTATGAGATGACGTTACAACAAAGGTGGGAACAGGTCCATACCTGTGACAGTTATGCCAGTGGATGCAATGCTGTGGAAGTGGATATGGTTGTTCAGAAGAAGGTCATCAGAGTGTTTGGTGAGGAAGCGGGGGGGAAGGCGATGCGAGTGATGGAATGACGTGGCAAGTCATTTAATACGCGCGAGAAAGTAGTTCCCCCGTAAAAAAAGTCAACCGATTTAACCCTTGACGTTGCAACACCACCTTTCTTTTTTTTGGTCGAAATATGAAGCTTTATTTATATCATACGAGTGCTACCCACAATGGGTAATCCCTACAAAGCGAAGCCCAAAGGGCTGATAGGGACAAAAAGTCCAGTCGATTCTTAAAGTGACTACAATTATGAAGGGTTCGTTTGGTAATACTTTAGTTAGGGAATAATTTCAATAAGTCGAGCGTGTTTGGTAATTATATAAAATTTCTATTTTTAGAATGAAAAAAAAATAGAAATATATTTTGTACGATTTACAATTATTATTAATGTAGAATTTCTTTTAATTTTTTCTTATTCTTCCATGGCGATTGGCTGTCAACGAAAATAATCGGAAGCGATGGCCTTGATGGTCATCGGCGATCGCCAACAATGGTCGGCCGGTCAAAGGCCAATGGCAATTGGAGGTCAATGGCGATGATCAGTGGCCGGCATTTGACCGATGCGTTGCAGGTGGCGATCGGCTGTCAGTCAACGAGCATTAGGCAAAGAAGACGGTTAGCCGGTGGAGCTTGGTCTGCAGCGGGCAGTAGGTGGTGGCAACGGCCGGTGCTAGGCAAAGTGGCTGGCAACGGGCAATGGCAGTGGCTAGACAACTGGGGCAACGGTGAGGGGTAAGGGGCATCGACAAAGAAGAAAAGAAAAAAAAAACTTCTAGAAATTGTTCCTGAGAACAAGAAGTTATTTTTTTTTTTTAAATTTCTTGTTTCTATTCCAAATATATTCTCCGGCCACTTTTCTATTCTGGAAAATATAAAAATTAATTGATATTACCAAATGGATTTATGTTTTTTTTCTTTGTTCCGAGAAATAAAAGAACAGAAATTAAGAGGAATAGAAATGTTACCTAATAGAGCCCGAGAGTTTCTTGGGCCGAATTCAAACCTCATTGATTGGAGGCCTGCAAGGATAAGAGAGCATTCCATGATAAGCAAGTGCGCTTCCGATGAATATTGATCGACGGAGTTTAGAGCACTTATCAGATTTAGTCGGCCTGACTGGATACAAACTCTCTCAAAACCTTTTCTCTACACGAACTGAAGTCCTTCAAGCAACGCTAGGGCGTCAACCTGAGTTGGAGTGGAAGCTTGGTCAAATCTGGTGTGCCCAGCGACGACGTTCCCAGTAAAGTCCCAACATATGCATGCTACGACGCCATCCATCGCGTCCTTTCCGAGAGCGCCATCAACGTTAATTTTGAGTTCCCCTTTCTCGGGTGCTACCCAGGTAAGAGAAGTTGATGATTCCTTGCTTTTCCCCGATTGCGAGGCCTAAAAGTCGCATTTTTTGAAGTTATCTTGCAAGATCTGGGCCGATTCGATTGTATACTTTGATTTCGGAACCTGGCCTCTGAAGATTGTGTTGCTGTGCATTACCCATATGCACCACAGTACCGACGCCACCATTTCCAGAGAAGGTACTTTGTTTTTTTTTCCTCTATTAACTTCACTATCCAGGCATCAAATCGCGTTATCTCCTTTAACATGTTTTGCAATTGAAGGTTAGGGGCTGACCATGCTTGTCGTGTCCATGGGCAGAGCAAGAGGATATATTCAACCGTTTCCACCTCGCGTTGAGATAGCATGGAGATAGAGTCAGGTACGATCTTCCTCTTCTATAGATTCTAGAAGATTCTCCCTTGTAAGGATTGCGTTTTGGCATGTACTCCATAAAAAAGATCTTTACTTTAGAGCGAGTCTTTAGATTCCATATAGATGTCCATAGTGCTTTGGGTGGCTGATATGAAGAATAGGGATATTCATTCAAGAAACTAAAACTAATATTTCTCACATAAATGAACATATCTTCAACATTTCAAGATTGCGTATGGAAATACTATAGTATTTTTTCCTTATTTTGGAAGATGTATGTGACTTGACCTCTGTCCCAAGAATAATTTTAAAGTAAAATAACGCATTTGGTAATTAGACAATTTCTAATTCTAGAATAGAATTGCGTTTGGTACCATACTTAAAATTTCCACTCAAAATTATTTTCTTTTAATTTTTAAATATTTTTATTACTTTTTATTCTTTTATTCTTTTCTTTTTTTTTTCCTTTCTTTCCCTTCTTCTTATTCTTCAAGTCGTCGGTCGCCAGCCTTGGAATGACCGGCTGTGGCACCCCCTTCCCTTGACAACCCCCGTTCCGCTAGGGTCGCCATAGCATTTCCTTATCCTGGATATCCCTTGCTCCGATACTGATGGATTTCAGCGAATCTGCGAATTTAGGGGTCTATTAAATTTTTCATTGGTCCTTGCACAATAATAAAGCAGAAGTGAATCCATCGACTCCTTTCCTTAAACTTCCAAATGATGCACACTAGAAATACACATTAACCGGGCACTTTTTCATTTATATATATATTTAACAGATGTCATTAGTTGGTACATCAAAAGCCAACGTATTATATATTGGCTATATATATTAAAAAAGGATCGACTATTTCGTTGGTCATCTACAACGTCGTCTGTTTTCAGGTGTCGGTGTTCAAAAATTTCCTACTGGCCTCTCATCACCCTTCACTCCACCCCCATTGGCGGTGGTGGCAATGGTCCCATAGTGTGTATGTCCCTCTTAACATACAGGATGACAAAATTCTAGAATACAAGACCCGTGGGAAGGCCGACATCGAATGTCAGGATCACTTGCACCTAGATAAAAGTCAGGTCTTGCATGTCTGGATCCAGATGTTTCGTTTGTTCCCACCTCAGATCAATGGGAACACCGTAGAAGGTACCGGGGGATGGGGGCAGCAGCAACATCTTTTCTACTCTGAAATATGTTAACCCCACAAGGGGTAAGTACGACTGCTCAGCAGTCAAAACTTTACTAAACTATATTACGTTCAACTATCGTCATCAGATTCCATACGATCCAAGATAGAGTACACGGCCAAAATAATGAGCATGCATAAGTTTAAAAGAATCTCAAACCACACAGCGCAATAATATATTTAGATGTTTAAACTCAGTTTATCACAACTCACTATCACCATCTTCTAGAAGACCAGTGTTTGCGTCCCTCCAGGCATATCGCATCCTACCTAGCATTACGAAGGCCTCTGGTTCCATATTTCAGTCACCGAGCATCTAGAGCATGTTACGTCACACCTCTAGACATCTCGCATATCACCTAGTGTCACAAGGAACCTCCGAGGCTCATCATGTCAATGATGTCCTTAAGCATCCAGTATGTGTTACGTCACACTCTCGGCCATCCCGACTCTCTTTAGGAACCTCTAGGGCTCATCGGTCCCCAAGCATCCAGAGGCATCAAGCATCCCGACTCCCTGAAAAGATATTAATTACATAGTATATAATTTTAGGTGTATTTTATTTATTATTATTGCATTTGCATTGGATCAGTGACGAATGGGTTAGACTTGGTGGTTCTAAGTTTTAAATTGACAGGCCGGACTAAGCAAACAAATCAAGCAAATTGGCTTAAGCCTATTTTTTTAATGATCGAAAATTATCTCATGAAAAATAATAATTTGAAATTTTCCGGGATATGATAGAAATTGTTTTAAAATATCTTCGAATAGGGTAGGTGTGAAAAATATTGTGAGCTCAACTTTGTAGGATTTGAAATTTCAGAAAGATCCTTTTGCAATCCTGAATCGTATAAAAAACAAATATTACGTTCGGAAAAGAAATTTTCATGAATATTGATTTGAAAAAATTAAAATCCTAAATCCGTTACCTATGTAAAGATTAAACGCATGGGGTTTCGGAGGTCCACACAATAGAAATACACGACCACATTGAAAGGCTTTTTTTTTTTATTTACTAGGTGGAAGGGGCTTTTCTCTTGATCAAAGACTGAAGACAAAAGGAAGAATTTTTCTCTTTTTTTTTTTTTTTTTTTTTTTTTTTTTTTTTTTTTTTTTTTTTTTTGCGAAAAAAAGGAAAAAGCTAGCGGAAGCTTTTCCCTTAGCTTTTCCCTTTTGCTGGAAGGACAATATGGAGAGGGGGAGAGGTGAGGAGACATGAGGTGAGGTAGAGAGAGAAAAAGAGAAAAAAGAAGGAAAAAACAAAAGCAAAAAGGAGTCTGTCGCCAAGCCTCTCTCGCCGACCCCCCCTCGGCACAGCGTTGCCACGCCACTTGCAGGCCCCCGCTGCGCCACCGCCTCACTGCTCGCCGACGCCACAAGCACTTGCCACTATCTCTGCCCACTGCGCCGACCCCCTCTGAGCGATGTTGTAGCAACCGCCGGTCTCTGAGCTGCCCCACCTCCGAGCAGCACCGTCGCTCCTTGCTGTCATCCGAGCTTCCCCACTGTGCTCTCGTCTCCACTCGCAGCATCGCCAGTGGCCCTGCTCTACTGTGTCGAGACACTCGCCCCTGCTTCAACCGCTCTGATCTCTCTCTGTTGCGACCCAACCACGATGCCACTCCTGCTGTCTCTCATCCCTTCCGTCTGCGTCACCAATAGCATCTGTTGTAATTATGGTTAATGGATCAACGAAAGCCAATAAATTAAGATATGTCTTTTATGTTCACGTATCTCTTTTGAATTCATGAATTTTCTAGATTCATGTATCTTTTAGTTCATGTATTTATAGAGTTTACAAATCTCTTGAATTCACATATCTCTGGATTTATGAATCTCTTGAATTCATGTATCTCTTGATTCATGAATTTCGTGGATAAATGCATCTATTTAATTCATGTATCTCTTCTGTACATGAACTAAAAATCTCTATAAATAGATAGAAGCATAGAGCTTCATTTTTATGGTTTTTGGTTTTTCGGACTCGATTCCAAAAAGACTCTGATACACTTTTCTACTCTTCTGATTTTTCTAAGTGTGCCGGTTCAATTGAACGGTTCGACTAAGTCCTATTTGCATAATGCTAATCTAAACAGGTTCAAGGTGTTGTATCTTGGGAGGCATAGTTCGTAAATCTGCGGAGCACCATTGGTAAGAACTAATTGCCTTAAGGAGATTCGGATATCCATACCTCACATCCAATTTCATGTTCTGATTACAACAAACAGTTTGTGTTTTCTTTGGATTAATTTCCAACAATCTTAAGGCATCTCACTCACTCACTGTTTGTTGTTCTTGTCAGATTATTGAGATGGCTGGAAACAACCAAGTGCCCTTCTATGTCTCGAATGTTTCAGGAGACGTTCCTATGGTCGATTTGACCGTTGCTATAGAAGATGTTCAACCCTTAGGGTCTGAATTTGTAGCAGCCAATGCTACGGGCCTTGGGCTAACACCAATTTTGGTGGTGCGGGTACAAGTCATACAACTGGTATACCCGAGACTGTTTTTAAAAACAGTACAAGCCAAATGGCTTTTGGCTCCGTTTCTGGAGGGATAGATCAACGAACTTTGCCTACTGTGATGGCAACGCCTCTAGTTACAGCTAATGAGAAACCGGAGAAATTCACCGGAGTGGGCTTTAAACAGTGGCAGCAGAAGATGTTCTTCTATTTGACCATGCTCAATCTGACGAGATATTTATTGGAGGTGTGCTCGATAATTAGTCCAAATGAGCAAGATGTCACGACGCTCGGTGCATTGGAGGCTTGGAAGCATGGGGACTTCTTATGCCGAAATTATATCCTTAACTGTTTAGTGAATTCTCTTCATAATGTTTATTGTAATATTGAATCTGCTAAATGGTTATGGGAGTCCTTAGAGAAAAAAAATACAAAACTGAGGATGCTGGCACCAAGAAATTTATGGTTGCCAAATTCTTGGACTACAAGATGGTGGATTCTAAATCTGTTATGAGTCAGGTTCAAGAATTGCAATTAATTCTGAGTGACATCTTGGATGAGGGAATGATACTTAGTGAATCATTCCAAGTGGCAGCCATGATTCAGAAAACTACCTCTGGGCTGGTTAGACTTCAAAAATTATTTGAAGCACAAACGGAAGGAGACGAGCCTTGAAGTTCTCATTTTGCGCCTCAGAATCGAGGAGGACAATAGAAGGAGTGCGAACCCTTCTTCTGAGCCAAAGGCCAACATTGTGGAATCTTCCAAATCCAAGCAAGATAGAAAAAAGGAAGATGTCTTTTCAAGGAAAAGGCAAGTAGAAGGAACAGTTCCAGAAATTCCAAGGGACATGTTTTATATGCAATAAGCCTGGCCATCGTGCTAAGGATTGCAAGAAGTGCCCGAAAAAAGGCAAGAACGATTATGCAACCTAGCAACTGAATTTGACAAAACATGACAATATTGAGAGACTGTCTGCTGTGGTAATGTCTGAAGCATCTCTGGTGTCGAACGCTAATGGCCGATGGCTAGACACAGGTGCCAAAAATCACATATGTGCAGATAAACATATGTTCTCATCTTATGAGAAGGCTGAAGAAGATGAGAAGCTTTATATGGCTAACTCTGCATTAGCAAAGATTGTTAGAAGAGGAAAGGTGATCCTGAAGTTTACATCTGGCAATGAGGTTGCCCTGCTGAATGTGCTGCATGTACCAGAGATTCGGAAAAATCTAATCTATGGCCCCATACTTGTCAAGAAGGGTTTCAAAGTTGTATTTGAATATGACAAGTTTGTACTTTCAAAAGGAAGGATGTATGTGGGGAAATGGTACTTGTGTAATGACCCATTTAAGGCCAATGTGGCTGTCATTGATGTAAACTCAAAGTATATGTATTCAAAGACTATTAATAAATAAAAGTCTTCAGTTTATAGTGTTGTGTTTCCTTATCTATGGCATGGTAAATTAGGACATGTAAACTATGGTACAATGAAAAGAATAACAAATTTGGGGTTAATTCCAAGATTTGAGTTGGATGCCTGTTACAAGTGTAAGACTTGTGTTGAAGCCAAGTTTGTTAAAAAAAACCTTTCAAATCCATTGAAAGAATAGGTGAACCTCTACAATTAATCCATAGTGATCTATGTGATTTAAAGTTTGTAGAAAGTAGAGGTGGAAAGAAGTACTTCATCACATTTGTGGATGACTGTACTAGATTTTGCTATGTTTATTTACTAACTAACAAAGATGAGACTATGAGCATGTTTGTCAAGTATAAAAATGAAGTTGAAAACCAACTTGATAAACGAATCAAAGTGCTTAGGTCTGATAGAGGAGGAGAATACAGAGCTTTGTGCTAGTTTTGGAATAATTCTCCAAACGACTGCACCTTATACTCCACAACAAAATGGAGTTGCTGAACGATTGAACAGGACACTAAAGGGGATGGCCAACGCCATGCTTTTGAGTTCAGGTTTACCTCAGAACTTGTGGGGGGAGGCCGTTTTAACTGCAAATTTTATTCTTAATAAGATACCCTACAAAAGGCTAGGTAAAACTCCATACGAGTTATGGAATGAAAAGTTGACATCCTACAATTTTCTAAAAATGTGAGGGTGCATAATGTGATTTATAACGATAAGTCTAGACACATTTGTCGTAGACACAATACCGTAATGCAGTTGCTCTCAAATGAAATCATTTCTTTAGACTTTGTAAAGTCAAAGGAAAATATTACGGATCCACTGACAAAATGTTTGTCAAGAGAGCAAATAAATTGTGCATCGAGGGGAATGGGTTTAAAAGCATTAACCCATTAAAGAGATTCCAGGGTAGAAACCTAACCTATGCGATTGAAGATCCCATGGTCTAGGTTCAATAGGACAACGCAAATTCTGGAAGCTCTAGTGTAAGCACTGTCTTCCATTCCTATGATATAACAGTGCTTTCCTATAGCGTTATTAAGGGTACGCTATGCATTTAATGATTCCTATAACTTGAAATGTAACATCCAAATGAGATATGATAGAATATCTTTAAAAGGAATGCACCTATATGTGTGGAGCTGGCCGACTTATGAAAATCTTTAAAGGCTAGATTTTTTAAAGCATGCATGAATCCCGAGAGGTTCAGGGCTGAAAGAACAAACACAACCGAGAACCAATCTTGAAATGGAAATACTCTGTGTGAGGTTTATTGTCTAGGCTTACACTAATAACTGGTGATTCAAGGCTTAGTCCATCGACTAGTTAAGTAAGCCCGATAGGCTTTCACTAAAGAAGGTTCAAAGCGAAAGCTACCTATCTTGATGCGGTGTATTTCAACAGGCATGCTCAAATTCCTTCGAGTCAAAAATATTTTATTGATCCATTAATGTGGGGGATTGTTGTAATTATGGTTATAATTATGGTTAATGGATCAACGAAAGCCAATAAATTAAGATACGTCTATTCTGTTCATGTATCTCTTTTGAATTCATGAATTTTCTAGATTCATGTATCTTTTAGTTCATGTATTTATAGAGTTTACGAATCTCTTGAATTCACGTATCTCTGGATTCGTGAATCTCTTGAATTCATGTATCTCTTGATTCATGAATTTTGTGGATACATGCGTCTATTTAATTCATGTATCTCTTATGTACATGAACTAAAAATCTCTATAAATAGATAGGAGCATAGAGCTTCATTTTTATGGTTTTTGGTTTTTCCGACTCGATTCCAAAAAGGCTCTGCTACACTTTTCTACTCTTATGATTTTTCTGAGTGTGTTAGTTCAATTGAACGGTTCGACTGAGTCCTGTTTGCATAGTGCTAATCCAAATAGGTTCGAGGTGTTGTATCTTGGGATGCATAGTTCGTAAATCTACAGAGCACCATTAGCAGGAACTAATTGTCTTAAGGAGATTCGGATATCCGTACCTTACCTCGAATTTCATGTTCTTATTGCAACAAACAGTTTGTGTTTTCTTTGGATTAATTTCCAATAGCATTGTTGCCCGGCCGAACCTCAGCCCATCCGCCCGCCTAGGTAGCATGGACACGTTCAAAAGGCCTCCGTGTCGTGTCGGACACCCCGACACGTGTCCGACAACACTCGGACACGTTCGGACACGCTCGGACACGCGGTCAACGCGTGTCGGAGTTTCCGACACGTGGTCAACTCTTTTTGACATGCGCGTCGGAGCGTGTCCGGATGGCGGATCTGCGGTGCGAAGGAAGAAGGTGATGGAGAGTGGAGGCAAGGGTGAGGGAGCCGTCGCTCACGCGAGGGAGGGCTGCGACCACCGACTGTAACGCTGGAGAAGGCTGCGATCGCCGACTGCACCGAGAAGCCTTCTTGATCGTCTTGGTCGGCTGCGACCACCGACTGCAACGCCGAGATGAAAAACCGCAACACCGCGATGGAGGGCTGGACGTGAGGCTTCGACGGCAAAGGGAAGAATGGAGGCGAGGCAGTGGCGAGAGAGGTGGAGACGTCAGACCGAGCAAAGGAGAGGAAAAATAAGGTGATTGCTAGGGTTTTTGCCCTTTGGACTGTTTTTAGGGAGAAGAGAAAGGAGAAGACGAGGCTTCTGGGGAAAGAAAGCCTGCAAGCCTCGTGCGGGGAAAGAAAGCCTCTCATAGGAAGCGACAGCGCGAGGGTGGGTGGGGGTGGGGGAAGAAAACGTGTGCTGAAATAAATGGGTGGGACCCATTTAAATCCTAAAAAGATATATGAAACATTAAATAACTTTATTAATACATGATAAGGCTAAAAAATAAATAAATAGACAGATTAAAAAGTTATTTCAAAAAATAAAAGCACTAAATATTAAATAATGATAAATTTTGATCATCATAAAAAAATATAAATTTATTTTGACTCTAATCTTTCATTAGTTAATTATTTCATCGATAACTTTTGTTAAAGTAAAAAAATGTCTTTTCAATTTTTTATGAATAAATTTATTAATGTTATTAGTATAGATTTATTATATGCTCTTTTTTTTTTTTTTTATGAATTTGAATAAATTAATTTAAATATAATAATTAATCATATATATATATAAATATTTATTTAATATTTAACGTGTCGGAACGTGTCGGAATTTTCTACTTTTTGAGAAATGGCGTGTCGCGTGTTGTGTCGTGTCGTGTCGTGTGTCGCGTGTCACGTGTCGGTGCTACCTAGCCGCCCGCTGTCGTTCCGCCAGCCTCCACCAGCAACCGACGCTGCTCCTGCCCGTGACGCCCCTGTTGTTCTCCGACGTCTCCTGCTACTCACTCACTGCGCCACCAAGACGCCACCGTTGCTGCAGCCCCTGCGACGCCGGCCCCCTGCACGTCGCTTGAACCTTCTTCGACCCAGCGACTAAGCAACGCCAGCAAGTTCCAGATCGGACGCTAAGCCTCCGCCTCTGTTTTGCAGTCCTTGCTGCCCAAACGCCCCCTCTGCCGCTGCTGGTCCGCCGGCTGCCGCCCTTCGCCGGAGCTTCGACGACCGTGCCCATCACCTTCACCGGAGCCCTTGGCGACCCACCACCATAGCAGCCTTTGCCGAACCACGCTGCTGCTCACCGTCACGAGCCGTGGTTACTTAAGCCCCGCTTAGGAAAAATAAATTAGGTAGTTCTTTTTATTTGTTTATTTTGTTTTGTTTTGTTTTGTTTATTTGAAATATTTGTCGATGCGTGGTTGACATTCTTGATTTATTGCCTAAAATTTGCAACCGCAAACGAATTTTTATTCCATTTATAAGGGCCTTAGATGGAATAATTAATCACACGAGAGGAAAATTGTAAAATTGATATCTTAATTTTTAAGACTTAAGATCAATTTATTAATTTTATTAGCGAAATAATCAAGTTTGAATCTAAATTTGAATGATGGATGACATCTTTGATGACCATGGATGATTTTGTGTTTATTTTTTTAATTGCTTTATTTATCCCAAAGAAACAAAAAATTTGCATTTACATTTCATGTAGATTAAAATTGATTGCATGATAGAATAGCTAGATAATTTTAAAAAATGCATGTTTAGATGGTATCTAGGTTAGATAAAATCTTTTGAATTAAATTGCATGATAAGATAATTTTCTAACCTAAGATAGGATTCAAATTAGTTCATTCCTAACTTAAGTTAGGTAATATCTCACTTTAATTGGATTTTTATTTTTAGCATTTTTAATTACGAATTTTCATAAATAAATAAAAAAAATCAGGCGCATGTCATGTAAGATTAGGTTCATGAAATGCAAGTCATTTAGTGATTGTTATTAGGTTCATTTAATTAAAAATTGTCTATCCTTAGAATTAGGTCATTTGTTTAATTTAGATTGCACATTTAATCATTGGACAACTTTAAATTTAGAATTTCATGGAAAATAAAAAATTTGTCTTAAAACTAATCAATTTCATCCTTTAGGATAGACTGCATGCTTATATTTTATTTATGTCATATAGTTTAGGTCATATTGTCATGTCATATCATTGCATGTTAGATTAGTAATATGCATTGCATAAAACATAATTCTCATTAAATAAGGAAAAAAGAAGAAGAAGAAATTACGTGTTAATTAGAAATCATATATAGGACTGTCGCCGTGAATTCTGATCTAACATTGCAGATACTTTCGTTACTATGAGGTAAGTCTTGCAATTTATTCATTACTTTTCTTGGATGTTAAATTGGTGGTCTACGCACCTGCATGATCACCTCATGTTAGGAAAGTGAATTAAAATTAATTCAACTTGCTTGCAAAACATTTTTTTAAAAAATAAAATATAAAGGTACCGAAAAGCTGTTAGAAATAACCAAGTCCCAGAACTTACAATCTCTAATTCGTAGGAGTAAAGTAAATCTCTCGTTACTTTATTTAGGTTTCTAATCGACCATAAAAATAGGTTAGTGGCGACTCTAGATGAAATCTATTTGCATGTTAAAAAATTTGAACCTAAGCAACGAATCGGTATGGGCTTAGGAGAGCTCGAGCTAAGTTTAGGCTTACTAATCCATTAGCCAAACTTTAGGTGGTTCACCTGAAAATTTTGCTCACGACTTTCTCAAATATTGTAAGGGTACCTCGACAATTGGCGAGTAAAAATCTTGGTCCCGATCTTGAGATTTTATAAATAAATTTCATGTAAAGTCTAAAAAATTAGAAGATATCAAACATTTATGAAATATTGTAGCGGCACATCGACGATTAAAAGTCTCAACCCCATTCTTAAAATTTTTCAAAACAGTTTACTAGTAAAATTTTCTTCGGAACTTCGCAACCACTAAGGGGGTGTTTGTTAACAATTTTTTTTTTATGAACAAATTTTCTGTTTTTTTGTTCCAAGGAACAAAAAAAAAAAAACACATTTGTTTGCGTTTTTATTCCAAATCTATTTTTTTCTTCTCAAGAACACATTTGTAACAAAAACGAGAAACAAGAAAAACATATTTCTTGTTTCTGGAACAATTTTTAAAAACAAATTTTCTCTCTCCTCTCTTTTTTTCTTCTCTTTTTTTCTTTTCTTTTTTCTTTTTTCTTTGGCCGATTGCCAGCCTCGGCCATGGCCGGCGACCGGCCGTCGAGGGCCAACAACGCCGTCAAGGGCTGGCGACCTCGACGAAGCGTCGCCGGCCCTTGGCGAGGCTGAGCATTGCCAACCCCTAGCGAGGCTCGGCCTCGCCTTGGCTAGGCGAGCTCGGGCTCACCCAGATCTGGCGAGCTCGAGCTCGCCCAACCATCGGCGAGGCTCGCCTGCTTGGCAGTGGCCTGGCAAGGTCGAGCCTTGTCGGTGGCTGGGTGAGGTCGTCGGCCCTCGTCGGCCGGTCGTCGGCCATGGCCGAGGCCGGCGACCGGCCAAAAGAAGAAAAAGAGAAAAAGAAAATAAAAATATTAAACAATTAAAAGAAACAAAAAAAGAATATAAATTTAACAAACGTGTTTCTGTTCATTTTTTATTCCTGGAACAAGTTTACTAAACGTCTTTTTCTGTTCAAAAATTGTTCCCGGAGTAGAAATAGTTTTTTTTTTTTTTTTTTATTTCTATTCCCTGAAACAATTTTTGAACATAAACGTTACCAAACACACCCTAAAAATTCATGCAGATTCACATGCCAAAACTACATGTACCCTTAGGCAGCGTGTAACTCTCTCACTTACATAACCCAAAATCAGCTCAATTATCCCGCACTCATCATTTAGCATAAGGATTCGAAGAACACAAATCCATGGGCGCATTTCACCGGACAACGACGGGATTACGCGATATAGGTTAGTAAATATGGACTTGCCTCAGGTCCTGCGGCGTTGGATGTACCCTTAGGCAGCGTGTAATTCTCTCACTTGCATAACCCAAAATCAGCTCAATTATCCCGCACTCATCATTTAGCATAAGGATTCGAAGAACACAAATCCATGGGCGCATTTCACCGGACAACGACGGGATTACGCGATATAGGTGGTTAGCAGTGGTGCAGTGGCTGAACGGTGTAGTGATGGACAGGAACGCGGCCGAAGCGTGCGAGCACGGAGAGCAAACGGCCAGCTGCGGCGGAAGGGGTCACCTGTTGACTTCCTTAGTCTACAGCACAGCTGTAGGCGTCGATGGGAGCAAGAGGCGGAGCCGGGTGGAGGAGACGTGGCCATCATCCGAACCTTCCCTCGCCAGCTCGAGGTCTTGATGCGTGTCTTCAGCAGGTTTACACCTCTGGCGCGGCTGCTGGACCGAAGAATGGCCTCCTTTCTTGACCAAATTGGTCAACTCTCCTTGCTTCTTCGTGGCTGCATGAGGGAGGAACACACGAGCAGCCCGTGTTCCTCAGCCGATGATTCCCGCTGCCACCTGCCCCTCTTCCCTTCACGCGCGTTGCAGCTGCAACGTCGGCCAAGGCCTCTCCTTCACGCATGCATGGCAGCGGACGTAGCGGCCCAATAGTTGAGCATATGAGTCAACTCCTCCAATCCGTTAGCCCCCTATGGGATCATTCTATACGTGCATGCTTTCATGGGACGTATGGGGAGATAAGGGTGACCTGAGTGCATGGCCGTGCATGGGAATTTTTTTCCGATCATGTGGAGAAGAAGCATCTTGTTGTGATTGCAATTCCGAAAGTCTGGATCCTCGCGTACATGAAGAGTTTGTTTTCGCGGGGTACAATTGCGAAAGATGTTAATTGTCAGGGTGGCGAGACATACAGAAATTCCTAAGTGAGATGCCATCGCAAGGAAGTGTTAATACGCAATGTCTCGGTACGGTGATGGGGCAAAGCTAAAACGGCGTCCACCGATAGCATTGTTACGTACTCGAGGTTGGACAAAAAATCCGGATGTCACATCGGCGACCGGCCAGACGAGGGCCAACGACCTCACCGGAGCCTCGCCGACCCTTGGCGAGGCCAATCCTCGTCAGCCGAGCCATGGCTGGGTGAGCAGCCTTTCCCAGATCTGGCGAGGCCAAGCTTGCCCTACCGCTGATGGGGCTCTTAGATACTTTGACCAACTCCTATGTCTAATTTCGATGAAGTAATTCCATCTCTTTACTCATACCCCCTAACCACTACGACGACTCTGAACTAGCCATCGGCTCAAAGTAAGGTGAATGCTCATTTGTCTCCACCTTATCACTTATAGTCAATGCATAAACAATATCTGTATAACCATAATGTATCAGTGATTTAATTTGTCTTCAATGTCTATCTGTGGCTATAGTGTGCTGCGGTTTTACTGGTTAATCACTATCACCGACTTTAGGAACTGCGGCCTCATCTGCAATCTCAACTTCAATTACCTTTGAGGTCTCCGGAGTCTCCACCTGAAGCTCCACTTTACTAATGACACCATGATCTGTCTTCTATGCTGATTGTGTTTCAGAACTCCTATGTTGAAGCATTGCAATCTCGTCGAATATCACATCTCTATTGATTAGAAAACCGAGTGACCTGGGATTGGTGCACCACAGCCGGTAGCCTTTCACCTCATGTGCATAACCTAGAAATATGCACTTCTTCACCCTCGACTTAAGCTTACCATCACTCGCATAAGTATACGCAAGACATTCGAATATACATAATCCGGAATAATCAACAGGTTTCCCCGACCATACTTTCTCATGAGTCTTTTACTCGATAACAGGTGATGGATATCGATTAACCGGGTAACATGACATGTTTACTGCTTCGGCCCAAAATTCGTTACCAAGTCCTGCATGCGAAAGCATGTATCAAGCTCGTTCAAGCAAAGTTCTATTCTTCCGTTCTACCACGTCATTCTGTTGTGGTGTCTCGGGTATTATGCAATATCTCACTATACTTTTTTTCTCGCAGAACTCAATAAAATCTTTATCACAGAATTCTATGCTATTATCAGTTCTCAGGCACTTGATTTGTTTATCTGACTACTTTTCAATCAATGCCTTAAATTTCTTGAACCAATCGAACACATCATATTTGTGCTTCAGAAAGTATACTCACACCTTCTTTGAATAATCATCAATAAATGTCAGCATATATCGGGCACCTTCTTTCGAAGGAACCAAAGACGGGCCCTAGACGTCTGAATGAATATATTCAATTGGTCGCTTGGTTGAATGAATAGCTGTAATAAACTTAACTCGGTGCTGCTTCTAAAAGATGCAATGCTCACATAAGTCCAATTTTCCTATCTTCTGATCCTTCAACAACCCCCTTTCACTCAGCATAGTCATACCTATATCGCTCATATGCCATAAACGCATATGCCATAATTGAGTCAAGTTAGAGTCTGACTCACCTGATAAAATTGCAGCGATTCTAGTCACAATCTCTCCCAATAAATGATAGAGAGTATTCACCATCTTCCCCTTCATTACTGTCATGGCACCTCAAGAGATTTTCAGTACTTCATCTTTAACAGTATACCTACACCCGATATCATTGAGTGTCCCCAGAGAAATAAGATTCTTCTTGAGCTCCGGTACATGCCTCACATTTGTCAAAGTGTGTGCCACCTCATCGTGCATCTGAATCCGAATTGTCCCAATCCCCATAGCTTTATAGACTGTATTATTCCTCAAAAAAACCATACCACCAACTGCAGTCTGGTAAGTAATAAATCAGTTTTGATGATGCATCATATGATAAAAACACCCTAAATCTAGCACCCATTCATCTCCTAACGAAGTAGCAATTATACATAAAACAGCTTCTAGATCACTATTACTCCCTTCGGCAACATTTGCCACACTACTTGTGGCATTCTGCCTATTAGCTTTATTCCTTCGCTTTGGACAATCTCTTCTGATGTGCCCCTCATCATGACACTCAAAGCACTTCACGCGTCCCTTGAACTTTCTATGGCGTGATTTTAATTTGTTTTTACTTCTACTACTACTAGGCCCTCGATGTTTTTCTCTACCTCAAATCTTCAGTGCTTGCGCTACTCATTGCGCCAGACTGTCATATCACAACTTTCTCTGCTAGTCCTTAGAGAATAAAGCGGATTTTACCTCTTCTGAGGTAATAGTAGTGCGCCCCTGCAACAATGAATTAGTAAAGTGCTCCCATGACTTTGACAAAGAGGTTAACAACATCATACCCTGTTCTTCATCATCAAGTATCTTACCGACATTCTCCAAATTCATCATGAGTTTATTAAATTCATCTAGGTAGGTTTTGATAAACTTACCTTCAGTATATTTAAATTGAAACATCATCTTCAACATGTATAGGTGATTGTTCAAACATTTTTTCACATATAGTGCTTAAAGTTTTGCTTATAATGCTGCGGCATCCTTCTTCTCAACAAATTCTATTAAAACCTCATCCGACAAATTTAACAGGATTGTGCTCTTTGCTATTTCCATTAGCTCTACCATTTTCATTATTTAGGCAACTGATCTTCACCATCCAGTACCTTGGCCAAACCTTGGGTTGTCAATAATGCCCATATCTTGATGCTCCATAACACAAAGTTGTTACTTCTATTTAATTTCTCAATTTCAGATTTTCTTTTAGACATAATTACAATAACAGAATTTCTAGATAATAATAAGACAAGCAAAAGCTCCAAATCACAATCAAAAAATTTAATCATAAGCTCTAATACCAATTGTTTGAATATAATACGCAGAAACGACAAGATCTTACAATTTATGTCAACGCAAAATTGTCAGAGAAATAAACAAGAAATAATAAGGATACCAGGAATTTATGCGGTTCGATCCGAGTATTGGTACTTACATTCATGAGGAGAGTCGGTAGCCAATAATCTACTATGATCGGAGAATAAAAAATTATAATTACTCACACACTTAAGTATTTTTCATATTTACATGAATGGACCTAGACTTAGGATCAGGGAAGGAGAGTAAATTTCCTGCAGGTATGCATCCCACATGGGCGAACAACTCCCGTTCAAGCCCTTCAGGGACAGCCTGTTAGCAGAAAACCACTCAGCCCTTTAATCCATAGCCTAGAGACACTCAGAGGATGCCAGGATGGAAACGTTTCTAATCTATCCAAGCTGCATTTCTCGAAGGATCCTACCAGGCTGAAGAAGAAGAGGGATTTAGAAAGCCATAGAGGTTTTTCACAAAGCACACACTTTACTCAGGGGACTCTGCCCAAAATGATACAACAACAAAGCCTTATATAGGCAAATAAAAGGCAACAGGGACGCACACAAGGACCAACACACGGGTCCAGAAACAAACAAAGGCACCGGAAACATCCGGGAGGGGAATTATTCGCACATTATGAACAGTAACTGTACTGTGAATAGTACCTTCCCTAGCCTAGTGCTACAGTAAAAGTGAACAGTACTTTGCTACAGTGAAAATTGTACGGACTCAACGATCTCGTCCGTCACGAGCATTGTAGCTACATACTGAGTCGTCATCCGAACTGTCTTCTAGGAGATGTGCCTCATATTTCTGTTGGAGGGCTTCAAGATCTTGAGGTGAAAGGATTCGGTTCAGCCTTTGAGATGATGATGCTTCATGAGCCCAATGGGATGCTTCTTCTTCTGCCCAGTTAGTATTTTCACTTGTAGTGTTGGCAGGAATGTTTGGGATGCTTGGCTGAGGCTAATTGGATGGCTGTGCATAGAAGGATGTGTCCATGTTTTGGAATGAGGACGAAGATCCCTGTTCGTAGGGATTTTGGGACAGAGGACCTCTAAAGCGTGCATAGGGGTCTTGAGTAGACTGGACAATGTCATCTTTGCTTGTCATTTCATGCTCTTGGGATGATGCAGCTTGTCTGTATTGCCTGAGTGCCTCCTTAGCTTCTGGTGCTAGGTCATAATGATCCCACGTAGTGGGTGCATTATTCCAGACATCTTCGGGAATGATCTTGTTTTCCTGGCATAGGATTCTCTGGAGTTCTCGGTATTCATGTTTACAAAATCTAACAGATATTGGATAGAATTTGTGAATCCGGGCTTCTCGGCTATTCAGGTGAGGTTTATAGGCTGTGGTTCCTATTTCGAGTGGTGCATCGAGAATACTGCCATTATTTCTACAAAAATTCCATGGACGTCTGAAAAACAAGATGGTGTGAACCTCAGGATTTGGTGTCATGGTTCTCAGTTCTCTTTCCAAGTCTTGTCTCCAACATGTAGGATGATAGAACCAGTTTAGAAAATCTAAAAGATTTCTATCACATTCTTTTTCAATGTTTTTCCCGAGCATGAATATTCTGGTGAGATTGGCAATGAATCTTCTGGTGGGAATTTCAATGGCTATCAAGTACTTATTGGTTAAGTACCATAACAGCGTTTTGAGCTGATTAGGGAAATCATCTTCCTTCCAGATAAGAGGATGAATAAAAGGATAATTCAAATTTAACTCGAAAGGAAAAAGGATCGAACCTCCATTGAATCTGAAAAGGTCTGTGTGGCATTGCCACATGAGGTTCTCCATGTTCTCAATAAGACTGTCATTCTGGATTTGCTGAATAATCTCCTGGGGATATTTCTGGCTTGGCAAATCTTTGATCTTCTCAATCTTGTATTTGACTCCATGATTAAGCATATGGAAAGCAAGTCTTTTGATGTACATGTTGATTTCAGCTGGCACTTTGGGTCTTGACAAAAAGTTAGCAAGTACATTCTTTTTTCCAGGAATATGCTTTGTTTCAAAAGAGTCTTTTGAAAACCATTCAGCCCATCGAAGCAGTTGAGAATTTGGAATCTGCTTCTGTTTAAACTTGGTCATCTGAGGGAAAGATGCCATGTCTAATTCTAACAAGAAGTGATGGCCGATGAGATGAAATTCAAACTTCTTGATTCCATTTTTAACTGCCAGGATTTCTTTAAATATGGAATGATAATGCATTTCGGCTTGAGAAAACTTTCCACTTTTGTAAGCACAGAGATGTTTCTTACCATCAATTTCTTCAAAAAGGACAGCGGCCCAGTATTCATCACTAGCATCAGTTTGGAGAATTCGTTTCCCTGTTGATGGTATTTGTAATGGTGGGAGATTCTGCATAATCTCATTGAGTTCAAAGAATCGCTTTAGTCTCGGATCTTTCCCAAGGTGGGGATTCTTTTCAGCATGGATTGCAAAGGAATCAAAAGCTTTGCAATGTTTGGGACAAAAACTCTAAGATAATTAATTATCCCAAGAAATTGCTGAACTTGCTTCTTCGTGAAGTCATTTTCAGAAACTTCAATAATTCCCGTGCAATATGTGGCCCCGGATAGTATGTACCCTTGTTGAGGTGCATACCAAGAAATTCAATTTCTGTCTGGGCAATGTTCATTTTCCTCTGAGAAAGCATAATACCATGCTTTTTTACGATGTTTGCAAACTGTTCAAGAAGTTGACAGTGTGACTGCTCATCAGGACTGTAGAGCAGAATATCGTCGATATACACTGCTGCACTTGCCAAGATTGGCTGGAAAATACGACACATGGCCTTTTGGAAAAGGGATGGTGCTACCTTTAAACCAAAAGGAAGAACTTTCCACTGGAAGTGCTGGTTTGGGATACAGAATCCTGTTTTGGTTCTGTCTTCAGGATGAATGCCCAATTGCCAAAATCCAGCTTTGAGGTCGAATTTGGAATAGATATGGGCCTTAGTTAAACCACTAAAGAGAGAATCTCTGGATGGTAAAGGGAACTTATCATCTTGGAGAAAAAGATTGAGAGGTTGGTAGTTGATTACCAGTCTCATTTTCCCTCTGTTCTGCTCTGCTCGCTTATTGACGTAAAAGGCTTCACAAGCCCATTGAGAATTGGAAACTTCAATGAGGCCTTGTTGTAATAATTCTGAACATTCCCTTTGAGCTAAAGCCAAGTGTTCTGGCTTCATTCCCGCATGACTCGCCTTTGTTGGGTTGATGTCTTCATTTTTCTTGAAGGGGAGGCGAACAAAGAATTCTGGATTTTCCCATAAAGGATGAGAACATTTTTGGGTGAATTCTGAGTGGGATTCTGAGCAGGATTCTAGCAACTTTTGCATGATTGGATCTAACAAACTCATATGAATGGAAAAGAGTCTCTGAATATCAACAAACTCAGAGAAATGATTTTTATATCTAAGACCCTTTCCAGGAATGATGCTAGCTTGAGAGATTTGAGTCATGATGTCCCACCCAATTAGCAAATCTTTATTGGGGAGGTTTGATCCAAAGATCTTTGCCTTTATGGAACACTGGGGGAAGAACTGAACAGTAACTGGAGTGGTTCTGACATTTGTGGAGAAAGTATCTCCAGAGGCGGAGTTGAAATATCGGGTATAAGGAGTCCAATATTCTTCAGGCAGAACTTTAGTGTCTAGAATGGAACAACTTGCCCCGGTATCAATGAGAGCAATGACATTGATAGGTTTGGCGAATTTTGAGGTGAAGATTTTTACAGGGAAATGAGGACAGTGAGTTTGACTTGAAAATATGTCAAGATTTGGTTATGGAGATGCGGGGGATATGTGAAAAATATCTTCAGATTCTGATTCATCAGACTCAGGTTCACTGGAGGTTTGATAGAAGGGAATAACACAAAGAGTCTGCTCTGTGGGTTCTTCGTCAGCAGAAAATAAGGATTCAATGTCATCATTTTCAAGAGAAATACCTGTTTCATTTTCAATCAGATGATTCTGATCTTTTTTCGCCTGAGGACAATTTTTGGCAAAATGTCCTTTCTTGTTGCAAATGTAGTAACGGCTTGATTTCTTATGGCCTGTGTGATCCTTTCTCTTGCGTAGGTATCGCCATTTCTTCTTTTTCCGGAAATGCTTGGAGCCATGTTTGGATTTAATCGAGTACTTCTTGTAGTGCTTTTTCTTCCGGGAATACTGGCCACAAGTACTATCACAATCCTGTTTGGAGCATTTGATCTTTAACTTCTGGTGAGAACAGGCTGACTCAAGACGTTTGTCATCTGTGATGTATGTTCTGACCATTCGGCGCTTTAAGCATAAATCTTCAAGGCATAGATGGACTTCTTGCTGGATTTCTCCCAAGGGAACGTCTTATATCCTTCTTTGCTTTCCAAAGAAAGATCTTTCAACCATCTGTGATAGCTCTTTAGGAATAGAAGTGAGGAAGACATGCTTTAGGTTTGGATCTGCGCCAATTTGGTAAAAGAGCTGAAGCATTAGTCGATAATGCTTGTCAAGATGCTTTTTTTGAAGGGAGCAGCATCTTCTTTCGAAGAATTCTCTTCTTTTAAGCTCTTTGAGATCTCCGGGTGTTCCCACAAAAACATGATATAGGTAAGTAAGGGCATGGCTGAAATTGGGTGACTACAGAAACGTAAGTTGATCTTGTTCTGTGAGTGATTGCCACCAGAATTTAAGGCTTCCTGTGAACCTTGTAACAAAATTGTAAAGGACATCATTCATATCATGGTTGGTAATGGACTGTGTACTCAACCAAGTATGAAACTCTTCAAGTCTTTCTGGCCATTTTGGATAGGGAATATCATCAATGGAGAAGAATTGTTTTGATGCCATGGACACATGTCTGGCAGAATTATTTCTGGTGGGATTACTTGTCTGCCCAAATTCTGGATCAGAATAGTTTGATTGCATATTGTAGTCTGAAGGAGTGTCAGCCATGAATATTTGTGAAGTTGGTGGAACGACAGGGGAAGAATCGACTGTTTGGTCTGAAAAGGATGAAGATGAAGAGAGAGATACTGAATCTGATGTAGTAGAAGAAGTTTGTTCAGTAAACAGAATCTGTTTTTCCGGGATAGCAGGATCAGGCTCAGGCTGTTGGGTAATAGGATCAATTTCTTGCTTACCCAAATCCTTCAAAAAGGATTCTAATGGATTTGATAGCATCATCTGGTCTGGCCTTTCTCTTATAAAGATTGAACTTGATTCTGTAGGTGGTGTTTTCTCTTTTCCCTTTTCTTTCTTCAAGGCTTTGAGACGATCTTGTATATCTGATTCTCTTCTGGAGGGGTCTTCTGGGATATTGGCAAAAATAGATGCTTGTGGTGCTGGGGATACATACCCAGTTTGAACAGGAGGTGCTAATGGATCGAAAGTTCTAAACCTCCCTTCTTCAAGAAGTTGAATTTGCTTCTTGAGCTTGTCTATTTCTGGCTTTGGACTTTCAAGATAGTGGTACCCAAGATGTTGTCCTGATTCCAAGGCATGAAGCCTTTTCTGGAACTCAGAAAGTATCTTCTTGGTACCCTCATCATATCTTCGGAGATCTTGTTGCACATTTCCAATCTTGGAATCAATAGCCTTGAAGGCATTGTTTTGTGCCAACAGCGTTTCTGATTGCCAGTTTAGAACGGCTTCAGCAGCAGGGGTTTTCTTCTGTCTTCCATGTTCGTCCACGTCAGTGGGGGTAGGAATTTTAGGAACATGGCGGTATCTGCCATGTGGATCAATAAACTCTTCTGTAGCAGGGAACGAGAGTTTAGAGCTTTCCTTGACAAGAGGAGGAAAGTCAGTATCTTGGAACATGGCAATAGAAGAAATGGGTGGTGTTTCTGTTGGGATTTCTAGGGGGTAAGAGTGTTTCTTAGCCCACTTGAGGATTGGCTTATATAATGGAGAGAGAACTTGCCTTTTCTGGGGAGGAGAAGGTGGAGGTGATTTTGGTGGATTTGGTAAAGTTTGGAACATAGTACTGGACTCTGGTGGTGAAGGTGGTGCATAAGAGACCATGAACTAGTATTTGTCACACTCACCAAGAGTATCGATGGAGGAGTCTCCATCTAAGTACCTTTGGTACATCTTATCCTTGGATTTTTTCCGTCGGGGAGGAGTTTTTGCATGGGGGTCTACTTCGTCGGGAGAATTTGTACAGTAGGAACATTGGCAAAAAGGATCCCAAAAACAATGACCATGTTTGTCTTTATAGTAATGGATAGGATGTCCATCACCGTCGAAGTGTCGAACATGCTTTTTTGGGTCTGGTTCAGAAATGGATTCTGGAACACATGGCTCGATCATGAGGATGGTCTGGAAGATAGAAGTATTTTCTTCCTTCTCTTTGCCAAATTTGATGGAAACAGTTCCATCTTTTTTCCTTACAAACTCTGAGTCCGTAGACTGGAAAGGCTTGTTGTGCTGGTGTAGCTTTTCGTAGTTGGTGATCCAAGTCTCCGGAAGGAGCTTGGCCAACGTATCCTTCGGGATCTGTCTGGGAACATGGATGCAGGATGCCTGGTCATTCTGCATGGAGATGAACAATGCATCTTTATTACCATTGTTGAAGTTAAGGTCGAGGGCATGATTCTGCACTCGGTAAACCATCTGGTAATGTAGGGTTGCAGCTACAGAGTCAGCAGTTTGGGGTGCTCCAGTGAGCTGGATTTGAACTTTCAGAAAAGAAAGAAGTTGGGGGTCTGAAAGAGCGATGTTGAAGTTTAAATACAAAGTCACAAAGACTGTTCCGGCATTCAGAGTGGTTTGAACAGTACCGATGCAAGCATGCTGGTATTGTAAAAACCTGGTGTCTAACAAAGCGATTCTTGCCACTATTGGCAAACCTTTACAGCCATGGAAGGTGAGAGCAAGACGAACAGCTCCATAGTGGACATGAGAATATCCTTGTTGGACCCATTGTCTGGGAAATTCTGGAGGAATCTGAAGAGTAACAAAGTACTCTTTCTCAGTAGCAGGAATGGGATGCTGGTCGAATTTGGAGGACTGGACGTATTCCTTCACTTGCTTTGGGGTTTGGTGAATGAGTTGTCGAATAGAGCGGATAGGTGAAAATGATGAGGTGGGTTTAGCAAAAGCGGAGTATGGGTTCATCAGAGGAAGCTGAGTTTCTGAGATCTTGGTTTCATCGCTAAGAGAGACTTCATAGAGATAGTCTATCTTAGAAGCATTAGAAACACGAAATTCTGAGAGGGCTGTGGATGAAGAAGGAGCAAGAGAAACTGGTGCTTCGAGAATTTCTGGATCTATCATGATGTGGGAGGATCTTCTTAGCACTGGATTCACCTATCAAGCGCATGGAATGGATAATATCAAAAACAAAACCGGGCTCTGATACCATAAATTTACGGCGCAAAATTATCCCGCGTTCAAAATGCTGTAGGTACGCTGAAATGAAGAATTCACACGCGGCTCTTTTTGCTTGACATGTGCGGCTTCTACCTGCAGCTCCTTTTCTTCTTCTCTCGTAGGGCTTCAGCAGATGTACGGTTCAACGGCTCCTTATCTTTTTAATTTTTTAGCTCCACGTGCTGATACATCTCTCCTTTTATTTTCATCGGCTAAAAGAAGAAAACCCATGGCGTGGAATACTGTGTGCCCAAACCATGGATATCTTCGAGAGGGACTCGGCTGCTGGGCCAAAAAAAGAAAACCCCGGCGTGGAATATTTCATGGATATCTTGGAGAGGGACTCGGCTGCTGGGCTAAAAAAAGAAAACCCCGGCGTGGAATATTGACTCTGGGCCCCACCATGGATATCTTGGAGAGGGACTCGGCTGCTCCTGTAGATAAAGAAAGCGAAACCTTTGCTCTTTTTTTTTTTTTTTAATCTATTATTTTGCACGTAGTCCAAGAAAGGAAATTTATTTTTTCTTTCTTCATCTGATTTTCAATTTTTAAAAGAAAAAAATCTTTATTGACAAATTCGATTTAACAAATCGTTATCCGAATTCAAACTCGATATATTAATTAACACACAAAATAGTAACATTTGGACGAAATGTATTGAGAGAATGCGATATTGGAAGCGTAGTCGAATTTTCCTTCTTCTTGTACGTCTTTTCTTGTTCTTTTTTCACCAATTAATGGCTGCTGAACTGCTTGTCCAATACTTTGGACCGGTGACATTCCCTAGAGAAAATATAGATTTTCCTACATGCTATCGTTGGATTAGTTCCTTCCCTTGCAAAGACAAGAAGGCCATGAACATAAACTAATGGAAAATGTACTTGGAAACTTCAAGGACCACCACGTGAGAATAAGGCAAGGAGCCAAGTCAAAGATGACGAGTCAGCACGTGACGATACATGATTGGTTATTAAAATATTTGCCCACCATCTTATTCATTTGCTTGCTTGTGGCCAAAATCATCCAGTCAATTTCGCGGATCCAACCGAGAAAGAAATATCTGCCCCCCTTCTTATTAATGGGAGCATCACTTCAAGAAACTCATGTTTCTCACGCAAATGAACAGATCTTCGACATTTCAAGATTAGATTAGTAAAATACAGAAGCTCTTCTTTTCCCTTTGTTGACGATGTATGTGACGCGGCCTCTGTCCATGTACCGGCAGCGTCCTGAGGCCCTCTCGGAGGCTCCACCGGCAGGGCCTGGCTCTGGATACCTAGTGATCCAGGACGAGGAAGCCCAGAACTTCTGCTGCTTCGGGCTGTGCAAGGACAGCGAGCTCTATGACTTCCCCTTCCCTCAGAACAAGGACCTCACGGTTCGGTACACGGAGACCCGCATTGCTGGTGGCGAGGAGGGCGGCACAAAGCTTAAGACCTACAAAGATGAGGTGTTCATGATCCCAGTCGTCAATCAGCCCTTGTCCTCCAATCAGTACTATGTGATTCGGCATAGCGGGAAGCACAAAGGGTATGATCTCTCTAAGTACATTGAATAGTTTCACTTCTTGTCTGTTCCTGAATTAGCTGATGAATATGTTGATATTCATAAATAGGACAGGGGAATATCATTGGATGGATGATGTGGGGGCGTGAGAAAATCTCTGCAAGAACTCGCTTTTGTTACAGTGATTGAAGTCACATATTATCACGTCACTTAGGAAATAGGTTTTAGTAAAAGTTTAGCTGCTTAATGCTTGATTTATATTCGTGGCATTTCTCAAAAATTCTAATTCATTCTATCTGGAATGGCCGTGTAGGGAAGCGCATGCTAATTCGACGGAAGAAGACAAGGGCACCTGCTTGTGCTTCCGATACGTTCGAGACAGGAAACCGAGCTCCTTGGATCCCGAAGACATATACCAGCAATTCGTGATTCACCGGAGTGAGACTATGTGCGGGTGCGGGTTCGGCGGCTTCCATGCAAAGTCCGTCGCCCCAGATGGGTACCCTCCAAGATTCCTGATGAGGAATGGCTGGACCCTCCATGGCAAAACGCCCAAGTACTTCTCCTTGGATGACGATGCGCCAGGAGTCAACGACTCTCAGAGGTCAAAGCTCCCGAGCCTTGACTTCTCGATCGACAGGAAGAGCTCGGACCCAGTGGTGGTGGGGAAGTGGTACTGCCCGTTCATGTTCATCAAGGACGGGGAGGCGGGGGACCAGATCAAAACATCGGCATTCTATGAGATGACGTTGCAACAGAGGTGGGAGCAGGTCCATGCCTGTGACAATCCAGCCAATGAAGACAATGCTGTGGAAGTGGATGTGGTTGTTCAGAAGGAGGCCATGACAGGGTTTGGTGAGGAAGCTGGGGAGGGCAATGTGAGTGATGGAGTGATGTGGTTTAGGAGTAGGACGGGAGGGATAGGACTGAGCATGGCGATCGTGGAGAGGATGAGGTGGGAGGAAGAGAGAGTGGGTTGGGTGAAGGAGGGAGAGAAGAGAGTCAGGGTGAAGAGAATGGAGAAGTTCATCAAGAGCGGGTTGAGCGAGAATTGGAAGAGGTTTGGCTGTTATGTGTTGGTGGAGAGTTTTGTGCTGAAGAAGAGGATGGATAAGACTCCGCACACTCACCAAGTGTTGGCTTACGACTTCTTGCACACTCACCAAGTGAGGAGCAAATGGGAGTGACGGATTTTCTCATCACTGTTCTGTTTTTTGTTGGTTTAATCTTTGTTGTTTCTGTGACTGGTGTCCATGAAAGTCTAGCTAAGTCTAGACATGCTTGGTTTGTACTTGTTTGTTCAAGTGTTGTTCATCCGTCTATTTTGAGAAGTTTTGTATTGGGTTTCACTGTTGTCCATGTCCATCAATGAAGAGTGGTCAGTGGAGAAACGAAAGAACGAAGAAGTAAAGATAAGAATTCTGGGTTAAAAGTGAGACGAAAGAATATTTTATGGCGCGTTTGTTTGTGTTTTACGTTCAAAAAGTGTTCCACGGAACGAGAAATAGAAAAAACTATTTCTGTTACGGGAACAATTTTTGACCGGAAAGACAGTCTGTTAAACTTATTCGGAAATAAAAAATAAATAGAAACACGTTTGGTAAATTTATATTTTTTTTGTTTCTTTTAATTTTTTAATTTTTTTATTTTATTTTTCCTTTTTTTCTTTCTTTTTTCATTTTTCATTTTTTCTTCTTTTGGTCGGTTGCCGGCCTCGGCCATGATCGACAACCGATCGACGAGGGTCGGCGGCCTTGCCTAGCTAGCTCACCTAGATCCGGTGAGGCCGAGCTCACCCAGCCTCACCCCGCACCGGCGAGGCTCGACCTCGCCTTGGCTGGGCGAGGTCGTCGGCCCTCGATAGCCGGTTGTCGGCTAGGGCCGAGGCCGGCAACCGGCCAAAAAAAAAGAAGAAGAAAAGAAGAATAAAAAAAAGTTGTTTTTGTGTTTTTGTTCTTTCAATTCTTTAAAAGTGTTTCGGAACAAAAAAACAACTTTTGTTTGTTTCTTATTTCTTTATGTTCTAATTTTGTTCCCGGAAAAAAAAAAACGATTTTGAACAAAAATACAAACAAATGCGTTTCTGCTCTTTTTTTGTTCCCAGGAACAAAAAAACAGAAAACCTGTTCATGAACAAAAAAAAGAAACATAAACATGCACGCCCTTAGTTGAATTTCCAGTATGCTTTCTTGAAAGACTAGAGGTACCATATAAAATCCACTTCAAAGTGTTGCATATACTTCTCCTTCTTTTTGAGATTTTTTTATTTATGCAAGTGACTCCGATGTAGAATAATTTGTGTGCACTTGGCGAGATTCAATTGAGACTCCTTATTTTTTGGCTAAAAATCCTTCAACACGCCAACCCTGAAAGTTGTACATACTTTTCGTCAATACCTTAAACCAAAGAGCTACAGTTTCTAGGGTGCAATGTCCAAATAATTGAGTGAGTGTCCACGCTAGAAGCATGAGTAAGTAAAACCGAAAGGCCAGCAATGACCTACGTTAGTTGTGAATGAAATTCCACTAGCGTTAGATCATAAAAAGAAAAGCATATGGTAAAAGTTTGCAAAGGACTTTGGGTATGAGATTGAGTAGTTGCACCATAGAATAGCATTCTAACATTTCCCCCTTTAATGCTCGAGACCTGACCAATGACCACCAAATTTGTTTTTGTAGAAATGCCCTTGGACTAGCTACACAAGTGCATGAGCCACGAGACCATTAAAATACCTTAGATAAGCTTGAGTCTTGACTAAATCCATTAAATAGGTAGGTGGGGTCAAATTTGGGTCAGATAAAAAATGCTCCATTATGGATTGACCCATTTAACTCGTTTTGATTTATTATGCAATACAAAATTAGTGGCCCATACCCAAGCCGACCCATATCAAATCCTTATTATTAAGGTACTTCTATATTTAACTTTATTTATGAAAATTCATATATAAATTGAGATAAAAGCATGATGTGAGCGAGCCATAGAGTGTGTGAAGAAAGAGTCATAGAATTGGATTGGATTTAAGTAAATTATGGACCCATTTAATGCCTATTTTATTTTGGGTTTTACCATTCTAAAACTATTTACAACCTATTTACGGAATATAACCAACTTATATAATTACCCATCCCATTAAATATAGGTTAAGAAATGGGTTTATGATCAATTTTAAAGGGTCTAGTCACAAGCCATTGCTTTTGGGATAGAATTATATGGAGCTATTCTTAATTACTGTTGGATGAAGATGAGAAATGCAAATCCCACCCTTAGCTATTACTTGCCACCTGACCCACTTCATAGGCAAATAGATCAAGCAAACCACTCACGAGTTTTGAGCGAGTATGCAAGAAGGACACACTTGCTTAGGATTTTTTTTAGGAAAAAAACCACAAATATATACATATAATAAAAAAGACTAAGTTGCATCATTTTTTTTTTTCATGACATTAAAATTCCCAAACTATGCCAACCATGAATACCCTAAATTTTTCCTTGTGACGTAAAATGTTCAAAATTTGAATTTATATGACATTGTGTTAGATGATTTTTCAATGAAAACAATATTTTTTTATTCCACTTAAGCCATGTGAGCGTAATGTCAATGACGTTTGTCACGTGGTGTTTATATAGATAGATTTTGACGCTTTTAATTAATATATTTTAACGAGTGATAACTGTATTAAATATGTATAAATTGAGAATTTTTGACATCACAAAAAAAATTTAGAATAAATATGCTACAATAGATATAACTCAAGGTTTATGCCCTTCTTCTTATTATATTAGCAGTGAACCCAAACATTAATCTTACTTTTTAGTTCCTTACTGATTTCATGACACTTCCGCGTTCTCCTTTATTTTGCACGAAGTAGCCGACACATTTTTAAAATTTTCAAACGATGATATTCACCCACATAATGTTAATACATAAACATTGCAGAAAATCTGTGCAAAGGGACACCGAACGGATATCATCATGATCACGGTCCGACCGCAAAATCAAAATCAAATCCCTCCCTTTCTGACAATAATTCCTTAAATTCTGTACTAATAGAGAATAAAAATTCAAATTTTTTTTTCTTTTTTATTTGAATCTGAACCCTAATGAAGAAAAACATCGCTCGCTCCGCTTCCTCCGCCATTTCCAAAACCCCCGCCAAAACAATCCCCACCAAAAACCGCGCTCCGCCCCTCCTCCCCGGCGATTCCTTCGCCGGAGAGCGACGAAACCGGCGAAGGCGAAAGAGCGGTCGAATTCCATTCTTCTCGTGCGGATTTTCTCCTTCGGTTTTGCAGTCGATGGCGTCGGCGACGGTCAATCAGGACCAGCAATGGCTGCTGAACTGCCTGTCCGCCACCCTCGACCCCAACCACGACGTCCGCGCTTTCGCCGAGGCCTCGCTCCAGCAAGCGTCCTTGCAGTCCGGTGATCCTCCGATCAATCGCTACTCTCTCTCTCTCTCTCTCTCTCTCTCTACGTCTCTCGTCGCTCGTTGTCTGCTGTGCTGAAGTTGTTTCCCCACCCCCGTTGCTGGCTTTCGCCTGCCTGATGTTTGTTGAATTGACGAAATTCCGGGAATGGTGGCAGGGATGAGTTCAGACGTTGTTTGTCGCTGGGGGATGATTGACTGCGTTAGTTTTTCGCGTTTTAATGTGCTATCGGAAGAGTGAACTGGCCGTGGCAAGAAGACGTCGAGAATCTGTGTGATTATTATTATTATTTTTTTTTTTATTGGAGGTCGGGTCGAATTGTTGAGATGTTATTGTGCAGGGCATCGTGTGCAGGGGCAGTTATGAATTAATAACTGCTTGGGGAAACATGGGAAGAGATGTCAAACTGTAGTGTGGCAAACAGATGTTGAGAATCTGTGGAATTTTGAATGGAGCATGAGTCAAATTGTCGAGATATCGTGCTGGGCATCGTGCGAAGGGATGAAAACTCCTGGGAGAAATATGGGAAGGGATACCCACATTGTCGTGTCCATGGTGATTAGTACAGTTTTGTTTGCTTTTTAGGTACACTGTTCGGCACCCATGTTCTTTTGCACCTTTGGCCTGGAGAGCTAGGAATTCTAGTACGTAGGTCACTGCTAGGGAAGTGATGGTATTTTTGTGGAAATATGTATACCTCATTAGAGGTCAAGAGACGTAGTTGTAAGCAGCTTATGTCAAATGGGGAAGGTATAGCTTGAGAACGCAAATGATTCTGGTAATCCTTCTGCCAGGGAATTTGTAGAATTTTAGTGGGTAATAAATATACCTAGATGAAGGTCAAGAGACACAAGTGGCTCGTGTCAAAGGGGCAGGTATAACATAAGAAGGCAAATGAAGCATTCGGTTTATGGATTTCACAACTGAAAGGATTCATTTAGTCAAACATCTTTAGAAAAAGAATGCTAACTATTTTGCAAACTAAAGAAGATTCATTTTTGGTGAGGTCGTTGTAGTTTTGTCTTCCTTAATCTCACAGATGGTTGACCTGCCTAAGTTTTTACTATCAGCTGTTGGAAGGAGCAAATAACTTCCATGCTGTGTTTATTTCCTCACTCTAGCCTTTTAAGTCACTTATCTAGCTCTCATCATTTGAGATGATATATTAATAGCATTTATCTTTTGAACTTTACAGGTTTTGGAAGTGCATTATCAAAAGTAGCAGCCAACTGGGAGCTTCCATTTGGATTGCACCAGATATCCTTATATTAGTATTCGCATCACATACTGGTTTATCTTATCTTATCAACATCTTGTCCGTGCTTTGGAATGAGCTAAATACATGTTATTTTAGTTAACTAGCTAATAATATCCAGTGTTTTTGGAATGACTTGTAATTTTTGCCTTTTGCTTTCTTTGTATCTTCATAAGATACAAACATTGACATGCACATTCGCATATGAATTTCTCATAATTATTTGAAATTTGAATAATATTTTAGATTTTGACAGGAAAGCAATATTACTTTTTTTTTCTTATTCAGAAAAAGAGGAAATGCCCTTAATGATCAGCGATTATTATCTTAACAACGTCTTATTCATAAAAAGAGGGAAATCAACGAGTTAACACGAGGCGTTAAACCTTGCATCATGTATTGTAACTTCTATTTGGGCAGTTATGTTGTGAAAAGTTAACATACTTCTACCTAGCTGCTGTCCTGCTGAAGCAGTTCATCAAGAAACACTGGCAAGAAAATGAGGAATCTTTTGAGCATCCTGTGGTTTCAAGTGAGGAAAAGGTAATCATTAGTCGATCCACTGATAACAAGTAGACTTATTTCTTGTTCTTTTCTTGTGTGGGGAGGGCATCTTGGCATATACTCCATAGAAAGATTCGCAATTTAGGGGGGGACTCAGAGATTCCATATTTTTGTCCATAAATGTCGAGGAGGCTGATATGAGGATGTTGCCTTGGATGGATTTGGCTTGTTAGACTTGGAATGCTGATTGTTGTAGCAACTTCTAACTGTGTAATCTCCGGTTTTGTTTGCTATCCAACATAGAACATCAGCCGTGGGGTACCGATTGATGGGAATAGCTAGAATTTCTTTGATAACATCCTTTGCAAACATATTTTGCAAAATTAGTTCTTTCCATTTCCTTGTTCCTCCGTTAATAAGTCTGCTACTTTGTATGGATCATCCCTATTTGTGGAACCCCCGATCAAACCTGAAGTTAGCCATTTTTCCTCATGGATCTTTATGGACTTACCATCTCCCACCAACCACTTAACATCCAGTTCAATGGTTTCTCTTCAAACTAGGATGCTTTGCCAATCCCAGGATAGGTGATGTCCTTTTTTGGCTTTCCAAAAGTCTCTATCCGGAAAACATATGCCTTTAAAAACCCGACTCCAAAGAGCTGAAGGATTTTGAGATAGTCTCCAAGCTTGTTTTTCTAACATAGCCTTATTAAAGATCTGCAAAGACGGACTACCCATTTCATCCTCAGGTTACTATTCACTATCCTCTCTATTCGGGCGACTCTGTTACTATTCTCACTGGCCAGTCTTCAATTCAGTGTGGGTGTTTCAACGGTCCATTTGCACTGCGTTTTGGAGGATCAACTCGTCCTTCCCTCCACATCAGCTCCACCGAAGCGTTTTACCCATCTCTCCTTGGTCGGGTAATTATGGCTGTTTCGAATTAGGGTTTTTTCTGGTCATTCTCCATGGATGCCCCCGAGCAAGGCTCGAACCCTGTTCCTAGTACCGTTGGAGGCCGTTCGGCCTCGGGTAAAGCCCTCATGCTGGCTGAAAGTAGCCATGCTTAGAGTCAAAGCAAACCTCCCTCTGGTCGGCCCTGAAGCACAGCTTCCCCTGCTCAACCCCAAGTTCCTTTGTCTAGTGTAGACGGAGTTCAAGTAGGCTCGCGTCCAGCTCCCCAAGCCGCTAAGACTCATAGAGGATGGAGTAGAGCTAGGCGATTGGGTAATTGCCCTCAGACCCAAGAACGGCCTCCTAAAGGCCCCATTCCGGCCCCCGAGTGTTCTTGGGCAAAGGTGGCCAAGCTAGCGGTCAAAGGCTATAATCCTTCGTACATACCCCCTTCTATTATTGATAATAGAACTGTGGTTGAATTGGCTGAGGAGATCTTGGAAGCTGTTGACCTAGTTTGGCAAGAATGCCTTGTTGGTTTCCTTGTTGGTAGAAAGCTTCCGTTCAAGCTTATCGAAACTACCTTAAAGAAGTTATGGGGAGATAAACTCACTGAGGTGATGGCGAATGCTGATGGATTTCACTTGTTCCATGTCCCAGACTCGAATTTTAGAAGGAGAATTCTAGAAGATGGGCCTTACATTGTGGCTAGAGTCCTATTGGTTCTTCAACAATGGCACCCGCTTCTAGATTTGAAAGACCTCCAAGCTTTTGTCCCTGTGTGGGTTAGATTGAAAAACCTCATATTTGCCTTTTGGTCAGCCCATGGAATCAATGCGGTGGCGAGCGCAATTGGGGAGCCACTTTATGTGGATCAGAGAACAAAACAAAGGAAAACAATTTCCTTTGCGCATGTTTGTGTGGAGATCTCAGCCAAGCTGTCGAGTTGTGAGTCTGTGGAGATCCTCTGTAATGGGGAGCCCTGTTTAGTGATGGTTGAATATGAGTGGAGACCCATCTCTTGCCCAACTTGTGGTTGCTTTGACCACAAATGCCCGGATGTGAAAAGCCCTCCCATCCCAACTGTGCCCCCTCCTACTTCTTCAAGGATTGCTGGTCCTGAACCTGCCCTTGTTTCGGTCCCTAGTGGAGCTGCTTCTGAGGAAGAATGGGTGCAAGCCCGAAGTAAGAAGAAGAAGCAAAGCCTAAGGATGTTGGCCCCTCTCAATATGCGATTGTCAATTATGTTGATCCCAGTCCTTTTGCACCCTTGGTGATGGAACAATTGGAGCAGGGTCCTTCTGAACAATCACCTGACTTGGCATCTTCCTCTCCGGCTGGTGTTCCCTTGGTTTTGCCTTCCTAGTCCATCTCTTCTAACTCAGAAGACGAACCGAAAGATGAGCCAGGTAGCTCGAATGAGGAAGATCAATTGCTGAAGAGCTCCTTTGCCTTGATGAATACCTCGAAGCATTTGAAGCTTGATGGGCCTATATGTACCTCTCTACAGATCAATCCTTCGAAGGATACTGACCCTGTTCTAGCTTTTGCAGTCCCTGAGTCTTCTGCTCCTCTTAAGTCCGTTTTTAGCCAACGGAGGACAAGCAAATGACAGTGATGCTCTTCCCCTTCGGACTCTCCCAAGTCCACCAATTCACGAATTTAATAGTCTAAATTTTTAATAGTCTAAGTTTTTAACCTGTAAATCAATTTTTAAAATGGAGTCGCCACTAATCAATTTGGGGTGGGTTGATTAGAAACCAAAGCGAAGTATCGGGAGAAATACTCACTCCTGCGCAACCAGAGAAATTAGGATCGGGGACTTAATTACACTAGCTAATCACTAATGCCCTTTCGGTACCTAATCTTGTTTAAACCCTAAGGTTTTTTGGATGTTCGAGGGACTTTCCTATGCATTTTTGGGAGGAAAAACATTTTTTGAGTCTTTTTCTCATTTTTTTGGACACAAAAGGGATTTTTTGGTTTTTTTTTGGAAAAATACATGTCTTTTTGGCTTTTTCTGAATTTTTTTGGCTTTTTCATGAATTTTTGGCCTTTTTTTGGAAAATATGAAATATTTTTTATTTTTGATTTTTGGAAAATAAATATTTTTTAAATATTTTTAATATTTTTGGAAAATAAATTATTTTTTGATTTTTCTCGATTTTTTTGGAAAATAAAACATTTTTTAACATTTTTAAATATTTTTTTTGAAAATAAAACATTTTTTGATTTTTTTGAAATAAAATATTTAGTTATTTAAAATATTATTTTATATTAAAATAATATAAAAACTTACCGGGTCGGATCCGCAGGTGGGGTCTGACCCAGGCCAGCGATCCGAACGAGGACGGGCCCGACTCAGATTTTTTCCTTTTTTTTTTTTTAATTTATTGAAAACGACGCCGTGGCCGGGCGTTTGGGGGCACCCGGCCCGGCTCGACGACCCGGATCCACCACTTACTCCATGACCCGGTTCGCTGACCCGCTCCCCCGGCGAAACCCTACCCGGACCCGACCCGGATTTCGACCCAACTCGCAGCTGCCCCTTTGAAACCCTACCCGGCTCGCAACCCGGGTCCGATTCGACGACCCGAGGCCGCGACCCGAAAAATCTAGAACCCTAGGGTTCTCGATTCGCGGCGCCGGAGAGGGGAAGGTTGAGGTGCTGCGGCGGCGGCGGCGTCGGCGACGATGGCAGCGACAAAGGCGGTGACAACGCTTGGACTACGGGAAGAGGCGATGGCGACGACGATGGCGACAGAGGCAGCGGTGACAACAACGACCCCTTTTTACCTACGGTGGCCTATGGCCGTAATGACAGGACAGTGACGGCAATGATGCTGGATCGGTTGAAGGCGGCAACGGCGAACACGAGCAACGGCAACAAAGGCGGAGACGGACTGACGGCGACAACCACAGCGAACGACGAAGGCAACGTTGGCTCCTGGACGGTCAGATCTGGCCGAACCCGCGCCGGATTATCCTCCCTCTCCCTTGGGCTCGCTCGGCGAACTCCCCAAAGTCTCTCGGGGACCCCTCCGAGCTCACCACGCCACGGCCGACCCTACGCTCGAACTCCCCGAAGTCTCTCAGGGGACCTCGAGCTTCGGCCGACCTCTCTCCCTCTCGGACCTCTTTGTGCGTGTCTCTGTTTTTGGTCCCCCCCCCCTTCGTCGACGGTGGCCCCCCTCTATTTATAGGCGCGGGAGCGGCCGGTCGGCGAGGCTTCGACCCGCTGATTGGACCGCCGTCCCATCCGCCATCATCACTTCCTCCGGTCACGTCCCGTCGACGCCACCTGCTCCTCTGCTTCGCACGCGACTGCCGTCTGCTCATGCTTCTCCGGCGTCGCGGCTGCCCGCGCATGCTCTTCAGTGGCGCGAGGAAGAAGACGATGCGGAGGGGCCAAGCTTGAGACGACGATGGGCCGAAGGCCCATGCGGGGGGGGCTACTTTTTTGCTTCTGTTTTCGCTTTTTTTGCTTTTCTTTTCATTTTTTTGGTTCTTTTGTTTATTTTTATCCAATAAAGAAAATAATAACTTAATAAATAAAATAAATAAAATAAAACAAACTTAAACAAAATTAAGGCGTCAACAGCTGCCCCTCTTTGAAGGTGAGTTCGTAGAGGTTGCATTCAAAGACAAACTGATGCCTAAATTTTATCTATGCATGCGCAGCAGATTATATGCGCAGCAGATTATACTTTTACTTGGAACCTATTGTTCTATGCAAAAAGAGCAATATAACATTACATATACTAGGACAGATAAGAAGATACCTGTAGTTACTTACCGGGAGTGAGTGAGATAAGGTGTGAACCCCGAGTTTGGCAAGTATCAAGGTGTCATCTTACTTGGTGATATGAGGAAGTTGCTTTTCCAAGGCTCGAACCATTCTTCGGTCGCCTGTTAAAACAATCAATGATTTGTCTAAGACCCGGACCTTTCTTCGGTCGCCTTGACGGGAGATTGCTCCTCCAGGACCCGAACCATTCTTCGGTCGCCTGTTAAAACAATCAATGATTTGTCTAGGACCCGAACCTTTCTTCGGTTGCCTTGACGGGAGATTGCTCCTCCAGGACCCGAACCATTCTTCGGTCACCTGTTGGAGTAATTAGTGGTTTGTCTTAGACCCGAACCATTCTTCGGTCGCTTGTTAAAACAATCAATGATTTGTTTAGGACCCGAACCTTTCTTCGGTCGCCTTGACGGAGGATTACTCTTCCAGGACCCGAACCATTCTTCGGTCGCCTGTTAGAGCAATCAATGATCTGTCTAGGACCCGAACCTTTCTTCGCTCGCCTTGACAGGAAATTGCTCCTTTAGGACCCGAACCATTCTTCAGTCGTCTATTGGAGCAATCAGTGGTTTGTCTCGGACCCGAACCATTCTTCGGTGCCGTGACGGGAAATTGCTTCTTCAGGACTCGAACCATTCTTCGGTCGCCTGTTAAAACAATCAATGATTTGTCTAGGACCCGAACCTTTCTTCGGTCGCTTTGACGGGGGATTACTCCTCCAGGACCCGAATCATTCTTCGGTCGCCTGTTAGAGCAATCAGTGGTTTGTCTCGGACCCAAACCATTCTTCGGTCGCCGTGGCGGGAAATTGCTTCTCCAGGACCCGAACCATTCTTCGGTCGCCTGTTAAAACAATCAATGATTTGTCTAGGACCCGAACCTTTCTTCGGTTGCCTTAACGGGAGATGCACTGACCTTTCTCAGGGCATCTGTTTGCTGGGGGTGCCTGACCTCAATCAAGGACACCGGTTGGTACCCGATCTTTCTCGGGAGATGCGCCGATCTTTATCAAGGCATCGATTTGTTGGGTGTCTGACTTCTATCGAAGACACCAGTTTGTACCTGACCTTTCTCGGGATAATGCGCAGACCTTTCTCAGGGCATCGATTCTAGAAAATACCTGGACATTCACAGGTATATCAATGAGTACCTGGATATTCACAAGTACTAACCTGAAGGGTATTTGGGCCTTTGCAGGCGCCAAAATAGATATTTGGCTGACCATAGGCATTGAAGGGGTACTTGGATAATCACAAGCATTAATACTATAAGGACAACTCGAACAGGTCGAGTGTCAAGAAAAGGGAGCATCCGAACGGTGACCGGTATTCAAAGGCAATGGGATGCTGAGACAGTTGCAAGCATCCAAACTCAAGGGACGACTCGAATAGGTTGAGTGTCAACGGAGGGAGCACCTGGCAAGTGATAGATACTTTAAGACAAATGGGGATAGCGATATGCTTACCTGGCAATATCTCTGATCTTTGAGAGTATGTCTGCTATTTGCACAATATGCACACATGATTGTATATACTGTAAATTCATAAATTCAAATGTGATTTATGCATGATAATTTTATCATTTTCGTATCATTCGAATTCCATTGGGGAAGATTTTGAAAGACAACATTTATTCGGAATATAGATGCTTTGAGCATGCCAGATGAGGGACTTTCAGTCTGAAAGGACTTTTCACTCACTCTCATGGAGAAGGCTATCCTGACCATTGATGTAGGATTTATAAGGACCACACTATCTCATTGTCATCATGTCAGCAGGGGTCAGAGTATTCTCGCAAACGGTACGACTTTACCAATGTGAGAGGTCTTTGTTGAAATTGTGATGAAGACTTGGTCAACGGCTCATCAAATGGGACCATTGAGGTCGAAGCCGATGGACAAAAATGCTGCACGATCATCTCCGGATTTACAAGTCAAGAACCTTGCGAAAAGAGATAGAGTAATCTTGCTCGTACTTCTTCGAGCGATGCTTATGTACACATGAAATCCTACGTTAATTGAAGTGCCCCTAGTCTGAAGAGACTTTTACAATGGGAATGTAACGTAGTCTTGGCTCACATGTAAGAGGGTGAGAGTTGGTGATTGTCTTGGCATTTGTCACTAGTCTTTCTTCACGGTCAGATGGAGGTTGTATCAATTGAACAGCAATTTCTCTTGGGAATACAAATGGCTGTATTTTTGTTTGGGGCATCGGCCTTGCTTTTACCAGGCACACTGCTTTTTTCATGCCCCTATTTCTCATCTCAATTTTTCATTCATGGGTATTGACCTTGCTTTTACCAGGTACACTACTATTTTATACCCCGGTTTTTGTTCTTGTTGCTTTAGGAATTGATCTTGGCAAGTTCAAGCAAACGCCTTTGTTAGACTATGGAGTCTTCATCTTTTGTTGGCACTTTTGATTATGCTGCTCAAACGACAGTGGCTTCTGCTTTGCCTCCATGTGAGGGTGAATTTACAGACTCAATTGAGTTATACAATGGATATAAGTAAATAAAGAATTGCTCTTCACGGCTCTAGGGCACTTAAATTAACGCGAGTGTTCATATGCAATAAAGACACTCGAAGATTGATGCAAGTGTAAGGAAGAAAATTTCTATCCCCTTTTTCACCTTGTGATGCTGATTTGCTTTCGACTTGCCCCAGTGTGGGGTGGTTCTTTGTCGGGAGTATAGCAGAAATTTCTCATTGTATGGGGCTCAAAGTGAGTGATGGAATGCCTCTCACTGCCTTGATTATCGTACCATTCGCGAGAGAACTCTTTACCCTGTAGTCATGGAATTTTCTGCACTCATCTTACAAGTGTATAGATGGGGGATTGTGTGTAGGATATGGCTTGCCTGTCATCATTCTGACGCGCCTCATCCAACATGCTCAATCAATCTTGTATTCTTCAATCAGCTGTCTATTCTAATAATTCTCAATGGATTCAATGATTTAGACAGAAAAAATCATCATGCAGAATTCACCTAGAAAAATGCATGCAGTGTATGATGTGATGGAGTTTGTACTCTCAAAATAAATGAATGGCTTTTTACTCAAGAAGAACTTATTAACAGCTTTGGGGTGTTTACTTGGTGGAACAGTATTCACAAATGCGTTGAAATTTGAACATTTAAAAGAGTTATTTACAAAAGGTTATTCACAAATGGGTGTCGATGGATGTCCCTATTGATTAGGGATATGACACGTGAATAATCAGCTAAAGGTTGAGAATTTGATCTGGTGTCTCTGCTCTTGTCCCGGGTTTGGATCACTTGGTTTGCCCCATTTAACCATTAAGCTTGGCCCTTGAATCCCAATGCTTCCTGTCAATATAAGCTCAGAGAGTGAGTGTTAGAAATGACACCAAGCTGCATTTCCCCAAAGTTTATATGAGCTGGCTTCTAGGGATACTTGAATGTCGATGATAGTCTCCTTGCAATTCCATGCTTCTTTCGACTGGCCTTTCTTACTTGTGGCCACGTAGGCATGATTGCTAGTTGTTGATTCACTTTCAACGCCTTCCTTTTGTGGAACTTCCCCTTCTGTCTTTGATTAGCAGCATTGGGCAAAGTCATGTATCTCAAGCTTCTATGGAATTTGAGATGGACAATCAAAACTTCCACCTTTCTAATAGTAATTGCTTCTTGCAAGGGCGTGCGTCTGGAACAAGAAGTGAGGCTTCCAAATTCTAAGATTGTTGACTAGGACAGAAGGTTCCTTCTAACCAGGCTGGCTCCTGAATGGCGCATCTTTTACACCAAGCTAGGCGAAATTGACATGGATTACTCTTATGTGTCTGCCTGGGTAATGTCGATTTGCTCAAGTTATGCCATCGAGTTTGCTACTTGATTTTCGACACTTCCTTAAATGCTGGTGATTACCATTCATTTTTCTCCAAATACACGATTTTTATGACGGTGTAAAGGTGCATAGGCATTTTCAATATGATAGAGAAGTGTTTGGCAATGCCAGACAATGAACATCATTCAAGGGTAGTACTTTTTTACAGCATCGGAATTAACTAGTTTAGAGAACTCTCGCCCATCCATCTCAGTTAGGATCAAGGCTCCTCCGGGGAGTATCTTCTTTATTACATAAGGGCCCTTGTAATTTGGGGCGAACTTGCCTCCAGGCTCTGGAAAGATTGGCAGCGTCTTTCTCAAGACTAGCTCGTCTACTTCGAAGTGCTTGGGTCGCACCTTTTGATTAAATTATCGAGCTACCTTCTGCTGATAACACTGACCGTGACAGAGGGCTTTCAGTCACTTTTCATCGATCATGTTCAGCTGCTCGAGCCTTTGTTGTGTCCATTCCTCTTTAGATAATCCAGCCTGGGATAAAATTCGTAGGGAAGGGATCTCTACTTCCACGGGTAAAACTACCTCCATACCATAAACCAGGGAAAAAGGGGTTGCCCCAGTAGAAGTTCGAATCGAAGTTCGATATGCTGTTAGTGCGAAGGGTAGCCTCTCGTGCCAGTCACGGTAATTTTCAGCCGTCCTGGCTAGAATTCTCTTGATGTTCTTGTTGGAGGCCTCTACAGCCCCATTCATTTGCGGACGATAAGGGGATGAGTTCAAATGCTGGATCTTGAACTTAGAAAATAATTTATCAATCAGCTTGTTGTTCAGATTTGTCCCATTGTCAGTGATGATGGAATCTGGCATGCCATATCGGGCGATTATGTCACGTTTGATAAATTTCATAACATTCCGTGCAATTACACTTGCATATGATGTGGCCTCGATCCATTTCGAAAAGTAATCAATTGCAACCAAGATGAACCGATGCTCGTTTGACGCCTTTGGGTTAATTGGGCCAATTACATCGATGCCCCACATTGAAAACGGCCATGGCTTAGATAACTGATGCAGTTCAATTGGAGGGACATTTATCTTATCCCCGTGAATTTGACAACGATGACAACTTCGTACATGCTGAGCACAATCATTCTCTAAGGGGAGCCAGTAATAACCCAATCTCATTATCTTCTTGGCTAGCATACATCCATTCATGTGAGGACCACATACTCCCTCATGTATTTCTTGCATTATTCGTGTGGCTTCCGCTGCATCCACACATCTTAGTAGGACTGAGTCATACGATCTTTTGTACAGATTTTCACCGCTGACGAAAAACTTTGAAGCCATTTTCATTAGGAATTTTCGATCAGAGGGAGTGCTTTGTTCAGGGAACTTCTGTTTCTGGACGTATTTCATGATATCGTAATACCAGGGCCTCCCGTCGGGTTCTTCAGCTATGGCCATGCAGTAGGCCTGTCTTGCCAGGACTTCAATCTTTAAAGGCTCTACTTCTAACCCTTTCATTACTTGCAGCATAAATGATAGCGTTGCTAGTGCATCAGCGAACTGATTATGAATTCTAGGTAGGTATTCAAACGAGATGTCTTGGAATTTTCCCGCCAACTTTTCTAAGTAACCATGATAAGGCACAAGTTTGACGTATTTTGTCTTCCATTCGCCCAATGCCTAGAGGATTATTAAGGTAGAATCATCGAACACCTTTAGCTTCGTCACTCCCATTTCAATAGCCGCTTGCAGGCCGAGGATGCATGCTTCATACTCAGCTATATTGTTGGTACATGGAAACATCAATTTTGCAGCCACAGGATAATGTTGTCCATTTGGGGATATCAAGACTGCCCCAGTGCCGGAGCCTGACAAATTTACAGCTCCGTCGAAGAACATAGTCCATGTGTCTTCTTCCACCGCGGAAATTCGATCGTCCGGGGGATTATCCTTGCGTACTTCTTTAGGACAGTCTGCTAACATATCGGCAATCACCCGCCCTTTAATTGATTTTTGTGACATTACTTGAATGTCGAATTCCGAGATCAGGATTTGCCATTTGGCCAATTTTCCTACCAATACCGGGCGACTGAGCAAATACTTGATCGGATCGCTTTCGGTTACGAGGAAAGTTTGGTAATGCAAGGTATACTATCGGAGTCTATGCAACACCCATACTAATGCGGCGCATGTTTTTTCTGATTTGGAGTAGTTTTGCTTTGACGTGGTGAACTTTTTGCTCAAATATTAGATGGCTCGCTCTTTCCGGTCACGGGGCTCCTTTTGTGCCAGCATTGCACCTAAGGATTCACTATTGATGGTAAGGTAGAGAATTAAAGGGTGCCCCGGGACTAGAGGTACTAGAATCGGGGGTTTCATCAGGTATTGCTTTAGGTCTTCAAATGCCAGTCGGCAATCATCATCCCATTTAATTTGTGCGTCTTTCCTGAGAAGTTTAAAGAAAGGTTTTGCAGTTTCAGAAAGCTGGGAAATGAATCGGGCAATGTAATTTAATTTCCCCAGGAGGTTTCGGACTTCTTTTACAGTTGAGGGAGGAGGCATTTCAAATATCGCCTTGGTTTTTTATGGATCTACTTCTATTCCTTTACAGCTCACAATGAATCCAAGTAATTTGCCAGAAGTTGCCCCAACCACACATTTTGCTAGATTCAAGCGCAACTTAAACTGGCGAAGTCGCTCAAATAGTTTTTCCAGGGTCTTCACATGGTTTTCTCCATGTCTGGTTTTAGCGATCATGTCATCGACATATACTTCAATTTCTTTGTGCATCATGTCATGGAAAATGGTGACCATGGCTCGCTAGTAAGTTGCTCCAGCATTTTTCAAGCCAAAAGGCATGACCTTATAATGGAAAGTTCCCCATGGAGTAATGAACGCCGTTTTTTCCTTGTCTTCCTCCTTCATCTTTATTTGGTTGTATCCCGAGAATCCATCCATAAAAGAGAACAGTTTGAACCCTGTAGTACTGTCTACCAAAACGTCTATGTGGGGTAATGAGAAATCATCTTTCGGGCTTGCTTTGTTCAAGTCACGATAGCCGACACAAACACGTATTTGACCATCCTTCTTCTTCACTGGCACAATGTTTGCTACCCAGTTGGGGTATCGCGAGACTTCGAGGAAACCCACTTTGAGGAGCTTCATTACCTCTTCTTCAATCTTTTTTGACAATTCCGGCTTGGTTCTTCTTAGCCGTTGTTTCTTGGGGGCTATATCAGGGTTGGTTGGCAAACTATGCTCCACGATCATTGGATCAAGGCCTGGCATATCCGCGTATGACCATGCGAATACGTCTTGATACCCTTTTAAAAGAGCAATCAGGTCTGCGGCTTCTTCTTCAGGAAGGTTGGCGCCAATCTTTATCTCTCTTGGACCTTCTGTGCTACCTAAATTGACAGTGACGGTGTCTTCAGTGGTAGAGGGCCTTGTTTCTTCATGACGCTCCCAGTCTCGTTGAATTTCCTCGGAATTATCAAAGTCATCATCTAAGCTATCAAAATTGCTATCATGGCTATCCACGATGTTGGTTTGGATCACCCCCATACCCTTGCCTACCGCTAGATCATTCCTGTGTCATAGAGTAGATAGGCTAAGAGGACAAATAAGGTTAGTAGTATGCATGTTCTTTTTTTTTTTTTTTTTGGAAATGTGATAAATTGTTCTTGAAGATTTAGGATAAGGAAACATGAGGAGACCCGGGCCTCAGATTTCTTCTTTCATTTGACGGCTGGCTATCATCAACGGGCCGGTTTGGTGTGTCTTCCCATGCCCTCAAAATGTTTTCAACTTTATTTATAAGTAGAAGGATTTACAAAGTGATTTCAAAAAATGGTTCCCCAGGTGGAACTGACAAGCCAAACTCTTAAAAAAAATATGTACAGGCTCCCACGTAGGGGAGTATGCGAAGGAAATAAAAAAAGGATTCTACTCGAGCAGGTCTGCGCCCATTTCCCCCGGCGGTCCTTCATTGATAGCGCCCACGAAGAAGTCTTCATACCAGCTGCCAGCCACGTCTCCCTGTGCTTGCCTTCCCATCCATCAGGGACGATGTGGTGATGATGATCATAGAAACTTTGGGGGATTGAATAATTGACGTAGTAGTCAAATTTACCACTTGGCTAACCCAAAGTGTCCATGATCATCTCTCCTCTACGTGCTTCCTTAGCATGCTTAGTGAACATGGTACGAGTGCTGGGTACCACGAGGAGGTGATCTTTGCCAAAACACAGTCACGGAGAGCGGAACGTGAATACCCCAGCATCTAAAAGATCCCGAACCTTGTCTTTCAGGATGGTACAGCCATCTAATGAGTGTCCTAATTCCCCTGAGTGATAATCACGTTGCTTGGATGGATCATAATCAAGGAAGTACTCGGGAGTAGGATGACTCGGTTCCCTGGTCATTAGCCCTTGCTCTAGGAGGATGGGAAAAACGATGGCCATCGATTTAGGAAGAGGCGAATACTGCCTCATGCTTTTTAAGGACTGAGATAGCCGGACCCCTTGCCAGATCGCATCAGTAGGGTCTTCTTCATTTACTACCAAATCCTCATTATGACGAGAGCGGAATGTGCGGGTAGCTTGAGCGAAGTTTTCTGTCAAGTGGTGTACTGTCTCGCGTAGTTCATCAACTTGGCGTTGAAGTTGGATGAATGAGAAGTTATCGCCTGTTCCTTCTAATTGCTCCTCCTCAATAGCACATATAGAAATGTCTCCAAACATGGTGGTCATGTCATCCGACCCCTCTTTCTTTTAGGGCCAAGTTGTGTCCTCCTGGATTACGGGCAAGTTTGAGCTCCCGGGGTTGAACCAATTTGGAGTATTGATCACTCCCTCCTCTTCACGCATCATCCGGGCTGGGCCTGGGAAAGTTTCCTCGAGACGGGGGTATAAAAGGCCGACTTTTTTCTTTGCTTTTCTATCCGGGAGGTATCCTAAACCGAGAGTGTAGGGTCTCCTCAAGGCTTCAATAGGTTGACGGATGCCCTGGCCTTCCTTACCAAGCCCTTATCCTGGAATGAACCGTGTCCAACCATGATTTTTCCTACCATGATCGCAGCACTTGATACTTCGGGGACGAGGGGTAAGGTCCCTCGAGTTTCGTGTACAGTAGACACGAGCTCGAACGATTGATAGCTGGCTTCATTCTTGTCGCTAGGCTCAACATAAGGAATGGCTGTCTCGTGGTAGATACGGTGGTCTTCTTCTCCTCGGACTGTGATTAGCTTTCCTCCAACCACGAACTTCACAATTTGGTGGAGGCTTGAAGGTACTGCTCCTGCGACGTGGATCCATTGGCGCCCTAAGAGGAAATTGAACGCAGTGGAGATATCCATTACTTGGAACAAAATTTTGAATACAGTTGGGCCAATTTGAACGTCGAGCTCAATCTCTCCTACTGTTTCCTTCTTTGTTCATCAAATGCTCGAACGGAAGTCTTGGGTACTTGGATCCGTGATCTGTCTATTTGAAGGCGACAGAGTGTCGCTAGTGGACATATGTTAAGAGCAGATCCATTGTCAATCAGCACTCGAGCAACGTGAGATGCATTGCATTTGACTAATATGTAGAGGCCTTTGGTGTGTCCTCTACCCTCCTCAGGGATTTCTTCATCAGAGAATGCCATTTGATCCTTCAGTAGGATGGTGCTGACAAATTCCTTGAGTTTGTCATGTTCAATCGTTTCAGGGACATGTACCTCACTTAATACCTTCATAAGGGATTTTTGGTGCTTGACAGATTTCTGAAGCAATTCCAGCAGAGAGATCTGTGCTGGTGATTTTCGTAATTGCTCCACCACATTATATTCACTTGCCTTAACTACAGCCAAAAACTCCTTGGCTTCTTCGTCGGTGACGGGCTTAGCAGACTGTGTATTTGCGTGAGCATAGGTTCGCCCAGATCTCGTGACTAAACCCACATCAAGGTCATAAGACCATGGTACCACATTGTTACGTTCATATTTGTAAGGTGGGGGATTTCAATGATTATAGCTGCTTCCTCTATCGATGCTTTGACTATCGATGCTTCAATTATATCCTCCGGTGGGGTGGAATCTTTCTTCTTCCTTTCTGCATTTAGCGCGGCACATTCCTCATCCCAGTTGATGAGGACTTGCGATATAGTGGAAACTATGCTGGTGTGACCAACATGCATGATTACTCCGGCTTCTATCATTCTTGATACCCTTGCTTCCATTGTCGCAAAAGGTGGTATTTCGTCATCTGAATAATACCCGGTTTCCACTAGCCCTCGATAGATGTCAACAATATGGGTACTAACATTTCTGATTTGACTAGCTTCATAACTGAATATCGCATTTACTTTGTCAGCATGATCAGGGAGCGGATTACTTTGGACATTTGGTTTCGTCGTCTGGAATGAGAAGGCTTTAGTATCCAGCAGGTTCTGGATCCGATGTTTAAGGATGAAGCAATCATCAGTTGAATGGCCTACTTCTCCTATGTGATAATCGCATTTTTTGGACGGGTCGTAGCTGGCGAAGCTTTCAGCATTGGGTCGTCTCGGCTCAATTGAGAGGAGATTCTTGTTCCGGAGGATTGCCAAAACCTAGGAAGGAGATCTAAGAAGTAAAGTGAATTGTCTTCGGTCGTTGTAGCGTTAAGGCTGACGGCTATTGGTTTGCTGTTGGCATGTGCTTGTCTGAACAGTCGGGAGGTGACCGGTATTCGCGGTGTAGGTGGCATTGACATCGATCAGGGGCTCTTTATCCTTTTTCATGCTGAACCTTCTGCCGACAGGTGTAGGCTCGGTGAACCAGCCATCTCTTAACCCTATCTCTATCTGCTCTCCCATTGGAATGAGTTGATTGAATGATTCAGCGATCGTAGTCACCATCCGGTTGCGGTATTCATAAGGGAGGGTTTTGATGAACATTTTTCTTAATTCAAAGTCAGTTGGTTCGGGACTGATCTGGGCGGCGAGATTCCTCCACCTGATAGCATACTCTTTGAAAGATTCCTGCTTTTTCTTTTCCGTGCGATTGAGATCCTCACGAGAAGGGGTAATGTCCATTATGAATTTGTACTGCTTGAGGAATGCCTCGCTTGCTTCACTCCATGTTTCGATGAGGTTTATGTTTTTCTTGATGTACCACCTCAAAGCGGGACCTACTAGACTTGACTGGAACAACTGGATCATTAAAGGCACATTATTAACGTACTGGGTCATTCGAACCAAGTACATTTGCAAATGAGCCCTTGGGCAGGTCGTGCCATCATATTTCTCAAATTCAGGCATCTTAAACTTTTCGGGCATTTTGACTTTGGAGTAGATGGAGAGGTCTGTTGGAGTAGGATCCTGCAGGCCTTGCAGTTGCTTTAGCCTTTCTTCAAGCTTCTCTAGACGCTTATCATGCTCAGTTTTAGACGAAATGCTGGGTTTTACTTTCTCAACTATGATTTGGTGCGCGTCATCCTCCAATTCGGGCATGCTATCATCGGTTTCTCTTCCTTGCTCTCCTCGGGTGGATGATTGTGGTAATACTACTTCAATTGAGGCCGGGGTAGGGGCCAATTTGCCCTGGATGGAATCTATTTGCTTTGAGAGTTGTTGAAGCACATTGAAGACCTGCTTCATTTCTCTTTCCATAATCTCGACACGGCTTGGTACATTTTCTTCAGCCATCCAAGCTTTTGGATTTGGTGAATATGGCTATGTTGTAATTACCTGTCAACACAGGAAATGGAGAAAACGTAAATAAAGGAAACACATGGAACACTGGCTCTTGGCAAGGGTCAAGTCATTCTTATTTATTAACAAGAGATTTATACAATGCCAAAAGGATTTTTAACACAAGTCAGGACGACCCTAGACATTCACATTAAAATATTCACATCAAAAAGCCACGACACCCATTTTTATATGCGATGGGAAGTCTCGATCTTGCGACGCCGTTTGCTCTTTTGAGATAACTTTGATATGCGTCTCTTGCTTGTCTCCAAACTTTCTTCAAGAGACTTGATCATTTCTTGCTTGGTAAGTTTGCTACTTACATCAGGGATTACCGGCTGCAACTCCTCAGGAATCCCATGGTTGAGGATGTAAAAAGTGGATGCATGATGGGCTTTTTCCTATCCCTTCAATCTTCTGGGTACGATAATCCTCTCTGGGTGGCATCTATCCCATGCATTCTGAATTATGTTGATTTCCTCTGAGTAGTCATAACCGGTGGGGTTGAAAGAAACCCGAAACAGTCCTGTCTTGAGTGGTGGCGGGACTTCTTGAAGGATCCTGTACTGGCGAGCTACCCTATATGGATAGTATGAGGTAGCTCCGGAGAGGCCCAGCAGTGGGATGGGATCGTAATAATCAAGCGCGAAACGTGCCTCGCCCGCAAGGAACCACTTAGTTCGCCATATGAATGTCTCTGGGAGCGGGTTTTTTAATAAGTCAATCCATCGAGAATATTCTTCATCGGGAGAATATTTCTCCAAGCTTTGGAATTTTTGCAGTGGGTGCTTGGACTCATTAATTTCAAATATTTGCATGAGGTACCCAAATCCTTTGATATGGGAAAAGAACCACATTTGTAAAATTTCTGGGGCAGCTCTCATGATCTTTTCTTTTCGATCCTTGAAACGATTAAGGGATAAAAATGTTTCGGCTAAAACCATGTTTACATATCCCACTCCAAAAATGATTTGATTTATTACCCTCGCGATTGAAGGATTTATGGCATTCTTTCTATAGGGAAAGACAATAAATCCAAAGAACGCCAAAAGGAAGATTTTGGTTTTTTGCGACATCGACTGTTTTTCAAAGCATTCGGTTAAGGATGATAGTGGGAAAGCATTTTTGTTGGTTCTAACAATTTCTCTTACTGAATGATTTTTTAAAAACGTGATAGAGTGACTATGGGGTTGATGCCAATCGGTGGCTTAGCAAGCTCCGCTCCCAGGGGCATTCCTATGGCGAGACTATATTCCTCCAAAGTGGGAGTCAGTTCAAATTTGCCAAACACGAAGGTGGATGTTTCCGAACACCAAAAATGGGGTAGGGCTTGCATGACCCTAGAGTGAATATTGATTTGGAGCAATGGGAGGAGATGACCAATCCTCATTTTGACACGCTCTTGGCCAAGCTGATCTAACTGATTCCACCACCGGAGGAGCTCTTTCTTTGGGGCAAGAATGAACTTGATATCGATTCTTCCCATCGCTTTTTTTTAAAAAAAAAAAGGGCTACACAACCTGACCCTATTTTGCCATGAGCCAAAAAAGACTAAGTAAAAGTAAATAAATAACTTTGCTTTTAAGTAAAAATGGCAAGCACAAAGACATACAGATGGGACGTGTGGCTCGATTTCTAACTCAGAAGGCTTGATGAAATTAAAAGAGTATCCACCTTTCACAATCTCACGTTAGCAACGTACCCCCTTAACCTCGGCTAAGAAATTCGGGGAAAAGAAAGGCAACCTCTACATCGCAGTCTCGCGTTCGAGGTCGTATCTTTCTTAACACCATCCTAGAAATCTTATGGCGGCCCAGGTCCTGCGGCCGGGTTGTGTGTGCCATGCGTAGTGTTAAAACAGTAAAGCATGCATAGCAATTTATAATCACAAGATAATCTATTTTAAACAAAATTAAAACAAATTTCTAAACTACTGACCTGCATAAAGAAAAAAAAATAAAAACAAGTCAGTAAGGAATTTAAACAAGACAAAAATGGCCTAAGTCCTCAAATTGTCCCCAGCGGAGTCGCCAAGCTGTCGCGACCTCTTTTTTTCGGCGCCCGCGATTGGGTACGAGCGCCTAAGGAGGCTAATGGCTCGGCTGAAATTGGTTATGCCCGGACTCTCCTAAGTCCACCAATTCACGACTTTAATAGTCTAAATTTTTAACCTGTAAATCAATTTTTAAAATGGAGTCACCACTAATCAATTTGGGGTGGGTTGATTAGAAACCCAAGCGAAGTATCGGGAGAAATACTCACTCCTGCGCAACCAGAGAAATTAGGATCGGGGACTTAATTACACTAGTTAATCACCAATGCCCTTTCGGTACCTAATCTTGTTTAAACCCTAAGGTTTTTTGGATGTTCGAGGGACTTTCCAATGCATTTTTGGGAGGAAAAACATTTTTGAGTCTTTTTCTAATTTTTTTGGACACAAAAGGGATTTTTTTTTGGATTTTTTGGTTTTTTTTGGAAAATACAAGTCTTTTTGGCTTTTTCTATGAATTTTTTGGTTTTTTTGAATTTTTGGCTTTTTTTTTTTTGGAAAATATGAAATATTTTGATTTTTTTTTGAATTTTTGGAAAATAAAATATTTTTAAATATTTTTAATATTTTTGGAAAATAAATTATTTTTGATTTTTCTCGATTTTTTTGGAAAATAAAACAATTTTTTAACATTTTTTAAATATTTTTTTTTTAAAATAAAACATTTTTTGATTTTTTAATTTTTTTGAAAATAAAATTTTTATTTATTTAAAATTTATTATTTTATATTAAAATAATATAAAAACTGGACCCGGGTCGGATCCGCGGGTTGGGTTAGACCCGGGCCAGCGATCCGAACAAGGACGGGCCCGCAACGCGGGCCCAACTCAGATTTTTTCCTTTTTTTTTTAATTTATTGAAAACGACGCCGTGGCCGGGCGTTTGGGGGCGCCTAGCTCGGCCCGACAACCCGGATCCACCACTCACTCCATGACCCGGTTCGCTGACCCGCTCCCCCGGCGAAACCCTACCCAGATTCGACTCGGATTTCGACCCGACTCGCAGCCGCTCGCTTGAAACCCTACCCGGCTCGCAACCCGGGTCCGATCCGACGACCCAAGGCCGCGACCTGAAAAATCTAGAACCCTAGGGTTCTCAATTCGCGGCGCCGGAGAGGGGAAGGTTGAGGTGCTGCGGCGGCGGCGGCGTCGGCGACGATGGCAGCGACAAAGGCAGCGACAACGCTTGGACTACGGGAAGAGGCGATGGCGACGGCGATGGCGACAGAGGCAACGGTGACAACAACGACCCCTTTTTACCTGCGGTGGCCTATGGCGGTAATGACAGGACAACGACGGCAATGATGCTGGATCGATTGAAGGCGGCAACGGCGAAGACGAGCAACAGCAACAAAGGCGGAGACGGACTGACGGCGACAACCACGGCGAACGACGATGGCAACGTTGGCTCCTGGACGGTCAGATCTGGCTGAACCTGCACCGGATTATCCTCCCTCTCCCTCGGGCTCGCTCGGCGAACTCTCCAAAGTCTCTCGGGGACCCCTCCGAGCTCACCACGCCACGGCCGACCCTATGCTCAAACTTCGAAGTCTCTCAAGGGACCTCGAGCTTCGGCCGACCTCTCTCCCTCTCGGACCTCTCTTTGCGTGTCTCTGTTTTTGGTCCCCCCCTTCGTCGATGGTGGCCCCCCTCTATTTATAGGCGCGGGAGCGGCCGGTCGGCGAGGCTTCGACCCGCCGGTTGGACCGCCGTCCCATCCGCCATCATCACCTCCTCCGGTCACGTCCCGTCGACGCCACCTGCTCCTCTGCTCCGCACGCGACTGCCGTCTGCTCATGCTTCTCCGGCGTCGCGCCTACTGCGCGTGCTCTTCAGTGGCGCGAGGAAGAAGACGACGCGGAGGGGCCGAGCTTGAGGCGACGATGGGCCGAAGGCCCATGCGGGGGGGGGCTGCCTCTTTGTTTCTGTTTTGCTTTTTTTTTTCGCTTTTTTTCATTTTTTTTTTCATTTTTTTGTTTATTTATTATCTAATAAAGAAAATAATAACTTAATAAATAATAAATAAATCGATTTCAATACCATTCATGACCCGACGGATTGTATTGGGGGCTCTGGCTCTTGGCTTCCGTCTTTTGATGAGTTTGGACAATGCCTAGCTCGAGCGAAGCTAGATGATCTGAGATATGTGAGCTACCGGTTCACTTGGTCGGCCTCTTCGGGTGCTAACCTTAAGATGAGGAAGATTGATGGGGTCCTGGTTAATCTTAAATAGTGCTTAGATTTCTCTTTCTCGGAAGTGTCCTTCTTAGCTCTAGGTGTCTCGGACCACTCCTTAATGGTTGTTAGAGTTTTGCCTGCCTCTACTTTTAGAAAACCTTTCAAGTTTTTTAACTACTGGATGAAGCACCAGGAGTTCCACAACATTGTTTCACAGGTGTGGGATAGTCCGGTTATTGGATCCCCTCTTTTCAGACTTGCTAGTAAGTTGAAGTCTCTTAAGATTCGCCTCAAGCGGCTTAACCGAGGCTTTCTCTTATATTTCGGTCAGGACGATCAATGCTTGAAATGATCTATTATGCACTCAAGACACGACCCCGGCAATATCCAGCTTGCGGATTTAGAGAGGGAGCACCTTAGGATCTTCTTGGACCTTCGTCTCCAGGAGGAATCCTTTTTTAGACAAAAGTCTCATATTAGGTGGATTAAGGAGGGGGACCAGATTACCAAATTTTTCTACCACACTATCAATAAAAGACATATGACTAATAGAATTCTTTCGGTTGAGGATTCTCAGGGCTCTCTGGTTTTTGATCCAAGTGAGGTGCAGTGGGTGTTTGTCTCCCACTTCTAGGATCTTTTTTCGCCAATAGACCCTCATTCGCGACCTGAGGTGCAGGAGCTCCGAGCAGTTATTCAGAACACCTTTGGCCCTGACTAGGTTAGTAGCCTTTCTCTTCCAGTATCTGATTTGGAAATTCATGATACCTTATTTTCTCTTGCGGGGGGGAAGGCTCCCGGTCCATATGGATTTAATGTTGAGTTTTTCAAACATAATTGGATTGTGGTGGAGCCTTTGGTCACTGAGGCTGTAAGAGATTTCTTTATCTCCGGAAGTCTGTTGCGTGAGATTAGCAACATAATCTTGGTCTTTGTACCTAAAATTCCTAATGCGACTTTGATCACTGATTTTAGACCTGTCGCTTGTTGCAACACAATCTATAAGTGCATCACAAAGTTTATTGCTAATCGTCTGGTGGTGGTGTTGCCCTCCATCATTAGCTTGCCCTAGAATGCCTTTGTGAAGGGCCGAAGGATTAGTGATAATATTTTGTTGGTCCATGAGTTATTTAGTGGATTCCATGTTGATCCATATTTGCTGCAATGTGCTATTAAGGTAGATTTTCAAAAGACTTATGATACTATCGATTGGGATTTCTTAGAATTAACCCTCCTCGCTTTTGGTTTTCCCGTCCACCTGATTAGACTCATTTTGTCTTGTGTTTGCTCTCCCAAATTCTGTCTCTATCAATGGGGCGCTTCATGGTTTCTTCTTTAGTGGGAGGGGACTTCGTCAAGCGGATTCCATGTCCCCTTATCTCTTCATTCTGGCCATGGAGGTTTTTTCTGGGATTCTTCTTCTCAAGTCCAAGCAACCAGGCTTTAAGTTTTTCTAGAGATGCAAATCAACCTCCTCGTCACACCTCTTTTTTGCAGATGATGTGTTTCTTTTTTGTGAAGCCAACATGCCATCAATCTCTCTTCCCAAGGAGGGGTTGGACTTGTTCTCTTCTTGGAGCGGGCTTTGTCCCAATATGAGGAAAAGCGAAGTCTTTTTAGCAAGTGGGACTGATGTTATGCGGTTGGATATCCTCCAGGCTCTCGGTTTTCAAGAGGGCGTGCTACTTGTTCGGTATCTTGGGGTTTCTATCATCTCTTCCAAGCTTCACAAAGCTGATTGCAATGTCCTGGTCAACCTTATTATTACTAGAGTTCAATCGTGGACTCAGCGTTTCCTCTTGTTTGTGGGCCGCTTTCAACTTATCAGGTTGGTTCTTCACTCCATCCAAGTCTTTTGGGCAGGTATCTGTATGCTTCCTAGAGTGGTCTTGGATCTTATTGAACAAATTTTCAAACAGTTTCTGTGGAAGGGGCCGGGTCTAGGTAGCGGGGGCACGATAGTCACTTGGGATGAAGTTTGCCTCCCTAAGGAGGGAGGGCTTGGGATTTGTTCTCTTCGAGATTGTAACTCGGCTGTTATGTTGAAACATATTTGGATTCTTTTTACTGATAAAGAGTCTCTTTGATGTAAGTAGATTCACTCCATCTACCTAAAGAGGAAGAACTTATGGGTCGTGCCAAAGCCCACAGTTTGCTCTTGGGCATGGAAGAAAATTCTTGTGTTGAGGAAGGATGTACAGCGGTTCTTTTTGTGGAGTGTGGGGGATGGCCGAGCGATTTCCCTCTGGTTTGATCCCTGGCTCCCACAGGGGCCCCTTAACTCGGTCTTTCCGGACACTTATATCTACCAATCGGGTCTTTCTAGGCAGGCTTCGGTTGCTGAATTGTTTTCTGCTCCAGGCTTGGCGACCAAAAACCTTGTTGGATCGTGGGGACACCCTCTACCAACTTTGTCCCAGTCCCAGGATTGCTTTACGTGGCTCGAGAGCACCTCGGGTGTCTTCTCGACTACTTCGGCCTAGGAAGCTATTCGTTCGAAGCGCAATGTTGTTCCCTGGTTCCCCTTTGTTTGGAGCAAATCGATTACCCCACGGCACCAATTCCACTTGTGGCTCATCACGAGGAACCGGCTACCCACTCAGGTCCTTCTACTCTCCTTTGGTAGGATTGTTGATGGCTCTTGTGTTTTTTGTAGTGCAAGACCATATTCCATAAATCATCTCTTCTTTGGGTGCTGGATATCTGTGGGGTTAGTGGCGTTTTGAGCTTCAAAATGCAACCTAATTTGGCATTGTAAACCGTGGTAAAATACCATCTGTTGGGCCTTAAATTCTCTTTCAGGCAATGAATTTTCTCAGTCAATTGCTAGGTTTTCCTTCGCTGCTCTCTACCATCTTATTTGGAAAACTAAGAATGGCATCTTGTTTCGGGGCAAATCTCTCTCTATACCGCCGTGAAGAATCACCTCCTTAAAGTAGTGAGGGACAAAGCTATCTCTTTTAGCCAGGTGGCAGATACTCCTAGAAACAGAAGATCCCAATGTATGTGGGGTCTTGACCCAGCTATTTTCACTCCTTAACCTCTTGGGAGCTCCAATGTGTTGCTGTCATTCGATCCTCTCCATGGCGTGCAAGTTCTTCAAGCCTCTCCTTCGGAGGGTTGGTTCTGGTGTGGTTAGAGGGTTTCGATGGCCTTAGCTCCTCTTCTCCTTTTGTTGGCCGCTATTTGGCTGTTGTTTGTTGCTGTGTGCTTGTCCCCGTCATTTGGCTGTGTTGGTTGTAGCCGGTTGGCTTCTATATTGCTGCTTTGGTAGCTTTGTTTTCCTTTTTTCCTGGCATCCTTCCACTCGATGTGGCTTGTTGCCTTTTGAGTATAAGTTTTTGGTACCGGGCTCTCGTGTTTATATAGTTTTGGTTATTAGTCAATATATTACTTACCTTACCAAAAAAAAAAAAAAAAAAAAAAAAAAAAAAGATCTGCAAATCTTTGAAACCTAAACCTCATTCTTCTTTCCTAGTTTTCATCACTTCCCATCTCTTCGTGAGTCACTTTGTTTCCACTAGAAAGAGGCTACTCTTTTTTCAATGGCATAACAAACAGAATTTGGTAACTTGAATATCGACATGGCATGTTAAGGAATAGCTTGCACTATGCTCTTGATCAAAACTTCTTTACCTACTTCAGGACACTCCGACGCAGTGAGACCAAATCCGTGACATTTCAAACAGTGTTGATTTATTGTTGGCTTTGTTTGGCTAATTGGTTTTAGGTGCTCTTCCTTTGTTCAACGGCTTCCTTTGATGCCAACAAAGGTTTTAAAGTCAAACTCTCAAAGATTAAAGGATCCCTCTTTGGTTAATGGCTTCTGACTTCACACTATTTTCTCCTTTGTGTTGCTTTTCCACCTTCATCTATAATGTGAAGACTTGATTAAAAGTCCAATAAGGTTGTAATCAGACTACATCGACAGTTTTCAACTGTCAAAATATCGAGTTATAGTTTGCTCATCTGCCGCCACCACATGACATCATAGCAGAACATGCTCAAATTTGGTGTTGCATTCTTCCACAGACAGCTCCTCTTGCTTCAAATTGCGGGGTAAAAAGATGAAAATCATCTTGCCAATAAAGTTTTTGGGAGGAATAATTGTTCAAGATTCTAAATCTATAATACAACAGCCAATTTAGTTCCAAACATTTTAATTATACCAATTTAATTTAAAATTTTTTGATAATTTGCTAATTTACTCTTAAATATTTTGATAATTTGTCAATTTAATTCTAAACATTTTGACGACTTGTTCATTTAGTCATTCTGGCCAAGTTTGATAATAAACTGCTGACGTGGACGCCGGCCAATTGGCGACCATCTTACATGGTGTGGCTAATGCCAATGTGGATAATTTTTCCATTTAAATTTTTTATTTTCATTTTTTCTCTTTCATTTCTGTATCCTTTTCTTTCCCTTTGGCCTATGGCTAGGCAACGGTCAAGCCCTCTCCAAATATGGTGAGGGCCATGGCACCCTCACTACGGCTCGCCAATGGTCAGTCAATCGCTAGCCATGGCCAAGTACCAACTACAAGCCAATGGAAATGAAAAGGAACAAAATTTTAAAAAAATTAAAAAAATTTGTCCATGTTAGTTCTAGCCATGCCATGTAAAATGGTCAATAGTCAGTCAGTATCCATATTAGTGATTTCTAACCAAATTTGTTGTAAAGAGTAAATTGTCAAATTATTAAAATGTTTAGAATTAAATCGAAGCATACTTTGGTGCACTGCTTTCCTTCACAAGTTCTTTGACATTCTAGATTTTCCCACCAAATAGAAGCATGCCTTTTTAAACTTGATGGCCACAAGCTTCACCTTCTGATTCTCCGCCATATTTCTCATAATCAAAAAGTTGCTTGGTTATTTCGAGCCAATCAATGAAGCCTTCTGATGCATAGTGCCTTGGCTGAAGACTCCTCGTTGATGGATTCGCAAAACTCATTCACACGTCTTCAGTCTTGGCTGAAGAAGGCAGAGCAAACAGGCAACGCACGAACTGAATTGTACTTTGGAAGTGAACAGGGAGTTGACCAGTCCTCAGATAATCTAGAAGTCGTCCAGTGCATATTGGGCCACAAGCTGCCAGAACTATTATGGAAGATTGCAGACTCCTCTCGGCCCAGCAGCAAAGCGTCAATCTGATCCACGAGCCCAGAGAAGCCAATTGAACAGCAGATTGGGCTACAAAAGCCCATCGAGCAGGAGAGCTACCACCGAACTGGATTTTGGTTAAGTAATGCAAGATATAATTTCTGCCCAAAAAAAAAATAAAAAATTTCGGTGGTCATGTACACGAGCTACGGGTGCATTGACATTCGGTTCAAGACAATAGCGACCAGCCATATCTAGGCTCCGTTATCAACTGATACAATTTTACTATTGCCAAAGGAGGCACTCTAGGGAATGTTGATTTTTTTTACGGATAGATTTAGATTATCAATGTGATTCGGCCTGCCCATGTGTCTATTTGTTGGTGTTGATTCATTTCTTGCGGCTAGATTTCTATTGGGAATTTGATAAGGGGAGTTGTATTGTTAGTTGGCAAAGGGCCCATCTGAAAAATTCGTAAATACTTATGATGGAGAGCGTCGAAGCCCTAACTAATAAGTTATTGAGTTGGTTGGCACATCATCTGTCAATATGTCCTCCAATTACATCAGCGGCTGGGATTTTCAATCAATCTCTCCAAAGAAATCTAAAAATTTATAGAGAAATTGCTAAGATGATTATAACTTATTGTAAGTTAACTTATGAAATTTGTTAACTAGTTGGCCTTCTTCATCGATCATTGCTGCCCGACCACTCAGAGTTATGGCGCAATATTAAGTTTTGAAATCATTCAAAGATAGAGTTTAACAAGAAGTCTTTTTCTTTGATTGGGAAAGGAGAAGACCAAGACTTTTGCTTTCCGGGATTGTTTGGAAAGTAAGAGCAGATCTCCCGTGACAATTGTGCACTAGTCTTTGGCCCACAATGACTTGTTTTTCTCGATGAGTAGCGACGAAAGATTCGAGAAATATATGTCAACTAAATCATGCATTTGGAAAATTTAAACGGGCATTGCCCCACACCACCCAAAGACTTCGTTGCACGAGGAACTGTCATGGAATCGTCTCATGCAAGTCTCCAGTACCAGCTGATGTTAACTCCACAGCTTGAACTAAGCTAATAACTACGGTTGTTTGACTAGAAAAAGGAAAAGGAAAAATAAAATTCTTGACGACGATAATTCTCCACAAATATGTATCAACCACAATTCATATTAGATAGAAATTCTAGCTCAGAAAAAAAGAAAAAAGCAAAACAAGATCCATGTGCCATGTATCTTGTCTTAATTTAAATAGAATCTTATTTTGAAATCTAAATTTTGTAACACAACAATTGAAAAAGTTTATATTTTACCTCTTTGAAGCTAGTTGATTAATTATTTTGAAGCTACACTTTATTCTTTTTTAGAATGCATACATATAGTCCATGAACAGAAAAATACATATTTTCAAGTATAAACCTATCCCCCTTAAAACGCATTTCATGCATACAATCACTAGCTTAAACAAGTTTGCTCTTGTTGATTTTTCTTCTCTCTCATTTTCCCGTTTTGGAATTGTGATCTCTCCCCCATTGCATATGCCTACTGTTGCTTGACTTCTCAAGTCTTGGCAATGTAATGAAAGCAGCCTGCGTGATTGATATTTACTATCAATGATGCATTCAAAGTTTATTAGAAAAGACAACAAATGAAGTTTATTTCTATTTTAAGAAATCAAAATCCAAGGGCACTAAATAAAAAGCTTGCAGATGCTTGTGGTGGTGAGAGTGGGAATCCTAATTATTAAGTTAATGAGTTGGGACACACATCATTTACCAAATGCATCATCCGATATGTAGGCAGTCTGAAATTTTCAAAGGGTATATAAAGAAATTTAAGGATATTTTTTAAGGTTATCATTAGTTCTTATTGTTCAACTGATGAAATTTGTTAAAAGACGAAAAGATTATTGTTTAACGATTGAGAGTTACGTTGCAATATTTTATTTTGGGATTGTTGTATTTTAGAGTTTACCAAGAAGTCTCTTTCTTCATAAAAGATGAAGGGTCTTCTCTTTTCCCTATCGACTTTAAATTTTGCCCCAATATTCCAACTATCAAAAATCGTTTGGAAAGGAGAAGACCAGACTTTTGTTTTCCCAAGGAGGGAGAGACATTGCCTTAAATGCTAGGTCAAAATGTTTAGAACTAAATTAATACCAATTAAAAGTTTATGACCAAATTGACACAAATATAATTTGTTTAAGAGTTTTCTAACATTTTAACATTTTAACTGTTAACTATATTATGCTAGAAGTTTGATTAGATTAGTTTCTTCAAAAATGACTTTTGGTAGCCGTGACTGCGTTTCTTTGTTACTGCGATCATAGTAAGATAGGATGTTCCTCAAAATTATGAAAATTTAACAAAATATACACAACACAGGTACCGAATTGAATGAAATATAAAATTCTTTGCGATGATAATTCTTTGAAATACACATTAACCACAATCCATATTAATTAGAAATTCCAGCCCAGAAAAAAGAAAAAAAAAGCCCATTTGTGGTGCATTTTGTCTTAATTTAAAAGTATATAAAGGAATCTTATTGAGAAATCTGAATTTGCAATCCAACAATTGAAAAATTTTATATTTAATCTCTTTAAAACTAACCGATTTCTTATCTTGTAGCTACAAGTTATTCTTTCAAATGTATGTGTATGTGTGTCTATATATATATTTAGTCTAACAACATAAACATACAATTTTTCGAGTACAAATTTATCTACCTCAAAACACAATTCATGCATACAATCACCAGCTCAAATCAGTCTACTCTTGTTGATTTTCTTCTTTTCTCGTTCTCTTGTCTTGGGGTTGTGGTCTCTCCCCCACTGCATACGCTTACTCTTGTTTTGCTTGACTTCTCAAGTCTTGGCACTGCAATGAAAGCGGCCTACATCGGTGACACTCTCTCTCTATTAATGATGAGACATACAGCTGTACATGAGAAACTGTCAAAGTGACCGACTGAGTTGACTTAACATTTTTCTGAAACTCTACGGATGACCCGCAATAAATTTCTGAATATCAATTTCACTCCCAAAGTCTTTTTTTTTTTTTTTTTGTGACCAAGCACTCCCAAAGTCCTTTTCACTTAGGAACGATAAGATCTCGAACCATATCTGTGGCTTTCCTCTTAATTGGAAGATGTAATTTAGTTTGAGGATTATGTTTTCTATTTTGCATATTTAGACACCGCGGATTTCATTCTTCTCTATATATAGGTTGATTAGTTGTTGTTCTTTGAGATTTCAAATCAAAACTCAAATTGATATGAATCAACAATTTCTTACTGGGGTGAGTCGATTGGCTTGGGCTAAGTTATTTTGTCGATGGACTATCACATTTGTTATATCTAATTGAAGTTCTGCCACAATATTCCAATTATCAAAGATCGATTGGGAAAGGAGAAGACCAGACTTTTGTTTTCCCACGGAGGGAGAGAGAGAAAGAGACACATTTCATTAAACTCTGGAATCCTAAGAATCCTTTCAGGGAATATATGGAAAGAAAGAACAGCTTTTATTGGACAAGAGTACTCCAGTCTCTGGCTCACACTGGCTTGCTCCTCCCGATGAGTAGTGACAAAAGATTCCAAGAAGAATATGTCGGATAAATCATGCATTTGGAAAATGTAACCGTGCAATGCACTGCACAAGACTTCGTCACACGCGGAATTATCATTGAAATGTCTCATGCAAGTGTCTAGGACCAGCTAATGTTAACTCCGCAGCTTGAACTGAGCCGATAACTACAGCTACTTGACCCAAAAGAAAAACAATGAAGACAAAACCCACACATTACTTCTCCTTGTATACGCCCCAACCCATCAGATTGATCCATCAAAAGGAAAAAAAAAATACCATATGCAGAGAGTTGAAGGAAGAACCATGGTCGACTGATACCACAATCACATACCACAATCAATTTTCCCATGATTTTAACTATTTTCTTTTCATTTTTTAAAAATCTTTGTCAAATTTTTATCACACAAAATTCTTAAAAATCTTTTTTGAAACATATCAATTTAATACAGTATGTATGTAATTTTTCATAATATTTTCAAAATTGGACAATTACTTTAAGATTATTTAGAAAGAAAATAAGTGAAGTTTTGTTCTATTTTAAGAAATCATAACCCAAGGGCTCTAGTGAAAAAACTTGTAGATGCTTGTGGTGGTGAGGACGGAAGCCCTAATTGATAAATTAATGAGTTGGTACACACACCACTACCAATAGGGAGTTTGGTATTTTCGAAGGGTCTATAAAGAAATTCAAGGATATCATAGAGAGAAATTTCTAAGGTTCTCATTAATTCTTGTTGTTCAACCGATGAAATTCATTAAAAAAAAATGAAGGAATTGTGTTTAACAATCTAGAGATACAGAGCAATAATACGTTTTGGAATTGTCGTATTATAGAGTTTATCAAGGGGTCTCTTTCTTCGTAAAAGATGAGGGGTGCAGGTCTTCTCCTTTCCCATCAACTTTTAAGTTTTGCCCCAATATTCCAACTATCGAAGATCGATTGGGAAAGGAGAAGACCAGTCTTTTGTTTTTCCATGGAGGGAGAGAGAGACATTTCGTTAAACTCTGGAATCCTAAGAATCCTTTTAGAGAATATTTGGAAAGCAAGAACAGCTTTTATTGGACAAGAGTACTCCAGCCTCTGGCTCACACTGGCTTGCTCCTCCCGATGAGTAGCGACAAAAGATTCTAAGAAGAATATGTCGGATAAATCACGCATTTGGAAAATGTAACTGTGCAACGCACTGCACAAGACTTCGTCACACGCGGAATTATCATTGAAATGTCTCATGCAAGTGTCTAGGACCAGCTGATGTTAACTCCGCAGCTTGAACTGAGCCGATAACTACAGCTACTTGACCCAAAAGAAAAATAATGAAGACAAAACCCACATTACTTCTCCTTGTATACGCCCCAACCCATCAGATTGATCTATCAAAAGGAAAAAAAAAAAAAAAAATACCATATGCAGAGAGTTGAAGGAAGAACCACGGTCTTACCACAATCACATTGCAGAAGTTGGTGATTCGAAGACGAAGCCCGTATGCCAAAGTTCCCGTGGAAATCTCTCGATTCCACACTCTTTTGGATTGAGCTACAGCAATTCTAACAGCCGCATTGAAAGCCCCATCGTTTATTGTCGATATGACTCTGGTGACCCTCGCACACCTTATGTGGTCAATAAAAGTACTAACATACAAACACTCAACATCTCTGTCGAGGATCGTGAGATGCGAGTAGCCATGTGGACAGGTCGAAATTGCTATACCTCTTCAGCGCAAGACTTGGTCACACAAGGATTTATCACTAAATTGTCTCATGTAAGTGTCTATGAGTTAAAGGCCATTTCATTGTCTCATTGTGTCCAATAAAAATATTTTTTGTTCTCTTGTTTATATAAGAGATGTAAGATATTATTTATAAGAGAATGTTTTCCAAATCGTTCATTTTTCATGAAACAAAGAAAGTCTTGATGTGAGGCTTTTCTTTTCAATTACAGAACTCACTGTGAGTTCTGCCAAATAAATTAACATATCCTCGTACATTAGGTTATTATTACGAATTATAAGATCACATGATCAAATATTAAACTTCTATATTTGTATTGTTATGATTATGGCACGAATTTTTTGAGCCCACGAATGAAACTCTTGTTGAATCGCAGGGAAGCCCGATCATCATTGAAGGAAAGTTAGAGAATTGGACTTACGGGACATCTAAAGCTGGTTCGATGCGAGACACATGCATGTCGTTTACCCAAACCCCCATCGTTTCCATGCGAAAAATGAAAATATCACTAAATTATGACCCCCTGCCTAAAATGAAGGATAGGCTTTTTGGTGTCTCGGCATTTTCGGCGAAATTGAATCTTGGTGAAGTGAAGTCCAACCTAGACCAGCTTCTTCGTACTTAATTATATGCATAGAACATATTCTTATTTGTCATGCATCATTATGAGAGTATACGGCCCTACAAAGGGGAAATATACATTGGTCAGATTTCATTTTGAATGATATATAGAGTTAATTAGGGAGTATGATCCAGGCGTGATAGGACTTTCCTCAAGATTATGAAGATGTAACAAAATATTTACAGCACGGGTACTAGATTAAAAGAAAAATAAAATTCTTTGCGATGATAATTCTCCGAAAATACGTATCAACCGCAATCCATATTAATTAGAAATCCTAGCCCAAAAAAGAGAAAAAAAGTATTCCACATGCGACATATCTTTTCTTAATTTAAAAGTATATAATGGAATCTTATTTTGAAATCTTAATTTTGTAACGTAGCAATTGAAAAAGTTAATATTTTACCTCTCTTGATTAATTATTTTGAAACTACCCGTTATTCTTCTTTAGAGTGCATTTATATAGTCTAATAACAGCAAAATACAATTTTTTTGAGTCTAAATCCATGCACCTTGAAACACATTTCCATGAACACAATCATCAGCTCAAACCAGTCTGCTATTGTTGATTTTTCTTCTTTCTCATTCTCTTGTTTTGGGGTGTGATCTCTCCTGCTCTGCATACGCTTGCTCTTGTTTTGCTTGACTTCTCAAGTCTTGGGAATATAATGACAGCAGCCAGCATCGTTGATAATTTCAACGATGCTGTCAAAGTTGGCGGGCAATAAAAATCCCGATTTGACGTGTTGTCGTGCATGAGAAGTTGTTGAGGCAACCGACCCCGTTGACTTGGCATTTCCCCGGAAACTTTACAGGTGACCCTCAAGAAATTTCTAAAAATCAATTTTGGACTCCCAAAGTCCTTTTGACTTAGCAATGATCAGATCTCGGATCACATATGTGGTTTTATATAAAGAGGCCATCTTACTTCTATTTATGTGTATGCCCTCGATCCTATCAAGTTAATTTATCAAAAGACAATTGTAAGAGTTTGAAGAACCATGTTCATCCATGAGCTTCTCTTGAGAGTTGTCGTGCTTGGGACCATCGTATTGGGCGCATACCACATCCACATGGCAGAAGCTGATGATTCAATAACGAAGCCCGGATGCCGAAGCACTTGTGGAAACCTCTCGATTCCATATCCCTTCAGATCGAGTGACAGTGAATCCCACTGCGGCATTGGACATTCCTCTCTTAGAGTTGATTGTGATGACTCTGATAACCATCCAACGCCTTATATGGAAAAAAGAGGAAGTGACTTGGAAATACTCAACATCTCTCTCGAGGATCACGAGATGCGGGTAGCTATGTGGATCGGCCGAGACTGCTATAACTCTACAGGGTATGTCGCCAATTTAAGCAACTTTCCCACACTCACCCTCGCAAAATTCCCCATATCCAAAACCAAGAACAAGTTCATAGCTGTCGGTTGCGATACGTATGCGACCTTCAAAGACCGCGAGGGCAATTTCGCCTTTGGATGTATGTCGATATGCAATGACATTTCTGAAGTGACTGATGGCTCGTGCTCAGGTATTGGTTGCTGCGAGACGAGCATACCTAGGAACTCGTTCGACTACAATATCTCCATTGATAGCTATAGAAACCATACAGAAGTCTTGGATTTCAACCTTTGCAGCTATGCTTTTGTTGCGGAGAATAATTTCTACAACTTCAGCTCTGATGATCTTTCGGGACTAGAACTTGAGAAGGCTCCCTTGGTTCTCGACTGGGCAGTAGGGGACACAAATTGCGAGGTCGCCAAGAGCAGTGCGAACTACATGTGCACCGAGAATACCCATTGTACCGACGCTGAAAGTGGGGTGGGGTACAAGTGCACTTGTTTAGAAGGTTTCCATGGCAATCCGTATCTCACGAATGGCTGTCAAGGTATTTTCATATTGATATTCTTTACTTTGTCCTTACTATTATATTATCCGGGAAGACTAAACGTTACTTATTATTATCCCTTTCATTTCTTCTTAAGTTCATCACTTTGGATATGTGTGTTTTTGTAGATATTGATGAATGTGCTGATCCAAATAAGAACCAGTGCAACGGAGATTGCTATAACTTCGATGGGAGTTATAATTGTTCATGCCCAAAGGGTTATCATGGCGATGGCAGGAAGGGTGGGCAAGGATGCACTGCGAATGCTAATCCATCACATTGGGTGCAGATACTTGTTGGTATGTTCTTTCATTTTACTCGGGTGTCTGTCTCAAACAGCACTATTTAAATCAGCTGATTTTCATGATGAAGTGATCTCTCTGTTACAACAAAGAGAACTCAAAACTCAACAGAAGGATTTTAACTAAATAATAAAAAAATAAAGTACTTGAAGAAAGAAACTAAACCCATAGAAAGAGAGCTGGCTAGAAATAGAGAAAAAGAAAATGAAGAGAAAATGGTGACGTAGACGACCATATACCACGGTGGTTCCTGTTGCCGCCTTGGGAGTGCGACACCGCGGTGGTCGCACGACCTCAAATCTATAGAGAGAGAGAGAGTCCCTCGACGATGTTCCCTGAGAGAAGCAAACTGGGGTGGTCTCTTGAGAGCAGTAACCATCTCCCGGTGGTCACAAGCGGCGACGTCAGTGGCATTTATGGCAGCACAGCTCAGATCGAAAAGGAACAATTCATTACTTATATCTTTTATTTTAATTTATTTGTGCAATCCAGGTATGGCCCGTTTCCTTGGTCCGGTGTAGTTGTCCAATATTTTACAAGGATCCATCCTATCCAAATTTCATCACCAAATGCCATGTAGAATAGTTCTCGTCTTGCAACGATCCCTAGATGGAGATTGCACACACGGTGTCAAAATGAAATAGTTCGATTCTAAGAGATTGCTCATATATATCATAAAATATATACTTGTATACCTCAAAAAAGGGATAGGCTTTTCGTATATACAGTTACTCGAACTTGATTGATAACAGAAAACTTGTTTACTGCCTTGAGATTTTTTAAAATTTAATTTGTCTCAAAAAGAGCTTAGTTCCCTTTTGAACCAGGAAGCTGTATAATGTTGTCTAAAGAAAAGTTTTAAAATTTAAGCTTCCTCTTCATGGTGCATTTTAGACTTAACAATGGTTTTTATAAAGGAACTAGTTATGTCATGCAGGTGCTGGTGCGGGGACAATAGTGCTGCTATTCAGTGCAGGCTTTCTGTATCTGGGAATCAAGAATAGGAAACTCATAAGGCTCAAAGAACAGTACTTCAAACAAAATGGTGGCTTGCTTTTGCAGCAACAGTTACACGAACGTGACAGAACCACCAACGCCACAAAAATCTTCAAAGCCGAAGAGCTAGAGAAGGCTACCAACAATTATGACGAGAGCAGAATAGTCGGCCGAGGTGGATACGGTACAGTTTACAAAGGATTGTTGCCAAATAACACGGTTGTTGCGATCAAGAAGTCCAAACTTGTGGACAAGACCCAAATCGAGCAATTCATCAATGAAGTCATAGTGCTTTCTCAGATTAATCATCGTAATGTGGTCAAGCTTTTGGGATGTTGTTTGGAGACAGAAGTGCCTTTGTTAGTGTATGAGTTCGTGAACAATGGAACTCTGTTTGATCACATTCACAATCGCATCAAGTCCTCCAAGATGCCTTGGGATACCCGATTGAGAATTGCTTCAGATATTGCTAGTGTCCTTTCATACTTGCACTCGGCAGCTTCCATTCCCATAATCCACCGTGACGTCAAGTCAACAAACATCCTTCTCGACAACAATTACATTGCCAAAGTTTCTGACTTTGGAGCTTCAAGATTAGTCCCACTTGATCAAACTCAATTGTCCACTCTAGTTCAGGGGACATTGGGATACTTGGACCCTGAATACTTGCAAACAAACCAATTAACAGAAAAAAGCGATGTTTACAGCTTCGGAGTTGTGCTAGTCGAGTTGATAACCGGGAAGAAGGCACTTTCTTTTGATCGACCTGAAAAAGAGAGGGGCCTAGCAATGCATTTTCTCTTGTCATCAAAAAACAATCAATTGTTCCAAATTGTTGATCGAGTTATTGCAGATGAAGGGAACAAGGAGCAAGTGAGGGAAGTTGCCAATGTTGCAAAGAGATGCTTGAGATTAAAAGGCAAGGAGAGGCCAACCATGAAGGAAGTGGCAATTGAATTGGAGGGACTCAAAGCGAATTCTAACCATCCATGGATGAGTACTGTCAATTTGAATGGAGAAGAGGTGATTCATTTGCTGGGAGGGACGACCGACCTCACCGGGTACATGGATACTGCTGACACCATGAACACGGGGCCCTCGGATAGCATGAAGAACCATGTCATGCCACCAGTCAATAGTGGCAGATGAGAACAACGATGGGTTGTTTCTTCTTCGTCAAGGGATTCTTAGGCGTTTAAGAGAACTCTTGATTACCAATTTACCGTAGTGAGCCCTCGTACTATAGGCATATTACTGTTGATGGCATACTAGTGGAGTTCCATTTTAGCTGCCGTGGTTGAGTCTTTATCTTTAATTTGGATCTAGAGTTCCTATACATTGTAATGGAGTCTTTGTTGTGATTCATACGTGGAAATCTTATGGTTCTTTACATTATCAGGGCAGGATCATTTAGCGGCGACCCGAGAGCATTGGATCTAGTCGTGCCCGAATGTAGAAACGGTTTCCTCCTTTTTTTCTCCGAATGTTGTCATAAACTAGTCTGAATGGTAAGCGAGTGCAGATTTGAGTTTGCTCGAGGAGAGAGTTTGTCCCACTTTGACAAAGATTTTTCTTGGCGGAAAAATACTGGGGACACGTTTTGAGTACCACGAGGATTCACAGTAATTCGAGGAATTCTTGCATTCTAGTCCAAAAGCAAAACTGCAATAAACTGTGCTTGAATTACTGTTATGCCATCGCTGGGCCAGCGGAAAAAAAATAAAGAAAACAAAAATTATAAAAAATTCCAATTTTTTTTTTAAATGCAAAATTATTCATGTCGAGTCTTTGACCGGTGTCACATAGGATAGCCCAGCTTACATAAGCAATCACTGGTTCAAATTGAAAAATTTAGAATTGAAATGCCATCCATTAATAGATTTAAGATTTTTTTTAGTAATATTCCCATTTTCAAATGACTTATTGAAAGAAATATCGTTTGATTTATGATACGTGTCAAGTGTGACTACACTGGCTCTGAAACAAATATTGGCATAATTATATTGAACAAACCAACAAGTTTTAAGCCGAGTGTGCAAAAGCGACAGTTTTGTTTAGAACGACTTTTGTTACATTAGCAGTGGATCCAGCATTAACCCTGCTTTTGGTTAGCTCTTAGGCTGCGGCACTTGCGGTTTATCTTTTACCGTACCGAAAGTATGTGGAACTTTCGAAAAGTTTGACATATTGATATTTGTATTCACATTCATACACATAGTTTTCATAGATTTTTGCAAAAACTAAATGAAAATCTGTGCAAGCGGATACCGAACACCATGATCCTGGTCCGACTGCAAAACAAAATTAAGGCTCTGTCGGACAATAAAAATAAATTCCGTACTTATGAAAAGCAAATATATATATACTTTCTGAGGCCTAAGAAAAATGTCGTCACTTCCTTTGCCATTTCCTTAAGGATATGTATAAATTCCATTCTTCTTGTACAGATTTTCTTCTTCTTTTTCTAATGCATGGCATCATCAACAGTCAGTCGTTCAGGATCGACAATGGCTGCTGAACTGCTAGTCCAAGAATTTGGACCAGTGAGATTCACTAGAGACCATAGATTTTCCTCTGGGCTGTCGTATTCATTCCTTCGCATGCAAAGACAAAATGGGGCCGTGAACAAAAAGGAATCGAAAATGTTCTTGGAATTTTCGAGGACCGCCGAGGATAAGGAGCACGTGACAATATGATTCGCTTGCTTGCTGGCCAAAACGTCCAATCAATTTGGCGAGCTCAACCGAGCTGATCACGGCCGACCACGGATCTGAGAAAGAAATATCTGCCCACCCTCTTATAAATGGGGCATCACGCCAAGAAACTAATGTTTCTCACGCAAATGAACAAATCTTCGACATTTCCACATTAGGAAGTAAAATACTGAAGCTCTTTTTCTTCTTTTTTTGAAGATGTACGTGACGCGGCCTTGGTCCATGTACTGCCGGCGGAACCACCCCGGGACCCTCGTGGAATCTACGCCGGGGTTGCTCGGCACTGGATACCTGGTGATAGAAGACGAGGACATCCACTGCTGCTGTTGCTGCGGGCTGGGCAAGTACAAGCAGCCCTACGTGTAAAATAGGTAAAGGGGAGGAGAGATGAGGCGGAAACTTCTTCTTTTTCATTTAAAACATCAAAGTCTTTTACAAAGACAAATACATAACAAAAAACATCACTAAAATAGGACCAATAGCTACTCATGTTCTGCATAAAGTACTTACTCCACTAACTCCTAAAGACTAGGACAACTAACATACAAATTAGCTAGACATGACTCCACTAATTCCTAAAGACTAGAATAACTGAAAAACCAAATCAACAAAACGTGGAGAAAGAAATGACTATTATTTCAACAATCCCTCCCTTAAACTGATATTTGCTACCATTCAGTTTAAAGTCTTGACTATTTTCAACGTGCAGACACCTAGTAACTTTCTGAGCTTCACAAATGACTCCATCTTGAGGGCCTTGGTGAATATATTAGTAACACGATCTTCACTGGTGTAGTAGATTAGATCAATTGTTTCATCATTGCTAAGATCTTTCAAGAAATAAAACTTCACATCAATGTGCTTGCTTTTTCCATGTAGCACCGAATTCTTGAAGAGTTTGATTGTCGAGTTGTTGTCTCAAAACATTTTAGTAGCTCCCGGTTGCTTTAATTGCAGCTCCTCAAGAATTCTCTTTAGTCAAATAGCTTGACAAGCACAAGCTATTGCAGCAACAAATTCAGCTTCTATACTTGACAATGTGACAATTGATTGCTTCTTAGACGACCACGAAATAGCACTTGTCCTAAACATAAAAACATAACCCGAAATGCTCCTCCTATCATCTTGATCTCCTGCATAATCACTATCAGTAAATCCCAACAAATTGGACTTTTCACTATTCTTGTAAAATAGCCCAAAGTCTCTAATTCCTTGCGAGTAACAAACTTGGCAGCTAACAAATGCATTTTTGTAGGATTCTCCATATATCTACTGATTAAACTCACAGAATACATTATGTTTAGTCTTATTGCAGTTAGATACATCAAATTGCCCACAATTTGTTTGTAAAGTATGCTATCAACCTTCCTCCCTTCATGATCTTTGTAAAGCTTTAAGACAAACTCAACTGGAGTGTTTATAGGATTACAATCCTTCATCTGAAACTTGTCCAAAATTTCTCCCACATATTTCTTTTGAGAAATAAAGATCCCATCACCTGATTGTACCACTTCTATGCCAAGAAAGTAATGCATCATATCAAGATCAGACAGTTCAAACTCATCCATCATAGATTTCTTGAATTCTTCAAACATCGCATCACAATTTCTAGTAAATATAAGATCATCAACATATAAGCAGACAATGAGCATTTTTCTTTATCTCCAATCTTGGCAATAAGTGTATGCTCATAAGAACATTTTGAATAACCAACTTTAAGAAAATAAGTTTCAATACGGCTATACTAAGCTTGAGGGGCTTGTTTTAGCCCATAAAGAGCAATCTTCAATCTGTAAACTTTATGCTCATTTCCAATCTTGACATAATCAGGGGGTTGTTCAATAAATACCTATTCCTCCAAGTACCAATGCAAGAATGCCAATTTGACATTTAGCTGGAAAATAGGCCAAGAATTTTATGCCGCCAATCCAACCACTAATCTAATCGTGTCATGTCTTGCAACTAGAGAAAAAACTTATATATAATCGATCTCATATTACTGTTTGTATCCCTTAGCTACTAAACGTGCTTTGTATTTGTGAACTTTACTATTTTCTTTTAGTTTTGTTTTAATAACCCACTTTACACCAATGGTTTTGTGTCCATTCGAAAGATTGGATAGCTCTTAAGTATCATTTCTTTCAATGTCATTAATTTCATCATCCATCGCTTTTCGCCGTTTTTCTTCTTTGACAACACTCTCAAAAGTTTCAGGGTCATAGTCTGAAAATAAAGCAAAGTGAGTAATTGAATTTCCAATTCTAGTTACCTCATAATCTTCCATCCAAGCAAGCCTTCTTCTAACGCGGCGAAGAGATTGAGCTTCTTTTTCATTGACTTCAACAACTGTTGGTGAAATTCTAGCAACTGTAGAAGTCGTATTTGATGAATTTTTGAGCATACAATGTGCTGAAATATGCTCATATTCAATATCATTGTCATAAAGGACTTGGGTAGGCTGCTACCTATTCCAATCCTAAGTGTTCTCTTCATCAAAAACAACATCCCTGCTAGTCACTATTGGAGAAATCCTCTTGAAGTATTTTGAAGCTGACAAGACGTTTCCATCAGTCTAGTCTGAAGGTTTGCAAACTCTGCTATTTAAAGTCTGAAGACCTCCGAACAGCCAGACTCAAGACTCAAAGTCTATCCTCATTGACAGTCTCTAATCCGTTGAAGAAAAGTTACTCAGAACTGGATATTTTGTTAAGGGCTTGACCTTATCAACTGGAGAAGATCTCGTGGCTGGAAAAGACTCAACCGAATTCTTTGATTGATCGTGATTGACTCGAAGATTAAGGAATCGATGATTGCCTAAATATTCTTGGAATGTTCTACTTATGGAAACCGAGATCCTGATTGTATGGGCGAACAGGATTGATGGGCTATCGACACATTCCTTTAATAGCCAGAATGATCTTCCTAATTGATTCCATCCAACGGGTAGATTGGAGGAATTCCTTTGGTAAGTGCCAACGGGTATGATGGCATAAAGGAGTATATAAGGAAGACGTTCTAAGTTGTTAAGGTGTGCGCGATAGAAGAATTCCAAAGTCTGAAGCTCCCTGTTGTTTAGACAATTCCTTTGAGCGAATACTTGTATACAAAAGAGAGTCTATATTTGTGAGAAACCTTGAGGAGGTGTGATAGAACATCTACACTATGGAATCAAGGAAAAGCTGAGTTGTAACTTCTCTTTTGTTCATAGTGAAATCCAGCCGGTGGGCTGTCAGTGCAGAAGAGTGGACGTAGGCTTGGATTAAGCCGAACCACTATAAACCCTATGTTCAATCTTCTCTTCCTTACTCTCTTTACTTTGATCGTAAATCATTTTGTGAACTCCTTTCTATCGGCTGCCTAGAATCGCTTCCGTATCTCGATAAATTGTTTGTGCACCTATTCACCCCCCTCTAGGTGCTTATACTAGCTATCTCAATTGGTATCAGAGCTCGTGTACTCACTTTGTTTGAAGTGTTTTACTTCAGAGTAAAAGATCCATGGCTATTATGTTGGCTCCAGGGCTGGTAGAAGGGCAAAGCAACACCAGACCGCCTTACTTTGATGGAAAGGACTACAACATATGGAAGAACAAGATGAAGGCGTTCTTAAGATCAAAGGATCATCTGGAATGGGACGTTGTAGAAAAAGGAATCATTCCTAAAGTTGCATCTGTCTCAGAAAGAGGAAAGGACACTGTTGAGTCCAGCGAAATGAGTCAGGAAGAGATAATCAAGAGACAAGCTCTTGATGCAAAAGCAATTTACTCTTTATATTGTGCTTTATCACCTCTCGAATATACAGAATATCTTCTTGTGATACAGCTAAAAAAGTCTGGGATAGATTACATTACCTATGAAGGAACCGATCGAGTGAAAGAGACAAGAATCAACATTTTCTCGGTCAATACGAAGCCTTCGAGAATGAAACCAGGAGAATCTATAACCGACATGTTTAGTCGTTTTACGAAATCGTGAATGGTCTTGAAAATCAAGGTCAACCAATTCTCGATCCCATGAAAGTAAACAAGCTACTTGCGTGGACTCTCCAAGGATTGGAATCACATTAAGACCTCAATTAGAGAGACTCAAAGAATCATGCCACTGTCTATCGATGAGTTGGTTGGGACCCTTCAGTCTTATGAAGTGGAACAAATCAATGAAGAAGAAGATCCCAAAGGTAAGAAATCAATTGCATTAAAATCTAATGATGATTATGATGTAACAGATTCTGAAGACGACATGGATGATGAAGAACTTGCTCTCATGATAAGAAGATTCAGAAAGCTGAATAGAAAGGAAGAAGATTCAATTCAAGGAAACAAAATTTTCAAAAGCAACAGACCAAGTCTGCTGAAGATGATGAATCAAACAAAGATGTAGTCTGCTTTGAATGCAAGAAAAAGGGACACATCAGACCCAACTGTCCTCTTCTGAGGAAGAAGAAAGGAAAAACTGAAAGGTATCGAAAGGCTCTCAAAGCTGAAACTTGGAGTGATATAGAGTGTGAAGATAGTGATGATGATTATGCCAACATATGTCTAATGGCACAATCAGACTCATAATCAAACTCCGAGACTGATTCAGATTCAGAAAGTGAATTCGAGGTAAGTAATTTCAAAATCCCTATTAAAGTTTCAAAATACATTGATGAATTATGTTTTAGTCTTAAGACTTCTCTTAAAAGAATTTCTGAACTCAAAAGGAAAATTCTGCTTTAAAACAACAAGAAAATGTTTTGAAAGAAAAAGTGAAATGCTTAGACGGGATGTTTCTTCTCTCAAAGAAAGTGAAGATAATCTTTTGAAAGAAAATGCATTTTTGAAAAATGATATTTCAAATATTTCCAAAAGATTTTCTCTAGGATCTGAAAAACTGGAGAAAATACTTTCTATTCAAAGACCTTATTTCAATAAATCTAGTTTAGGAATGACTTCTTGAAACCATTCATTTAATCGATTTTCCTAAAGTAAAAGAAAGAATTAAACAAAGACCAACAAGGAATGCTTACAAAAATCATTTTGAAAGGACCTTTGTAAAACCAGTGAGGTCGCAATGCTCTTAGATGTTCAAAATGCAATAGTGCGAGATCATTTTGAGAAAGAATGTCCTATGGCTTGGAGACTTGTCAATAAAGTCGGGCAAAAACCGTATATCGACTAACTCAAAAGGACCCAAGAAAATATGGGTACCAAAGAAAGCTTGAGTTTCTTTTTAAATGCAGGTTACTATCAAGAAAAAGGTGAAATGGTACCTGGATAGTGGATGCTCGAGACACATGACAGGAGATTCAAATTGTTTCATAAAGCTTGTTCAAGTGAATGGTGGAAAAGTCTCATTTGGAGGAAACGGCAAAGGAAAAATAGTGGGATTTGGAACTGTAATGATTGGGAACCTCACAATAAGCAATGTTTCTTTAGTTGAAGGGCTCAATTACAATCTGCTCAGTATCAGTCAACTGTGTGATGCTGGTTTCAAAATCAACTTTCAAGAGGGTATTTGTTCAGGAACCAGTAAAGACTCTACTCAGTCTTTCATGGGTCGAGACATGGAAATATCTACCTCTTAGACGTGAAACCAGATGAATCGCAATGTCTAATCTCAATCCAAGACGAAGCGAACTTATGGCACAAAAAGCTTGGGCATATCAACATGAAGCAGATAGCCAAAATCTCAGCAAAGAAGCTTGTTCGTGGTCTACCCAATTCATCATACCAAAAGTCTGATCTATGTACACCATGTATATTGGGAAAACAGGTAAGAAATTCCTTTAAGCCAATAAATCAAGTTTCCACTAACCGTGTACTGCAGCTCTTGCATATGGATCTCTTCGAACCAACAAGAACGTAGAGCATTGGAGGTAAGAAATATTGCCTAGTAATTGTGGATGACTACTCACGATTTACTGGGGTATATTTCTTGGCAAGTAAGTCTGAAACTTTCTCTTACTTTGAAAAATTTGCTAAGAAGGTTCAAAATGAAAAAGGGGTATGTTATTTCAAGTATAAAAACAGACCATGGAGGTGAATTTGAAAATCAAGATTTTGCTAAATTTTGTAAAGAATCTGGTTTACAGCATTTGTTCTCTTCTCTATATACTCCAGAGCAAAATGGAGTTATGGAAAGGAAGAATAGATCTCTTCAAGAAATGGCCAGAACTCTATTAATTGAAAGCAATATTTCTTTACGGTTTTGGGCTGAAGCAGTTTCAACATCATGTTATATTATCAATAGAGTTTTTCTAAGACCTATTCTAGAAAAAACCCCTATGAACTATTTAAAGAAAAAAAGCCTATTATTTCATATTTTCATGTATTTGGATGCAAATGTTTCATATTGAAAAATGCAAATGATCGAGTTGGTAAGTTTGAAGAAAAGTCAGATGAAGGCATCTTCCTTGGATATTCAACCACAAGCAAAACGTACAGAGTCTACAACAAGAAGACTCAAACAGTGGAAGAATCAATGAATGTCAAATTCCAAGATTCTATACAAAATGAATCCATTCAGACTCATCTCGAAGAGACTGAACCGGCTCCAGACTTTACAAAGTCTAATTCTCAAGAAGCAGCTCAGACTTTGAAGGACCAGCAACAAGTGACTGTTGAAGATTCTAGTGAAGGAAGTGACCATCAATCTAATAAATTAACCAGCAACTGGAAACATAAGTCCAGTCATCCCAAAGATCTTATTATTGGCGACATCAATGAAGGAATCCGCACAAAGATCCAAAAGGCGAGAAGACTCTAGTGCTGTGGCTCTTATTTCTGAAATAGAACCCAAGAGCATAGAAGAAGCTTTATCCGATGAAAGCTGGATTGAAGCTATGCAAGAAGAACTCGGACAATTCGAGAGTTAATGATGTCGGGAGCCGACTCCTAAACCAAAAGGTAAATCAATTGTTGGAGTTAAATGGGTTTTCGGGAATAAGATGGATGAGAAAGGAAAAGTCATAAGAAACAAGGCTAGACTCGTGGCCAAGGGATACACACAAGAAGAAGGGATCGACTATGACGAGACTTATGCACCGGTAGCAAGGTTAGAAGCAATTCGTTTATTACTTGCATTTGCTTGTCATAAAAATTTCATATTATTTCAAATGGACGTCAAAAGTGCTTTCCTAAACGGTTTCATCCGTGAGGAAGTCTATGTGGAACAACCACCAGGGTTTGAAGACCTAAAGAAACCAGACTCAGTATTTAGACTCAAAAAGGCCTTGTATGGCTTAAAGCAAGCACCTCGAGCTTGGTACGACAGATTAAGTAAGTTTTTAATTCGAAATGGATTTGTTAAAGGTAAAGTAGACACTACCCTTTTTATTAAAAGAGAAAGCAAAAGATTTTTACTTGTTCAAATATATGTGGATGATATTATTTTTGGATCTTCTAATGAAAGTTTGTACAAGAAATTCTCTAAGACTATGCAGGATGAATTTGAAATGAGCATGATGGGTGAGTTAACCTTCTTTCTCGGGCTCCAAGTGAAACAACTGGAGGAAGGAACTTTCATTCACCAAGAAAAGTATGCAAATAATCTTGTCAAAAAGTTTGGACTGGACAATTGCAAAAAGGCTGACATACCAATGTCAAGTTCCTTGAAGATAGATAAAGATGAAGGAGGAAAGAAAGTCGACCAAAAGCTATACAGGAGTATCATCGGATTACTTCTTTATCTTACTGCCTCTAGACCTGACATTCTGTTTAGTGTTTGCATTTGTGCCAGATTTCAATCAGACCCAAAAGAATCTCATTTGAATGCTGCGAAGCGTATTATCAAGTATATTTCATCAACATCAAGCTTTGGTCTCTGGTATCCAAAAAGGGGAGACTTTACTCTTCTTGGATATTCAGATGCAAACCTTGCTGGATGCAGAGTCGATAGAAAGAGCACCTCGGGTACTTGTCAACTACTTGGAGGCAGAACAGTGTCTTGGTTTTCAAGAAAGCAAAGTACAGTAGCTCTCTCTACAGCAGAAGTAGAGTATATAGCTCTCGGAAGTTGTTGTTCACAAATTCTGTGGATAAAACAGCAACTAAGAGACTTTGAAATTGAAGACTCATGCACAGAGATTAATTGCGACAACACTAGTGCTATCAACCTCACCAAAAATCCAATTCTCCACTCAAGAGCAAAGCATATAGAGATTCGACATCACTTTTTTAGAGACCATGTTCAAAATGGAGATGTTTCAATCCAATATGTTGATTCAAAGAACCAACTGGCGGATATATTCACAAAGCCTTTGGAGAAAAATCAATTTGAGTCTATCCGTACCGGACTCAACATTTTGAGGTATGAGGAAATCAAAGTCTAAAGACTTTCAGACTCAGACATACAAGACTTTAAGTTAGTCTTGGTACGACCGTCAGGCTGTAAGTTAGTCTCTCTTTCTCTCTCTCGAATCTTATCTTGAAGAGGTACGATCGTCAGACTGTGTTTAAATTGTTGCTATACCTAATCGACGAAATTACTGCATCGTTTCATTTTCAAAAAGGAAGTTATTTTTGAAATGACTATTTTCGCGGAAAAAGACAGTTATTTTGAAAATGCATCTTTTTATTTTCCATTGTGACGGTTCGTTTATCTCTCTTTTTAAACCGATCGTGTACTGTTGATTGCTCTTCACTTTACTCTCAAAAACCCTAGAAAGCATCGATCCTCCATTCCCGTTTTCTTCCCTTGTTTAATCTTTGAAAAAGTTATCATCTTTCTTGGGAAAGTCAAGCAAGGAATCTTCCAAAAACTAAGAAAGATGTCGTCTTCAAGAAAGTCTTCGAGAATCGCAAGCAGGGGACCACGGCGAATGAGTGAGGGGCATACGCACTTCGATCTCACTAAAGAAGATGTGGCTCCAGAACAGCGATCGAGCCCACAACATTCTCAGCAGCGTCACTCTCCTCCATCTAGCCCTCAAGGCGTTGATCATCAACAAGAGGACGAAATCATTGAGGATGCAGACCCTGTAAGAGTTCAAAAGCCCGCTTCTATTTGAAATATGTCGATGATTTTATTAAAGAGAAAGGGTATGGAAATGAATACATCTTTCTGCGAAGAATGGAAAGTTTGGGAATTGCTCGTAAAGGTCGGGGTGAGGAAACTCTTGCGAATATTCCGAGTGATCCTCGTAATTGGGGACCGAATCTCGTAGATGGGAATGATGATGACAAATTGTACGGTCAATTTCAACCGAGAATGGGTATTGCGGTTGAAAGTCGAGGAAAAAGAGGAGATTTGTTCAGATCGAAGGAACAAAAGGATTTGTACTCGAAATTGCTGAAGCGTGGGGTAATAAACCCTAGGAGTGTGGATTTTGATTTTCTGGATGCTGTAAATGTGAACTTGAGGGAAAAGTTCGGTTATCTTCAACTTGAAAAGTTCTGCTCCGACACTACAGAGGCCTATGCTGAACTAACCGCATATTTCTATTCAAATCTCAGCTTTTTAGATGCGAATAGATTTTCCTTCAGTGTCAAAGATCAAGACTATGTTGTGGATATGGATATCCGCGAGATGTGTTGGGAGTCGAGAGGGGAAGATATCAACCGATCAAAGTTTCTATTGCTGGTACTACATTGGAACTTGTCAAGGACGGAGAACAGAGGAAAAGATTTCCTACTTAAGGATGAGTGCATTCAACATCTTGCTTCACAAAATTGTGATCGTTGCCTTCGACCAAAATCAACTTCCAAGACCGATGTTTCAAGTTCGGAGGCAAAGCGATGTATGCCATTCTCACGGGAAAAGGTTTTCTCTTCCTCACACTATTATGTTCCACATGTATAAAGCCATGATGAAGGACAGAGGCCAACTTCCTTACCCAAGTCTTGTGGACGAAGTTATTCGAGACATCCGAATATTCAGCCTCCGCAAATCTTTTGTGTTCGATCATGCGATCATATGGTGGTAGGACTGAAAATGGTGACCAAGATGCGTCGAAGGAATTGAACAAGGCGTTGGAGAAATTCAAGGAGAAGACTCCACTCAAAGCTCATCAACCCTCTTCTTCATCAAAGCGGAAAGGAAAGGAGCCCTTGGTTGCTTCAAAACCGAAAAGAAGAGCTCTTATTGTTGAAGATGAAGATGATTATGAAAATCTCACCATCTCTGCAATGGCTTTGAAGAACTTAAGTCGTCCTGTTCTAGGGAAAGAATCGGAACAAATGGTGAAAGAAGCAGAGGAGAAGGAAGAAGAAGAAAGAGAAGCTAAGAAGGAAAGAGTTGAGACAGAAGAAGAAAGAGGAGAAGAAGGAGAACCTGACGAACACTCTTCTCCACCTGTAGGAATGGAAACATGGGGAGATCAAGAGAAAAGAGGGAAGTCCTCATATCCTGACGCAAGTGAAGGAGTCAGTCGCTCACCTGCAGACCTAGAGGATGTTTATGCCTCTCAATTTCCAGAAGAAGGTCATGAAATTTCATCGCCAAACCTGCGAGATTATGCTGATCTACCATCGTCTGCATTTACTCCATCAGATCGAGCTGAAGCAAGTACTCAGACTGATAATGCAGCAGATTTTCGCAGAATCATGGATATTCTCTTGGAGATGCGAGGTCAAATTTATGCCTTGGGATGTGAGGTTCAAAACTTGCAAACTGCGGGTCAAGTTTCTTCATGTTCATTGAATGATAAAATCCAAGCCATCACTGTTCAGACTCAGGCCAATGCCAAGGGTGAGGAGATCGCATACCTGAAGGAAGACTTGAAAATTTGGAAGGCATCGTTCGGTCTGTGGGAGATTTCCAGCTTGTCCGCGTTCCCAAGCAATCTTGACTTTATTCCATTTTCATCTCAACCTTTTTAATACCGACAAAAAGGGGGAGAGATGCAAGATTTGAACAATTTAACTTTTAATCGTGTGTTGGTTGTTGGATTTGGTTGTTGGATTTTGTGGATTGTTTTGATCTGTTTAACTTTTTTTGTGTCACGGATGAGAATTGAACTAGACTTGGACTTGATTTGCTTTTATTAACTATCATTGGTATCTTATGGATGGCTTTATCACTTATTAGACTAACCTATTTTCTGTGGTTGCAGATTCTAGTGTTATTCATTTAGCCATTTATCTCTATAAGATATGCATATGTGTTTGAGAAATGTTTTGCGGGTCAAAGTTGTCCAAATCTGCTATGGGAAAGTTTTGTCACCATAAAAAAAGGGGAGATTGTTGGAGAAATCCTCTTGAAGTATTTTGAAGCGACAAAAAGTTTCCATCATCTAGTATGAAGGTTTGCGGACTCTGCTATTTAAAGTCTCGAAGACCTCCGGACAGGAGACTCAAGACTCAAAGTCTATCCTCATTGACAGTCTCTAATCCGTTGAAGAAAGGTTACCCAGAACTGGATATTTTGTTAAGGGCTTAACCTTATCAATTGGAGAAGATCTCGTGGCTGGAAAAGACTCAACCGAATTCTTTGATTGATCGTGATTGACTCGAAGATTAAGGAATCGATGATTGCCTAAATATTCTCGGAAGGTTCTACTTATGAAAACCGAGATCCTGATTGTATGGACGAACAGGATTGATGGGCTATCGACACGTTCCTTTAATAGCCAGAATGATCTTCCTAATTGATTCCGTCCAACGGGTAGATTGGAGGAATTCCTTGGGTAAGTGCCAACGGGTATGATGGCATAAAGGAGTATATAAGGAAGACGTTCTAAGTTGTTGAGGTGTGCGCGATAGAAGAATTCCAAAGTCTGAAGCTCCCTGTTGTTTAGACAATTCCTTTGAGCGAATACTTGTATACAAAAGAGAGTCTATATTTGTGAGAAACCTTGAGGAGGTGTGATAGAACATCTACACTGTGAAATCAAGGAAAAGCTGAGCTGTAACTTCTCTTTTGTTCATAGTGAAATCCAGCAGGTGGGCTGTCAGTGCAGAAGAGTGGACGTAGGCTTAGATTAAGCCGAACCATTATAAACCCTGTGTTCAATCTTCTCTTCCTTGCTCTCTTTACTTTGATCGTAAATCATTTTGTGAACTCCTTTCTATCGGCTGCCTAGAATCGCTTCCGTATCTCGATAAATTGTTTGTGCACCTATTCACCCCCCTCTAGGTGCTTATACTAGCTATCTCAGTCACAATCTTTTTTGTTAGTGAATTGAATAATTTATATGCGTTGGATGCTTCACTTACACCAAGAAAGACACACTCTTTAGCCTTGTCATCAAGTTTATTCCTTTTCTCATCCAAGACATGGGCATATGCGATACATCCAAAGATTCTGAAGTGATCTACAACTGGGTATTTTCCCACTCTAAGCCTCTTTTGGTGTCATATTTTAAACAACAAAAGTTGGACTTTTGTTCAAAACATAAATGCTCAAATTTACTGCTTCTAGCCAGAAAGTCTTTGGAACTCTTCCTATTGCTAATAAGCTTCTCACCATGTTGAGAATGGTTCTATTTTTCCTCTTAGATACACCATTTTGTCGTGATGTATAGGCGGCTATAAGCTCTCTTCGAATGCCATGCTCTGCACAAAAAATTTCAAATTCTTTTGAGCAATATTCGCCACCATGATATGTTCGAAGGGTTTTAATGGTCTTTCCTGCTTCATTTTCAACACAAGCTTTGAAGCTTTTAAATGTGGAGAAAGTTTTTTATTTTTCCGGTAAAAAATAAACCTAGGTTTTTCTGGAAAAATCATCAATGAATGTAATTAAGTATCTTTTACCTCCATTAGAATATAGGTTTATAGGACCACAAATGTTCGAATGCACCAGCTGCAAAACATCATTTGCTCTTCATGATTTCTTTTTTGAAAATTAAGAATGGTGTTGTTTGCTAACAATACATTCTTCACAGACTTGGGAAGGAGTAGCAATTTGAGGAAGATCTATCACCAAGCTTTTCTATTGGAGGGTTTTCAATCCACCAAAACTCAAGTGACTATAGCAAAAATGTCACAGCGATAAAGGATCTTTCTTTCCAACCATCATACAAGATTGAATATTTTCAATCTTTAATGGAAACAATCTGTTTGAACTCATATGAATAGCTACAATAGCACCTCTAACAAAATCATAAATTTCACAAGCACCCTTCTTAATGCTGATAACATAACCCTTTTTCTTGTAATTGACAAGCACTCAATAGGTTACTTTTCAATTCAAGAACATACAACACATTAGAGATCATTTCCACAAAACCATTCTTATTTCTTATCTTAATATCACATTTTCCTATCACTTTCACAGTAGAATGATCCCCAAGACTCATAGTGAAATGAACATCTTCATTTAAATAAGAAAAAGAAGACTTACTTCCACTCATGTAATTACTGCAACCTGTTGATATTGCTAGTATAAGTACCTAGAGGGGGGTGAATAGGTATATAAAAGATTTTTCTCGATAATTGCACAATACTAGACAGTTGATAGATTTGAGACAAACAATAATCAAAGTAAGACTGAGAGAAGGGAAGAGAAAATTGAACACGCGGTTTATAGTGGTTCGGCTTATTTCAAACCTACGTCCACTCTTCTGCACTGACAGCCTATTGGCTGGATTCCACTATGAACAAAGAGATGTTACAGCGTTGATCTTCCTTGATTTCTCGGTGTAGATGATTTACCACACTCGCTCAAGGTCTCACTGAGTATAAACACTCTTTGTGTATACAATTTCGCTCAAAATATATCGACTAATAATCAAGGTGCTTCAGACTCTGGAATTTCTCTATCGATCATGCACTAAAGCAACTAGAACGTCTTCCTTTTATACTCCTTTATGCCATCATACCCGTTGGCACTTACCAAAGGAATTCCTCCAATCTACCCGTTGGACGGAATCAATTAAGAAGTTCATTCGAGCTATTAAAGGAACGACGATAGCCCATCAATCCTGTTCGCCCATACAATCAGGATCTTGGTTTCCAAGAATAGAACCTTCCAAGAATATTTCGTCGACCATCGGATCTTCAAACGATCTTGATTACGAATAAAAGAATCCGTTATATTTATCCAGCCAAGAGATCTTCTCCAGAGAATAGGACTAAATCCTCAACCAAATACTTCGGCTCCGGATTGCCTTCGTCACTAGATTAGAAAAACTGTCAATGAGAATAGTCTTGAGTCTTGAGTCTTGAGTGCTGAGTCTGGTGATCAAAAAGTCTTCAGACTCTAAACAGAAGGTCTGCAAATATCCAGACTAGACTGATAGAAACGTTTTGTCAGCTTCAAAATATTCTGGAAAGATTTTTCCAACACTTGTATCCACATAGCAAATATCTTACTTGGGCTCCTTTTCATCTTGAAGAGCCATCAATAACGTTCCTGCTTCATTTTCTTCAACAAAATTTGAACTCTCAGCCTTTTCTTTATTATTAGGCAGCTTAATATAACATTCAGATGCATAATGACCAAATTTATGACATTTAAAGCACTCTACTTTGGATTTGTTAGGATCTTGTCCTTTGCCTTTGCCTTAAAATTGGTCATTATTGACTTTGAAATTCCTGCTAACATCTCTATTCTCTTGATCTCCCTTCCTCTACCTCTACCTCTACCCTTTCCTTTGAAATTGTTGGAATGAGTATTTGTAGAAGCCTTCGACGCTTGCTTCTCTACTATTGAACTTATGTTCATCTTATGGTCATGGACCAATAAGAAGCTTTGCAATTCATCAAGAAAGAGCGCATCTATGTCTTTCGACTCTTCAATTGAACAGACAACATAATCAAACTTTGGTATCAAGGAACGCAAAATCTTCTTCACAATAGTGACGTCATCTATCTTATTGCCATGGAATTGCATCTTGTTGCTGATCTCCATTGTTTTGGCATAATAGCCGGTGACAGATTCTCCATCATTCATGGTAGTGTCTCAAAATCTCTTCTCAAGGCTTGAAGCTATGCACGCTTCACCCTAATAGAGCCTTGATATTTCTTCTTCATAGAATCCCAAATATCCTTGGAAGTTTCTTTGCAAATGATAGTTTCCAAGATGGAACGATCAATAGCCTAAAAGAGATAATTTTTCACCTTCAGGTCTTTCAGCTTTCTAGCTTCCAATTATGCTTTCTAGGGATCTGTCAAAGCCATGCCTGCTAGTGGCTCTTAAATTCCAGATTTGACGATTGATCAATACTCCTTTGACCGTAAAAAATTCTCTATTAGCATGCTCCAATGGTCATAGTGACCATTAAAGCGTGGAATTGCCGGTTGAACAAAATTGTAAGTGGCCATTGGAAATGTTGTTGTTGCAATTATCTCACGAAGGTATCTCACACTTCTAAACCTTCTTTATCTTTTTAAAACTCTCTCACTCTTTTCACAGGCTCTGATACCACTGTAAAATAGCTAAAGGGGAGGAGAGATGAGGTTGAAACTTCTTCTTTTTCATTCAGTATATCGAAGTCTTTTACAAAGACAAATACATAACATAAAACACCCCTAAAATAGGGCTGATGACTACCCATGTTCTGCATAAATTACTTACTTCACTAGCTCCTAAAAACTAGGACAACTAATACACAAATTAGCCAAACATGACTCCACTAACTCTTAAAGACTAGAATAACTAAAAAAAACCAAATTAGCAAAATAAGCAAAAAGAAATTACTATTATTTCAACACTATGAACTCCCCTTCCCTTAGAACAAGGACCTCACTGTCTGGTGATATTGCTAGTATGAGTACCTAGAGGGGGGTGAATAGGTATACAAAGATTTTTCTTGATAATTTCTGTATACTTGCGCAATACTTAGACAGATGAAGAATTTGCAATAATTAAAAATCAATCGTGAGACTGAGTAAGGGAAAGAGAGAATTAAACACGGTTTATAGTGGTTCGGCTTGATTCAAGCCTACGTCCACTCTTCTGCACTGACAGCCAAGTTGGCTAGATTCCACTATGAACAAAGAGATGTTACAGTGATGATCTTCCTTGATTTCTTGGTGTAGATGATCTACCACACTCACTCAAGGTCTCGCCAAGTACAAACACTCTGTGTATACAATTTCGCTCGAAACGGTCTCAACTAACAATCAAGGTTCTTCGACTACGGAATTTCTCTATCGATCACACACTTAAAACAACTAGAACGTCTTCCTTTTATACTCCTTTATGCCATCATAGCCGTTGGCACTTACCAAAGGAATTCCTCCAATCTACCCGTTGGACGGAATCAATCAAGAAGATCATCCGAGCTATTTAAGGAATCGATGATAGCCCATCAATCATGTTCGCCCATACAATCGGGATCTTGGTTTCCAAGAATAGAACATTCCAAGATTATTTCGTCGACCATCGGATCTTCAATGGTTCTTAGATAAGAATTAAAGAATCCGAAATGATTATCCAACCAAAGAATCTATTCAGACGATAGGATCGAATCCTCACCCATATACCTCGGCTTTGGATTTCCTTCGTCACGGATTAGAAAGATCTGTCAGTGAGAATAGACTTAAGTCTTGAGTCTTGAGTCTTAAGTCTTGCGTCTTGAGTCTTGAGTCTTGGGTCTTGAGTCTTGGGTCTTGAGTCTCGAGAATACAAAGTCTTCAGACTTTAAATCGTCGGTCTCCGAACATCCGGACTTAGATCGATAGAAACGTTTTGTCACTTCAAAATATTCTGGAAAGATTTCTCCAACAATCTCCCCTTTTTGATGGTGACAAAACTTTCTTGTAGATTTGAACAACTTTGACCCGCAAAAACATTTCTCAAGCAATATGGCTAACTCAAAAAGATTAATAAAGCAACCGAGACTCGCATCCACAGAAAATTGGTTAGTCTTTCGTGAGTAATACCATATAACAACACTTGATAAAAATGCAACCAGTCAAGCATCACAATCCACAGTCAATTCAGTCAAATTCACACCCAAGTTCAAGTTCTCAAGTCATACTCAAAAATAAACATAACCACAAAAGTCAAAGTTTTAAAAGATGTTGGTTCAAATTGGTTCTCCCCCTTTTTGTCATCATTAAAAAGGGTGAGAAAGGAGTCATGTCTGCTTGGGAATGCGCACGATCTGGAAATCCCCAATGGACTGGACTACTCCTTCGAGCTTCTTCAGGTCTTCTCTCAGATGAGCTACCTCTTCTCCCTTGGCATTGGCTTGAAGTTGCGAGTGAGGTCTTTGAATTTATCCTCCAGAGGCGAAGATGCTTGTCCAAAGATTCTTCAAAGCTTGGATTTCACGGTCGAGAACATATATCCGGCTACGCATTTCCGAAGAATATTCATGATGCTACGAAAATCTGCGAGTCATCCGTCTCGTGTACCGGCATTGGCTTTCTCGGATGGTGTGTATGCGTACGATGGCGCTTTCGTATGGTCCGCGCAGATTTGGAATCGACGCATCACCTTCTTCGGTGCAATTGAGAGACGAACTTCTTCTCGGGTCTTCGGAGATTGTCTTAGATCTTCACCGACAAAGCAGCATGAGGTGTAGACCTCTCTTGCTCGCTAACTCCCCCTGTCTCTAGGACATCGAAAGGGGAAGAGTGATGATCATGCTCTTGATTTCCCTTCTCTCCAGATTTATCAGCAGACTTTTCTTTTTCTCCTTCTCCTTCTTCTTCATCTTCTTTCTCCTTCTCTCTCTGTTCTTCCTCTTCTCTGTTCTGCTCTCCTTCTTCTCTGCTCTTCTGAAGATCCGTCGGATGAGACACAGAACGTCTTGTTCTTGTCAGAGCTTGGATAGTGGGATCTTCATCATCTTCATCTTCATCTTCATCCTCAAGGATGAAAGTTCTTTTCTTCTTTTTCGATGGAGCACCAAAGACCTCTTTTCCTTTTCTCTTTGAGGCAGACCGAATCGGAGATTTCACTTTGAATTTCTCCATTGCCTTGGAGAGTTCTTCGTGACGCATCTTCATTAACATTTTCAACCCTACCACCATCTTTTCACACGGTCGAACACAAAAAGTATGTGGCGTTCAATGTTCAGAAACCAAGATCTTGGTCACCGACTAGGATAAGGCAATTGTCCTTTGTCTTTTGACATTGCTCGTACATATGGAAGAGAATAGTGTGCGGAGAGAAAACTTCCGTCCCGAGTTGATCGCGTACATCAACTTTGCTTCGAAAGAGACACGAAGTCTTTGACGTAGACTTCGGTCCGAGACAGTTGATCACAATCTTATGAAGCACAATGTTGATGGCATTCATCCTGGAATAGGTAATTTTCTTCTCTACGTCCCTATCTTTGACAAGTTCCAGAGTAGTACGAGCAGGTGAGACTTTGATTGGAAGATAACGTCCCTGTTCAACTCCAACTATGTCCGCCAACATATTCACATCTACCACGTAGACTTGGTCTCGAACACTGAATGAAATTCTATTCGCATCCAAAAAGCTAAGATTTGAATAGAAATAAGCGGTCAGTTGAGCATACCCGTCCGTAGAGTCGAGCAAAAGTCTCAAGTTGAAGCAAATTCAACTTTTCTCTTAAGTTCACATTGATGGCGTCCGGGAAGTCAAAATCAACACTTCTAGGGTTTATCACCCCTCTTTTCAAACAAATACACTTTTTCCCGATCCTTGGATTTAAACAAATCCATCCGATTTCCTTTCACCTTTGCCGCCACACCCATTCTAGGTTGAAATTCAAGGAACATTTTGTCATCATCGTTCCCGTCAATCAGATTTTGTCCCGGCACACGAGGATCACTTGGAATGTTCTCAAGTGCCTCCTCTGCCCTTCCTTTAGGAGCAACTCCCAAGTCCTCCATTTTCCGCAGAAAAAGATACTCATTCCCATAATTTTTGTCCTTAAGGAAGTCATCTATATACTTTAATGAAGTACCGGTGCTTTTCAACGCACGATAAAGCTTATAGATAAAGGAGGGTTTTGGACTCTTTCGGGTCGGCATCCTCGATTATCTCTTCTTCCAGATTTTGACTTGCACCTTGTGGGGCGTGAGACGTTGAATGACGTGGAGGAGAGCGAATCGGACTTTGTCGTGACTTGATAAGTCTTCTTCCTCAATAAGATCGAAGTGAGTTGGTCCCTTCTCCATTCTTTGTGGTCCCCTTTGCGATTCTTGATGATTTCCTCGAAGACGACATCTTTCTTTGTCTATTGGAAGATTCCTTCACTTGCTTTTCCCAAGAAAATGACCACTTTCTCGACAACGAACAAGGAGTAGAAAAAAAGATCGAGAGGAGAGTGCCTTTTAGGGTTTTGAAGATTGGGCGAAGAAAACGTATATATATATGTACCTCGGATTTGAAAAGAGAAGTTTAATTGGTATAAGGAAAGTGTACGAACACTTCTTTTTGAGATAAAATAGCAACTTACAGTCTTTAGCCATGAATGATTGAGTCTCAGGATTTAAAGTCTGAGAGATCAGAGTCTTAGAGTTGGTGAGTCTCTAGACTTTAACTTCTTCAAGCTTCAAAATGTTGAGTCTTGAACGGATAAAGTCGAATTGATTTTTCTCCAATGGGTTTGTGAATATATCCGCTAGTTGACTCTTTGAATCAACAAATTGAATCGAGATTTCTCCATTTTGAATATGATCTCTAATGAAGTGATGTCGAATCTCAATATGCTTTGCTCTTGAATGAAGGATTGGATTTTTGGTGAGGTTGATCGCCGGGTGTTGTCACATCTCGATTTCTATGCATGAGTCTTCAATCCCAAAGTCTTGTAGCTGTTGTTTTATCCATAGAATTTGCGAACGCGGCTTCCAAGAGCTACATACTCGCTTCTATCGTTGAGAGAGCTAAGTCTTTGCTTCCTTGAAAACCAAGACACCGTCCCTGTTTCCAAGCAGTTGACAAGTTCCGGAAGTGCTCTTTCTATCGACTCGCAACCGCCAGATCTCGCATCTGAGTATCCTAGAAGATTAAAGTCTCCCCTCTTTGGATACCAAAGACCGATGCTTGAAGATGAAGCAACATATTTGATAATACGTTTCACAGCAATGAGATGTGATTCTCTAGGATCTGATTGAAACCTAGCACAAATGCAAACACTCAACAAAATGTCAGGTCTAGAAGCAGTAAGATAAAGAAGTGAACCGATCATGCTTCTATACAGCTTTTGATCAACTTTCTTCCCTTCTTCATCTTTGTCTATCTTCAAGGAACTTGACATTGGTATGTCAGTCTTCTTGCAATTTTCCAATCCAAATCTTTTGACAAGATCATTAGCATATTTTTCTTGGAAAATAAAAGTTCCTTCCTTCAATTGCTTTATTTGAAGGCCAAGAAAGAATGTTAATTCTCCCATCATACTCATTTCAAACTCATCCTGCATAGACTTAGAAAATTTCTTGCAAAGACTTTCATTAGAGGATCCAAAAATAATGTCATCAACATATATTTGAACGAGTAAAAAGCTTTTGTTTTCCTTTTTGATGAATAGAGTAGTATCTACTTTACCTTTAACAAATCCGTTCGTAATAAGAACTTACTTAGTACGTCGTACCAAGCTCGAGGTGCTTGCTTTAGACCATAGAGCCTTTTTCAGTCAAGGCGAGTTTGGCTTCTTTGGGTCTTCAAATCCAGGCGGTTGTTCCACATAAACTTCCTCTTGGATAAATCCATTTAGGAAAGCACTTTTGACGTCCATTTGGAATAACCTGAAATTTTTGTAACAAGCAAACGCAAGTAATAGACGAATAGCTTCTAACCTTGCAACGGTGCGTAAGTCTCGTCATAGTCTATTCCTTCTTCTTGCGTATATCCTTTGGCCACGAGTCTTGCTTTGTTTCGTACGACTTTTCCTTCTTCATTCATCTTGTTCCTGAATACCCATTTGGCTCCAATAACAGTTTTACCTTTTGGTTTAGATGTCAATTCCCAGACATCATTAATGTTGAACTGTCTGAGCTCCTCTTGCATAGCTTCGATCCAGCTTTCATCAGATAAAGCTTCTTCTATGCTTTTTGGTTCAATTTCAGAAATGAGAGCCACAAAGACTAGATTCTTCACATCTTTTGGATCTGGTGCGAATTCCTTCATTAATTTCGCCGATAATGAGATCTTTAGGATGACTGGATTTATGCTTCCGATTCTTGGTTGATTTGCTTGGTTGATGATCTCTTTCTTTATTTGAATCTTCATGAGCTTCTTGATGTTGGACTTCAGTCCGAGGTGCTTCTTGAGTTGAAGACTTTGGAAGGTCTAGAGCAGTTCGACTCTTCATTTTGAGTCTCGATCGGATTCATCTTGCGTAGAGTCTTGAAATTTGATATTCATTGACTCCTCCACTGATCGGCTCTTCTTGTTATAGACTCGTAGGCTTTGCTTGATGTAGAATATCCAAGGAAGATGCCTTCATCGATCTTTCTTCAAACTTACCAACTCGATCATTTGCATTTTTCAAAATAAAGCATTTGCAACCAAACACATGAAAGTATGAAACAATAGGCTTCTTACCTTTGAATAATTCATAAGGGGTTTTCTCAAGAATAGGTCTTAGGAAGACTCTATTGATGATATAGCATGCTTTGTTGAAACACTTCACCCAAAATCGTGAAGAAATTTTGCTTTCAATTAAAAGTGTTCTAGCCATTTCTTGAAGAGATCTATTCTTTCTTTCCACAACTCCATTTTGCTGAGGAGTGTATGGAGAAGAGAATACATGTTTAAACCAGATTCATCACTCAATTTTGTGAAATCTTGATTTTCAAATTCACCTCCATGATCTGTTTTTATACTAGAAATAGCACATCCTTTTTCATTTTGAACCTTTTTAGCAAACTTCTCAAAGTACGAAAAGGTTTCTGACTTACTTGCAAGAAAATATACCCAGGTAAAGCGAGAGTAATCGTCTACAATTACTAGACAATACTTCTTACCTCCAATGCTCTGGGTTCTTGTTGGTCCGAAGAGATCCATATGCAGTAACTGTAATACATGATTAGTAGAGACATGATTTATTGGCTTAAATGAATTTCTTACCTGTTTTCCCAGAATACAGGGTGTGCATGGATCGGACTTTTGATATGGTAAATTGGGTAGACCTCGAACAATCTGCTTTGATGAGATTTTGGCTAATTGCTTCATGTTGACATGGCCAAGCTTTCGTGCCATAAGCTTGCTTCATCTTGGATTGAAATTAGACATTGAGATTTATTTAATTTCATGTCTAAGAGGTAGATGTTTCCATGTCTTCGACCCATGAAAGACTCGGTAGAGTCTTTACTAATTCCATAGCAAATTCCTTCTTGAAAGGAGATCTTGAAACCGGTATCACACGGTTGGCTAATCTTTGAGAAGGTTATAGTTGAGTCCTTCTACTAGAGAAACATTGCTTATTGTGAGATTTCCAATTTTCACAGTTCAAAATCCCACGATGCTTCCTTTGCCGTTTCCTCCAAATGAAACATTTCCGCCGTTTACTTGAACAAGCTTTATGAAGCACTTTGAGTCTCCTGTCATGTGTCTTGAGCATCCGCTGTCAAGATACCACTTTACCTTCTTTTTGAGAGACCCGCATTCAAGTGAGAGTCTCAAGCTTTCTTTGGTACCCAAATTTTCTTGGGTCCTTTGGAGTTAGTAGGATAAGCATTATTGGGCCATGCTTTCTTAACGGGTTTCCAAACCATAGACAGTCTTTTTCAAAATGATCTATTTGTTACACTTTGAACACCTTAGAGCATTTCGACCAACAGACTTTACGAAAACTTTCTTGAAATGATTTTTGTAAGCTTCTCTCGACGATCTTTTCTTAATTCTTTCTTTAACTTTAGGAAAATCAATCAAGGGAATTGTTTCCGCTGTCATGCCTAAACCAGACTTATTGAAGTAAGGTCTTTGAACTGAAAGAACTTTTTCAAGCTTTTCGGATCCTATCGAAAACTTCTTTGAAATATTTGATAAGTCCGTTTTTAAGAAAACATTTTCTTTCAAAAGATCATCTTCTTTTTCTTTAAGAGCAGAAACATTTAGGTCTAGACTTTTAACTCTTTCTTCTAAAATGACTTCCTTTTGTTTTAGAGCTGAGTTTTCTTTTTTTAAGTTCGGAAATCCTTTTGAGAGAAGTCTTAAGACTCGAAACACAGTTCATCAATATATTTAGAGACTTTGACAGGAATTTTAAAATCACTTACCTCGAATTCACCGTGTTCGAGTCCGATCCAGAACCGAAGTCGAGTCCGAATGTGCCATCAAACATATGTTGGCATATTCATTATCACTCTCTTCACATTCTGTATCACTCCGGGTTTCGGCTTTGAGAGCCTTTCGAAACTTCTCAGCTTTTCCTCTTTTCTTTTTCGAAGAGGACGGTTGGGTACGATGTGTCCCTTCTTTTTACATTCGAAGCAAACTACATCTTTGTTTGGTTCCTCATCATCAATGAGACTTGGTCTGTCTGTCTCGAAAACTTTGTTTCTTTGGGATGAACCTTCGCCTTTTCTATTCAGTTTTTGAATCTTCTTATCATGAGGGCGAGCTCCTCATCATCCATATCATCTTGAGAATCTGCATCATCGAATCATCATTTGATTTTAGTGCAATAGATTTCTTACCTCTTGGATCTTCGTCTTCATTAATTCGTTCCACTTCGTAAGGCGAAGAGTTCCAATCAGCTCGTCTACGAGATAATGGCATGATTCTTTGCGTCTCTCTTATTGAAGTCTTTATATGATTCCAATCCTTGGAGAGTCCACGCATGAGCTTGTTCACCTTCATGGGATCAGAAATTTTTTGTCCTTGGTTCTCAAGACCGTTGACAATATCTGTAAAACGACTAAACATGTCAGTTATAGATTCTCCTGGTTTCATTTTGAAGGCCTCATATTGACCGAGGAGAATGTTAATTCTGGTCTCCTTCACTCGATCTGTCCCTTCATAGGTAATGTGTAATCTATCCCATACTTCTTTTGCTGTAACACAAGAAGATATTCGTTATATTCAGTTGGAGATAAAGCACAATATAAGGAGTAAATTGCTTTTCGCATCGAGTGCTTGTCTCTTGTTTATTTCTTCCGAGGCATTCCGCGGCTTCAACAGTTTCTTTCCCTCTTTCGTAGATCGATGCAGCAACGGGAGTGATTCCTCTTTCCACAACATCCCATTCCAGAGGATCCTTGGATTGTAGGAAAGCTTTCATCTTGTTCTTCCAGATGTTGTAATCCTTTCCATCGAAGTAGGGAGGTCTGGTATTGATTTGCCCTTCCATCAGCCCTGGTGCTAGCATACTAGCCATGGATCTTTTACTCTGAAGTAAAACACTTCAAACAAAGTAAGAACACAGGCTCTGATACCAATTGATATTGCTAGTATGAGTACCTAGAGGGGGGTGAATAGGTATACAAAGATTTTTCTTGATAATTTCTGTATACTTGCGCAATACTTAGACAGATGAAGAATTTGCAATAATTAAAAATCAATCGTGAGACTGAGTAAGGGAAAGAGAGAATTAAACACGCGGTTTATAGTGGTTCGGCTTGATTCAAGCCTACGTCCACTCTTCTGCACTGACAGCCAAGTTGGCTGGATTCCACTATGAACAAAGAGATGTTACAAGTGATGATCTTCCTTGATTTCTTGGTGTAGATGATCTACCACACTCACTCAAGGTCTCGCCAAGTACAAACACTCTGTGTATACAATTTCGCTCGAACAGTCTCAACTAACAATCAAGGTTCTTCGTACTCGAATTTCTCTATCGATCACACACTTAAAACAACTAGAACGTCTTCCTTTTATACTCCTTTATGCCATCATAGCCGTTGGCACTTACCAAAGGAATTCCTCCAATCTACCCGTTGGACGGAATCAATCAAGAAGATCATCCGAGCTATTTAAGGAATCGATGATAGCCCATCAATCCCTGTTCGCCCATACAATCGTGGATCTTGGTTTCCAAGAATAGAACATTCCAAGATTATTTCGTCGACCATCGGATCTTCAATCGTTCTTAGATAAGAATTAAAGAATCCGAAATGATTATCCAACCAAAGAATCTATTCCGACGATAGGATCGAATCCTCACCCATATACCTCGGCTTTGGATTTCCTTCGTCACTGGATTAGAAAGACTGTCAGTGAGAATAGACTTAAGTCTTGAGTCTTGAGTCTTAAGTCTTGAGTCTTGAGTCTTGAGTCTTGGGTCTTGAGTCTCGAGAATACAAAGTCTTCAGACTTTAAATCGTCGGTCTCCGAACATCCAGACTTAGACTGATAGAAACGTTTTGTCAGCTTCAAAATATTCTGGAAAGATTTCTCCAACATCTGGTGCCCTCATAACAAGGACCTCACCGTCCAGTACCCAGGCACAAGCACAAAGATATACAAAGATGAGGTGTTGATGATCCCAGTCGTCAATCTGCCCTTGTCCTACAATCAATACTACGTGATTCAGTGTAGCGGGAAGCATAAAGGGTAAGATCTTTCTAAGTACTTTGCATAGTTTCACTTCCTCAGCCTGTTCTTGAGTTAGGTGATGAATATGTCAATATCTGCAAATAGGACAAGGGGGTATTATCGGATGGATGATGTGGGGATGCGAAAAAATCTATGCAAGAACCAGCTTTTGTTGCAATAGTTGAAGTTACAGCTTATCACGTCACTTAGCAAACAGGTTTTGGTAAAAGTTTAGCTGCTTATTGCATGATTTAGTTTAATGGCATTCCTCAAAATGTCTAAATCGTTCTATCTTGAATGGCCATGTAGGAAAGCGCATGCTAATTCGAAGGGCCACAATAGAGACGAGAAACCTAGCCCCTAGAATCAAGATGACGTATACCAGCTGTTTGAGATCTACCGGAACGAGACAATGGACGGGTTTAGGTCCACCGGCTTCAACGCGGGGTCCGTTATTTCGGATGGGTACCCTCCGAGATTCTTGAAGAGGAAAGGCTGGGCCCTTCATGGCAAAAAGCCCAAGAACTTCTCCTTGAGCAACGATGCTCGGGGAGTCGACGACTCGAAGAGGTCAGAGCTCCCGAGCCTTGACTTCCCTATTGACAGGAAGAGCTCGGACCCAGTGGTCGTGGGAAAGTGGTACTGCCCGTTCATGTTCATCAAGGACGGGAAGGTCGAGGACCAGATAAAGAGGTTAGCGTTCTATGAGATGATGCTGCGACAGAGGTGGGAATGGGTCGATGCCTGCAAGAATTATGCTAATGAAGGCAATGCTGTGGAAGTGGATGTGGCCGTTCAGAAATAGGCCATCACAGTGTGTGGTGAGGAGGCTGGGGAGGGAGATGTCGGTGATGGAGTGATGTGGTTTAGGAGTAAGAAAAGAAAAATAGGACTGAAAATGGTGATTGTGGAGAGGATGAGGGGGGAGGAAGCAAGAGTGGGTTGGGTGAAGGAGGGAGAGAAGACAGCGAGAGTGAAGAGAAGGGGGGAGTTCATCAAGAGCAGGTTGAGCGAGGAGGGTTGGAAGAGGTTTGGTTGTTATGTGCTGGTGGAGAGGTTTGTGCTGAAGAAAAGGGGTAAGGCTGTCGTGTTGGCTTACGACTTCTTTCGCACTCACTAAGTGAGAAGCAAATGGGAGTGACAAATTTCCTCATCAGCGTTCTGTTTTTTGTGGGTTTAATTTTCGCTGTTTTTTTGATTGGTGTGTTGGAAATTTCCTATAATATAGGCTTACATTAATTAATTGATTTTCTATTTTAAATAATCTGGTTAATAGATATTCCAATATTTGTTGAACCCAATAGTGATCTAATTAAATTGGGTATTGGCATCTATTGATAACAGGCCTAGTTGAGCAGCAAAATGTAGGCAATTGTGTTTAACAGAAGCTCGTAATGGGAAGGGCACAGTTGACACACTGTTGATTAGGGTTTGCTAGGTCCCCTCTCTAGTCTATAAAATGGTAGATTATACATATTAGTTGCTTTAATCCCATTAAAAGCTGTTATACTGAAATAGGTCATAAAGAGGAAAATCTGGCATTCTAATAGATCCCTAATTATCAGAGTGATCTACTTTTCTTTAAGTGAAGCAATGACTCAAATAGGTACGCTTTAATTCTGTTGTATTTATTGATCTTGGTGTTTTACAATCATATATGGATCCCTTTTTCTTTATTGATTAGTTGTTCATGTGAATAAATTTTCTACATGGTGTCCATGAAAGTCTAGCTAAGTTCTTATGCAAGACATGCTTGGTTTGTACTTGTTCCTTCAATTGTGGTTCATTCGTCTATGCTGTAAAACATATTACTGTAGTTATTCCTACCGTTATAAAGCAAGGAGCGAGATTTTTTGCATTGGCTTTCAGCTTTTTTTGTTACGCATGTCCATCCATCGAGAATTGTCGATGGAGAAATGTAAGAAGCAAGGGTAAGAATTTCAGTTTCTAAGGCGACACAAGTTGATATTTAGATGAATTTCAAGAATTCTTTCTTTAAAAGACCAAAGATTTGGCCACTGCACACCATGTACAATCCACTTGAAATTGTTACGCACAAACACATTTCAAGGGCACGGGTGTGGAAACACGGCTATTTAGAAAGTAGTGCAACACTTTGCAAGCACCATGGATGGATTAAATTTAAATATTTGGCATATGTAAGTTGTGCTAATGCAAAGCGGTTTGCAAGTACTTGGTGGGATTCGAATCTCCAATTTTTTATGAAGAAGCTAGCACCCCAACCAATCACACCAACACTAAAATTGTTGTATAGACTCTTCAACCATGCTTGGAAACAAAGACCTATAGTTTCTAGGACGAAATGGCCAAACATTTACGGCAGTGCGTATGCTAGAAGCATCACTAAGTAAGCCAAAGAGAAAGCAATGACCTATGTTACTAGTGAATGAAATCCTACTCATATTAGATCGTTAAAAAAATAAAACATAAGAGTATACTGTTTTTATCTTCGGCAGAAAATCAAATTCTTAAGAAAAATAAAAAAATCTTTTTAGTTCCTGTTATGACTTATGAGGATCTTAGCATCTCCATAAAATGAAAGAAAGGGAATCATTTCAAGTTTTATCTTAATCTTATATCGGATGCAATCCTCAAGCTTTTAATTTATGTAATTGAATATTTTAACTTACTTGATTAGTGTAATTACGTTATTTCATCATTAATGAACTTAATCACATAAATCTGGCTACTCACATGGAGACTTTTAATCATCGATGTTAGTATTTTCTCGAAAAATGACACGGAATTGGTGGGCACATATTTGCACCAAATGGTAACATTTGGACGAAATGTATTGGATATGAAACCGATAGCGTAGTTGAATTTTCGTTCTTCTTGTACGACTTTTCTTTTTGTTCTTTCGACCCACTAATGGTTGCTGAACTGCTTGTCCAAGACTTTGGACCGGCGAGATTCACTTAGAGAAACAAAGACTTTCCTATGGGCCATCGTCGGATTCGTTCCTTCCTCGCAAAGACAAAAAGGCCATGAACATAAACTAATGGAAAATGTACTTGGAATTTTCAAGGACCAGCGCATGACAACAAGAGAAGGAGCCAAGTCAAAGAAGACGAGCGGGCACATGACGATACAAGATTCGCTTGCTTGCTGGCAAAAACATCCAGTCAATTTCGCCGGTTCAACCGACAAAGAAATGCCTGCCCACCTTCTTATAAATGGGGGCGTCACTTCAAGAAACTATGGCCCCGTTTGTTTGCGTTTCTTTTTTTGTTTTTAAACAGTTTTTCTTTTTTTTGTTCTTGGGAACAAAAAAGAACAAAAACGCGTTTGGGTGCGTTTGTTCCTTTTTTGTTCTTTTGTTGAGGAACAAAAAAAGCGAAAACAAGAAACACAAATTTTGTGTTTGCTTTTTTAACACAATCGAAACACTTTTTTTTCTTTTTTCTTTTTCTCTTATTTTCTTGTTCTTCTTTCTTTTGGCCGGTCGCCGGCCCCGGCCATGGCCGGCGACCGGCCGACGAGGGCCGACGGCCCGGCCTCGCCCAGCCCACGGCGAGGCTCGCCGGCCCCGGCGAGGCCGACGCTCGCCGTCCCCAGCCGAGGCCGACGCTCGCCGTAGCCGGGCGAGGGTCGGCCTCGCCATGGCCGGGCGAGCTCGAGCTCGCCCAGACGGCGAGGCCGAGGCTCGCCGGCCGGTCGGGCGAGGTCGGCCTCGCCGATCCGGGCGAGCTCGAGCTCGCCCGGCCATGGCGAGGCCGACCTCGCGCCGGCCGGGCGAGCTCGATCTCGCCCGGATCCGGCCTCGAGCTCGCCCGGGCCGGCGAGGCCGAGCTCGCCCGGCGGCCGGCGAGCCTCGGCCTCGCGGGCGGTGGCCCTGCGAGGCCGCACCTCGCCCGCCGGGCGGGCGAGCTCGGCCCTCGCCGGCCGGTCGCCGGCCAAGGCCTTGGCCGTCGACCGGCCAAAAGAAAAAAAAAAGAAAAAGAAAAAAAGAAAAAAAGGAAAAATAAGAAAAAAATAGAAAAAATAAAAGAAATAAAAAAATTATCCAAATTTACCAAACATGTTTGTTTTTTTTTATTCCCGAACAAGTTTACCAAACGCGTATTTTGTTCAAAAATTGTTCCCAGGAACAGAAATACTTTTTTATATTTACGTTTCGGAACAATTTTTAAACAGTAAACACAAACAAACGCGCCCTATCTTTCTCGCGCAAACGAACAGATCTTCGACATTTCAAGATTAGGTAGTAAAATACAGAAGTTCTTTTTTCTTTCGTTGAAGATGTATGTGACGCGGCCTCTGTCCATGTACCGGCAGCATCCCGAGGCCCTCTCGGAGGCTCCGCCGGTGGGGCCTGGCTCTGGATACCTGGTGATCCAGGACGAGGAAGCCCAGAACTTCTGCTGCTTCGGGCTATGCAAGGACAGCCAGCTCTACGACTTCCCCTTCCCTCAGAACAAGGACCTCACCGTTCGGTACACGGAGAGCAGCAGTGACGGCCAGGGCGGCACAACGACGGTGTCCTACAACGATGAGGTGTTCATGATCCCAGTCGTCGGCCAGCCCTTGTCCTCCAATCAATACTATGCGATTCGGCGTCGCGGGAAGCACAAAGGGTATGATCTCTCTAAGTACTTTGAATCATTTCACTTCTTGTCTGTTCTTGAATTAGGTGGTAGAATATATTGATATTTAAAAATAGGACAGAGGAATATCACTGGATGGATGATGTGGGGGCGTGAAAAAATCTCTGCAAGAACTCACTTTTGTTCCGGTGGTTGAAGTTACATCTTATCGAGTCACTTAGGAAATAGGTTTTAGTATAAGTTTAGCTATTCATGATTCGTTCGTTCATTTCACGAAAAATATAGTATTTTTGAAAAATATTTTCTAAAAAGTCATTTTTAGGATAATATCATTATTTTTCAGTGCTCGTGTAAAACCTGAAAATAAAGTAAAAAATATTTTTCCCCATTCGATAAGAAAAATCTTTTTCTCTATGCGTTTTTTTTTTCAATAATTCTATTATTATTTTATTTCTTAAAAATCAATATAAAATTATTTTTTTAAAAATCGATTTTTTTATATTTTTAAAACAAATTGATTTTTTAATTATTTTTAAATTTTCTTTTCTTTTTGTCTTTTTCATTTCTTTCTTTTTATCTTATTGCCGATGATGGCTAACAATCAGTCAAATGCCAACTTCCGTTGGCTTGCCGATTTGGGGAGCGACAAGCTCGAGCTCGCCATTGGCTCACCGATCTGGCTAGCAACAAGTAGTGAGCGGCATGCCTTGAGCTCGCCGCTCACTAGTGGTTTGTCGATCTAGCAAGCTTGAGGTTGGTGAGCTACGCGAGGTCTAAGGCCAGTGACGGCGAGCTCAAGACTCTCCTATGGCCAGTCGCCGGTCGTAGCTGTGCCGACTAATGACCGATCAAAGAAGAAGGTGGAAAAAGTAAAGGAAAAAGAAAAAAATATAAAAAAAATAAAATAATACTTTAAAATTCGAATTATTTAAAAAGAAAACAAGAAAGACGGAGGTTAGTAGGTATGGGACAGGAGAGATGAGCAAGGGAAATGTTTCCCCAATTTCAAAAGAGAAAAGAAAATTTCTGTCTTTTAGAAGACTTTTTTTCCTTGATGGAAATATTTTTAACGACTAGTTCATTTTTCGAGAAAAGAACACCAGAAAATTCGTAAAATGTTTTCTTGAAAGTCATTTTCTGCAAAAATGAACAAAGCGTTAATGCATGATTTATATTCGTGGCACTTCTCAGAATGTCTAAATCATTCTATCTGGAATGGCGTGTAGGGAAGCGCATGCTAATTCGACGGAAGAAGACAAGGGCACCTGCTTGTGCTTCCGATACGTTCGAGACAAGAAACCAAGCCCTTTGGATCCCGACGACATATACCAGCAGTTCGTGATTTACCGGCGTGAGACAATGTGTGGGTTCGGCGGCTTCCATGCAAAGTCCGTCGCCCCAGATGGGTACCCTCCAAGTTTCCTAAAGAGGAAAGGCTGGACCCTCCATGGCAAAACGCCCAAGTACTTCTCCTTGGATGACGATGCGCCTGGAGTCAACGACTCTCAGAGGTCAAAGCTCCCGAGCCTTGACTTCTCGATCGACAGGAAGAGCTCGGACCCAGTGGTGGTGGGGAAGTGGTACTGCCCGTTCATGTTCATCAAGGATGGGGAGGTCGGGGACCAGATCAAGACGTCGGCATTCTACGAGATGACGCTGCAACAGAGATGGGAACAGGTCCATGTGTGTGAGAATCATGCCAGTGAAGGCAACGCTGTGGATGTGGATGTGGTTGTTCAGAAGGAGGCCATCACAGTGTTTGGTGAGGAAGCTGCGGAGGGCAATGTGAGGGATGGAGTGATGTGGTTTAGGAGTAGGACAGGAGGGATAGGACTGAGCATGGCGATTGTGGAGAGGATGAGGTGGGAGGAAGAGAGAGTGGGTTGGGTGAAGGAGGGAGAGAAGAGAGTCAGGGTGAAGAGAATGGAGAAGTTCATCAAAAGCGGGTTGAGCGAGAATTGGAAGAGGTTTGGCTGTTATGTGTTGGTGGAGAGTTTTGTGCTGAAGAAGAGGATGGATGGGACTCCGCACACTCACCAAGTGTTGGCTTACGACTTCTTGCACACTCACCAAGTGAGGAGCAAATGGGAGTGACGGATTTTCTCATCACTGTTCTGTTTTTTGTTGGTTTAGTCTTTGCTGTTTCTGTGACTGGTGTCCACGAAAGTCTAGCTAAGTTCTTGTGCTACACATGCTTGGTTTGTACTTGTTTGTTCAAATGTTGTTCATCCGTCTATTTTGAGAAGTTTTGTATCGGGTTTCACTGTTGTCCATGTCCATCCATGAAGAGTGGTCAGTGGAGAAACGAAAGAAAGAAGAAGTTAGGATAAGAATTCTGGGTTAAAGGTGAGACGAGAGAACATTTTAGTTGAATTTCCAGTATGCTTTCTTGAAAGACTAGCGGTACCGTATAAAATCCACTTCAAAGCGTTGCATATACTTCTTCTTCTTCTTCTTTTTTCTTAAGATTTTTTATTTATGCAAGTGACTCCGACATAGAATAATTTGTGTGTAGTTGACAAGATTCAATTGAGACTCCTTATTTTTTAGCTAAAAATCCTTCAACATGCCAACCCTGAAAGTTGTACATACTTTTTGTCAATACCTTAAACCAAAGAGCTACAGTTTCTAGGGTGCAATGGCCAAATAATTGAGTGAGTGTCCACGCTAGAAGCATGAGTAAGTAAAACTGAAAGGCCAACAATGACCTACGTTAGTTGTGAATGAAATTCCACTAGCATTAGATCATAAAAAGAAAAGCATATAGTAAAAGTTTGCAAAGGACTTTGGATATGAGATTGAGTAGTTGCACCATAGAATAGCATTCTAACATTTCCCCCTTTAATGCTCGAGACTTGACCAATGACCGCCAAATTTGTTTTTGTAGAAGTGCCCTTGGACTAGCTAGACAAGTGCATGAGCCACGTGACCATTAAAATACCTTAGATAAGCTTGGGTCTTGACTAAACCCATCAAATAAGTAGGTGGAATCAAATTTGGGTCAGATAAAAAATGCTTCAATACACATTGACCCATTTAACTTGTTTCAATTTATTATGTTATACAAATTTAGTGAACCGTACCCAAGCCGACCCATATCAAATCCTTATTATTAAGGTACTTCTATATTTAACTTAGTTTATGAAAATTCATATATAAATTGAGATAAGAGCACAATGTGAGTGAGCCATAGAGTGTGTGTCACGCCCCGATCCTCGGGCACGCATACATTCTTCTATTTAGTCGATTTTATAATGCGATATTCCAGGACTAAGTATCGCCGACCCTTTCGTTTATTAAGCACATGCGGAAGCAGTTATAAATCTCTAGACAATAACACAATGGGATAGAAAAGCAATGCCATATTTTTCACGTTGAAATCCACAACCAAACTTTTATACATGGCATAATTCAAAGTCTATTCATAAAACTATTCATAACATTCTAGTTTCACACTATTCACATTTAGACAAGATTCACAAAAGAGGATGGGATCTCAATTATCATCCGGGTCATACTCAGGATCATCCTGATCCTCTCCTGACTCTTCTTCACTAAGCTCATATTCTTCAAGCTTTTCATCTTTTACCAGCTCATCATCCTCTTTTGGTTCCTTCTTCATAGGCTCATCTACGGGCCTAAAATTTTGTCGAGACTACGTCTCAGCAAGTTCTACCCCACTAAGACTCGATTAGGAAACTAATACACTAACCGAGCTACCTATATACGCACGGGTCAGAGGACTTACCTTGGCCTTAGATTCAACATGCATATTAGCACAATTCAATAGACACCCTAGCAATTACATCACAGATTGATATCTCAATCAATCGACCTAGTCGATTACATGTCAGTCGGACCATTCAAAGTCACTTCCACTCAATCAATAACGGATCAAATCATTGATCAATCGACCTAGTCAATTACATGTCAGTCGGACCATTTCCAAGTCAAATCACTTCTCAATATAAAACCTCCCATTTGCACTCTCAGTCACAGAGCTACAGAAATGCTCTCGGGCGTCGTTTTCGCCAAGGTGACGTATGTACGGGACAGCACTCGTGCATTCTTTAAGGCGTCGTTTTCACCAGTGATATTCTTAATCACCGAACCATGTATGTCCATAATGATGCATGTAGTAGACAGCACTCGTGCGTTTTTTAAGGCGTCGTTTTCACCAGTAATTTCCTTATCACCGAACCACGTATGTCTATACTAATGTAGGTAATAGACAGCATTCGTGCATTCTTTAAGGCGCTGTTTTCACTAGTGATGTATTTATCACCGAATCACGTATGTCTATACCTCGTAACTAATCGGTCTCAGCCAAGAGTATTCGTAGTTCAATCTCTCGATTCCTTCCGATTTACAACTCATCAAAGCATTATAAATGCTAAATAACCATACTCGGCTATCTACCGATCAATCATTCAATTTCACTCAATTTCAATCATTTTAGGAATAATTCCTCAAATTGCACAATTAATTCAATTAAGCACAACGTAGAGCTTAAATAAATAAACGGATCGCACATACGACAATCAAGACTAAATTTCGATCATTGGTTATCCTTGCCTAATTTCCGAAAAAATAAATAATTAAATAATTATTTTCAAAAATTAATAAATAAATACTAAAAAATCCAATTTATGCCGTAATGCCTAATTGAAGCCCACTAAGGGTCGGGAAAAATCCCAAGATGCATTCAATAAATAATAATACGTCTCTACTTGTTAATTACATAATCAAAACATCTAATATGCATCTCAATTATCTAATAATCACAACTCTATTCTAATCTAACCACCTAATTGCACTTAATTAAATCTAATTAATGCTTAAGCATCATTAGTCTACTAAGCAAGGATTAATGAGATTACTCACTTGGCAAAGCGAAGACCGGAACATCGTGATGGCGACGCAACAGCGCGACGACGGCCGAAATCCGAATTTTCGGCAACGTCAACGATCACTCGGGCTAGGCCCAAAGACCTTGCAAGCCCACAGCAAATTGCTAGGCTTGGGCTAAACTTGGGCCGACTTGCTTCACGGGGCCCAAGATGGGCTGAACTTCAAGACTAAAAATGGGCTACAACTTAAATGGACCAAGCTGAAGCGGGCCTCAAAAACTGGGCTACTGGACTGAACTTCACTTGGGCCGAATTGCTGGATCCAAGGGCTTCAAATTCTGCTGGAGATGGGCCCAACTGCTGGGCTAAAAATGTTGGAATCCACGGGCTTGCTTCTTGCGAGCTGGGCCACGAAGACACGTTCGCTGGAGAAGACCACGTGCGGAGACGGCTGACGTGAAGAAGCTGCTGACGTCTTCGTGCAAGAGACACGGACGGAGAACCAGCTTCGTCTTCAAGGCTTCATGGATGCGGTTCGGTCAACAAATTGAAGAGAGATCGTGGGCTGAGCAAAGAGACGAGAACTTCGGTGGTGGCTGATTCGTGGGTGGTGTCGCGGCAAGGAGTCAACAAAGACTTCGGTGGCCTTGAAGATTGATCGGAGGAGACAACCGGTGGTGGAGAGGGCAGACGTGAGCTGGCTTCGGTGGAGTCTTCGCTGCTGGAGAAGACACGAAATAGTGGAGCTGCACGCGGTCTTTGTTGCTGGATGGTTGATCGAAGATGATGGGGACTTGGACGTGGCAGAGGTCAAGCGGATGCAGGGAAATGGAAGAGTTTGCTGATTTCGGTGGGCTTGGGGGAAACGGGATGATGTACGCTATTGGGATTGATCGAAACAGCAAGATGGACGAAGGAGGGCCATGATGGAGCGGTAGGCGAGAGAGGAAATAAGCAGCTGCTGGCACCGTGGAATTGATCCGAGAGAGAGAGAGAGAGAGAGTTGCCGTGGAGATGAAGTCGGCGAGACTTGCTAGAGAAGCCGAATGAGAGGGGTCTAAGTCAAAACAAAATATCTCATTCATGATTAACAAACCATAAAAGTCTTCAGCCCAACCAATGGAGAATTTGCTCCAATTTCACCCAAATTAAATCTTTTTGTTGTAGATAACTATGCCCATTTTCAGCCAACCTTTCCAATGGGTCACTCAAGGGGCCAATTTCTCCACAATTCCACACCAAATGAAGTCAATTTGAGGACCAAACTATAGTAGTCCATCACCCCTACGAATTTGCACCATCTCCTCACCATTTAATTAAATTTGGTGACCCAAAATTCCTCTAGTAATGCCCATCCGAATTTCCGTTAATTTTTGCAATGTCCAAAAAGATTTTCCGTAAAAATCCCGAACTTGCTGGAATTTCTCCGAAAGACAAGACGACATTCTATAAATGAATTATGATATGCTCGAACGTCTGAATTCCAAAACCGAATTCAATTTCATGATTAAAATCGATCGAACGCGATTTTAGTCCGATCCAACCTATTGGGTAGCTTTTAGGGATTTTACCGCGGTTATATCCCTTAACGGCTTCACCCAATATATTGGTTAACTCATGAGTGATCAGCTCAGAAAAAAAGGACCATAGGCGCACCGGCAAAATGCCCATTTCATATATTCGGGACAGGGTCGAAATTCGGGATGTCACAGTGTGTGAAGAAAGAGTCATAGAATTTGATTAGATTTAAGTAAATTATGGACCCATTTAACGCCTATTTTATTTTGGGTTTTACCATTCTAAAACTATTTATAACCTATTTACGGAATATAACCAACTTATATAACTACCCACCCCATTAAATATAGGTTAAGAAATGGGTTTATAATCAATTTCGATGGGTCTAGTCACAAGCCATTACTTTTGGGATAGAACTAATATGGAGCTATTCTTAATTACTGTTGGATGAAGATGAGAAATGCAAATCCCACCCTTAGCCATCACTTGCCACTTGACCCACCTCATCGACAGGTAGATCGAGCAAACCACTAACAAGTTTTGAGCGAGTATGCAAGAAGGACACACTTGTTTAGGATTTTTTAGGAAAAAAAACTACCAAAATAAAATAAAATAAAATAAAATAAAATAACCCAAACTAAGCTGCATGATTTTTTTTCGCAACATTAAAATTCCCAAACTATGCCAACCATGAATACCCTAAATTTTTCCTTGTAATGTAAAATGTTCCAAACTTAAATGTATATGACATATTTATTCTTCATTAAAATTGTGTTAGATGATTTTTCAGTCAAAACAATATTCTTTTTTTGGATAAGTACACTAATGGTGCCATAGTTGTGTACGACGCTCACTTTGGTGCCAAAAGTTTCCGTCGGATCACTTAAATGCCAAAAAATTTGAAAAACGCTCACTTTGGTGCCAACTCCGACGAAATTGGCCGGAAATCCGACATGGCCTTTTTTTATTAATTTTTGACGCCGACGTGGCTTGTCGGAGAGTTGAGTCAGCATCCAAATACCAAAACGACGCCGTTTGGTGTCTCCCCCAATTCAAAACCTTAATCTCCGACCGTCGCCGTCCTCGACGGTCCTTGCGCTCGGCGGCCACGGCTTCGACCCCGACCTCGACCCCAACCCCGACGATGGCCACTCAACGGCAGCGGCTCCAACCTCGACCCCGACCCCGACCCCAATGATGGCCACTCGGCGGCCATAGCTCCGACCCCAACCTCGACCCTGACCGCGACGATGGCCACTTGACGGCCGCGGCTCAAACCCCGACCCCGACCCCAACGATGGCCACTCGACGGCCGTAGCTTCGACCCCGACCCCGACCCCGACCTCGATGATGGCCACTCGGCGGCCGCAGCTTCGACCCCGACTCCGACCCCAACCCCGACGATGGCCACGGCTTCGACCCCGTCGAAACCCTAATTTCTTCCCCATGTGAGCTAAATGGCGTCGTTTCCATGAAGCCATCCACGTATGACGGAAAAACGACGTCATTTTCTTAATGAGGACCAAAAACGACGTCATTTAAAGGCTTATCGATTTTATTTTAAAAAAAAAAAATCATTTTGGCCGGAATCTTTCGCCGGAGGCCGGAATCTTTCACCGGTGGCACCAAAGTAAGCGTTTTTCCTCCGATTTGGCACTTAAGTGATCCGACGGAAACTTTTGGCACCAAAGTGAGCGTCGTACACAACTTATGGCACCATTAGTGTACTTATCCCATTTTTTTTATTCCACTTGAGCCATGTGAGGGTAATGTCAATGATGTTTGTCTCATGGTGTTTATATAGACAGATTTTGACAGTTTTCATTAATAGATTTTAACAAGTGATAACTGTATTAAACATGTATAAATTGAGAACTTTTGACGTCACAAAAAAAAATTAGAATAAATATGTTATGATAGATATAACTTAAGGTTTATGTCCTTTTTCTCCTTTATTTTACATGAAGTAGCCGGCACATTTTAAAATTTTCAAATGATAATAACTAAACGCATATTTTTCTTTTTTTTTGGCAAACGCTTAATGTTAATACATAAACATTGCAGAAAATTTGCGCAAAGGGACGCCGGACGGACATCATCATGATCACGGTCCGACCGCAAAATCAAAATTAAATCCCCCCCCTTTCAGACAATAATTCCTTAAATTTTGTACTGATAAAGAATAAAAATTCAATTTCTTTTTTTCTTTTTAATTTGAATCTAAACCCTAAAGAAGAAAAACATCGCTCGCTCCGCTTCCTCCGCCATTTCCAAAACCCCCGCCAAAACAATCCCCCCCAAAACCCGCACTCTGCCCCTCCTCCTCGGCGATTCCTTCGCCGGAGAGCGATGAAACTGTCAAAAAAAGAAGATGAAGATGCTCGGAAGGCAGAACAAGTGCAAAGAAACAATTATCTTCAATTTCATTGATTGTGATTCTGTACATGTAATTCAGTATTTAATTACAATGAAGAGAAATAATAAAGGAAATTCTATATTTGCCTATATTTTCCTATCTTGAAGTATATTTGATTTCCTATCAATAGAGATTACAAAATCATATCTTCCAACACTCCCCCTCAAGATGGTGGTCTGTATATGTCCAAGAAGCCTAGCTTGTGTAGAAGATATGTATGTTGTCTTTGACAAAGAGGTTTAGTAAATATATCAGCAGGTTGTTCCGAAGTCCTTATTCCTCTTGTCTCGACAATTCCTTCTTGAATCTTTTCCGAGTAAAATGACAATCAACTTCTATATGCTTCGTCCTCTCATGTAGTACAGGATTTGCTGCAAGCTTGAGTGCCGAATCATTATCATAGAAGAGTAAAGTTGGCCCTTTAACAAGAGTTCCGAGATCCAGAAGTAGACCCCTTAACCAAACTATTTCACATACAGTCTTGGCCATAGATCGGTATTCAGCTTCAGCTGATGATAAAGATATAGTAGATTGTTTCTTTGTCTTCCATGAGAGTAGTGATTCCCCAAATTTAATGCAGAAACCAATAATAGACCTCCTACTCATAGGGCATAGGCCGTCATTTCCATGTTGCACTTTCGGGAAAGAAGTATTCCCAAACCTGGACAGGTCTTCAAGTATCTCACAATCTTCAGGGCTGCATTCATGTGTGACTGCTTCGGACTGTGCATAAACTAACTAAAAGTCTGTACTGCATAACAAATATCCGGCCTAGTCATGATGAGATATATCAGTTTTCCTACTAGTCTCTGATATCCTGAGGGAACTTGCAACATAGGATCACATAAGAAGAGGATATGCCAGTGTCATAGCCAATAGAGGTCAGTTTAGCATTTTGCTCAATAGGAATGATTGATGGTCTACAACCTGATAATCCTGCTTCTGATATTATTTCCATCACAAATTTCCGTTGACTTAATGAGATGCCCTGATCTAAGCGAGCTATTTCAATTCCAAGAAAATACTTAGGCGACCCTAAGTCTTTGATATGAAAAGTCGAATGCAGATACTCTTTAAGTTTTTTTACAGCAAAATCATCATTCCCCATATGATAAGGATATCATCAACATAGATCATCAAGTAAATAGATGACATACCTTTTATCCAGGTGAATAAGGCATAGTCATACTTGGATTGCTTGAACCCAGCAGCCAAGAGTGTACTGGTGAATTTAGCATACCATTTTCGGGAGGCTTGTTTCAAGCCATAAAGAGATTTACGGAAACGACATACCTTCGACTCCCCCTGTCTCCGTAATCCTGGCGAAAGCTCCATATATATTTCTTCATCCAGATCACCATGTAAGAAGGCATTATGGACATCCACTTGGTGTAATGGCCAGTCACGAAAAGCAGCAATAGATAGAAAAGTACGAACCATGACATCCTTTGCTACAGGAGAAAAAGTTTCGTGATAATCGAAACCTTCTCGATGGGTGAAGCCTTTTGCCACCAACCGGGCTTTGTATCTTTCCACAGAACCATCTGATATGTATTTTACCTTATATACCCATTTACATCCAATAGGTTTGCGATGATCAAGTATTGATAAAACATCCCAAGTGTGATTTTCTATCAATGCATGTAATTTAGATTCCATGGCCTTTTGCCAACGAGGATCATCTTTGGCTTCATTATAACTAGAAGGTTCTTGATCTTCAGAAATACAACTTATGCAACATAGATGTTCTGGTGACAATCTATCAAAGGAGACATAACAAGAGATGGGGCATCGAGTACCTGATGATGTTGAAAAACCGCATATATAATCTTTCGTCTAAGTTGGTGGTCGAGTGATTCGATGAGAATGCCTCTGTGACACCTGTGGTGTGGTGGATAATTCTTCAGTAGTTGTTGTTTTTAAAGTATCCTACAACTGTGCTGGTTCTTCATGCAATGATTCTTCTATATATGACTGCTCAATGGAATTTTCAGTAGGATTCGCAAGAGGTGTTATAGGCAAGACATCAACTTCTCTTGGAGGAGTAGGAATAATAAATGTTCCTCCAGGTGATGAATCTTCTTCCTATAAGAATTGGTGATTTGTCTTCTCTTCTTTAGGTAAAGATGTTAATGAAAAAGGAAAAACATTTTCATGAAATACAACATCCCTGCTGATAAAGAAATTTCCTGTAGAAGGTGCATAAAACCTATATCCCTTTTGCAAAGTTGGATAGCCCATGAAAATGCATTGAGTAGCTCGTGGCGCCATCTTATCTCTATGGCCCACTGTAGTGACATAGCACAGACACCCAAAGACTCTAAGATGAGATAAATTCGGCTTTCTCCCATATAATAACTCAAAATGTGTCTTTCCCTTTAAAATGCGTGATGGCATGCGATTGATTAGGTATGCTGCAGTAATCACACAATCTCTCCAAACTTTTCGGGAATAAAAACTTGGAATTTAAGCGCACTTGCCACTTCTAAAAGATGGCGATGTTTTCTCTCAACAACTCCATTCTGCTGGGGTGTGTAAACACAAGAGCTCTCATGCAATATCCCATGTATAGTGAACAAGGAAGTACATTCAGCATTAAAAAATTCTTTTCCATTATCTATACATATCCTACGGATTGGTTTCTGAAATTGAGTTTTGGATAAGGAAAGAAATGTCTTTAAATGAGAAAAGACTTGGTTTTTGGATTGCATGAGGAAAATCCATGTGGCACGAGAGTAGTCATCCACAATTGTGAGAAAGAACCTAGAGCCATCATGATTTAAAATATGATAAGGCCCCCAAACATCAGCATGAATAAGAGAAAAGATATCTTATGTTCGAGAAGTGCTATTCTGGAAAGGAGCACGAGTTTGCTTAGCCAAGGGACAAAAGGGACATTTAGGATAAGGAAATAACGCACTATGGCCCAAACGTTTATGATTAAGGAAATTAATGCCATTGGCAGTAGCATTACATAGAGATTTATTGAATTCAACAAGAGATGACTTAAAAAGGTGTGGAAAATCCAACCAAAGGTATAATCCATGGCTGACTCTACCCAAGCCCATCAGTGTGACAGTCAAATGGGCCTGAAAGAAGCATTTATCATAATGGAAAAGAATGTGGCATGAATTTTCTTCATAGGCTCGGGCAACTGAGATCAAATTGAAATGGAAATCGGGTACGTAAAGCACATTTTTAATAGTAACAAGAGAACTAAGCTTTACAGTCCCAATCATTGTAACTTTAGTGGTATTTCCATTAGGAAGTTGTACTGATATAGGAAAAGATAATTTTGTAATATCTGAAAGTAAATTCCTGTCACAGACTATGTGATCACTAGCACCTGAATCAATAATCCATGCATCCTTTGAAATTGAGTTCATCAAACAATAGGATGTACCTGTGAAGCTGCCTCCTTTATCCGAGGGATCCAATTTCTTCAAAGTTTCCATCAACTCATGATATTGTTCATGGGTAATTGATTTTCCCATTTGCTGGCCTGACACCTAAAAAACTAAGGAAAATTTCCCTTTTTCTTTTTCTCCTGGCTTTCCATGCAATTTCCAGCAATTCTCAATTGTATGGTGCGGGCGCTTACAATAATCACAGTACATCTTACCTCTTCCTTTTGGCCCATTATTTTTTGCATTTGAATTGAGCCTAATGTTGGATTGAAAAGCTTGGGCTGAAATAGGCCCATATGAGCCGTCGGATCCTCCAAGAAATGGGCCGTCCGAGCCATCCAACCCATTGGTGCCAGGCGATCGTAAGCCGTCCGATCCGATTAAATAGCTGCTTCGGGAGCCGTCGAATGGACTTAAAAAAATAGAACTTGAGCCATCGGATGTAGCGGAGATGATGCCACGTGGGCCGTCCGATCCTGTCGCCCCCTAGAACGATCGCAACCCGTCCGATTGATAGTGGAAGTGATCTCCACCGTCCACGCCTCTCTTTATAAGGGGTCTAGGGTTTTCGTTTTTGAAGAATAACCCTAGATCCGCCTCTCTCCTTCCCGAGCCTCTCTATGACGAGCAGAAATGGCTCTTCGCGGCCAGAGCAATTCCGTCTCCTCCCTTGCCGTGGTTCGCCGATCTCTGTTGGCTCTCCTCTTGTATGGCGAGTTTCCGACCGAGACTTGACAGAGGCTCCATGGTAAGTATATGGGATCGGAATGGCAGGTATGCCTCGTTGAGGATGAGAAGGAATCTCGTTGCTTTTTCCCTTTCTCGCATCTGCTTGTATTGTTGTTGGATGTGATCAAGCCAATCGAATTTTTCCTTGGCTGCCTCCAATTCATTCCACAGACTCGAAAGCTTGTTGTATACTGTTGCAATGCTCATGTTCCCCTATTTCAGATCTGAAATTTGGTGTGTTAGATAAAAAAATTTCACTTGATCGAGTTTTCCATACATCTCCCTTATGTTTTCCCACATTTTCTTCGGATCCTCCGTCAGGGGAAGCCTTGCCGCGACCTCGGGCGCGATGCAGTTTCCAATCCAGGTTCTTACCAATTGGCTGCATCTCCAGATTCGTGCCATTCTCTAGTCGGACGGAATCAGGAACGATCCGTCGATGAAAACTTCCTTGTCTTTTGTTATAAGTGTCCGCCGGAATTCGCGTGACCAACTTGAATAATTGTTTGCACCTGTCAATTGCTGACTTATAATCTTCAGTTTTGAGCCGTCGCCGTTTGTTGTATACAATGGATTGCCGAGTTCCGGCCGACCACTGGTAGTAAGAAACTGATACGGGAAGAAACCCGGTGCAGGAGTCGGGTAGGGATTTGTTCCCTGACCCGAACGCCCGAGGCCGAATCCATAATCCGCATTTTGGAATCCCTGACTTGGTACAGTTGATCCGCCCGTCTGCTCCGGGCTGATGCTAGGGTTTGCCCCGTCACTGGTTGGTAGACCTGCTTCAGCCCGCGCACTGCTGTGGTAGCCAAGCAATGATGTGTTGGGATAGGCCCAGGATACCATGGATATGGCATCCATTGGTAAGGGTGACCTGCGAATGGTTGCCCTGTAATTGCCTGAGCATGTTGTTGCCATGGCACGTGCAAAGGTTGGCCCTGGATTTGTTGTTGTCGTTCTGATGCAGGGACTATAGGGGCTGGATCTCAGTCTCCCAAGGCTCGTGTCGAAGCGTCCGATGCAGATTCATCGACGGGAGTAGAGGTGCGATCTGGTGGTGTTGACATGTTGAAAAAAGGTGATTCCTCTGTTATCTCTTCTTTGCAGATACAGTTCCTTCAAGCAATCAAGGATTTTGATTCCTTTGGCAACACTATTCTGAAATTTGAGGTTGGTGTATGAGGCAATCGGAAGCGGAAGCAAATCAGTTCATAACCGAAAGTGTAACATCTCGGGCCCCACTGTGTAATATTGTCCGCTTTGGGTCACCCGCCCTGGCGCGGACGAACCGCCATCCCAGCCACGGTCTTTTTCCTCACGGCTTTAAAACGCGTTACACAGATTGGAGGGACCCAAGCCTTATAAGCTAACCAAGACCTCCCTCCCTAGGCGATGTGGGACAAGAGAGGAGGTTGTTACACTCTCCACCTCTTAACAGAATAGCGTCCTCGTTATGGCCCCACGGCATCAGAACAGCATTCGAGCTGTGGTCCCACACGCGGTCGGGAGTCGGCTCTGATACCACTTGTAACATCCTGGGCCCCACTGTGTAATATTGTCTGCTTTGGGTCACCCGCCCTGGCGCGGACGAACCGCCATCCTAGTCACGATCTCTTCCCTCACGGCTTTAAGACGCGTTACACAGGTTAGAGGGACCCAAGCCTTATAAGCTAACCAAGACCTCCCTCCCTAGGCGATGTGGGACAAGAGAGGAGGTTGTCACACTTTTGTAACGACCCGGGCCCACTATGTGATATTGTCCGCTTTGGACACTGAGTCCTCACAGTTTTAAAACGTGTCACACAGATTAAGGGGCCCAAGCCATTATAAACTGGCCCTGGACTCTCCCCCTAAGCGATGTGGGACAAGAGGGAGAGTCAAAGGCCAGTTTATAATGGCTTGGGCCCCTTAACCTGTGTGACGCGTTTTAAAATCGTGAGGACTCAGTGTCCAAAGTGAACAATATCACACAGTGGGCCCGGGTCGTTACAAATGGTATCAGAGCCAGGTTAGTGTGACAACCTCTTCTCTTGTCCCACATTGCCTAGGGAGGGAGGTCTTGGTTAGCTTATAAGGCTTGGGTCCCTCTAACCTGTGTAACGCGTTTTAAAGCCGTGAGGGAAGAGACCGTGGCTGGGATGGCGGTTCGTCCATGCCAGGGCGGGTGACCCAAAGCGGACAATATTACACAGTGAGGCCCAGGATGTTACAAGTGTAACAACCTCCTCTCTTTCCCACATCGCCTAGAGAGGGAGGTCTTGGTTAGCTTATAAGGCTTGGGCCCCTCCAATCTGTGTAACGTGTTTTAAAGCCGTGAGGGAAAAGACCGTGGCTGGGATGGCGGTTCGTCCACACCAAGGCGGGTGACCCAAAGCGGACAATATTACACAGTGGGGCCCGAGATGTTACAAGTGGTATCAGAGCCGACTCCCGACCGCGTGTGGGACCACAGCTCGAATGCTGTTCTGACGCCCGTGGAGCCACAGCAAGGACGCTGTTCTGTTAAGAGGTGGAGAGTGTGACAACCTCCTCTATTGTCCCACATCGCCTAGGGAGGGAGGTCTTGGTTAGCTTATAAGGCTTGGGTCCCTGTTTTAAAACCGTGAGGGAAGAGACCATGGCTGGGATGGCAGTTCGTCCGCGCCAGGGCGGGTGACCCAAAGCGGACAATATTACACAGTGGGGCCCGGAATGTTACAAGTAAGTGTGACAACCTCCTCTCTTGTCCCACATCGCCTAGGGAGGGAGGTCTTAGTTAGCTTATAAGGCTTGGGTCCCTCTAACCTGTGTAACGCGTTTTAAAGCCGTGAGGGAAGAGACCGTGGCTAGGATGGCGGTTCGTCCACGCCGGGGTGGGTGACCCAAAGCGGACAATATTACATAGTGGGGCCCGGGATATTACAGAAAAAGCTCTGATACCATGTCAGAAAAAGAAGATGAAGATGCTCGGAAGGCAAAACAAGTGTGAAGAAACAATTATCTTCAATTTCATTGATTGTGATTCTGTACATGTAATTCTGTATTTAATTACAATGAAGAGAAATAATAAAGGAAATTCTATATTTGCCTATCTTTTCCTATCTTAAAGTATATTTGATTTCCTATCAATAGAGATTACAAAATCATATCTTCCAACAGAAACCGGCGAAGTCGAAAGAGTGGTCAAATTCCATTCTTCTCATGCGGATTTCTCATTTGGTTTTGCAGTCGATGGCGTCGACGATGGTCAATCAGGACCAGCAATGGCTGCTGAACTGCCTATCCGCCACTCTCGACCCCAACCACGACGCCCGCGCTTTCGCCGAGGCCTCACTCCAGCAAGCGTCCTTGCAGTCCGGTGATCCTCCAATCAATCGCTACTCTCTCTCTCTCTCTCTCTCTCTCTCTCTCTCTCTCTCTCTCTCTCTCTCTCTCTCTCTCTCTACGTCTCTCGTCGCTCGTTGTCTGCTGTGCTGAAGTTGTTTCCCCATCCCCGTTTCTGGCTTCCGCCTGCCTGATGTTTGTTGAATTGACGGAATTCCGGGAATGTTGGCGGGGATGAGTTCGGGCATTGTTTTTCGCGTTTTAATGTGCTATCGGAAGAGTGAACTGGCCGTGGCAAGAAGACGTCGAGAATCTGTGTGATTTTTTTTTTTTTATTGGAGGTCGGGTCGAATTGTTGAGATGTTATTGTGCCGGGCATCGTGTGCGGGGGCAGTTATGAATTAATAACTGCTTGGGGAAACATGGGAAGAGATGTCAAACTGTAGTGTGGCAAGCAGATGTTGAGAATCTGTGGAATTTTGAATGGAGCATGAGTCAAATCGTCGAGATGTTGTGCTGGGCATCGTGCGAAGGGATGAAAACTCCTGGGAGAAATATGGGAAGAGATACCCACATTGTCGTGTCCATGGTGATTAGTACAGTTTTGTTTGCTTTTTACGTACACTGTTCGGCGCCCATGTTCTTTTGCACCTTTGGCCTGGAGAGCTAGGAGTTCTAGAACGTAGGTCACTGCTAGGGAAGGGATGGTATTTTTGTGGAAATATGGATACCTCATTAGAGGTCAAGAGACGTAGTTGTAAGCAGCTTATGTCAAATGGAGAAGGTATAGCTTGAGAACGCAAATGATTCTGGTAATCCTTCTGCCAGGGAATCTGTAGAATTTTAGTGGTTAATAAATATATCTAGATGAAAGTCAAGAGACACAAGTGGCTCGTGTCAAAGGGGCAGGTATAACATAAGAAGTCAAATGAAGCATTCGGTTTATGGATTTCACAACTGAAAGGATTCATTTAGTCAAACATCTTTAGAAAAAGAATGCTAACTATTTTGCAAAATAAAGAAGATTCATTTTTGGTGAGGTCCTAGTTTCGTCTTCCTTAATCTCGCAGATGGTTAGAAGGAGCAAATAACTTCCATGCTGTGTTTGTTTCCTCACTCTAGCCTTTTTAACTCACTTATCTAGCTCTCATCATTTGAGATGATTTATTAATAGCATTTATCTTTTGAACTTTACAGGCTTTGGAAGTGCATTATCAAAAGTAGCAGCCAACCGGGAGCTTCCATTTGGATTGCGCCAGATATCCTTATATTATTACTCGCATCACATACTGGTTTATCTTATCTTATCAACATCTTGTCCGTGCTTTGGAATGAGCTAAATACATGTTATAATAGTTAACTAGCTAATAATATCCAGTGTTTTTGGATGACTTGTAATTTTTGCCTTTTGCTTTCTTTGTATCTTCATAACATACAAACATTGACATGCACATTTGCATATGAATTTCTCATAATTATTTGAAATTTGAATAATATTTTAGATTTTGACAGGAAAGCAAAATTACTTTTTTTATTATTCAGAAAAAGAGGAAATGCCCTTAATGATCAGCAATTATTGTCTTAACGTCTTATTTATAAAAAGAGGGAAATCAACGAGTTATTCTGTACAAGAATGCAAGGCATTAAACCTTGCATCCTGTTTCAGCATAGTTTGTGTTCTCTGCTTCTAGTTATCCAGTATGTATTGTAACTTCTATTTGGGCAGTTATGTTGTGAAAAGTTAACATACTTCTACCTAGCTGCTGTCCTGCTGAAGCAGTTCATCAAGAAACATTGGCAAGAAGGTGAGGAATCTTTTGAGCATCCTGTGGTTTCAAGTGAGGAAAAGGTAATCTTTAGTTGATCCACTAATAACAAGTAGACTTATTTCTTGTTCTTTTCTCGTGTGGGGAGGGCATCTTGGCATATACTCCGTAGAAAGATTCGCACTCTAGGGGGGACTTGTAGATTCCATATTTTTGTCCATAATTGTCGAGGAGGCTGGTATGAGGATGTTGCCTTGGATGGATATCTGGCTTGTTAGACTTGGAATGCTGATTGTTGTAGCAGCTTCTAACTGTGTAATCTCCGGTTTTGTTTGCTATCCAACATAGAACATCAGCCGTGGGGTAATGATTGATGGGAATAGCTAGTATTTCTTTGATGACATCCTTTGCAAACATATTTTGCAAAGTTAGTTCTTTCCATTCCCTTGTTCCTCCGTTAATAAGATCTGCTACTTTGTATAAATCATCCGTACTTGTGGAACCCCCGATCAGACCTGAAGTTAGCCATTTGTCCTCATGGATCTTTATGGACTTACCATCTCCCACCAGCCACTTAACATCCGGTTCAATGGTTTCTCTTCCAACTAGGATGCTTTGCCAACCCCAAGATGGGTGATGTCCTTTTTTGGCTTTCCAAGAGTCTCCATCCGGAAAATATATGCCTTTAAAAACCCGACTCCAAAGAGCTGAAGCATTTTTTTTTTTTTTTTGGTGAAAAGAGCTGAAGGATTTTGAGATAGTCTCCAAGCTTGTTTTCCTAACATAGTCTTATTAAAGATCTGCAAATCTTTAAAACCTAGACCTCCTTCGTCTTTTCTGGTCTTCATCACTTCCCATCTCTTCTAGTGCATTCTTTTTCTTGTGTCACTTTGTTTCCACTAGAAAGAAGCTACTCTTTTTTCAATAGCATTACAAATAGAATATGGTATCTTGAATATCAACATGGCATGTTGAGGAATAGCTTGCACTATGCTCTTGATCAAGACTTATTTACCTACTTCAGGACAGTCCAAAGCAATGAGACCAAATCCATGACATTTCAAACAGTGTTGATTTATTGTTGGCTTCGTTTGGCTAATTGGTTTCAGGTGCTCTTCCTTTGCTCAACGGCTTCCTTCGATGCCGACAAAGGTTTTAAAGTCAAACTCTCAAGATTAAAAGATCCCTCTTTGGTTAATGGCTTCTGACTTCACACTATTTTCTCCTTTGTGTTGGTTTTCCACCTTCATCGATAATGAGAAGACTTGATTAGAAGTCCAATAAGGTTGTAATCGGACTACATCGGCAGTTTTCAAATGAAGACTGTCAAAATACCGAGTTATAGTTTGCTCGTCCGCCGCCGCCACCACATGACATCATAGCAAAACATGCTCAAATTTGGTGTTGCATTCTTCCACGGACAACTCCTCTTGCTTCAAATTGCGGGGTAAAAAAATGGAAATCATCTTGCCGATAAAGTTTTTGGGAGGAATAATTGTTCGAGATTCTAAATCTATAATACAAGAGCCAATTTAGTTCCAAACCTTTCAATTATTCCCAAATGATTTGTCAATTTAGTTCTAAACCTTTTGACGACTTGCCCATTTAGTCATTCCGGCCAATTTTGGTTATAAACTGCAAATGTGGACGCCAACCAACTAGTGACCATCTTACGTGGCTAATGCTAATGTGGATAATTTTTCTATTTAAATTTTTTATTTTCATTTTTTTTCCCTTTCATTTCTTTATCCTTTTCTTTCTCTTTGGCGTATGGCCGGGCAAGGGTCAAGCCCTCTCCAAATATGGTGAGGGCCATGGCACCCTCACTACAGCTCGCCAATGCTTAGTCAATCGCTATGAGCCAATGCTTAGTCAATCGCTAGCCATGGCCAAGTACCAACTACAGGCCAATGGAAATGAAAAGGAACAAAATTTTAAAAAAAAAATTAAAAAAATTTGTCCACGTTAGTTTTAGCCATGCCATGTAAAATGGCCAGTAGGGTTGCGTTTGTTTTTGTTTTTTTTTCTGTTTTTAAACACTTTTTTTTGTTTTTCTGTTTATGGGAACAAAAAGAAAAAAACGCGTTTGGTGTGTTTTTGTCCAAAATTGTTTTTTTGTTCCCAAAAACACACGGGAACAAAAACAAGAAACAAAAAAAAGTTGTTTCTTGTTTCTGAAACATGTTTTAAACACTTTCTTGTTTCTTTTCTTCTTTATTTTTTCTTCTTCTTTTCTTCTTATTTTTTTCTTTCTTTTTTCTTTGGCCGGTCACCGGCCTCGGCCAGGGCCGGCGACCGGCCGTCGAGGGCTGGCGACGCCGTCGGGGGCCGGCGAACTCTCCGGAGCGTCGCCGGCCCCCGGCGAGGCCGAGCGCCGCCGGCCCCGGCGAGGCCGAGCGTCGCCGGCCCCCGGCGAGGCCGAGCGTCGCCGGCCCTTGGCGAAGCTCGGGCTCGCCTTGGCTGGGCGAGCTCGAGCTCGCCTAGATCCGACAAGCCCGACCTCGCCCAGCGACCGGCGAGGCTCGGCGTCGCCAGGCCACCGCCAAGTCGCCTCACGGCCCCTGTGCCGGGTCGCGTCGGGCGGTGGCCCGGCGACGCCGAGCTCGCGACCACTGGCGAGCCGGCCTCGCCGGGGCCGGTGAGCCTCGCCGGGCCGGGAGAGGCCACCGGCCCTCGTCGGCCGGTCGCCGGCCATGGCCGAGGCCGGCGACTGGCCAAAAGAAGAAAAAAGAAAAAAGGAAAAAGAAAAAAGAAAAAAAAGGAAAGATAAATAAGAAAGAAAATAGAAAAATAATTAAAAAAATAAAAGAAATAAAAAAAATTATGCAAATTTACCAAACGTGTTTCTGTTTATTTTTTATTCCCGGAACAAGTTTACTAAACACCTTTTTTTGTTCAAAAATTGTTCTCTAACATAAACACTTTTTTCTATTTCTGTTTCGGAACAATTTTTAAAAGAAATGTTACCAAACGCACTTACCAGTTGGTGTCCATGTTAGTGATTTCTAACCAAATTTAGTTGTAAAGAGTAAATTGCCAAATTATTAAAATGTTTAGAATTAAATCAAAGCATACTTTGATACGTTGCTTTCCTTCACAAGTTCTTTGACATTCTAGATTTTCCAACCAAATAGAAGCATGCCTTTTTAAACTTGATGGCCACAAGCTTCACCTTCTGATTCTCCGCCAGATTCTCATAATCGAAAACTTGCTTGGTTGTGTTGAGCCAATCAATGAAGCCTTCCGATGCATAGTGCCTTGGCTGAAGACTCCTCGTTGATGGATTCGCGAAACTCATTTCACACGTCTTCAGTCTTGGCTGAAGAAGACAGAGCAAGCAGGCAACGCACGAACTGAATTGTACTTTGGAAGTGAACAGGGAGTTGACCTGTCCTCAGATAATCTAGAAGTCGTCCAGTGCATATTGGGCCACAAGCTGCCAGAACTATTATGGAAGATTGCAGACTCCTCTTGGCCCAGCAGCAAAGCGTCAATCTGATCCACGAGCCCGGAGAAGCCAATTGAACAGCAGATTGGGCTACAAAAGCCCATCGAGCAGGAGAGCTACCACCGAACTGGATTTGGTTAAGTAATGCAAGATATAATTTCTGCCCAAAAAAAAAAAAATTACGGTGTCATGTACATGAGCTGCGGGTGCATGGACATTCAGTTCAAGACAATAGCGACCAGCCATATCTAGGCTCCGTTATCAACTGATACAATTTTACTATTGCCAAAGGAGAGACTCTAGGAATGTTGATTTTTTTTACGGATAGATTTAGATTATCGATGTGATTCGGCTGCCCATGTGTCTATTTGTTGGTGTTGATTCATTTCTTGCGGCCAGATTTCTATTGGAAATTTGATAAGGGGAGTTGTATTGTTAGTTGGCAAAGGGCCCATCCGAAAAATTCATAAATACTTATGATGGAGAGCGTCAAAGCCCTAACTAATAAGTTATTGAGTTGGTTGGCACATCATCTATCAATACGTGGTCCAATTACATCAGAGGCTGGGATTTTCAATCAATCTCTCCAAAGAAATCTAAAAATTTATAGAGAGAAATTGCTAAGATGATTATAACTTATTGTAAGTTTTTTTTTTTTTTTGGTCAAATAAATATTCCTTTCATTGCTTCGTAGGAAAAGTACCAGAACATATTCCCAAGTCCAAACATAATACAGATAAAAGACAACGGGGAGGATTAGACAACCAATTTGTTGCAAGGGAGTCGTTTCGGCAACCCTTCGCAACCTAATCCGCGGCCCGATTTGTTTCTCGCGAATAAATGCCCACGGACACTCCAACTAACGAGTCCAACAATTGTTGACAGTCCACCATTACCAATTGGACAACCCATGGGACTTCAGCCCGGCCCAGGATAGCATTTCCTGCTGTCGTGTTGTCAGTCACGAGCTGAATATGAACTATTGTACTCGTTTGACTTTGTTCACTGAACTGATGAGCTGTCGTTCGAGTCTTCTCCACAAAGTGCAAACCTTCCTTCAAAGCTAGGGTTTCCACGACGAGGGCGGATGGAGCAAGGACTTTCTTGACAAAGCCACCCACGAGACGCCCGCAATGGTCTCTGCATAATTCGGCAACAGCTCCCTGTTTTGAGTTGCTACACCAAGATCCATCCACATTTAATTTCAACGAGCCTATAGGCAGTGGTGTCCATTCTTCCTTCGGCAAACCTCCCCTTTCATTTCGTTGTTGTTTAGTAGTACCGGGACTCCATTTTCTATAGAGTTCTAGATCACTGCTTGCTTCATCCACAATTTTGTATGGCTTTAGTTTGCTATTTCTAAAGACCCATGCATTTCTTTCTTTCCAGATCAGCCATAATATACCAGCAAGGAGTGTGTTTGTGTTCAACTCATCCTGGGAGGCAAGTTCTTCGAGATCCACTTATCCATCCTTGCAATTTGTCCGACAACCGTATTCAACTTGACGCGGGGGTTTGACCATATCCTTTTTGTCCAGGCACATAAGAGGAGGAGATGCTCGAGGGTTTCTGGGGCTTCGTGACATATTGGGCAAAGTGGATCAGGTACCATTTTCCTCTTGTAAAGATTTTCTCTTGTCGGTAGCGCATTAGTGCATACACTCCATATGAAAAACCAAACCTTTGGGTAGTGCTGGATTTGCCAAATTGTAGTTCATAGAGATCGGGGAGGCTGATATGATGATGATGCTTGGTTGGTATTAACCATTCTGTCCTTAGAACACGTTTTGTTGTAGCCACTTTTGACCGAATAGGAGCCCTTACTATTTCCTGTCCACACTAGTCTGTCCATTGATGGATTGGAGCTGAGCGGTATGGATAGGATCTCATGGGTGACATTCTCGTCGAACATTTCCTTTAGCTTCACCACATTCCATTCTTTTTCTTCAGGTACAATCAATTCCTCGACATACTCGGGCTCGTTTAGATTTGCGGCACCTCCAATACGGCCTCTGGGTAGCCATACATCTTCCCTGATTCTGATCTGTTTACCGTCACCCACCAACCATCTCATCTCAGGTTCAATCACTTCCCTTCCTATCATCAAGCTTTGCCATCCCCACGAGGGGCGATTACCCTTACCAGCATGCCAAAACTCCCCTCGTAAGTTAACTTATGAAATTTGTTAACTAGTTGGCCTTCTTCATCGATCATTGCTGCCCGACCACTCAGAGTTATGGCGCAATATTAAGTTTTGAAATCATTCAAACATAGAGTTTCACAAGAAGTCTTTTTCTTTGATTGGGAAAGGAGAAGACCAAGACTTTTGCTTTCCGGGATTGTTTGGAAAGTAAGAGCAGATCTCCCGTGACAATTGTGCACTAGTCTTTGGCCCACAATTACTTGTTTTTCTCGATGAGTAGCGACGAAAGATTTGAGAAATATATGTCAACTAAATCATGCATTTGGACCCAAAGACTTCGTTGCACGAGGAACTGTCGTGGAATCGTCTCATGCAAGTCTCCAGTACCAGCTGATGTTAACTCCACAGCTTGAACTAAGCTAATAACTATAGTTGTTTGACTAGAAAAGGGAAAAGGAAAAATAAAATTCTTGACGACGATAATTCTCCACAAATATGTATCAACCGCAATTCATATTAGAAATTCTAGCTCAGAAAAAGAAAAAAGAAAAACAAGATCCCTGCGCCATGTATCTTCTCTTAATTTAAATAGAATCTTATTTTGAAATCTCAATTTGGTAACATAACAATTGAAAAAGTTTATATTTTACCTCTTTGAAGTTAGTTGATTAATTATTTTGAAGCTACACTTTATTCTTTTTTAGAATGCATACATATAGTCCATGAACAGAAAAATACATATTTTCAAGTATAAACCTATCCCCCTTAAAACGCATTTCATGCATACAATCACTAGCTTAAACAAGTTTGCTCTTGTTGATTTTTCTTCTCTCTCATTCTCCCGTTTTGGAATTGTGATCTCTCCCCCATTTCATACGCTTACTGTTGCTTGACTTCTCAAGTCTTGGCAATGTAATGAAAGCAGCCTGCGTGATTGATATTCTCTATCAATGATGCATTCAAAGTTTATTAGAAAAGACAACAAATGAAGTTTATTTCTATTTTAAGAAATCAAAATCCAAGGGCACTAAATAAAAAGCTTGCAGATGCTTGTGGTGGTGAGAGTGGGAATCCTAATTATTAAGTTAATGAGTTGGGACACATCATTTACCAAATGCATCATCCGATATGTAGGTAGTCTGAGATTTTCAAAGGGTATATAAAGAAATTTAAGGATATTGTGAAGAAATTTTTTTTAAGGTTATCATTAGTTCTTGTTGTTCAACTAATGAAATTTGTTAAAGGACAAAAAGATTATTGTTTAACAATCGAGAGTTACGTTCCAATATTTTATTTTGGAATTGTTGTATTTTAGAGTTTACCAAGAAGTCTCTTTCTTCGTAAAAGATGAAGGGTCTTCTCTTTTCCTTATTGACTTTAAGTTTTGCCCCAATATTTCAACTATCAAAAATCGTTTGGAAAGGAGAAGACCAGACTTTTGTTTTCCCAAGGAGGAAGAGACATTGCCTTAAATGTTAGGTCAAAAGGTTTAGAACTAAATTAACACCAATTAAAAGTTTATGACTAAATTGACACAAATATAATTTGTTTAAGAGTTTTCTAACATTTTAACTGTTAGCTCTATTATGCTGGAAGTTTGATTAGATTAGTTTCTTCAAAAATGACTTTTGGTAACCGTGACTGTTTTTGTTACATGCAATCATAGTAAGATAGGACGTTCCTCAAAATTATGAAAATTTAACAAAATATATACAACACAGGTACCGAATTGAAGGAAAAATAAAATTCTTTACGATGATAATTCTCCGCAATACATATTAACCACAATCCATATTAATTAGAAATTCCAGCCCAGAAAAAATAAAAAAATCCCATCTATGGTGTATCTTGTCTTAATTTAAAAGTATATAAAGGAATCTTATTGAGAAATTTGAATTTTGCAATCCAACACTTGAACAATTTTATATTTAACCTCTTTGAAACTAACCGATTTCTTATCTTGAAGCTACAAGTTATTCTTTCAAAATGTATGTGTGTGTGTGTGTGTGTGTGTATATATAGTCTAACAACATAAACATACAATTTTTTGAGTACAAATCCATCCACCTCAAACCACCCGTGGTGGCGGCGTAATGGTTGAGCTTCAGTTCCTTTCGAGAGAGGTATGGAGTTCGAATCCTTGCGTCGTCTTCCTTATTGGAAAGGAACCTACGACTTGCCCAGGACAGAAAGAGTGGTGGTGACTCTCCTGCTCCTCCATGGTTTACTCCGCCTCGAAGCGGCGCATGGAGGTTCCTTGGGTACCAAAAAGAAAAGAAATCCATCCACCTCGAAACACAATTCATGCATACAATCAGCAGCTCAAATCAGTCTACTCTTGTTGATTTTCTTCTTTTCTTGTTCTCTTGTCTTGAGGTTGTGGTCTCTCTCCCACTGCATACTCTTACTCTTGTTTTGCTCGACTTCTCAAGTCTTGGCACTGCAATGAAAGCGGTCTGCATTGGTGACACTCTCTCTATTACTAATGCAGTCAAAGTTGGCAAGCTATAACAAATCCCGAGGAGATATTCTTTCGTACATGAGAAACTGTCGAGGAGACTGACCAAGTTGACTTAGCATTTACTTGAAACTCTATTGATGACCCTCAATAAATTTCTGAAAGTCAATTTCGAACTCCCAAAGTCTTTTTTACTTAGCAACAATTCTCAGACCATATCTGTGGCTTTACTTTGAACTCGAAGATGTAATTTAGTTTGAGGATTATGTTTTCTATTTTGCAAAGTTAGATACCACAAATTTCGTTCTTCTTCTATACATAGGTTGCTTTGTTTTTATTCTTTGAGATTTCAAATGGAAACTTGAACTGATATGAATCAACAATTTCTTACTGGGGTGAGTTGACCGGCTCGGGCCAAGTTAATTTGTCAATGGACTATTACATTTGTTATATCTAATTGAAGTTCTACCACATTGCTCTTATGACGGCGTATTAAAAGATATTACATTCATTAATTTTATCTATTCTGGAGTCTATTCATAAAAAAGAAAAGTTATATTTATTTATGTGCGCTATAATTGTTAGAGTACAAGGTAATCTCTCAAATAGACAACACAATGCTGCGTTTAAATTTCCCATAGAATAATCTTTTTTTTTTTTGTAATATAAAAAACCTAAATTATTCCTACTGTGACATATTCATCTTAAAATTTTTCTTTTTACATTATAAACCCCAAATTTGTATTTGCATGATACATTAACCCACCATCAAGGTTTCTTCATATCATTTTTCAATCAAAACGACATCACTTTCATTTTACTTAAATCTTGCGGCGCTTTGTCAACAATGTTTGCATTTCGTTGTTCATGTAGGTAAATTATTATTAGTACTCTTTGATGAAACCCCTAATGGAGGTAAATTTGTTACATATATACAAGTTTCCCATTTTTGGTAACACAATATTTTCTTTATAGTAAATATATCATAGTTGGCAAAATTTGGGCTTTTTTATCACTTTTTCCCGCGATTTTAACTATTTTCTTTTCATTTTTTTAAAAATCTTTGCCAAACTTTTATCATGCGAAATTCTTAAAAATCATTTTTGAAACATATCAATTTAATAAGGATGTATGTAATTTTCCATAATATTTTTAAAATTGGACAATTACTTTAATTTTATTTAGAGAGAAAATAAGTAAAGTTTTGTTCTATTTTAAGAAATCAAAACCCAAGGGCCCTAGTGAAAAAACTTGGAGATGCTTTTGGTTGTGAGGACGGGAGCTCTAATTAATAAATTAATGAGTTGGTACACACACCATTTACTAATGCGTCGGCCAATAATGTAGGTAGTTTAGGATTTTCAAATGGTCTATAAAGAAATTTAAAAGTATCATAGAGAGAAATTTCAATGTTATCATTAATTCTTGTTGTTCAACCAATGAAATTTGTTTTAAAAAATGAAGGAATTGGGTTTAATGATCAAGAGATACGGAGCAATATTATGTTTAGGAATTGTCATATTATACAGTTGAATAAGGATTCTCTTTCTTCGGAAAAGACGGAAGGGTCCAGGTCTTCTCCTTTCCCCATCAACTTTTAAGTTTTGCCCCAATGTTCCAACTATCAAAAATCGATTGGGAAAGGAGAAGACCGGACTTTTGTTTTCCCAAGGAGGGACAGAGAGATATTTCCTTGAACGCTGGAATCCTAAGAATCCTTTCAGAGAATATTTGGAAAGTAAGAGCAGCTCTTTTTGGACTAGAGTGCTCCAGTCTCTGGTTCACAATGGCTTGTTCCTCTGGATGAGTTGGCAACAGAAGATTCCAATAAGAATATGTCGAATAAGTCATGCTTTTGGAAAATGTAACCGTGCACCACACCCCACAAGACTTCGTCACACGCGGAATTATCATTGAATTGTCTGATGCAGGCGTATAGACCAGCTGATATTAACTCCACAGCTTGAACTAAGCCGATAACTACAGCCAATTGACCCAAAAGGAAAACGATGAAGAAAAAATCCACCTTACTTTTCCTTGTATGCGCCCAACCCCCATCAGATTAATCCATCGAAATAAAATAAAATAAAAATCATATGCAGAGAATTGAAGGAAGAACCATGTTCATCCACGTACTTCTCTTGAAAGTTGTGGTGCTTGCGGCTGTATTGGGTCCACCCCCACAATCACCTAGTAGAAGCTGATGATTCAAAGACGAAGCCCGTATGCCGAATTTCCTGTGGAAACCTCTCGATTCCACACCCTTTCGGATCGATTTACGGTAGTTTTGACTGAGGCATTAATAGCTCCATCGTTTCTTGTTGATTGCGATGATTCTACTGACTCTCCCACACCTTATATGGTCAATAAAAGTACCGACATTCAAATTCTCAACTTCTCTATCGAGGATCGTGAGATGCGAGTAGCCATGTGGACAGGTCGAAATTGCCATACCTCTTCAGCGCAAGACTTCATCACACAAGGATTTATTGTTGAATAGTCTCATGCAAGTGGCTATAAGTTATGACCATTTAATCCTATTATTGTGCACGATAAAAATATTTTTTGTTCTCTCATTTGCGTAAGAGATACAAAATATCAATTTTAGGAAAATCTTTTCCAAATCATTCATTTTTCACGAAACAAATGGAGTTTTAATGTGAGATCTTTCTTTTTCGTTATAGGACTTAACATTAGTTCTGCCAAAGAAGTTAACATGTCCTTGGACATTAGGTTATTATTACGAATTATAAGATTAGGTGATCAAATACTAAGCTTCTTTATATTTGTATTGTTATGATTATGGCACGACTTTTTTGAGCCTACGATGAGACTCGAATTGAATCGCAGGGAAGCCCGATCGTCATTGAAGGAAAAATTAGAGAATTGGACTTACGGGTCATCTAGAGCCGGTTCGATGCAAGATACGTGCATGTCGTTTACTCAAACCGCCATCGTTTCCGTGCGAAAGATAAAAATATTACTAAATTATGGCCCTCCACCAAAAATGAATGTTGGTCAAGTGAAGTCCTACCTAGACCAGCTTCTTCATACTTAATTATTTGCATGGAACATAATCTTACTTGTCATGCATCATTATGAAAGTATATAGCCCGACAAAGGGGAAATACACATTGGTCAGACTTAATTTCGCATGATAGATAGGGTTTATTAGAGAGTATGATCCACGTGTGATCGGACGTTCCTCAAGATTATGAAGACGTAACAAAATATTTACAACAAGGGTACTATAGATTTAAGGAAAAATAAAATTATTTGCGATGATAATTCTTTCACAAAATTGATTGGATGAACTCAATTGGTTAAACGTGATAATGTTCAGGACTTAATTGGCAAAATCAAAAGGTTTATGATTGAATTGGTAAAAGTACAATAAGTTTCAGACTTTTTGGACAATTTTCCCTTTATACTTGTGCTTAAAAAGACCTTTGAATTCATGAACTTTCATTCGAAATTACCAACCTTAGTTTGATTGACATACCAACGTATGCCTTATCGACAAACCAGATTACTGAATCTTGACAGAAGGGGGAAGCGGAAATCTGTTGGTGAAGCTACGGAGATGAGTTTAGTAGACGTGTTTTTTCGATTTGGTTTGGTTACACTTGTCCTGATTGCGGACGCAGGTGAAATTGCACGCTCATTTGTGGCATGGCCTAGAGAATTTGCTTGCTATAGTTGGTTCCCCTGATGTTGGGTTGCCGAGAACTGCGCCACTTGTTTTGCATTTAGCTTGGAATGCTGTTCGCGAAATACATGTTTCTGGGATACTTTGTTTACGTATATGTAGATGTTAAGAACCTGTTGAAGAGGACACACTACCGAGACAAATGCAGCAAAAGCATAAAAGATAGAGACAGAGCAAGAGCATGATTTGCATTTTCTCTCCTAACATTTGACAAACTGCCAAAGTGCTTTACTTGTTGTCGGTCTGCTGGGCAGCGGATGATGAGTCCGGGTACGAATGAGAGGGAAATCGATGTCGGCAAGAAAAGGGAAATAATTTGCAGTGATTCCCTCAATATTTATAATGACATTTCCTATTCTTAGGTTTAGTTAAATGGGTCGGATTGGGTATGAGTAAACAATTTTGCACTACAATAAATAGGTCATAAACGGATTAAATGGGTCGATTTGGGTCAGATCATTTATGACCCAACCCAAACCTGACCCGACCCATAGGTTTGATAAGTCTAATCCTCAAGATGATCAGCATGCAAGCTCCTTTAATGACGAGCTTCACCTTGATCTTCGTAAATGATTTCTCCTTGGCTCCTTGAACTTTCTTGAAGCAAAGAGTTGTGTTGTGATTCTCCCTGTTGATCATCTCGTACAAGAGACATGATCTTTTCTATCAGGACTCTCCGAGGCGATGTGACCAAATCCATGACATTTCAAATAATCTCTTGATTTATTGTTAGCTTCGTTTGGCTAATTGTTTTAAATGCTCCTCTTTTGTTCAACAGCTTCCTTCAATGCCGACAAAGGTTTTAAAGTCGAACTCCAAAGATTAAAGGATTCCCTGTTTGGTTAATGGCTTCTTACTTCACTCTCTTTTCTCCTTGAGTTGCTTTTCCACTTGCATCGATAATTTGAAGACCTGATTAAAAGTCCAATAAGGTTGTAATAGGACAACACCGGGAATTTTCAAATGAAGACCTCCAAAAGACCGAGCTATAGTTTGCTCCTCCGCCTCCGCCACATGACATCATAGCAGGACATGCTCAAATTTGGTGGCGCATTCTTCCTCGGACAACTCCTCTTGCCTCAAATTGCAAAAAAAAACGGAAAGCATCTTGTTGATAAGTTTTTAGGAGGGATAATCATCCAAAAAATCTTAAATTTATAGTATGACAGCCAATTCAGCTCTAAACCTTTCAAATCTGTTAATTTAATTATAAATCCTTTGAGGACATACCAATTTAGTCATTCCAGCCAATTTGGTCATAAACTACTAATGTGGATGCCGGCTAGCTGGCGGTAATCCTACGTGGTCTGGCTAGCACTAATGTGGATAATTTTTGCATTTTTTAAAAAAAGATTTCCATTTTTTCCCTTTGTTTCTTTATCCTTTTCGTTAACCTTTGGCCTATGGCCATGCGATTGTTGAGCTCTCTCCAAATCTTGCGAGGTCCACGGCACCCTCACTGGCTCTCTCGCTTGTGGTCGATCGCCAGCCATGGCCAAGTACTAACCACAAGCCAAAGAGAAAGAAAAGGAAAGGAAAAAGGTAAAGAAGAAAATATTAATAAAAATTGTCTACGTTAGTGCTAGCCATGCCATGTAGAAAGGCCAGTAGTTGGTCAATGTCCACATTAGTGATTTCCTATCAAAATTAGTTGAAAATACTAAATTGCCAAGTTGTTAAGACATTTAGAACTAAATTGAAGCATGCTTTGCTACGTTGCTTTCTAGAAAAAGTAAAAAAAAAAAAGGAGCCATGTGTGATGTATCTTGTCTTAATTTAAAAGTATATTGTGAAATCTTATTTGGAAATCTCACTTTTGTAACACAACAATTGAAAAAGTTTATATTTTATCTCTTTGAAGCTAGTTGATTAATTATTTTGAAGTGACACTTCATTCTTTCTCAAAATGCATATAGAGTCTATAAACAGAAAAATACAAATTTTCAAGTGCAAACCCATCTACCTTGAAACGCATTTCATGCATACAATCACCAGCTCAAACCAGTCTGCTCTCGTTGATTTTTCTTCTTTCTCATTCTCCTGTCTTGGAATTGTGATCTCTTCCCCACTGCATACGCTTACGGTTGCTTAACTTCTCAAGTCTTGGCAATTTAATGAAAGCAGCCTGCATCATTGATATTCTCTATCAATGATGCATTCAAGGTTTATTAGAAAAGATAATAAGTGAAGTTTTGTTCTATTTTAAGAAATCAAAACCCAAGGGCAAGGGTCCGTTCGTTTCGCGAAAAATGAGCCATTTCCGGAAAATATTTTCCGGAAAATCATTTTCTAGAAAAATGATTATATTTTCCGGTGTTCGGCTGAAATCTGAACTTTGAGTGGAAAATATTTTCCGCCATTTGTTAGCTAATTTAATTATTTGAGAAAAATTATTGAAGAAGTGAATTTTAATATTTTTAATTGACCAAAAAATTAATTTTTTTTAGATTTTTTAAAAAATTGAATTTTTAATTATTTGTTTTTTTAAAGATCGAAAATTTTATTTAGTTTTTCTTTTTTCTTTCTTTTTCTTTTTCTTTTTCCTTTTTCTTTTCCTTCCTCCTTCCTCCTCCTTCTTCCTCCTCCTTCCTCCGCCACCGCACGCACGTCGCCGCACGGCCTGGGGCGGAGCTCGCGACTCACCAGATCCAGAGCTCATGGCTTACCAGATCGGGCGAGCTAGGCAGGGCTTGGGCCCCAGGCCAGCGAGGCTCCGCCTTGCCCGATCTAGTGAGGCCCGAGCTCGCCGAGCTCGGGCAAGCTTGGCTTCCCCAAATCGGGCGAGGCAGAGCCTCGCCGGCCTAGGGCGGAGCTCGAGCTGGCTCGCGGCCGGTTTCTGGCCGCCATTGTGGCCGGCGACCAGCCAAGGCTAAGGAAGAAAGATTTTTTTTTTTTTTTTTTTTTTGGTCTAAAAGGAAGAAAGATGAAATGAAATAAAATATGTTGGTGAAAAGAAGCAAGGTGGAAGAAATCATGGAAAATGAACATTTTCCTCATCTTTAAAGGTTATTTTTCCAATGATGGAAAACATTTTTCTTGAGTAGTTTATTTTCCGTAAAACGAACACCGGAAAATCTGGAAAACGTTTTCTTGGAAGTCATTTTCCGCGAAATGAACGGAGTCTAAATAGAAAGCTTGCAGATGTCTGTGCTGGTGAGAGTGGGAACCGAATTAATAAGTTAATGAGTTGGGACACACATCATTTACCAAATGCGTCATCTGATGCATAGATAGTTTGGGATTTTCAAAGGGTCTATAAAGAAATTTAAGAATATTGTGGAGAGAAATCTTTTAAGCTTATCATCAGTTCTTGTCGTTCAACTAATGAAATTCGTTAAAAATGAAGAGATTGTCATTTAATGATCGAGAGTTACGTAGCAATATTATGTTTTGGAATTGTTGTATTTTAGAGTTCACCAAGAAGTCTCTTTCTTCGTAAAAGACGAAGGGTCAGGTCTTCTCCTTTCCCTATCGACTTTTAAGTTTTATCCCAATATTCCAACTATCAAAAATCGTTTGGAAAGGAGAAGACCTGACTTTTGTTTTCCCACGGAGGGAGAGACATTGCCTTAAACTCTAGGTCAAAAGATTTATGACTAAAATTACACTGTTAAAAAATTTAAGACTAAATTGGCACAAATGCAATAGATTTAGGAGTTTTATAACATTTTTAGTCCCTAGATCTATTATGCTCGCAATTCGATTAGATTAGTTTCTTCAAAAATGACCTTTGGTAACTGTGATTGCGTTTCTTTGTTATCGCAATGATAGCAAGATAGGACGTTCCTCAAAATTATGAAAATTTAACAAAATATATACAACACAAGTACTAGATTGAAGGAAAAATAAAATTCTTTGCAATGATAATTATTTGCAATATATATCAACCACAATCCATAGTAATTAGAAATTCTAGCCCAGAAAAAGGAAAAAAAAAAGTCCACCTGTGATGTATCTTGCCTTAATTTAAAAGTATACAAAGGAATCTTATTTAGAAATCTAAATTTTGCAAGGCAACAATTAATATTTTTTATATTTAACCTCTTTGAAGCTGATCGATTTCTTATTTTGAAACTACACGTTATTCTTTTTCAAAATGCATATATATAGTCTACCGACATAAACATACAATTTTTTGAGTACAAATCCATCCACCTTGAAACACATTTCATGCATACAATCACTAGCTCAAATCAGTCTGCTTTTGTTTATTTTCTTCTTTTCTCGTTCTCCTCTTTTGGGGTTGTGATCTCCTCCCCGCTGCACACGCTTACTCTTGTTTTGCCTGACTTCTCAAGTCTTGGCACTACAATGAAAGCGGCCCGCATCATTGATACTCTCTCTATCAATGATAGTCAAAATTGGTGGGCTATAACAAATCCCAATGAGACATATTGTCGTACATGAGAAACTGTCGAGGAGACCGACTGAGTTGACTTAGCATTTACTTGAAACTCTACAAATGCCCCTCGATAAATTTCTGAAAATCAATTTCGGACTCCCAAAGTCCTTTTTACTTAGGAACGATCAGATCTCGAACCATATATGTGGCTTTACTCTAAACTGGAAGATGTAATTTAGTTTGAGGATTATGTTTTTTATTTTACAGATTTAGACACCGCAGATTTCATTCTTCTCTATATATAGGTTGATTAGTTGTTGTTCTTTGAGATTTCAAATCAAAACCCGAATTGATATGAATAAACAATTTCTTACTTGGGTGAGTTGACTGGCTTGGGCCAAGTTAATTTGTCGATGGACTTTCACATTTGTTATATCTAATTGAAGTTTTGCCACAATACCTTTATGATAGCATATTAAAAGATATTACATTCATTAATTCTATCTATTCTTGAGTTTATTTATAAAAAAGAAACATTCTATTTATTTATGTGCGCTATAATTGTTAGAGTACAAGGTAAGCTCTCAAATCAACAACACAATACTGCTATTAAATTTCCTACGGAATACTTTCTTTTTGTAATATGAAAAATCTAAATGATGCCTACAGTGACATATTTACCCTAATTTTTTCATTAAAAACCCCAAACTTGTACTTACATGATACATTGTCTCACCATCAAGATTTCTTCAAATCATTTTTTAGTCAAAACGACGTCATTTTCATGTTACTTAAGCCATTTGGCGCTCTCTCAACAATTTTTGCCTTTCATTGACAAATCCCTGATGGAGGATAATGTGTTGCACATATACAAGTTTCACATTTTTAGTAACGCAAAATATTTTTTATAGCAAATATGTCACAGTGGGTATAATTTGAAGTTTTTGATGACCTTTTCCCATGATTTTAACTATTTTCTTTTCATTTTTTTAAAATCTTTGTCAAATTTTTATCACACAAAATTCTTAAAAATATTTTTTGAAACATATCAATTTAATACAGTATGCATGTAATTTTTCATAATATTTTCAAAATTGGACAATTACTTTAAGATTATTTAGAAAGAAAATAAGTGAAGTTTTGTTCTATTTTAAGAAATCAAAACTCAAGGGCCCTAGTGAAAAAACTTGTAGATGCTTGTGGTGGTGAGGACGGAAGCCCTAATTGATAAATTAATGAGTTGGTGCACACACCATTACCAATAGGGAGTTTGGGATTTTCAAAGGGTCTATAAAGAAATTCAAGGATATCATAGAGAGAAATTTCTAAGGTTCTCATTAATTCTTGTTGTTCAACTGATGAAATTCGTTTTAAAAAAAAAAAGGAATTGTGTTTAACGATGGAGAGATACAAAGCACTATTTTGTTTTGGAATTGTCATATTATAAAGTTTATCAAGGGGTCTCTTTCTTCGTAAAATATGAGGGGTGCAGGTCTTCTCCTTTCCCATCAACTTTTAAGTTTTGCCCCAATATTCCAACTATCAAAGATTGATTGGGAAAGGAGAAGACCAGACTTTTTTCCAAGGAGGGAGAGAGAGAGAGAGACATTTCGTTAAACTCTAGAATCCTAAGAATCCTTTCAGAGAATATTTGGAAAGTAAGAACAGCTTTTATTGGACAAGAGTACTCTAGTCTCTGGCTCACACTGGCTTGCCCTTCCCGATGAGTAGCGACAAAAGATTCCAAGAAGAATATGTCAGAAAAATCACGCATTTGGAAAATGTAACCGTGCAACGCACTGCACAAGACTTCGTCACACGCGGAATTATCATTGAAATGTCTCACGCAAGTGTCTAGGACCAGCTGATGTTAACTCCGCAGCTTGAACTGAGCCGATAACTACAGCTACTTGACCCAAAAGAAAAACAATGAAGACAAAACCCACACATTACTTCTCCTTGTATACGCCCCAACCCATCAGATTGATCCATCAAAAGAAAAAAAAACATACCATATGCAGAGAGTTGAAGGAAGAACCATGGTCTTACCACAATCACATTGCAGAAGTTGGTGATTCGAAGACGAAGCCCGTATGCCAAAGTTCCCGTGGAAATCTCTCGATTCCACACTCTTTTGGATTGAGCTACAGCAATTCTAACAGCCGCATTGAAAGCCCCATCGTTTATTGTCGATATGACTCTGGTGACCCTCGCACACCTTATGTGGTCAATAAAAGTACTAACATACAAACACTCAACATCTCTGTCGAGGATCGTGAGATGCGAGTAGCCATGTGGACAGGTCGAAATTGCTATACCTCTTCAGCGCAAGACTTGGTCACACGAGGATTTATCACTAAATTGTCTCATGTAAGTGTCTATGAGTTAAAGGCCATTTCATTGTCTCATTGTGTCCAATGAAAATATTTTTTGTTCTCTTGTTTATATAAGAGATGTAAGATATTATTTATAAGAGAATGTTTTCCAAATCGTTCATTTTTCATGAAACAAAGAAAGTCTTGATGTGAGGCTTTTCTTTTCAATTACAGAACTCACTGTGAGTTCTGCCAAATAAATTAACATATCCTCGTACATTAGGTTATTATTACGAATTATAAGATCACATGATCAAATATTAAACTTCTATATTTGTATTGTTATGATTATGGCACGAATTTTTTGAGCCCACGAATGAGACTCTTGTTGAATCGCAGGGAAGCCCGATCATCATTGAAGGAAAGTTAGAGAATTGGACTTACGGGACATCTAAAGCTGGTTCGATGCGAGACACATGCATGTCGTTTACCCAAACCCCCATCGTTTCCATGCGAAAAATGAAAATATCACTAAATTATGACCCCCTGCCTAAAATGAAGGATAGGCTTTTTGGTGTCTCGGCATTTTCGGCGAAATTGAATCTTGGTGAAGTGAAGTCCAACCTAGACCAGCTTCTTCGTACTTAATTATATGCATAGAACATATTCTTATTTGTCATGCATCATTATGAGAGTATACGGCCCTACAAAGGGGAAATATACATTGGTCAGATTTCATTTTGAATGATATATAGAGTTAATTAGGGAGTATGATCCAGGCGTGATAGGACTTTCCTCAAGATTATGAAGATGTAACAAAATATTTACAGCACGGGTACTAGATTAAAAGAAAAATAAAATTCTTTGCGATGATAATTCTCCGAAAATACGTATCAACCGCAATCCATATTAATTAGAAATCCTAGCCCAAAAAAAGAAAAAAAAGTATTCCACATGCGACATATCTTTTCTTAATTTAAAAGTATATAATGGAATCTTATTTTGAAATCTTAATTTTGCAACGTAGCAATTGAAAAAGTTAATATTTTACCTCTCTTGATTAATTATTTTGAAACTACCGTTATTCTTTAGAGTGCATTTATATAGTCTAATAACAGCAAAATACAATTTTTTTGAGTCTAAATCCATGCACCTTGAAACACATTTCCATGAACACAATCATCAGCTCAAACCAGTCTGCTATTGTTGATTTTTCTTCTTTCTCATTCTCTTGTTTTGGGGTGTGATCTCTCCTGCTCTGCATACGCTTGCTCTTGTTTTGCTTGACTTCTCAAGTCTTGGGAATATAATGACAGCAGCCAGCATCGTTGATAATTTCAACGATGCTGTCAAAGTTGGCGGGCAATAACAAATCCCGATTTGACGTGTTGTCGTGCATGAGAAGTTGTTCAGGCAACCGACCCCGTTGACTTGGCATTTCCCCGGAAACTTTACAGGTGACCCTCAAGAAATTTCTAAAAATCAATTTCGGACTCCCGAAGTCCTTTTGACTTAGCAATGATCAGATCTCGGACCATATATGTGGTTTTATATAAAAGGCCATCTTACTTCTATTTGTGTATGCCCTCGATCCTATCAAGTTAATTTATCAAAAGACATTTGTAGAGTTTGAAGAACCATGTTCATCCATGAGCTTCTCTCGAGAGTTGTCGTGCTTGGGACCATCGTATTGGGTGCATACCACATCCATATGGCAGAAGCTGATGATTCAATGACGAAGCCCGGATGCCGAAGCACTTGTGGAAACCTCTCGATTCCATATCCCTTCAGATCGAGGGACACTGAATCCCGCTGCGGCCTTGGACCTCACTCTTTTAGAGTTGATTGTGATGACTCTGATAACCATCCAACGCCTTATATGAATAATAGAGGAGGTAACTTGGAAATACTCAGCATCTCTCTCGAGGATCACGAGATGCGGGTAGCTGTGTGGATCGGCCAAGACTGCTATAACTCTTCAGGGTATGACGCCACTTCAAGCAGCTTTCCCACACTCACCCTCACAAAATTCCCCATATCCAACACCAAGAACAAGTTCATAGCTGTCGGTTGCGATACGTATGCGATCTTCAAAGACCGCCAGGGCAATTTCACCTTTGGATGTATGTCGATATGCAATGACATTTCTGAAGTGACTGATGGCTCGTGCTCAGGTATTGGTTGCTGCGAGACGAGCATACCTAGGAACTCGCTCGACTACAATATCTCCATTGATAGCTATAGAAACCATGCAGAAGTCTTGGATTTCAACCTTTGCAGCTATGCTTTTGTTGCGGAGAATGGTTTCTACAACTTCAGCTCTGATGATCTTTCGGGACTAGAACTTGAGAAGGCTCCCTTGGTTCTCGACTGGGCAGTAGGGGACACAAATTGCAAGGTCGCCAAGAGCAGTGCGAACTACATGTGCACCGAGAATACCCATTGTACCGATGCTAAAAATGGGGTGGGGTACAAGTGCACTTGTTTAGAAGGTTTCCGTGGCAATCCGTATCTCACGAATGGCTGTCAAGGTATTTTCATATTGATATTCTTTACTTTGTCCTTACTATTATATTATCTGGGAAGACTAAACGTTACTTATTATTACCCCTTTCATTTCTTCTTAAATTCATCACTTTGGATATGTGTGTTTTTGTAGATATTGATGAATGTGCCGATCCAAATAAGAACCAGTGCAACGGAATTTGCCATAACTTCGATGGGAGTTATAATTGTTCATGCCCAAAGGGTTATCATGGCGATGGCAGGAAGGGTGGGCAAGGATGCACTGCTAATGCTAATCCATCACATTTGGTGCAGATACTAGCTGGTATGTTCTTTCATTTTACTTGGGTGTTTGTTTCAAACAGCGCTATTTAAATCAGCTGATTTTGATGATGAATTGATCTCTCTGTCACAATAAAGAGAACTCAAAACTCAACAAAAGATTTCAAATAAATAAAAAAAAAAGAAAGTACTTGAAGAAAGAAACTAAACCCATAGAAAGAGAGCTGGCTAGAAATAGAGTAAAAGAAAATGAGGATAAAATGGTGACGTAGACGACCATATACCACGGTGGTTCCTGTTGCCGCCTTGGGAGTGCGACACCGCGGTGGTCGCACGAGAGAGAGAGTCCCTCGACGATGTTCCCTGAGAGAAGCAACTGGGGTGGTCTCTTGAGAGCAGTAACCATCTCCCGGTGGTCACAAGCGGCGACGCCAGCATCATTTATGGCAGCACAGCTCAGATCGAAAAGGAACAATTCATTACTGACATCTTTTATTTTAATTTATTTGTGCAATCCAAGTATGGCCGGTTTCCTTGGTCCGGTGTAGTTGTCCAATATTTTACAAGGATCCATCCTATCCAAATTTCATCACCAAATGCCATGTAGAAGAGTTCTCGTCTTGCAATGACCCCTAGATGGAGATTGCAAACACGGTGTCAAAATGAAATAGTTTGATTCTAAGAGATTGCTCATATATATCATAAAATATATACTTGTATATCCTGAGAAAAGGATAGGCTTTTCATATATACGGTTACTTGAACTTCATTGATAATAGAAAATCGTTCACTGCCTTGAGATTTTTTAAAATTTAATTTGTCTCAAAAATAGCTTAGTTCCCTTTTGAACGAGGAAGCTGTATAATGTTGTCTAAAGAAAAGTTTTAAAATTTAAGCTTCCTCTTCATGATGCATTTTAGACTTAACAATGGTTTTTATAAAGGAGCTAGTTATGTCATGCAGGTGCTGGTGCGGGGACAATAGTGCTGCTATTCAGTGCAGGCTTTCTGTATCTGGGAATCAAGAATAGGAAACTCATAAGGCTCAAAGAACAGTACTTCAAACAAAATGGTGGCTTGCTTTTGCAGCAGCAGTTACACGAACGTGACAGAACCACCAACGCCACAAAAATCTTCAAAGCCGAAGAGCTAGAGAAGGCTACCAACAATTATGACGAGAGCAGAATAGTCGGCCGAGGTGGATACGGTACAGTTTACAAAGGATTGTTGCCAAATAACACGGTTGTTGCGATCAAGAAGTCCAAACTTGTGGACAAGACCCAAATCGAACAGTTCATCAATGAAGTCATAGTGCTTTCTCAGATTAATCATCGTAATGTGGTCAAGCTTTTGGGATGTTGTTTGGAGACGGAAGTGCCTTTGTTAGTGTATGAGTTCGTGAACAACGGAACTCTATTTGACCACATTCACAATCGCATCAAGTCCTCCAAGATGCTTTGGGATACACGATTGAGAATTGCTTCAGATATTGCTAGTGTCCTTTCATACTTGCACTCGGCAGCTTCCATTCCCATAATCCATCGTGACGTCAAGTCAACAAACATCCTTCTCGATGACAATTACATTGCCAAAGTTTCTGACTTTGGAGCTTCAAGATTAGTCCCACTTGATCAAACTCAATTGTCCACTCTAGTTCAGGGGACATTGGGATACTTGGACCCTGAATACATGCTAACAAACCAATTAACAGAAAAAAGCGATGTTTACAGCTTTGGGGTTGTGCTAGTCGAGTTGATAACTGGGAAGAAGGCACTTTCTTTTGATCGACCTGAAAAAGAGAGGGGCCTAGCAATGCATTTTCTCTTGTCATCAAAAAACAATCAATTTTTCCAAATTGTTGATCGAGTTATTGCAGATGAAGGGAACAATGAGCAAGTGAGGGAAGTTGCCAATGTTGCAAAGAGATGCTTGAGATTAAAAGGCGAGGAGAGGCCAACCATGAAGGAAGTGGCAATTGAATTGGAGGGACTCAAAGCGAATTCTAACCATCCACGGATGAGTACTGTCAATTTGAATGGAGAAGAGGTGATTCATTTGCTGGGAGGGACAACCGACCTCACCGGGTACATGGATACTGCTGACACCATGAACACGGGGCCCTCGGATAGCATGAAGAACCATGTCATGCCACCAGTCAATAGTGGCAGATGAGAGCAACGATGGGTTGTTTCTTCTTCGTCAAGGGATTCTTAGGCGTTTAAGAGAACTCTTGATTACCAATTTACCGTAGTGAGCCCTCGTACTATAGGCATATTACTGTTGATGGCATACTAGTGGAGTTCCATTTTAGCTGCCGTGGTTGAGTCTTTATCTTTAATTTGGATCTAGAGTTCCTATACATTGTAATGGAGTTTTTGTTGTGATTCATACGTGGAAATCTTATGGTTCTTTACATTATCAGGGCAGGATCATTTAGCGGCGACCTGAGAGCATTGGATCTAGTCGTGATCGAATGTAGAAACGGTTTCTCCGAATGTTGTCATAAACTAGTCTGAATGGTAAGCGAGTGCAGATTTGAGTATGCTCGAGGAGAGAGTTTGTCCCCCTTTGACAAAGATTTTTCTTGGCGGAAAAATATTGGGGACACGTTTTGAGTACCACGAGGATTCACAGTAATTCGAGGAATTCTTGCATTCTAGTCCTAAAGCAAAACTGCGATAAACTGTGCTTGAATTACTGTTATGCCATCGCTGGGCCAGCGAAAAAAAAGAAAGAAAACAAAAATTATAAAAAATTCCAATTTTTTTTTAAATGCAAAATTATTCGTATGGAAGTCTTACGACCGTGTCGCCACGAGGATACCAACACCTACGTACGGAATCACTAGTTCAAATTGAAAAATTTAATTGAAATGTCATCCATTAATAGATTTAAGATTTTTTTAGTACTATTCCCATTTTCAAATGACTTATTGAAAGAAATATCATTTAATTTATGATACGTGTCAAGTGTGACTACATTGGCTCTGAAACAAATATTGGCATAATTATATTGAACAAACCAACAAGTTTTAAGCTGAGTGTGCAAAAGCGACAGTTTTGTTTAGAACGACTTTTATTACATTAGCAGTGGATCCAGCATTAACCCTGCTTTTGGTTAGTTCCTAGGCTGCGGCACTTGCGGTTTATCTTTTACCGTACCAAAAGTATTTGGAACTTTCGAAAAGTTTGACATATTGATATTTGTATTCACATTCATACACATAGTTTTCATAGATTTTTGCAAAAACTAAATGAAAATCTGTGCAAGCTGATACCGAACACCATGATCCTGGTCCAACTGCAAAACAAAATTAAGGCTCCGTCGGACAATAAAAATAAATTCCATACTTATGAAAAGCAAATATATATATTCTGAGGCCTAAGAAAAATGTCGCCACTTCCTTTGCCATTTCCTTAAGGATATGTATAAATTCCATTCTTCTTGTACAGATTTTCTTCTTCTTTTTCTAATACATGGCATCATCAACAGTCAGTCGTTCAGGATCGACAATGACTGCTGAACTGCTAGTCCAAGAATTTGGACCAGTGAGATTCACTAGAGACCATAGATTTTCCTCTGGGCTGTCGTATTCGTTCCTTCGCATGCAAAGACAAAATGGGGCCGTGAACAAAAAGGAATCGAAAATGTTCTTGGAATTTTCGAGGACCGCCGAGGATAAGGAGCACGTGACAATATGATTCGCTTGCTTGCTGGCCAAAACGTCCAATCAATTTGGCGAACTCAACCGAGCTGATCACGGCCGACCGCGGATCTGAGAAAGAAATATCTGCCCACCCTCTTATAAATGGGGGCATAACTCCAAGAAACTAATGTTTCTCACGCAAATGAACAAATCTTCGACATTTCCAGATTAGGAAGTAAAATACTGAAGCTCTTTTCCTTCTTTTTTTGAAGATGTACGTGACGCGGCCTTGGTCCATGTACCGCCGGCGGAACCACCCAAGGGCCCTCGTGGAATCTACGCCGGGGTTGCTCGGCACTGGATACCTGGTGATAGAAGACGAGGACATCCACTGCTGCTGTTGCTGCGGGCTGGGCAAGGACAAGCAGCCCTATGTGTAAAATAGCTAAAGGGGAGGAGAGATGAGGCGGAAACTTCTTTTTCATTTAGAACATCGAAGTCTTTTACAAAGACAAATACATAACAAAAAAATCACTAAAATAGGACCAATAACTACTCATGTTCTGCATAAAGCACTTACTCCACTAACTCCTAAAAACTAGGACAACTAACATACAAATTAGCTAAACATGACTCCACTAATTCTTAAAGACTAGAATAACTGAAAAACCAAATCAACAAAACGTGTAGAAAGAAATGACTATTATTTCATCAATCCCTCCCTTAAACTGATATTTGCTAACATTCAGTTTAAAGTCTTGACGATTTTCAACGTGAAAACACCTAGTAACCTTCTGAGCTTCACAAATGACTCCATCTTGAGGGCCTTGGTGAATATATTAGTAACCCGATCTTCACTCATGTAGTAGATTAGATCAATTGTTCCATCATTGCTAAGATCTCTCAAGAAATAAAACTTGCACATCAATGTGCTTGCTTTTTTCCATGTAGCACCGGATTCTTGGAGAGTTTGATTGTCGAGTTGTTGTCTCAAAACATTTTAGTAGCTCCCGGTTGCTTTAATTGCAGCTCCTCAAGAATTCTCGTTAGTCAAATAGCTTGACAAGCACAAGCTATTGCAGCAACAAATTCAGCTTCTATACTTGACAATGTGACAATTGGTTGCTTCTTAGATGACCACGAAATAGCACTTGTCCTAAACATAAAAACATAACCCAAAGTGCTCCTCCTATCATCTTGATCTACTACATAATCACTATCAGTAAATCCCAACAAATTGGACTTTTCACCATTCTTGTAAAATAGCCCAAAGTCTCTAGTTCCTTGCGAGTAACAAACTTGGTAGCTAACAAATGCATTTTTGTAGGATTCTCCATATATCTACTGATTAAACTCATAGAATACATTATATCTAGTCTTATTGTAGTTAGATACATCAAACTGCCCACAATTTGTTTGTAAAGTGTGCTATCAACCTTCCTCCCTTCATGATCTTTGTAAAGCTTTAAGACAAACTCAACTGGAGTGTTTATAGGATTACAATCCTTCATCCGAAACCTGTCCAAAATTTCTCCCACATATTTCTTTTGAGAAATAAAGATCCCATCAAACCACCACCTGCGGTGGCCCAATTGGATAAGGCTCCCATGATCCTTTGCGAGGAGGAGAGGAGTTCGAATCCCGCTGGCCGCACGGGATCTTAAGTGCGACGTCGGGGTGGTGGGTCCTCTGCTAGCGTCGCCCCAGGGTTTGCCCACCGGTTGTCGGCTTACGGGGTTCCCTGGGTCATAAAAAAATAATAATAATAAAGATCCCATCACCTGATTGTACCACTTCTATGCCAAGAAAGTAATGCATCATATCAAGATCAAACATTTCAAATTCATCCATCATAGATTTCTTAAATTCTTCAAACATCGCATCACAATTTCTAGTAAATATAAGATCATCAACATGTAAGCAGACAATGAGCATTTTTCCTTTATCTCCAATCTTGACAATAAGTGTATGCTCATAAGAACATTTTGAATAACCAACTTTAAGAAAATAAGTTTCAATACGACTATACTAAGCCCGAGGGGCTTGTTTTAGCCCATAAAGAGCAATCTTCAATCTGTAAACTTTATACTCATTTCCAATCTTGACATAACTAGGAGGTTGTTCAACAAATACCTATTCCTCCAAGTACCCATGCAAGAATGCCAATTTGACATTTAGCTGGAAAATAGGCCAAGAATTTTATGTCGCCAATGCAACCACCAATCTGATCGTGTCATGTCTTGCAACTAGAGAAAAAAACTTATATATAATCGATCTCATATTACTGTTTGTATCCCTTAGCTACTAAACGTGCTTTGTATTTGTCAACTTTACTATTTTCTTTTAGTTTTGTTTTAATAACCCACTTTACACCAATGGTTTTGTGTCCATTCGAAAGATTGGATAGCTCCCAAGTATCATTTATTTCAATGGCATTAATTTCATCATCCATCGCTTTTCGCCATTTTTCTTCTTTGACAACACTCTCAAAAGTTGCAGGGTCATAGTTTGAAAATAAAGCAAAGTGAGTAATTGAATCTCCAATTCCAATTACCTCATAATCTTCCATCCAAGCAGGCCTTCTTCTAACGCAGCAAAGAGATTGAGCTTCTTTTTCATTGACTTCAACAACTGTTGGTGAAATTCCAGCAACTTTAGAAATTGTATTTGATGAATTTTTTGGCATACAAGGTGCTGAAATCTGCTCCTATTCAGTATCATTGTCAAAAAGGACTTGGGTAGGCTGCTACCTATTCAAATCCTAAGTGTTCTCTTCATCAAAAACAACATCCCTGCTAATCACAATCTTTTTTGTTAGTGAATTGAATAATTTATATGCTTTGGATGCTTCACTTACACCAAGAAAGACACACTCTTCAGCCTTGTCATCAAGTTTATTCCTTTTCTCATCCAAGACACGGGCATATGCGATGCATCCAAAGATTCTGAAGTGATCTACAACTGGGTATTTTCCCACTCTAAGCCTCTTCCGGTGTCATATTTTAAACAGCAAAAGTTGGACTTTTATTCAAAACATAAATGCTCCAATTTACTGCTTCTAGCCAGAAAGTCTTCGGAACTCTTCCTCTTGCCAATAAGCTTCTCACCATGTTGAAAATGGTTCTATTTTTCCTCATAGATACATCATTTTGTTGTGATGTATATGCAGCTATAAGCTCTCCTGAAATGCCATGCTCTGCACAAAAAATTTCAAATTCTTTTGAGCAATATTCGCCACCATGATATGTTCGAAGGGTTTTAATGGTCTTTCCTGCTTCATTTTCAACACGAGCTTTGAAGCTTTTAAATGTGGAGAAATTTTTTGATTTTTCCAATAAAAAATAAACCCAGGTTTTTCTAGAAAAATCATCAATGAATGTAATTAAGTATCTTTTACCTCAATTAGAATATAGGTTTATAGGACCACAAATGTCCGAATACACCAGCTACAAAACATCATTTGCTCTCCATGACTTCTCTTTTGAAAATTAAGAACGATGTTGTTTGTTAACAATACATTCTTCGCAAACTTGGGAAGGAGTAGCAATTTGAGGAAGATCTACCACCATGCTTTTTTATTGGAGGGTTTTCAATCCATCAAAACTCAAGTGACTATAGCAAAAATGCCACAGCGATAAGAGATCTTTCTTTTCATCCATCAAACAAGATTGAATATTTTCAATCTTTAATGGAAACAATCTGTTTGAACTCATATGAACAACTACAATAGCACCTCTAACAGAATCATAAATTTCACAAGCACCCTTCTTAATGCTGATAAGATAACCATTTTCTTGTAATTGACCAGCACTCAATAGGTTACTTTTCAATTCAGGAACATACAACACATTAGAGATCATTTCCACAAAACCATTCTTATTTCTTATCTTAATATCACATTTTCCTATCATTTTCACAGTAGAATGATCCCCAAAACTCATAGTGGAATGAAAATCTTCATTTAAATAAGAAAAAGAAGACTTACTTCCACTCATGTGATTACTGCAACCTATATCCACATACCAAATATCTTACTTGGGCTCCTTTTCATCTTGAAGAGCCATCAATAACGTTCCTGCTTCATTTTCTTCAACAAAATTTGAACTCTTTGCCTTTTCTTTATTATTAGGCAGCTTAATATAACATTCAGATGCATAATGACCAAATTTATGACATCTAAAGCACTCTACTTTGGATTTGTTAGGATCTTGTCCTTTGCCTTTGCCTTGAAATTGGTCATTATTGACTTTGAAATTCCTGCTAGCATCTCTATTCTCTCGATCTCCCTTCCTCTACTTCTACCTTTACCCTTTCCTTTGAAATTGTTGGAATGAGTATTGGTAGAAGCCTTCAACGCTTGCTTCTCTACTGTTGAACTTATGTTCATCTTATGTTCATGGACCAATAAGGAGCTTTGCAATTCATCAAAAAAGAGCGCATCTATGTCTTTCGACTCTTCAATTGAACAGACAACATAATCAAACTTTGGTGTCAGGGAACGCAAAATCTTCTTTACAATAGTGACATCGTCTATCTTCTTGCCATGGAATTGCATCTTGTTGCTGATCTCCATTGTTTTGGCATAATAGCCGGTGACAGACTCTCCATCATTCATGGTAGTGTCTCAAAATCTCTTCTCAAGGCTTGAAGCTATGCACGCTTCACCCTAATAGAGCCTTGATATTTCTTTTTCATAGAATCCCAGATATCCTTGGAAGTTTCTTTGCAAAGGATAGTTTCCAAGATGGGACGATCAATAGCCTGAAAGAGATAATTTTTAACCTTCAGGTCTTTCAGCTTTCTAGCTTCCATTATGCTTTTTAGGGATCTGTCAAAGCCATGCCTGCTAATGGCTCTTAAATTCCAAATTTGACGACTAACCAATACTCCTTTGATCGTAAAAAATTCTCCATTAGCATGCTCCAATGGTCATAATGACCATCAAAGCGTGGAATTGCCAGTTGAACAAAATTGTAGATGGCCATCGGAAATTTTGCTGTTGCGATTATCTCACGAAGGTATCTCACACTTCTAAACCTTCTTTATCTTTTTAAAACTCTCTCACTATTTTCACAGGCTTTGATACCACTGTAAAATAGCTACAGGGGAGGAGAGATGAGATTGAAACTTCTTCTTTTTCATTCAGTATATCGAAGTCTTTTACAAAGACAAATACATAACATAAAACACCCCTAAAATAGGGCTGATGACTACCCATGTTCTGCATAAATTACTTACTTCACTAATGCATAAATTACTTACTTCACTAACTCCTAAAAACTAGGACAACTAACACACAAATTAGCTAAACATGACTCCACTAACTCTTAAAGACTAGAATAACTGAAAAAACCAAATCAGAAAAATAAGCAAAAAGAAATTACTATTATTTCAACACTATGAACTCCCCTTCCCTCAGAACAAGGACCTCACTGTCTGGTGCCCTCATAACAAGGACCTCACCGTCCAGTACCCAGGCACAAGCACAAAGATATACAAAGATGAGGTGTTGATGATCCCAGTCGTCAATCTGCCCTTGTCCTGCAATCAGTACTACGTGATTCAGTGTAGCGGGAAGCATAAAGGGTAAGATCTTTCTATGTACTTTGCATAGTTTCACTTCCTCAATCTGTTCTTGAGTTAGGTGATGAATATGTCAATATCTGCAAATAGGACAAGGGGGTATTATCGGATGGATGATGTGGGGATGTGAACAAATCTATGCAAGAACCAGCTTTTGTTGCAATAGTTGAAGTTACAGCTTATCACGTCACTTAGCAAACAGGTTTTGGTAAAAGTTTAGCTGCTTATTGCATGATTTAGTTTAATGGCATTCCTCAAAATTTCTAAATCGTTCTATCTTGAATGGCCATGTAGGAAGGCGCATGCTAATTCGAAGGGCCACGATAGAGACGAGAAACCTAGCCCCCGGAATCAAGATGACGTATAGCAGCTGTTTGAGATCTACCGGAACGAGACAATGGACGAGTTTAGGTCCACCGGCTTCAACGCAGGGTCCGTTATTTCGGATGGGTACCCTCCGAGATTCTTGAAGAGGAAAGGCTGGGCCCTTCATGGCAAAAAGCCCAAGAACTTCTCCTTGAGCGACGATGCGCGAGGAGTCGACGACTTAAAGAGGTCAGAGCTCCCGAGCCTTGACTTCCTTATTAACAGGAAGAGCTCAGACCCGGTGGTCATGGGAAAGTGGTACTGCCTGTTCATGTTCGTCAAGGATGGGAAGGTCAGGGACCAGATCAAGAGGTCAGCGTTCTATGAGATGATGCTACAACAGAGGTGGGAATGGGTCGATGCCTGCGAGAATTATGCCAATGAAGGCAATGCTGTGGAAGTGGATGTGGCCGTTCAGAAAGAGGCCATCACAGTGTGTGGTGAGGAGGCTGGGGAGGGAGATGTCGGTGATGGAGTGATGTGGTTTAGGAGTAAGAAAAGAAAAATAGGACTGAAAATGGTGATTGTGGAGAGGATGAGGGGGGAGGAAGCGAGAGTGGGTTGGGTGAAGGAGGGAGAGAAGACAGCAAGAGTGAAGAGAAGGGGGGAGTTCATCAAGAGCGGGTTGAGCGAGGAGGGTTGGAAGAGGTTTGGTTGTTATGTGCTGGTGGAGAGGTTTGTGCTGAAGAAAAGGGGTAAGGCTGTGGTGTTGGCTTACGACTTCTTTCGCACTCACTAAGTGAGAAGCAAATGGGAGTGACAAATTTCCTCATCAGCGTTCTGTTTTTTGTGGGTTCAATCTTCGCTGTTTCTGTGACTAGTGTGTTGGAAATTTTCTATAATATAGGCTTACATGAATTAATTGATTTTCTATTTTAAATAATTGTGTTAATAAATATTCCAATATTTGTTTAACCTTACAATGATCTGATTGAATTGGGTATTGGCATCTATTGATAACGGGTCTAGTTGAGCAGCAAAGTGTAGGCAATTGTGTTTAATTGAATCCCGTAATGGGAATGGCCCAATTGATACGTTGTTGATTAGGGTTTGCTAGATCCCCTCTCTAGTCTATAAAATGGTAGGTTATACCTATCAGTTGCTTTAATCCCATTGAAAGCAGCTATACTGAAATAGGTCATAGAGAGGAAGATTTAACATCCCAATAGATCCCTAATTATCAGAGTGATCTACTTTTCTTTAAGTGAAGTAATGACTCAAATGGGTACGCTTTAATTCTGCTGTATTTATTGATCTCGGTGTTTTACAATCATATATGGATCCGTTTTTCTTGATTGATTAGTTGTTCATGTAAATAAATTTTCTACATGGTGTCCATGAAAGTCTAGCTAAGTTCTTATGCAAGACATGGTTGGTTTGTACTTGTTCCTTCAATTGTGGTTCATTCGTCTATGCTATAAAACATATTACCGTAGTTATTCCTACCGTTATAAAGCAAGGAGCGAGATTTTTTGTATTGGCTTTCAGCTTTTTTTGTTACGCATGTCCATCCATCAAGAATTGTCGATGGAGAAATGTAAGAAGCAAGGGTAAGAATTTCAGTTTCTAAGGCGATACGAGTTGATATTTAGATGAATTTCAAGAATTCTTTCTTAAAAGACCAAAGATTTGGCCACTCCACACCATGTACAATCCAATTGAAATTGTTATGCACAAACACATTTCAGGGGCACGGGTGTGGAAACACGGCTATTTAGAAAGTAGTGCAACACTTTGCAAGCACCATGGATGGATTAAATTTAAATATTTGGCATATGTAAGTGGTGCTAATGCAAAGCAGTTTGCAAATACTTGGTGGGATTCGATGTTGCGAAAAGGCGAGCGATCGAACAAAATATAGACAGAAGAAAAAAATAAATCGAACACTAGATTTACGTGGTTCAGTCGTAAAGACCTACGTTCACGGGGAGAGTAACGGCGAATTTCACTATAAATCAAGCGATACAAGAAGAATTACACTCGAGTCACTCAAACACTCTCTCGGTGTTTCCCAAATCCCAATTTAACCCCAAACTCAAAGTATTTATAAATAAATAACTCACTTGAAGATAAACTTACGGCATAAAATTATCACACAAGCTCAAAACAAACGCTGAAAAAGAACTCCTTTTCTTGATCGCACTTCAGCCTCAAGACATGCGGCTCTTCCTTTTTCTCTCGTACGGGTGCAGCAGCACACTGAAAAGAAGAGAAACTCTACGTAAAACACTTCTGTTTTTATATGTGTGCCCAGGTCAAAGTTTGACCTGAGCCCACCAAGAATTGATACGCGTGCAGAGGAGTTCGGCCAAAAGAAGAAACCCCATATGGAATATTGTGTATGCGTGTGTGCCCTTTGACTCTGGGCCCACCACTTCTTCAACATAAACAACTTTCGTCGAAGTATGAAAATTCTTATTTTATCTTGTTCACGCCGGATAGAAAAAAAAATCCAAGAAAGAAAATTATTTCTTCTTTCTTCATCCGAGTTGAAATTTATTTGAGAAAACTTTATCGACAAATTCGGTTTCCGAATTCAAACTCGAGTCATATTTAACATTCGAATCTCCAACTTTTGATGAAGAAGCTAGCACCCCAACCAATCACACCAACACTAAAATTGTTGTATAGACTCTTCAACCATGCTTGGAAACAAGGACCTATAGTTTCTAGGACGAAATGGCCAAACATTTAAGGAAGTGCGTACGCTAGAAGCATCACTAAGTAAGCCAAAAAGAAAGCAATGACCTATGTTACTAGTGAATGAAATTCTACTCATATTAGATCGTTAAAAAAACAAAACATAAGAGTATACTGTTTTTATCTTTGGCAGAAAAAATAAATTCTTAAGAAAAATAAAAAAATCTTTTTAGTTCCTGTTATGACTTATGAGGATCTTAGCATCTCCATAAAATGAAAGAAAGGGAATCATTTCAAGTTTTATCTTAATTTTATATCGGATGCAATCCTCAAACTTTTAATTTATGCAATTGAATATTTTAACTTACTTGATTAGTGTAATTACGTTATTTCATCATTAATGAACTTAATCACATAAATCTGGCCACTCACATGGAGACTTTTAATCATCGATGTTAGTGTTTTCTCGAAAAATGACACGGAATTGGTGGGCACATATTTGCACCAAATGGTAACATTTGGACGAAATGTATTGGATACGGAACCGATAGCGTAGTTGAATTTTCGTTCTTCTTGTACGACTTTTCTTTTTGTTATTTTTTGATCCATTAATGGTTGCTGAACTGCTTGTCCAAGACTTTGGACCGGTGAGATTCACTTAGAGAAACATAGACTTTCCTATGGGCCATCGTCGGATTCGTTCCTTCCTCGCAAAGACAAAAAGGCCATGAACATAAACTAATGGAAAATGTACTTGGAATTTTCAAGGACCAGCACATGACAACAAGAGAAGGAGCCAAGTCAAAGAAGACGAGCGGGCACATGACGATACAAGATTCGCTTGCTTGCTGGCAAAAACATCCAGTCAATTTCGCCGGTTCAACGAGAAAGAAATGCCTGCCCACCTTCTTATAAATGGGGGCGTCACTTCCAGAAACTCATGTTTCTCGCGCAAACGAACAGATCTTCGACATTTCAAGATTAGGTAGTAAAATACAGAAGTTCTTTTTCTTTTGTTGAAGATGTATGTGACGCGGCCTCTGTCCATGTACCGGCAGCATCCCGAGGCCCTCTCGGAGGCTCCACCGGCGGGGCCTGGCTCTGGATACCTGGTGATCCAGGACGAGGAAGCCCAGAACTTCTGCTGCTTCGGGCTGTGCAAGGACAGCCAGCTCTACGACTTCCCCTTCCCTCAGAACAAGGACCTCACCGTTCGGTACACGGAGAGCAGCAGTGACGGCCAGGGCGGCACAACGACGGTGTCCTACAACGATGAGGTGTTCATGATCCCAGTCGTCGGCCAGCCCTTGTCCTCCAATCAATACTATGCGATTCGGCGTCGCGGGAAGCACAAAGGGTATGATCTCTCTAAGTACTTTGAATAGTTTCTCTTCTTCTCTGTTCTTGAATTAGGTGGTGAATATATTGATATTTAAAAATAGAACAGAGGAATATCACTGGATGGATGATGTGGGGGCGTGAAAAAAATCTCTGCAAGAACTCACTTTTGTTCCGGTGGTTGAAGTTACATCTTATCGAGTCACTTAGGAAATAGGTTTTAGTATAAGTTTAGCTATTCATGATTCGCTCCTTCATTTCACGAAAAATACAGTATGTTTGAAAAATATTTTCTAAAAAGTCATTTTTAGGATAATATCATTATTTTTCAGTGCTTGTGTAAAACCTGAAAATAAAGTAAAAAATATTTTTCCCCATTCGATAAGAAAAATCTTTTTCTCTATGTGTTTTTTTTTCAATAATTCTATTATTATTTTATTTCTTAAAAATCAATTAAAAATTATTTTCTGAAAAATCAATTTTTTTATATTTTAAAACAAATTAATTTTTTAATTATTTTTAAATTTTCTTTTCTTTTTGTCTTTTTCGTTTCTTTCTTTTTATCTTCTTGCTGGTGATGGCTAACAATCAGTCAAATGCCAACTTCCATTGGCTTGCCGATTTGGGGAGCAACAAGCTCGAGCTCGCCGTTGGCTCACCGATCTGGCTAGCGACAAGTAGTGAGTGGCATGCCTTGAGCTCGTCGCTCACTAGTGGTTTGTCGATCTAGCAAGCTTGAGGTTGGATAGCTAGGCGAGGTCTAAGGCCAGCGACGACGAGCTCAAGGCTCTCCTATGGCCAGTCGCCGGTCGTAGCTGTGCCGACTAATGACCGACCAAAGAAGAAGGTGGAAAAAAAATAAAGGAAAAAGAAAAAAATAATAAAAAAAATAAAAAATAATACTTTAAAATTCGAATTATTTAAATAGAAAAGAAGAAAGAACGAGGTTAGTAGGTATGGGACAGGAGAGATGAGCAAGGGAAATGTTTCCCCAATTTCAAAAGAGAAAAAAAAAAAATTCCGTCTTTTAGAAGACTTTTTTTTCTTGATGGAAAATATTTTTAACGACTAGTTCATTTTTCGAGAAAAGAACACCAGAAAATTCGTAAAATGTTTTCTTGAAAGTCATTTTCTGCAAAAATGAACAAAGCGTTAATGCATGATTTATATTCGTGGCACTTCTCAGAATGTCTAAATCATTCTATCTGCAATGTCGTGTAGGGAAGCGCATGCTAATTCGACGGAAGAAGACAAGGGCACCTGCTTGTGCTTCCGATACGTTCGAGACAAGAAACCAAGCCCTTTGGATCCCGACGACATATACCAGCAGTTCGTGATTTACCGGCGTGAGACAATGTGTGGGTTCGGCGGCTTCCATGCAAAGTCCGTCGCCCCAGATGGGTACCCTCCAAGTTTCCTAAAGAGGAAAGGCTGGACCCTCCATGGCAAAACGCCCAAGTACTTCTCCTTGGATGACGATGCGCCTGGAGTCAACGACTCTCAGAGGTCAAAGTTCCCGAGCCTTGACTTCTCGATCGACAGGAAGAGCTCGGACCCAGTGGTGGTGGGGAAGTGGTACTGCCCGTTCATGTTCATCAAGGATGGAGAGGTCGGGGACCAGATCAAGACGTCGGCATTCTACGAGATGACGCTGCAACAGAGATGGGAACAGGTCCATGTGTGTGAGAATCATGCCAGTGAAGGCAACGCTGTGGAAGTGGATGTGGTTGTTCAGAAGGAGGCCATCACAGTGTTTGGTGAGGAAGCTGGGGAGGCCAATGTGAGTGATGGAGTGATGTGGTTTAGGAGTAGGAGAGGAGGGATAGGACTGAGCATGGCGATTGTGGAGAGGATGAGGTGGGAGGAAGAGAGAGTGGGTTGGGTGAAGGAGGGAGAGAAGAGAGTCAGGGTGAAGAGAATGGAGAAGTTCATCAAGAGCGGGTTGAGCGAGAATTGGAAGAGGTTTGGCTGTTATGTGTTGGTGGAGAGTTTTGTGCTGAAGAAAAGGATGGATGGGACTCCGCACACTCACCAAGTGTTGGCTTACGACTTCTTGCACACTCACCAAGTGAGGAGCAAATGGGAGTGACGGATTTTCTCATCAATGTTCTATTTTTTGTTGGTTTAATCTTTTGTTGTTTCTGTGACTGGTGTCCATGAAAGTCTAGCTAAGTTCTTGTGCTACACATGCTTGGTTTGTACTTGTTTGTTCAAATGTTGTTCATCCGTCTATTTTGAGAAGTTTTGTATTGGGTTTCACTGTTGTCCATGTCCATCCATGAAGAGTGATCAGTGGAGAAACGAAAGAAAGAAAAAGTTAGGATAAGAATTCTGGATTAAAGGTGAGACGAGAGAACATTTTAGTTGAATTTCCAGTATGCTTTCTTGAAAGACTAGAGGTACCATATAAAATCCACTTCAAAGCGTTGCATATACTTCTTCTTCTTCTTTTTTAGATTTTTATTTATGCAAGTGACTCCAACGTAGAAAAATTTATGTGTAGTTGGCAAGATTCAATTGAGACTCCTTATTTTTTAGCTAAAAATCCTTCAACATGCCAACCCTGAAAGTTATACATACTTTTCATCAATACCTTAAACCAAAGAGTTACAGTTTCTAGGGTGCAATGGCCAAATAATTGAGTGAGTGTCCACGCTAGAAGCATGAGTAAGTAAAATCGAATGGCCAGCATTGACCTACATTAGTTGTGAATGAAATTCCACTAGTGTTAGATCATAAAAAGAAAAGCATATAGTAAAAGTTTGCAAAGGACTTTGGATATGAGATTGAGTAGTTGCACCATAGAATAGCATTCTAACATTTCCCCCTTTAATGCTCAAGACTTGACCAATGACTGCCAAATTTGTTTTTGTAGAAGTGCCCTTGGACTAGCTAGACAAGTGCATGAGCCATGGGACCATTAAAATACCTTAGATAAGCTTAGGTCTTGACTAAACCTATCAAATAAGTAGGTGGAATCAAATTTGGGTCAGATAAAAAATGCTTCAATACATATTGACCCGTTTAACTTGTTTCAATTTATTATGTAATACAAATTTAGTGAACCGTACCCAAGCCAACCCATATCAAATCCTTATTATTAAGGTACTTCTATATTTAACTTAATTTACGAAAATTCATATATAAATTGATATAAGAGCACAATGTGAGTGAGCCATAGAGTATGTGTCATGCCCCGATCCTCGGGCACACACATATCCTTCTATTTTGTCGATTTTATAATGTGATATCCCAGAACTAAGTATTGCCGATCTTTTCGTTTATTAAGCACATGCGAAAACAATTATAAATCCCCAGATAATAACACAATGGGATAGAAAAGCAAAACCATATTTTTCACATTGAAATCTACAACCAAACCTTTATACATGGCATAACTCAAAGTTTATTCACAAGACTATTCATAACATTCTAGTTTCACACTATTCATGTTTAGACAAGATTCACAAAAGATGATGGGATCCCAGTCCTCATCCGGGTCGTACTCAGGATCATCCTGATCCTCTTCTGACTCTTCTTCATTAAGCTCATATCCTTCAAGCTCTTCATCTTTTACCGGCTCATCGTTCTCTTCTAGTTCATTCTTCATAGGCTCATCTACAGGCCTGAAATTTTGTCCCACAACTAGGATGAGACTATGTCTCAGCAAGTTCTACCCTACTAAGACTCGATTAGGAAACCAATACGTTAACCAGGCTGCCTATATACGCATGGGTCAGAGGACTTACCTTGGTCTCAAATTCCACTTGCATATTAGTACAATTCAATAAGCACCCTAGCAATCACATCACAGATCGATATCTCAATGAATCGACCTAGTTGATTACATACATGTCAGTCAAACCATTCAAAGTCACTTTTACTCAATCAGTCAATTCATAACAACGGATCAAATCATTGATCAATTGACCTAGTCAATTACATGTTAGTCAGACCATTTCCAGGTCAAATCACATCTCAATATAAAACCTTCCATTTGCACTCTCAGTCACAGAGCTATAATAATGCTCTCGGGCGTCGTTTTCGCCAAGGTGACATATGTACTAGACAGCACCCGTGCATTCTTTAAGGCACCGTTTTCACCAGTGATATTTTTAATCACCGAATCACGTCTATCCATAATGATGCATGTAGTAGACAGCACTCGTGCGTTCTTTAAGGCGCTGTTTTCACCATTGATTTCCTTATCACCGAACCACGTATGTCTATACTAATGTAGGTAATAGACAACATTCGTGCATTCTTTAAGGCGTCGTTTTCACCAGTGATTTCCTTATCACCGAATCACATATGTCTATATCTCGTATCTGATCGGTCTTGGCCAAGAGTATTCTTAGTTCAATCTCTCGATTCCTTCCGATTTACAACTTATCAAAGCATTATAAATGTTAAATAACCATACTTGGCTATCTACAGATCAATCATTCAATTTCACTCAATTTCAATCAATTTAGGAATAATTCATCAAATTGCACAATTAATTCAATTAAGCACAATGTATAGCTCAAATAAATAAACGGATTGCACCATGACAATCAGCACGGAATTTCAGTCGTCGGGTTATCCTGCTTAATTTCCGAAAAATAAATAATTTTGAAAATTAATAAATAAATAGTAAAAAATCCAATATAGGCCCGTAATGCCTAATTGAAGCCCGCTAAGGGTCGGGAAAAATCCCAAGATGCATTAAATAAATAATAGTACGTCTCTACTTGTTAATTGCATAATCAAAACGTCTAATATACATCCCAATGATCTAACAATTACTAGTTTATTCTAATCTAACCACCTAATTGTACTTAATTAAATTTAATCAACCCTTAAGCATCATTAGTCTACTAAGCAATGATTAGTGAGATTACTCACTTGGCAAAGCGAAGACCGGAACACAGCGATAGTGACACGACGGCATGACGACGGCCGAAATCCGAATTTTTGGCGACGTTGACGATCACTCGGGCCGGGCCAAAGGCCTTGCAAGCCCACAGCAAATTGCTGGGCTTGGTCCGAAATTGGGTCGGCTTGCTTCACGGGCCCAAGATGGGCTGAACTTCAAGACTGAAAATGGGCTACAACTTAAATGGACCAAGCTGAAGCGGGCCTAAAAAATTGGGCTGCTGGACTGAACTTCACTTGGGCCGAATTGCTGGATCCGAGGGCTTCAAATTCTGCTGGAGATGGGCCCAACTGCTGGGCAAAAATGTTGGAATCCACGGGCTTGCTTCTTGCGAGCTGGGCCACGAAGACACGTTCGCTGGAGAAGACCACTTGCAGAGACGGCTGACGTGAAGAAGCTGCAGACGTCTTCGTGCGAGAGACACGGACGGAGAACCAGCTTCGTCTTCAAGGCTTCATGGATGCGGTTCGGTCAACAAATTGAAGAGAGATCGTGGGCTGAGCAAAGAGACGAGAACTTCGGTGGTGGCTGATTCGTGGGTGGTGTCGTGGCAAGGAGTCAACAAAGACTTCGGTGGCCTTGAAGATTGACCGGAGGAGACAACCGGTGGTGGAGAGGGCAGACGTGAGCTGGCTTCGGTGGAGTCTTCGCTGCTGGAGAAGACACGAAATAGTGGAGCTGCACGCGGTCTTTGTTGCTGGATGGTTGACCGAAGATGGTGGGGACTGGGACGTGGCAGAGGTCGAGCGGATGCAGGGAAATGGAAGAGTTTGCTGGTTTCGGTGGGCTTGGGGGAAACGGGATGATAGACGCTGTTGGGGTTGATTGAAACAGCAAGATGGACGAAGGAGGGCCATGATGGAGCGGTAGGCGAGAGAGGAAATAAGCAGCTGCTGGCACCGTGGAATTGATCCGAGAGAGAGAGAGAGAGAGTTGCCGTGGAGATGAAGTCGGCGAGACTTGCTGGAGAAGCCGAATGAGAGGGGGTCAAGTCGAAACAAAATATTTCATTCATGATTAACAAACCATAAAAGTCTTCAGCCCAATTAATAGATAATTTGCTCCAATTTCACCCAAATTAAATCATTTTGTTGTAAATAACTATGCCCATTTTCAGCTAACCTTTCCAATGGGCCACTCAAGGGGCCAATTTCTCCACAATTCCACACCAAATGAAGTCAATTTGAGGACCAAACTACAGTAGTCCATCACCCCTACGAATTTGCACCATCTCCTCACCATTTACTTAAATTTGGTGACCCAAAATTCCTCTAATAATACCCATCCGAATTTCCGTTAATTTTTGCAACGTCTGAAACGATTTTCCGTAAAAATCCCGAACTTGCTGGATTTTCTCCGAAAGACAAGACGACATCCTATAAATGAATTGTGATATGCTCGAGTGTCCGAATTCCGAAACCGAATTCAATTTCGTGGTTAAAATCGATCAAATGCGATTTTAGTCCAATCCCACCTATCAAGTAGCTTTTAGGGATTTTACCACGGTTATATCCCTTAACAGCTTCACCCAATAGATTGGTTAACTCGTGAGTGATCAGCTCAAAGAAAAAGGATCATAGGCACGCCGACGAAATGTCAATTTCATATATTCAGGACGAGATTGAAATTCGGGATATCACAGTGTGTGAAGAAAGAGTCAAAGAAATTTGATTAGATTTAAGTAAATTATGGACCCATTTAACGCCTATTTTATTTTGGGTTTTACCATTCTAAAACTATTTATAACCTATTTACGGAATATAACCACCTTATATAACTACCCAACCCATTAAATATAGGTTAAGAAATGGGTTTATAATCAATTTCGATGGGTCTAGTCACAAGCCATTACTTGTGGGATAGAACTAATATGGAGCTATTCTTAATTATTGGATGAAGATGAGAAATGCAAATCCCACACTTAGCCATCACTTGCCACTTGACCCACTTCATCGGCAGGTAGATCAAGCAAACCACTAACGAGTTTTGAGCGAGTATGCAAGAAGGACACACTTATTTAGGATTTTTTTGGGAAAAAAAACCACCAAAAAAAAAAAAAAACCCAAACTAAGCTGCATGATTTTTTTTTTCGCAACATTAAAATTCAAACTATGCCAACCATGAATACCCTAAATTTTTCCTTGTGATGTAAAATGTCCCAAACTTAAATTTAGGTGACATATTTATTCTTCATTAAAATTGCGTTAGATGATTTTTCAGTCAAAACAATATTTTTTTCTATTCCACTTGAGCCATGTGAGGGTAATGTCAATGATATTTGTCTCATGGTGTTTATATAGATAGATTTTGATAGTTTTCATTAATAGATTTTAACGAGTGATAACTGTATTAAATACGTAGAAATTGAGAACTTTTGAAGTCACAAAAAAAAAAAAAAAAAAAGAATAAATATATTATGATAGATATAACCTAAGATTTATGTCCTTTTCTCCTTTAGGCCCTGCATGAAAACGTTTATGTTCCTTTTTGTTCCTAATGAAAAAAAAAAAAAAAAGTGTTTCGTTCTAACGGTTTTTGAATAAAAGAACGTGTTTGGTAACGTTTGTTTTTAATTAAAAATGAATAAAACACGTTTGGTAAATTTTATTCTTTTTTTGTTTCTTTTAATTTTTTAATATTTTTATTTTATTTTCCATTTTTTCCTTTCTTTTTATTTTTTTCTTCTTTCGGCCGATCGCGGGCCTCCCGACGACGGCCGATTGTGGGGCCGGCAGCCTCACCCAGCCCATGGCGAGGCTCGCCACCCCCCGGAAGGCTCGGGTTGCCGACGTTGTGCGAGGCCGAGCCTCGCCGCCCGCGCCGGAGCCGAGCACTGCGCCCGGGAAGCCCGCAGCTCGACGCCGTCCCGATCTCACCACATCATTCGTGACGCCGTCCGCCAGTCTTTGCCCACGTCGCCCCGTGTCGATCCTGAAGCCTCTAGTGCCGCGCCGCCGTCGCACCGTCCTCCGGAGCCCCTCGCCGAAACCCTAGCCGAAGATCTCCCCTCGAGCGAGGCCGAGCCTCGCCTTGGTTGGGCGAGCTCGGCCTTGCCAGCGCAGGCAAGGCTCGGCCTCGCTGGGGGCTGGCGATGTTCCGGCAAGGTCGCCGACCCTCGACGGCGTCGCCGGCCGTGGCCGAGGCCGGCGACCGGCCAAAGAAAAAAGAAGAAGAAAAGAAGAAGAGAAGCGTTTTTTTGGCTTTGAAGAAGTGTTTCTTTTCTCCATAAGCAACTTTTTTTGTTTTTTTTTTTTGCTCCAATTTTGTTCGAACAAAAAACAAAAAAGAATAAACGCAACCAAACGCATTTCTATTCCTTTTTTTGTTCTCGGAACAAAAAAGACAAAAGTGTTCCAAAACATTTTTTTTAACATTTCCATGCAGGGCTTTATTTTACACGAAGTAGCTGGCGAGCCGCCGCATTTTTAAAATTTTCAAATGATGATAACTAAACACATATTTTTCTTTTTTTTTGGGTAAACGCATAATGTTAATACATAAACATTGCAGAAAATCTGCACAAAGGGACACCGGACGGACATCATCAGGATGACGGTCCGACCGCAAAATCAAAATTAAATCCCTCCCCTTTCGGACAATAATTCCTTAAATTCTGTACTGATAGAAAATAAAAATTCAATTTCTTTTTTCTTTTTGATTTGAATCTGAACCCTAAAGAAGAAAAACATCGCTCGCTGCACTTCCTCCGCCATTTCCAAAACCCGCGATCCGCCCCCTCCTCTCCGGCGATTCCTTCGCCGGAGAGCGACGAAGCCGGCGAAGTCGAAAGAGCGGTCGAATTCCATTATTCTCGTGCGGATTTCTCCTTCGGTTTTGCAGTGGATGGCGTCATCGACGGTCGATCAGGACCAGCAATGGCTGCTGAACTGCCTGTCCGCCACTCTCGACCCCAACCACGACGTCCGCGCTTTCGCCGAGGCCTCGCTCCAGCAAGCGTCCTTGCAGTCCGGTGATCCTCCGATCAATCGCTACTCTCTCTCTCTACGTCTCTCGTCGCTCGTTGTGTGCTGTGCTGAAGTTGTTTCCCCAGCCCCGTTACTGGCTTTCGCCTGCCTGATGTTTGTTGAATTGACGAAATTCCGGGAGTGGTGGCGGGGATGAATTCGGGCGTTGTTTGTCGCCGGGGGATGATTGACTGCATTAGTTTTTCGCGTTTTAATGTGCTGTCAGAAGAGTGAACTGGCCGTTGCAAGAAGACGACGTCGAGAACCTGTGTATTTTTTTTTATTTTTTTTTTTTGTGGAGGTTGGGTCGAATTGTTGAGATGTTATTGTGCCGGGCATCGTGTGCAGGGGCAGTTATGAATCAATAACTGCTTGGGGAAACATGGGAAGAGATGTCAAACTGTAGTGTGGCAAGCAGAGGTTGAGAATCTGTGGAATTTTGAATGGAGCACGAGTCAAATCGTGGAGATGTTGTGCTGGGCATCTTGCGAAGGGATGAGAACTCCTGTGAGAAATATGGGAAGGGACACCCACATTGTCGTGTCCATGGTGATTAGTACAGTTTTGTTTGCTTTTTAGGTACACTGTTCGGCGCCCATGTTCTTTTGCACCTTTGGCCTGGAGAGCTAGGAGTTCTAGAACGTTGGTCACTGCTAGGGAAGGGATGGTATTTTTGTGGAAATATGTATACCTCATTAAAGGTCAAGAGACGTAGTTGTAAGCAGCTTATGTCAAATGGGGAAGGTATAGCTTGAGAACGCAAATGATTCTGGTAATCCTTCTGCCAGGGAATTTGTAGAATTTTAGTGGGTGATAAATATACCTAGATGAAAGTCAAGAGACACAAGTGGCTCATGTCAAAGGGGCAGGTATAACATAAGAAGTCAAATGAAGCATTCGGTTTATGGATTCACAACTGAAAGGATTCATTTAATCAAACACCTTTAGAAAAAGAATGCTAACTATTTTGCAAAATAAAAAAGATTCATTTTTGGTGAGGTCGTAGTTTCGTCTTCCTTAGTCTTGCAGATGGTTGACCTTCTAAGTTTTTACTATCAGCTGTTAGAAGGAGCAAATAACTTCCATGCTGTGTTTGTTTCCTCACTCTAGGCTTTTTAAGTCACTTATCTAGCTCTCATCATTTGAGATGATTTATTAATAGCATTTATCTTTTGAACATTACAGGTTTTGGAAGTGCATTATCAAAAGTAGCAGCCATTTGGATTGCGCCAGATATCCTTATATTAGTACTCGCATCACATACTGGTTTATCTTATCTTATCAACATCTTGTCCGTGCTTTGGAATGAGCTAAATACATGTTATTTTAGTTAACTAGCTAATAATATCCAGTGTTTTTGGAATGACTTGTAATTTTTGCCTTTTGCTTTCTTTGTATCTTCATAACATACAAACATCGACATGCACATTCGCATACGAATTTCTCATAATTATTTGAAATTTGAATAATATTTTAGATTTTGACAGGAAAGCAAAATTACTTTTTTTTCTTATTCAGAAAAAAGAGGAAATGCCCTTAATGATCAGCAATTATTGTCTTAATGTCTTATTCATAAAAAGAGGGAAATCAACGAGTTATTCTGTGCAGGAAATGAGGTGTTAAACCTTGCATCCTGTTCCATTGTGTTCTCTGCTTCTAGTTATCCAGTATGTATTGTAACTTCTATTTGGGTTGGTTTTCGAAGTAATGTAATTGTTGCTTGCGAATCCACCACCATACGAATTTTGGGAATGGCCGAAGAGATTGTCAATTGGAAGTTTAGCTTTCAATGAAGCGTACTCCTACATGTTGGGAAAAACCTACAAGCCAATTGCCTAACTCATCGCGGAGAAGTTCACCTGTTGAAGCTTGACCCGGGTTGTCTTTAGAGGCCCCATCAATGTCGAGCTTTATCCAGCCATTACTAACATGATAGCGCCTCGAAAAATCTTTTCAATTTCACTTGGTACGTGCCTCAACACGAGTGTTTATTATGGATAATTGAATTACGAAAAATTATTTTGAACCGAAAGTATATAGGAATCGCTCGTTAGGCGAATATGCAAGGTACCAAACTATTTGTCTAAGAATCATTCCTTAGAAAAAGAATCAAAGAATCACTCCAAGTACCCCTTCATGTCACCTAAAAAGAAGATTAAAAGATTCGAAATTAAGCAATTAGTTAGCAGCCCAAATATGTTCTGGACGAGGAAGCCCAGAACTTCCGCTTCTTCGGGCTGTTCAAGGACGGCGAGCTCTACGACTTCCCCTTCCCTCAGAACAAGGACCTCACACTCCGGAACAGTGACGGTGAATTCACATCCCATGATGAGGTGTTCATGATCCCAGTCGTCGGCCAGCCCTTGTCCTCCAATCAGTACTATGTGATTCAGCGTGGTGGGAAGCACAAAGGGTATGATCTTTCTAAGTACTTTGAATAGTTTCACTTCTTGTCTGTTGTTGAATTAGGTGATGAATATATTGATATTTATAAATAGGATAGGTGAATATCATTGGATGGATGATGTGGGGGTGTGAGAAAATCTCTGCGAGAACTCGCTTTTAGTACAGTGGTTGAAGTTACATCTTATCACGTCACTTAGGAAATACGTTTTAGTAAAAGTTTAGCTGCTTAATGCGTGATTTATATTCGTGGCATTTCTCAGAAAGTCTAAATCATTCTATCTGGAACGGTCGTGTAGGGAAGCGCATGCTAATTCGATGGAAGAAGACACGGGCACCTGCTTGTGCTTCCGATACGTTCCAGACAAGAAACCGAGCCCTTTGGATCCTGACGACATATACCAGCAGTTCGTGATTTACCGGCGTGAGATTTCTGCGGCTTCCATGCAAAGTCCGTCGCCCCAGGTGGGTACCCTCCAAGTTTCCTGAAGAGGAAAGGCTGGACCCTCGATGGCAAAACGCCCAAGAACTTTTTCTTGGATAACGATGCGCCAGGAGTCAACGACTCTCAGAGGTCAAAGCTCCCGAGCCTTGACTTCTCGATCGAAAGGAAGAGCTCGGACCCAGTGGTGGTGGGGAAGTGGTACTGCCCGTTCATGTTCATCAAGGACGGGGAGGTCGGGGACCAGATCAAGACCTCGGCGTTCTGCGATATGACGCTGCAACAGAGATGGGAACAGGTCCATGTGTGTGAGAATCATGCCAGTGAAGGAAATGCTGTGGATGTGGATGTGCTTGTTCAGAAGGAGGTCATCACAGTGTTTGGTGAGAAAGCTGGGGAGGGCGATGGGAGTGATGGAGTGGTGTGGTTTAGGAGTAAGAGAGGAGGGATAGGGCTAGGCATGGCGATTGTGGAGAGGATGAGGTGGGAGGAAGAGAGAGCGGGTTGGGTGAAGGAGGGAGAGAAGAGAGTGAGGGTGAAGAGAGCGGAGGACTTCATCAAAAGCGGGTCGAGCGAGAATTGGAAGAGGTTTGGCTGTTATGTGTTGGTGGAGAGTTTTGTGCTGAAGAGAATGGATAGGACTTTGGTGTTGGCTTATGACTTCATGCACACGCACCAAGTGAGGAGCAAATGGGAGTGAAATTTCCTCATCAGTGTTCTGTCTTTTGTTGGTTTAATCTCTGCTGTTTCTGTGTCTCTTGCCCATGAAAGCTTAGCTAAGTTCTTATGCTAGACATGCTTGGTTTGTACTTGTTCCTTCAAGTGTTGTTCATTCGTCTATGCTGTAAATTACATTATTGTAAATATGCCTACCGATGTAGAGCAAGGAGTGAGAATTTTTGTATTGGCTTTTCAGTATCCGATGTTGTCCATGTCCATCCGTGAGGAACAGTCAATGGAGAAATGTAAGCAACAAGCAAAGGTAAAAATTTTAGGTTTTTAAGGCAAAACGAGATGACATTTTAGTTGAATTTCACATGTGCTTTCTTAAAAGACTAGAGGTCCGGCCAAGGCAAATCATATACAATCCACTTGCATAGTCGTTGGGCATACTTTCTTCTTTGCTTTTTGATATTTTAGGAGTGTAAGCATGGAGACACGATTATTTGAGACCCATGCAATACCCCGCAAGATCAATGAATGGATTAAATTTGGACGTTTGACGTTTGCAAATTGCCCTAAGTTACAGCAGTTTACATATAGTTTGTGGGATTTGAACAAGAGATGTCCAATTTTCGAGTCAGAAATATTCTATAGCCCCAGCCAACTGCACTGACCTTGGAGTTGTCGTAAACTATTCATCAATGCCTCAAACCAAAGACCTAAAGTTTCTAAGGCACAATGCCCAAACATCGCGATAAGCAAGCAATGACCAACGTTACTTACGGTGTGAAATTCCACTTATGTTAGATCATAAAAAAGAAAAGCATAAGCCAGTACAAGTTGTCGAGGAACTTGATTATGGAGGTTGAGCAGTTATATCTTTGAATAGCTTTCTAACGTTCCTTTATGCTGTGCATGAGATTTTAACTATGCTCAATACTAAAGCGTGCCAGGGATTGCCCGAATATGTATCTGTAAAAGTGCCCTTGTACTAACCGCAAGTGTGCTTGAGCCAGGTGACCATAAAAATGCCTTCCATAAGCTTGGGTCTTGACCCCTTGCTAGTAGCACGGAAAGGATATGGCGCTACTCTCACTTAACGCTGAATACAGGCAAGAAGCGCAAATTCCGCCCACCTCTTACCACAAGTCCCACAAGCATGTAAATTGATTATGACAATATTTACACAGAGAGAGAAAGAGAGAGAGAGAGACTCAACGGAGGTCACGCCTTGCGAGCTTTGCGCGTCCTCACATCAGCAAAATTGAGCCTCACCAAAGGTCGGTAAGGCTTGACCTCACTGGCCTTGGGCAACCGCCCGACTGATGAGGTCGGCCCTCGCATGTGGCCAATCACCAGCCATCATGGAGGTTCGATGACTTGTGGAGGAAGAAGGAAAAAAAAAAGAAAAGAACTAATATTTTTAAAATTAAAGAGTTCTAAAAAAATTCAAAAAATTTCATGTCAACACCGGTTGTGCTACGTAGGATAGTTAGAGTTCACGATAATAATTTACAGCCAAAATTGATCGAATGAATTATATTGACAAATTATCAAAATGTTTAGAATTGAATTGACACTACATTTGAAACTTTTATGGTAATTATTCCTAAGCTTATGTCGGTTGTATAACTATATATTTTTAATTTTGAAACATGCAAATGAATTCTTTAACTTGCATGATATATGTAACTAATTAAGTCCTTTGAAGATCAATATACTTAAACGTTAGTACCACAAAAAATCTCAAATTATACATCCATGCTACATTTATCTTAACTAATTTTTTATAGCAAAAAATCCAAAATTGATGCACCCTTGACAAATTTATTTTTCATTAATTACATCCAATGTCCCTATTATATCGTGGAAATGAAAACACACGTGGCAAATAACGCAAATGATTGGTGTGTAACGTGGATTCGATTTAAATAGGTCTTCTAAATAACATTTTACAAGGGAAGCCAAAATTGAAGAACATGAACTGAGATAAGAAAATCTACTTAAATATGATAATTTTGCACGAAGAGCTCCTTCATGTTTTGAAAATATGTTAAAATTCCCTAATTTTTCCCAATTTTTTTGCCTCGAGATTTTCGTAGATTTGTCATGAGTATAGTACTTTGAGATTTTTTACGACGCATAAATTAATTATGTATAACTATGATATGAATGTACTAATTTAGAATTTTATTTTTTTTTTGTGTGCATGTGTGGTTTTGACCCTCTACTTATTGTGACATATTGAATTTTCCAATACCATTTTCAATTGAATAAATTGGGCATTTCATCGACACGTCTATAGTGTTATTCTCAGAGCCAATCACTCGTGAGATAACTAGACTATCTGGGGAAGTCATTAAGAGATTTTAATACAATGGATCTGAGAATTCGACCAGAAGTCAACTACTCAACCGTGCTAGTTTACATGGGTCATTATGGCATTGTCAAAATCGATCGTGAGATTAGGATATGTCGATTCGACCGAGATGTGTGATCAAAGTGTGAGTGATTCCACATGATGGCAAAATTTCGTCGAATCCAAGACTAGATCGATTTTTTCTCGTCGTTTTGGGTACCCTATGCCCGTAATTGAAACCTTAAGATTTTCACGACTACCAAGAGTTGCCAATGTGTCGAGTGGTTTCAAGTGTGGTAGGCTAAAGAAAATTGACCACGGGTCATTTGCACTAAAAATCTTTGAAAACTACCCGGTAAAGAGCCTAAGTCACGCGAAAAACACGCCAGAGTGAAATTAACTGTGAATTTGAACCCGATTTAAATTGAAAGTTACGTGGTGCTATGATCTATTTTAGGAACGTTGACTCATCCTCCGAAAATTTTCAAAGATTCCGAGATTTTTATGGAAAATCAATTCAGATGTGAAAAATTAATGAAAATTGGGATGGCCAAATTAAAGGAATTTAGACTCCAAGTTCAGCTTTCGAAAGATTTTAACTTACAGAAAATTATATGGGGTTTTCTTCAATGAAATTGGACGTCGATTTGGGAAATTTCATGAAGAAATTGAAGTCAAAATTAAGAAATTCGGAGCTTGGTTTTGTGGCAACAATTTTGGGCTTTAAATTCGATTTAATGGTGGAATTATCTTCAAGAAAGAATTGGGGACATGAGGCTAAGCTTGGAAGACTTTTTAGGCATCTAATGATGATTTAGATATATAATTTGGACTTTCAAGGCTCTCTTGCAAGCTGGCCGCTGGTCCCTATCTTCTCCACATCTTTGCTTCACTCTCATTCTCCTTCGCATTTCGTTCCTTCAGCCACAATTTCTCTTGATTTATGCCAGCTCACGTCCTCCACGGAAACTCCTTGAAGCCCACAATCAATTGAAGACGCCAGCAGCTGCTTAAACTTTTGCTTCACTGAAATTCTGCCGTTCATCCTCGCCCACGCATCTCTTCGGTCTTCTCCATCTCACGCTAGCTCACGGTCAACAAACCGGTGGAACCCTCCCCATCTTTGACCCTGCAGCTCCTTTCCGTCGAAGCCAGCTCCCCTGTGACGAAATTGCTGCTCTGCCGCTCAACGATCTTTCGTCCACAACGCCCTCCACGCGTTCAAGACCACCAACGGGATTTCCTTTTTGTTGACCGCATCCTGCCACCTTCATCCGTGTCTTGTGCCAGCAGGCTCCACCGAGTGCAGCTGCCTTTCAGCTGCGGCGTCCCCAGCAGCTCACGCCGGCTGCCACGCCCGGAGCAACGTTCCCTTGCAGCAACGCACGAAGCCCAGCGAAGAAGTCGGACCAGCCACGTGAGATCGGCCCATCTCCATTTCCTCAGCCCGTGCAAGCCCAGTCCAGTCGAATTTTCACCAAGCAGCAGCCCAGCAAGTGTTGTTTTTCGTAGACTAGTTCAGCGAAGCCCACAAGTCAGCCCGTCTTCATTTCATCAGCCCACCTCCAGCAGTTCAACCCAGTCTTGAAAGCCCAGCGAATTCAGTCCAACGAAGCCCAATTGAAGTCCACAGATCCAGCAATTTCGGCCCAAGTCTTCAGCAAGCTTCAGCCCATCCAGCTCAGGTTTTGGCCCGCGCAATCAAGCCCAGTTCCAAGCCCAATTCAGCGACTCTCAAGCCCAAGAAGCAGGCCCAACCCAGCTTTTTACTGTGGGCTTGCAAGACCTGTTGGGCTCGGCCTGAGTGTCCGCCAACGCTGCCGAAAATTTGGATTTTGCCGACGCGGTCGTCGTGGTGTTCCAGTCTTCACTTTTAACAAGTGAGTTTTGCTCACTAATCCCTTATTAGTATGCTAATGATGCTTAGGGGTTAATTAGATTTAATTAAGTACGATTAAGTAAATAGATTACATTAGAATAATTAAATTAGGGATTTATCTATGCATGTTAGGCAAATGGTTAGTGTACTTAGCAAGTAGACAAGTCCTATTATTTATTGAACGGGTCTCGGTAATTTTTCTGGGCTTATCTCGGCTTCCAATTAGGCATTATGGGCCTAAATTGGATTTATTGTATTTATTTAATAATGTTAGGAATTATTTAATTATTTATTTATTTTTCGAAAATTAGGCAAGAGGATAGCTGATTAATTTAATTTTATCGATTACCGTGATGCAACTGTTTATTTATTTGAGCCTTAATTTGTGAGAAATTGATTTATTGGTGATTTTAGGATTTATTCATAAATTAAATAATCTTGGTTATTAATTGAGAAATAACCGGGCATCGGTTGATAATGCCAAAAATATTTTGGTGGACTACAGAGAATGGTGAGATTTATGGAAAGTGAAATTATTATATTTTGGTTAAAGTCGACCGTGTATCCACACACGATAAATTTTTATCGGATATCGTTAATACGAGGGAAATAGGCCAATTATTATTTTGATTGAGGACTCTTAGTGTGAAGCACACAGTCCTTGGCCAAGAGTAATTAATCGTGTGAGAGTTATTAGTCGCATTGAGAAGGCTATTGAAAGATGAAATGATGTATGATGGGTGTGTGGCAATGTAGAATAGGGCATGGAAACCACTGAATTTGGAATAGGTTGTGCTCGTTAAACCGTAATTCAACATTATCATCAAAGTGTGGTTATGTTCATTGGACCATAGGTTACCACCTAATCTAGGTCGTGCCCGCTAAGCCGTAATTCAGCATTACCATAGAATTTGGAATTGGTTGTGCCCGCTGAGCCGTAATTCAGCACTAACCGCCAAAGAATTAGTAAGCCGTGCCCGCTGAGCCATAATTCAGCATTTCCGCCAAAGTTTTAGTAGGCCATGCTCGCTAAGCCGTAATTCAGCATTGGGATTGAGTATTTTGAGATGATTGTGTAGGCCATGCTTGCTGAACTATAATTCAGCAATGAATTCAAGTAAATGAGATGTGCCAACCAAGAAAGGATTGAGATGACATGTAATCGACTAAGTCGATTGATCGATGATTCGATTTGATTGATGCGATGAGATGTGATGTGATGTGATCGTGTATATTTGATATATATACTAACTTGCGGGAAAGAACTGAGGCCAAGGTAAGTCCTATGACTCGTGTTGTGCTTAGACAGTCTCTAAAATATATTGGCTTCCTAATCGGGTCTTAGGGGGTAAAATTTGCTAAAACATAATCTCATCCCGGTTGTAGAACAACATTTCAGGAGGAACCTAAAGAGGAAGAACCCAAAGAGGAGGAACCTGATGAGGAACTGGAGGAGGAGTCCAAGGAGGATCCCGGGAATGATCCGGAGTACGACTCGAATGAGGACTGAGATCCTATCTTGTTTACAAACCTAGGTTGAGAACTGATGTGTGATAGTTCAATCTTTAGTGAATAGTATTGTATTATATACTATGATGTTTGCTTGTATAAAAGTGTGGTTGTGGTTTTTCAATTGTGAAAAATATGGCCCTACTTTTCTATCCCATTGTTTTATTGTCAGGGATTTTTTATACTTTTCGCATACGTATTAAAATGAAAGGGTCAAAGAATGCGTCTTGGGACGTCGCTATTATATCAACCATGTGAGGGATGGATGCGTGCCCAAAGATTAGGACGTGACATTTAGTCTCACAACCTAGCTACTTACACAATTATGCTAATCCTCATTTTCAGTATTTCCTCAAAATATTGACAATATGACTCATATTGGGTAGGCACATATTAGTACCAAGGTTATATTTGAACAAACTAATATGACTCATATTAGATAGGCACATATTAGTACTAAGGTTATATTTGAACAAACTATAATTGAAAAATTCGAGAAATGCATAGTAAGCGAGCATGTGTCAAGTGTCACTACATTGCCTCTAAACAAATATTGGCATAATTATATTGAACAAAACAGCAACAAGTTTTAAACTAAGTGTGCAAAAAGGAGAGGCTCGTGTAAAATGACTTTTGTTACATCATCTGTGAATCCAGCATTAACCCTACATTTACTTAGCTACTTAGGGTGCAAATAATAATCATTTTGTTTTTGAATACAAATTCTGACCAAAAATAATTTTTTCTATTTTTATTCCCTGGATAAGTTTATGATTAAATGTGTTTGATAAAACATAATTTTTTTGTTCTTAGAATAGAAATTTCTCCTTCGCTAGCGATTGGCTACCAATCAGCAATGGGAGGTAGTTGACAACAGGATGGTGAGCGGTGGTGAAGAACGATGGCTGGCAAGCAACGGTGGCTGGCAAGCAACGGCAGTTGGCAATTGGTTGGCGGTCGACTAGTCACGAGAGCAAGTGATGAGAATAGTTTTTATTAAGTAGAAAATTTTTACTTATTTTTTCTATTCCAAACCTATTTATGGACTAAAATTTTGTTTAAAAAAAAAAAAAAAAAAAAAATGAAATCTTGTTACCAAATAATTTTTTTATTAAACCTATTCCCAAAAAAAAAAAAAAAATCTGATTAGAAATAAAATAATTATTATGCGTGCCCTTGCACTTCTGATTTATCTTTTGAAAAGTTTCGCATATTGATATATGTATTTCACATTTATACATATCATTTTCATAAATTTTTGCAAAAACTAAACGAAAATCTGCGCAAAAGGATACACCGGACGTCACGATCCCGGACCAATCCCAAAACAAAAGTAAGGCTTCCTCGGACAATAATTCATAAATTCCGTACTTATGGAAAGAAAAAAAATCGAAAATTCTTTTTATCCTGAGCCTTAAGAAAAACATCGCTCCACTTGCTTTGCCATTTCCAAAGACAGTTGAATTTCACTCTTCTTGTGCAAATTTTCTTCTTTCTTTAATTGATGAATGTCGTCCTCAACAGTCCGATCAACAATGGTTGCTGGCTTGTCCATGGAATTTTCAAGGGGGGAAGAAGAGGAGTCACTTTTTTTAAAATGTAATATCTACTCTAGTTCTTGATTGCTTGCTTGCTCGCCACAAGCCGTGCTCATCCCGACGGGCACGGGACTCAGAGAGATATTTCTGCGCACATTCTCTCGCAATAAAAGTCAACCGGTTTGATCTCTGACGTTGCAACCCCAACTTCTTTTAAACGGGGGCATTCATTCAAGAAACTAATACTTCTCACATGAATGAACATATCTACAACATTTCAAGACTGCATATAGAAATACTATAGTTATTTTTCCTTATTTTGGAAGATGCACGTGACACGGCCTCTGTCTGTCTACTGGAAGCACCCTGAGGCCCTCTCGGAGGATACACCAGCAGGGCCGGGCTCTGGATACCTGGTGATTCAGGATGAGGAAGCCCAGAACTTCTGCTGCTTCGGGCTGTGTAAGGACAGCCAGCTCTACGACTTCCCTCAGAACAAGGACCTCACAGTCCGGTACAGTGACGGTGAAGACACATACAGTGATGAGGTGTTCACGATCCCAGTCGTCGGCCAGCCCTTGTCCTCGAAGCAGTACTATGTGATTCAGCGTCATGCGAAGCATAAAGGGTATGATCTTTCTAAGTACTTTGAATAGTTACACTTCCTGTCTGTTCTTTAATTATGTGATGAATATGTTTGATATTTATAAATAGGACAGGGGAATATCATTGGATGGATGATGTGGGGTTGCAAAAAATCTACGCAAGAACTCGTGTTTGTAGCAATAGTTGAAGTTACGTCTTATCGCGTCACTTAGGAAATAGGTTTTAGTAAAAGCTTAGCTGATTATTGCATGATTTATATTCGTGGCATTTCTCAGAAGGTCTAAATCATTCTATCTGGAATGGCCGTGTAGGGAAGCTCATGCTAATTCGACGGAAGAAGACAAAGGCACCTGTTTGTGCTTCCGATACATTTGAGACAAGAAATCGAGCCCTTCGGATCCCCATGACGTATACCACCAGTTCGTGGTCTACCGGCGTGAGACCATGTGCAGGTTCAGCGGCTTCCATGCAAAGTCCGTCGCCCCAGATGGGTACCCTCCAAGATTCCTGAAGAGGAGCTGGACCCTCTACGGAAAAACGCCCAAAATCTTTTTCTTGGATGATGACGCACCAGGAGTCAACGACTCTCAGAGGTCAAAGCTCCCGAGCCTTGAAGTCTTGATCGATAGGAAGAGCTCGAACCCGGTTGTGGTGCGGAAGTGGTACTGCCCGTTCATGTTCATCAAGGATGGGGAGGTCGGGGATCAAATCACGACGTTTGCGTTCTATGAGATGACGTTGCAGCAAAGGGGGGAACAGGTCCATACCTGTGACAGTTATGCCAGTGAATGCAATGCTGTGGAAGTGGATATGGTTGTTCAGAAGAAGGCCATCACACTGTTTGGTGAGGAAGCGGGGGGGAAGGCGATGGGAGTGATGGAATGACGTGGCAAGTCATTTAATACGCGCGAGAAAGTAGTTCCCCCGTAAAAAAAAGTCAACCGATTTAACCCTTGACGTTGAAACACCACCTTTCTTTTTTTTCGGTCGAAATATGAAGCTTTATTTATATCGTACGAGTGCTACCCACAATGGGTAATCCCTACAAAGCGAAGCCCAAAGGGCTGATAGGGACAAAAAAGTCCAGTCATAAGGAAGACAACGATTCTTATGAGCCTTTGCAGCATAATCAACAATTATGATCAGGGTTCGTTTGGTAATACTTTAGTTCTAGGGAATAATTTCTTTTTTTAAAAATAGTCTTTTTTTTTTAATTTCTATTCCCCGAAATAATTTCTCAATAAAAGAACGTGTTTGGTAATTATATAAAATTTCTATTTTTAGAATGAAAAAAAAATAGAAATATATTTTGGTACGATTTACAATTATTATTTTTTGTAATGTAGAATTTCTTTTAATTTTTTTCTTATTCTTCCATGCCACCGCCGACTGCTGTCAACCCCAGTCACTGGAGTCGACGTCGTTGGTAGTCATCAGTGACTAGCAGCAACGGTCAACAACGGCAGCGATCAGTTGGCCAACGAACAAGCGATGGCCTTGATGGTCATCGGCAATCGCCAACAGTGGTCGGCCGATCAAAGGCCAATGGCAATTGGAGGTCAATGGCGATGATCAGTGGCCGGCATTTGGCCGATGCGCTGCAGGTGGCGATCAGCTGTCAGTCAACGAGCATTAGGCAAAGAAGACGGTTAACCAGTGGCGCTTGGTCTGCAACAGGCAGTAGGTGGTGGCAACGGCCGGTGCTAGGCAAAGTGGCTGGCAACGGGTAATGGCAGTGGCTAGACAACTGGGGCAACTGTGAGGGGTAAGGGGCATCGACAAAGAAGAAAAGAAAAAAAAAATCTAGAAATTGTTCCTGAGAACAAGAAGTTACTTTTTTTTTTTAATTTCTTGTTTCTATTCCAAATATATTCTCCGGCCACTTTTCTATTCTGGAAAATATAAAAATTAATTGATATTACCAAATGGATTTATGTTTTTTTTTTTTTTGTTCCGAGAAATAAAAGAACAGAAATTAAGAGGAATAGAAATGTTATCAAATAGAGCCCGAGAGTTCCTTGGGCTGAATTCAAACCTCACTGATTGGAGGCCTGCAAGGGAAAGAGAGCATTCCATGATAAGCAAGTGCGCTTCCGATGAATATTGATCAACGGAGTTTAGAGCACTTATCAGATTTAGTCGGCCTGACTGGATACAAACTCTCTCAAAACCTTTTCTCTACACGAACTGAAGTCCTTCAAGCAACGCTAGGGCTTCAACCTGAGGTGGAGTGGAAGCTTGGTCAAATCTGGTGTGCCCAGCGACGACGTTCCCAGTAAAGTCCCAACATATGCATGCTACGGCGCCATCCATCGCGTCCTTTCCGAGAGCGCCATCAACGTTAATTTTGAGTTCCCCTTTCTCGGGTACTACCTGGGTAAGAGAAGTTGATGATTCCTTGCTTTTCCCCGATTGCGAGGCCTAAAAGTCGCATTTTTTGAAGTTATCTTGCAAGATCTGGGCCGATTCGATTGTAAACTTTTCTTTCGCAACCTGGCCTTTGAAGATTGTGTTGCTGTGCATTACCCATTTGCACCACAGTACCGACGCCACCATTTCCAGAGAAGGTACTTTGTTTTTTTTTCCTCTATTAACTTCACTATCCAGGCATCAAATTGCGTTATCTCCTTTAACATGTTTTGCAATTGAAGGTTAGGGGCTGACCATGCTTGTCGTGTCCATGGGCAGAGCAAAAGGATATATTCGACCGTTTCCACCTTGCTGTAGACAGGGTCAGGTACGATCTTCCTCTTCCATAGATTCTCCCTTGTAAGGATTGCGTTTTGGCATGTACTCCATAAAAAAGATCTTTCCTTTAGAGCAAGTCTTTAGATTCCATATAGATGTCCATAGTGCTTTGGGTGGCCGATATGAAGAATAGGGATATTCATTCAAAAAACTAAAACTAATATTTCTCACATAAATGAACATATCTTCAAAATTTCAAGATCACATATGGAAATACTATAGTATACAATTTTTAAGTAAAATAACGCGTTTGGTAATTAGACAATTTCTAATTCTAGAATAGAATTGCGTTTGGTACCATACTTAAAATTTCCACTCAAAATTATTTTCTTTTAATTTTTAAATAATTTTATTACTTTTTATTCTTTTATTCTTTTCTTTTTTTTCCTTTCTTTCCCTTCTTCTTATTCTTCAAGTCGTTGGTCACCAGCCTTGGAATGACCAACTGTGGCACCCCCTTCCCTTGACAACCCCCATTCTGCTAGGGTCGCCACATCATTTCCTTATCCTAGATATCCTTTGCTCTGATACTGATGGATTTCAGCAAATTCGCGAATTTAGGGGTCTATTAAATTTTTCCTCAGTCCCTACGCAATAATATGGCGGAAGCGAATCCATTGACTCCTTTCCCTAAACTTCCAAATGATGCACACTAGAAATACACATTAACCGAGCACTTTTTTATTTACATATATTTAACAGATGTCATTAGTTGGTACATCAAAAGCCAACGTATTATATATTGGCTATATATATTCAAAAAGGACCGACTATTTCGTTGGTCATCTATAGTGTTGTCTATTTTCAGGTGTCGGTGTTCAAAAATTTCTTACTAGCCTCTCATCACCCTTCACTCCACCCCCATTAGCAGTGGTGGCAATGGTCCCATAGTGTGTATGTCCCTCCTAACATACAAGACGACAAAATTCTAGTATACAGGACTCGTGGGAAGGCCGACATCGAATGTCAGGATCACTTGCACCCAGATAAAAGTCAGGTCTTGCATGTCTAGATCCAGATGTTTCGTTTGTTCCCACCTCAGATCAATAGCGGGGGATGGGGGCAATAGCAGCATCTTTTCTACTCTGAAATATGTTATGTGACACCCATTATCTGAGATCAACTCACATGACTTGCTTTATAAATTAGGGGAGATATTAATTTTAGAAATAAAATAAATTTCATTCTAAGATGAGTCATAAGAAGCTGAACTGCACTTGAATATATTTATCAAAAACTTTGTTTATGTATACATCAAGAGATGAGGTTAAGGAGGGGGATTTCTACAAAAAAAAAAAAAAAAAAAATAGGAGCCACAAACACTAAATATTCCGCCTCCTATCGAGTATGTACATAGATCAACAAAAATAAAACTCTCCCACACTTCGAGTGCTCCTCAGTCACCTTCTAATTTGAAGAAAAGACACAATAAACAAGTATGAGTTTTTAAAATAAAAACTCAGCAAGTGGGCGGTTAATCCTAACTTGGATTTGGCCAATAACAAGACAAATAGGTAAATAAGTCATCAATTTGCTGAATCCACATAAATCTAGCTGCAACAATCACCCAGGGGGAGGCGACACTCCACCCTGAACCCCCTCGCACCCAACCTGACATCACGAGGTCCCGTGAGAAGCTGTTCAACCCTTCTCAGACCTCTGGAGAGAACGCCATTACTTCTTTTCATCCCTCTCCAGGCATCCCGATACCCGGGGTCTCACATTGGCTCATTAGCCAATCATATATTCATAGTTCCGCCTTGTTGCAACACCAACAACTCCAATGCACAAAACAGCTCTCGCTTTCCTAAAGTCAAGTATGAGTCCTAGACTTAAACAAACTTGGGTATCACAAGCTATCTCATTAAATTCTTAAGTAACCAATGTCTTATTGAGATCAAAATCACAACATCAGACAATATGTCATATGCAACACCATTAGAAAACCATAACCTGGAATTCGTTCACCTTCCCCATGAATTTCAACAAACTCAGAATATGGGCAACCTCAACCAGAATGCATGCTTTCGGGAATTAATTTGAAAACCATATGAAATGGGCTTGAAAGATCCTAAAATTTTAGTATATTATAAATAAGACATTATCAAACATTTTTCACGGAGGATGCTGAACCTAATTATTTCTGTATAGGGAGCAACAAATCACACAACTAAAACTCACAAACTGAACTGTTTTCCAGCATCAGCGTACACAATTAAGAGTATGTTTCAGTACCTAAAACTTCACCAATTTCTACGAAATTTTTATATGTCATACATGAAGATGTCGGATACAAATTTCGTGAAGGAATCGTGACCAGAATCAAGCTAGGAACTTCTATAGAAAATTCGCAAGGTCGCAGAGTCACATGTACTGCAGTTCTGCACAGCATACACCCGCTGGAAACTTATGTCCATACGCCGACTATTTAACCTCAGAAAAATCCACGAAAAATATATGTCATAGTTTAAGGTATCTTGCACAACTTTTCTAAAAGAAGTTTCACCCAAATCTCAACACAACAAGCCACACAAAATTGACAAACCAGCGAGGTCAAGAGTTCTCAGTTCTGGAAAACAGCAGGCAAAACTCAAAACACTCACAATCTACAAACCTAAATTAAATCTAATGGAACCAATTAACCAAACGGAGGTCTTTGAGCGGTCGACTAAGCAATTCTCGACACCCACGACTCGCTGGAATTAAGTGGTTACATCAAAGGCCCACCCAGTCCAAAACGTGCATTCCGGTACCCAATCTTGGACTTAAACAGCAACCTCAGTCCATAAATCGCACATGCCGAGCTACGATGAGTTTATCCGAACACCCTAGACCCCAAGGACAGCTCTACACTCAGCATCCAGACAGTAACGAACCCATACGTTCTCAACCCAGCTCTGGATAGAGCTTTTGCGCCCAACTTTTGCATCTAAATTGCAATACCAAGTTCGAAATCGACTTGCACAGTTAGGCAAAGCTAATCCATGAACTCAAGACCTTAATAGCAGCCCTACTTGCCTGGATCATTCGTCAATGGAAGGGAAAGGAGGCGTCGAGCGGCTAATCTTCACGGCCGGCGTTGAAGCTTTGATCAGAACTGAGCAGCAACGATTCTGCTACTAGATGATGGCGCCGGTCGTGAGGGGCTGAGATGGGTTGGGCTCGGTGGAGACGAACAGAAGAGGAGAGGAAAGCAGTGTGTCTTGGTAGAGAAAACACATAAGAGGGTGGGTTCTTCGCAAAAAGAGAGAGAGAGAGAGAGAGAGAGAGAGAGAGAGAGAGAGAGAGAGAGAGAGGGAGGGAGAGAAAAGAAAACGGAATACGTGTAGCCTCCCCCCTTCTTCGACAACATCTGGACGCAACGTGGGGAAGAGCATAACAAACGTTTCTCTAATTTTTTTTTTAACTAAATATTTCTTCTTGAGTTTTGATTTATTATATATATATATTTAAATAGTCTCGAATATGCTCAATCTAACTAACAAAATTTTTGGGCATCACAAATCTTCCCCTCTTAGAAAATTTCGTCTTCGAAATTGGATTTCAAATAAACAAATGAGGGTATCGTTGACAGATTTCTTCTTCACTTTCCCACATCATTTTTTTCAAGCCCATGATGTCACCATAAAACTTTAACCAATGGAATCACTTTCGTCCTCAATATTTGCTCTCTTCGGCTCAAAATTTGTCATACTCGCAACCGACTTATGACTAAGGGCATTTGTCACTTTATTAATGACTATACAATAACCACACTTCAAGTGAGGGAAGAGGCATGCTCATGTACAAACTGACCACTATCATGAGACCATTAGACTCCTCTACAACTTCTCTTTTAGTACCCCGACACCTCTCCAACAACACCTAAGAGTGACCTCAGTAGTTCTTCGCCTACACACAGCCATTCACAGCTCAATTCAAGACCAATATTCATATATACCAGGAAAAAAAAATCAATATGCATGAAAATGGAGATTTAATGTCTCAACCTGGTGAAATGGGAATATGACACCTAGACTAGACCGGGCAAGTTGCAAAATACCATACCAAGATAAGACAAAAGTGAGAGAAAAATAATTCCACTTCTGAAAATAAGGCACATCTCATCAAATCAGTGACATTCAGATGTTTGTTCTAAATTTGTAAGCCATAAATGCCAAAGGGAACGTACAAACACAGAAGAGACCTTTCACATATGCAAATACTATCCTCATTGAGGAGACATTTTCACAAGTCAGTTTATAACAAAATTCTAAATAAGAGTCTTCTAACATGACACATTAATAGATAAACACAAATATCCAGCAATACAGGTAATTCTTTAGCAAATGCTTCAGAAGCTCTCATGCTACCAAGAAAAAAAAAAAAAAAAAACTTCCTAAATCCTTACTCACAAATGTAGGATGCAAAACGCATTCCCACCATCAAGAAAAACACCCCCTTAAACAGCAAGAACCGCATACCAGGACATCCAAATTATGAACCACAGCGGCTTCTTCAACCAATGAGTTATAGAAATATTAAAAGAAATGAGTTACCAAAGGTTAATGACTCAAAACTCTCATCAAGCAGTGATGGTTTTATTAATTAAAGGGCTTAAGGCCTGTCCGCCCAAGTTGGGCCCAAAAAGCTCGGCCCACGGGAATACGGCCTGTGGATAAGGGGACATATAAAAGGGAGGAGAGAGAGAGAAGACATTGGTTGGAAATCATAATCAACGTACGTACGTTCCCTTTCCCGCGCTCTCTCTCTCTCTCCAAAAGGAAAAGGAAACAGTAACGCACAAGGCGAATTTTCTCATTTCTTCCAAGCGAATTGTCATCGTCGGATCGAACAGGACCGTTTCTCTTCTTCTTGTCGGCGTCGGTGTTTAATCTGTGGCTAACAAGGTACGCTCAAATCCGTGGTGTGCTTTACGATCGGTGATACGTGTTTTTCCCGGGCTTCGTCTTCCGCATTGATTTAGGGGTTCAATTCGGTGTCGAATCCGGTTTTTGGGGATCCGTTATTCTCTACATTGGTATCAGAGCCCTAGTTCACGTTTTTCCCGATCAATTTGACGATTTTTGATTGATTTTTCGCAAAAGAACTTCGGCCGTACGGATTGGGGCGAGAAATCCCGACACTCGAGCGTTGTTCGGCCATTTTTATGAGTTTTCGTAAGTCAAAATCAAATTGTGATGGCATAGGAAGAAAGGCGATGTCGAGACGAGTCTGGCAATACGTCGAGCGCCGCCGGGCGACGTCGCACGCGCCCACCCGCGCGGCCGGAAGGCGCTGCGCATGGGCGCGACGCGCCCGGAAGCGCTGGATCGCCAAGTGCGTGCGGCGCACGCGCCAGTCAGCGAACCGGCGCGTGCACGCTGACGGCGGGCGAACCGGCACGCGCCGGTCCGCGGACCGACGCGTGCTGACATCATCGTGACGTCATCCAACGGTCGGTAACCGCTCGGATGACGTCACCGATGACGTCATCGCCGACGACGTTTTGTCGGGCGATCACCGACCGACGACCTGACCCGACCGGCGACCCAACCCGACTCACGGACGCAGGCACGCGCCCGGCACGTGCCGGATGACGTCTGCATGACGTCATCCCCCGCACGCATGAGGCACGTTCGGTCGGTCCGCGCGAGCGGTCCGATCGGCCTGACCGGTCTGTCCGGTCCGATGACCGACGACCGTTGACCGTTGACCAAAAAAAAAAAAGAGGAGGAAAAGAATGTGTTTCTTTTTCAATTAAGTTTATGTGGATTATAATGTGATCCCTTATTTGTTCTGCATTTATTGCAGGAACTATGCCTCCCCTAAGGTTGCGCACACCTATTCGCGCAGTTACCAATGAACAAAAGGATAGGCTGTCTAAGTTGATAGCTGAGCTGACTGATCATCAATGGGAGAGAGGTGACTTAATTGATCATGTCCTTGAAGTCAACGGGAAAATTCAACAGGTCATATGGAATAGTCGTCCTAAGTTACAGTTAGAGATGGTGCGATTTTCATAAACACTCTTCCATCTGAATAGCAAGATGTGTTGAATCGCATATGGGATGTCAACGGAGCTGCTTCCTATAAGAAAATTGTGATGGATTTTGTAAATGAATATTACTATATTGTTTCAAGGGAAAAGATCAAGAAATTGAACAAAAAAGGATCTTTCCCAGTTCGTGTGCTGACTCGGTGTTAGTTGTATTGGCTGATATATATTAAGTGTGCTTTGTGGACAACTTAATGTAATGTTTACTATCTGATTGTTGTTGATGTAGCAACTTATATGTTATTGGTAATAGTTGAAAGCATTATTGTTTTATTGTATGTCAATTATCTGTTGCTTTCTGTTATTGCTTGGTTCTTTGTGGGTAATTAGGTGTGGGTAGTTTTAGAAGTTTTTGTAGCTTCATAGAATTGATTTTGCATATGACAATCATATTAATGATAGTTTTAAGTTAGGATTTTTGGAGGATGATTGGAAACGTAGTAACCTTTTGATTCTGAAGCCTTACTTGAAATTATTTATTGATATGATGGGTCTATGTAAATAGGGATGCATAAATGATAGGCATTAATAATTCATGCATATTTGTCTGATTTGTTCAGATCAATGGCTTCAGCCACAAAGAGCATAGTTGCCGAGCTGAACAAAGGTGAAAAGCTCAATGGAGACAACTATGAAATTTGGCAAATGAAAATCCAGTATGTGTTGGAAGAGCAAAAAGCACTTGAGGCTCTTGTCATGACCATGGTAGAACCTGAAGAGGGAACCACTGCACAGCACAAAAGAGACAAAGAAGCTTTTTCGGCGTGGAAAAGATTGAACTCTCTAGCTCGCATCACGTTGCTAAGCAGCATGGAAAATGACGTCATGCGAGAGTTTCGGCGTTTTGACAATGCCAAGGAAATGTGGAAGGCATTGGCAGCTAGATTTGGTCATATTTCGGTGACTAGACTGAGGCAGCTCACTATAAGATTTGACTCTTATAAGAAGCCTCATGGTCAGACCATGAAGCAACATCTTAGAAAGATGTCAAACATGATAACTGAGCTAAGAGATGCTGGCCATGTCCTCACAGATGAGCAGCAAGTGCAAGCAGTGATTCGTTCCTTGCCTCGAGTTGGGAGCATATGAAGGTGCACCCGACTCATAATGAAAATATCAAAACCTTTGAGGATGCAATGCGTCATCTTGAGCTGGAAGAGGACCTTTGTTGGCGGCTAAGCCGGATGCTGAACTCTATCATGCTAGTTCTAGCTCAAATGGAGCTTCGAGCTCCAAACGCAAGCGCCCTAACTAGTTTAATAAAGGGAAAGGCAAGGAAGAAGCAAGTCCTTTAGAGAAGAAACCCAAATTTAACCAACATGGAAGAGGGAAGCGTCCTTGCATGAAAAAGCTTGCAAGGGTGAAATGCTACAATTGTGACAAAAAGGGTCACTATGCTCGCGACTGTCGTGAGCCAAAGAAGGTATGCACCCCTTGTACTTTTCAGAACTTTGCTTATGTGTCGAGTTATGTGTTCTTAACTGAGTCTAATCCTTTGTGGACTGTGGATTCAGGAGCGACAGACCATGTAGCGAAAGATAGAGGATCCTTCGTGGAATTCCGACGAGTACCAACTGGAACTAAGTGGATCTATGTGGGAAACAACTCTAGAGCTGAAGTGAAATGAATTGGCACATGCCAATTGAATATGCGTGGTGGACGCACTTTGTTCCTTCATGATGTGTTGTATGCTCCGGAGATTCGTCAGAATTTAATGTCTGTATTAGTGTTGGTTAAATTAGGTTTTAATATGAACTTTTATAATAGATGTGTGAATTTGTTTTTTGGATATAAATTACTATGGTTGTGGTTATTTTATGGATGGTTTTATTGTATTAGATATTGATTATGTTAATGATAATATTTGTTATTCCCTTCTCACGTCTCCTAATAAATATAATAATGATGTGAATGTGTGGCATGCTAGACTTGGTCACATTGGCCAATAGCGTATGAATAGACTAGCTAAAGAGGGCTTGTTGGGCAATATTGAAAAAGTCGATTTGTCCATATGTAAGCATTGCCTAGAAGGGAAAACGACAAGGAAACCATTTGGAAAAGGAAAAAGAGCTGAATTTCCTCTGCATTTAATCCATTCTAATGTCTGTAGTCCAATGAATGTGAAAGGAAGGCATGGGGCTGCTTATTTCATCACTTTTATTGATGATTATACTCGATTCGGATATGTCTATTTGATTTCTCATAAATCTGAAGCAATAAGTTGTTTTAAAAGGTTTATGAACCTGGTAGATAATCAATTAGACAAGAAAATAAAGGCATTTAGATCCGATCGATGTTGAGAATATTTATCTGATAAGTTCAGAAAATTATGTGATGAAAAAGGAATAGAAAGATAGTTGTCTATTCCATATACTCCTCAACAAAATGGTGTTGCAGAGAGAATAAACAGAACCCTACTGGAATGGTTAGGTCCAAGATGGCGCATGCTAACTTACCTATCATTTTTTGGAGTGATGTGTTGTTAACTGCTACCAATATACTTAACTGGATGCCTTCCAAATCAGTTATTTCCACTTTATGTGAGTTATGGATAGTTAGAAAACCGGACTTAAGTTTTCTTAAGCCATGGGGTTGTGCTGCCTATATTCATGAGTCATCTCATAAGTTTGGGAAATTGGGTCCCAAAGAAAATAAGAGTATTTTCATGAGATACTGCGAACACTCAAAAGGGTATGTATTCATAGGTGAGCAGGAAAGTGGGAGTATAACTGAATTTGAATCACGGGATGTCACATCCTTAGTGGATGAATTTCCTAAGAGGGGCGAAATAAGAGAAAATTACTCCATATTTGAAACCTTGGATCAAGATAATGATGTTAGTGGAGTTTGTCCAAGTGGGAGTAATATGAGATGTGATGAATTGAATTCAACTCATTCTCAATTGCAACCACCTTATGTGACGACATCATCATTACCTAATCCAAGTGGGAGCATTATGGGGAATGATGTGCTAAGTGTACAATCTCCCATACGGTGAACAAGTCGCCAAAGTATTCCCCGTCGATATTTTGACATTGAAAGGGAAATTTTTATGGTTGTTCCACAAGATAAGGATGAGCCAAGAAATATTAATGAGGCTCTGAATTGCCATAATAAGGAAAAAATGGATTCATGTAATGAAAGAGGAAATGGAGTCAATGAAATCAAACCAAAGTCTGGGAATTGGTTGATCTTCCAAAAGGATACAAAGCTATTGAGAACAAGTGGGTTCTCAAAATAAAGCGAAAGGCTGATGGCTCGATAGAAAGGCATAGGCTTGCCTTGTGGCGAAAGGGTATAATCAACAGGAAGAAATTGATTATGAAGATACATTTTCTCCTATAGTGAGATTTACCTTGATTCGCATTATTATGGCAATAGTGACTAGTATGGATCTTGAGTTACATCAAATGGATGTAAAGATTGCTTTCCTCAATGGAGTATTAGAGGAAGGAACATATATGGAACAACCTGCTGGTTTCATAGTGAAAGGCCAAGAAGAAAAGGTATGTCGACTTTGGGGGTCGATATATGGCCTTAAGCAGTCGTCCAGACAATGATATATACGTTTTCATAGTGCCATAATGGCATATGACTTTACAATGATAGATGATGATCATTGTGTATATATCAAAATATCCAATGATCAATTTGTGATCATATCATTATATGTTGATGATATACTAATTGCCGGAAGCAATATGGAATTGGTTAATACTGTCAAGAGATGGTTGTCTTCTAACTTTGAGATGAAGGATATGGGTGAGGCTGCATACATTCTTGGAGTTAAGATTTCGAGAGATCGTTCGAAGATATCGTTGTCTCTTTCGCAAGAAACCTATATAAATAAGGTTCTTGAATGATTTCGTATGCAAGACTGTAAACCCATAGACACTCCTATTGCAAAAGGTGAAGGATTGAGCCACAGACTGTGTCCAGGGACTCCACAAGAGAAGGAACAAATGAAACATGTTCCTTATGCTAGTGCTGTTAGAAGCTTGATGTACATTATGATGTGTACAAGACCTGACATATGTTTTGCAGTTGGAATGGTGAGTAGATACCAATCCAATCCAAGTCCAGCACATTGGAAAGTCGTCAAGAGAATACTGAGGTATGTGAAGGGAACTGCTAATTTCAAGTTGAATTACCAAGGAAAGGATCTGCGACTTGAAAGCTATTCAGATGCTGATTGGAGATGAGATTTAAATGAAAGAAAATCTACCTCTGGATTTGTTTTCTTACCGAATAATGGCACCATATGTTGGAGCAATAAGAAACAAAAGTGTATAGCCTTGTCCACGATATAAGTTGAGTTCGTGGCATTATCAGCAGCAGAGTAAGAAAGTGTTTGGCTTAAGAGATTTTTGGATCATTTAGGTGTTATTGGAAATGTTGCAGATTAATTGTTGGTTAACTGTGATAGCCAAGCAGCAAAAGCGTACACCAAAGATTTAAAATATCATGGCAAGACTAAACATATAGATACCAAGTATAATCTTGTCAAGGATATGGTTGCACGAAAAGATGTGAACTTAAAGTACATATTACGCATAGAATGGTAGCAGATCCTATGATAAAGCCAATACCTAGAAATGTGTTTTGTGGTCATATGAAATCTCTAGGATTGCGTAGAGGCTAATGTACTGAATATTGTAATTTCCCTAAGTGTTCACATTTGATGAATTTGTGTTTTCATCATTAATGCCTATGAATCTTTGTATGATCTTTATGCATCTTAATGCTTAGTGCATTGCTTTAAGTTGAGAAGTATGTCGGACAGATATAAGATTAGCCCACTCACACGGGTAATCACCTCTATTTACTGTGTGATAAATAGAGATGAGATTGATTTTAAGCTTATTATCTATGTGATAATCGAGAGTTCAAGCTTAAAATACGTATGTCACCTTAACTAAGTGTTAAGATGATGACATAATACTTACGATATCCGAAAGTAAAATACCCAACATATTTTATTTTATCTGTCTAAAATGCCAGATATGAGTTCTGATGAATTTTGTGAATGAGTAGATACGTGAACTCAAGTTAGACATTGGGTATGTCTGAACTATCATATGTACGGTATTGAAAAGTGTAGACATACGCTCCATGGGAAATGAGTTAATACCGTAATACGTATTTCATACTACGTATGCATGAGACGACCAATAAGAGTGGCAAAAAGTTTGATCTCAACTTTTATGACGTGTGAGACTCTTGAGGAAAAGAGTTCCTCAATTTTTAGTCCCCTCAGGACTCTTACTTATTCTCAAGATTTCTATTTAGTATTTGCTATCTTAGGGTGTTGCCAATGGTCATGAGATTATTCGATCTAATGGGACATTTTTAGAAAAGCAAGCTGGACTGAAATTGAGAGTTTGGAGGAAAGAGGAAGATCGATTTTGGAAAATCACATTATGGTTTTGTATTCACTGGTCGACCAATTATGACTGTCTTTGTGATAATTACAATTGTGAATACAATATAAATATCATTGTTTAAAAGAGATCAAGGAAGATATAAATGTGATCGATCGATCTAGGGTACTGCATACTAAATCTACTCGGAGTGTGACGCCCATTATGAGCTGCTATATATTCCTAACAGATGTATAACAACGAGCTCTCAAAGTATGTTGGTCGCACGGATTATTCACCAGTATGAATGTTGAAGAGAGGTAAAGAGAATACTGTTCGGCTCACCATGTGCGAGTGGGAGATGATGGTTTTATTAATTAAAGGGCTTAAGGCCCGTCCGCCCAAGTTGGGCCCAAAAAGCTCGGTCCACTGGAATACGGCCCGTGGATGAGGGGACATATAAAAGGGAGGAGAGAGAGAGAAGACATTGGTTGGAAATTATAATCAACATACGTACGTTCCCTTTCCCGCGCTCTCTCTCTCTCTCCTAAAGGAAAAGGAAACAGTAACGCACAAGGCGAATTTTCTCCTTTCTTCCAAGCGAATTGTCGTCGTCGGATCGAACAGGACCGTTTCTCTTCCTCTTGTCGGCGTCGGTGTTTAATCTGTGACTAACAAGGTACGCTCGAATCCGTGGTATGCTTTACGATCAATGATACGTGTTTTTCCCAGGCTTCGTCTTCCGCATTGATTTAGGGGTTCGATTCGGTGTCGAATCCGGTTTTTGGGGATCCGTTATTCCCAACAAGCAGAATGCCTGGCACTAAGAATTTATGTACATAACTCAGATGATAATACTTCTAGACATCCAGACAACAGTGTTTGCCACTTCAAAGCCACCATATATCATAGACCTCAGTCAACCATTACGCAAGGTTTCTTAACAATGTATAAAGCATGGAATGGACCCCCACAATAATTCAAATGATACGAGTATTAATGGACATGACGGCTTATGCCTCATATACAAAATATGGGAGTCACGAGCGGTTGCTAAGGTCAACGTAGGTTTATGACATGATCTTTACTCGAGTCTTAAAGCAATCTTACCAACCATAAACATTTGCCATCAGTAGATTTAATGCTTGATACCTCTCTTCATGTGGATGAGAGAATAGTGTGGTTGTCTATTGCTACACCGAAAAAAAAACAATGCGAACACCACGGAAGAGGCAATTGCCAAATCTGCATTTTATAAGCCAACCAATTCGAAATCGGCACTTTCAAGATAGAAAATCGATGGCAAGTGGCAACTGACATCTTCGATGGAATGTATGATCTTCCTAAAATAATTGACTTGACCTTGGCATGGATCATTATTTATGACAACTCTAATAATTGCATTCTCAACCCGTACTTACTCTCAATGACATATCAAGATCTAGAAAAATTATCAAACATGCAACCAGAGATTATCAAAAGGGGAATACCGTTAATATATTTCTAAGACCAACTCTTCATACTAACTCTACGAAAAGCATGGTTTCTGCCCTGTGAACATACATGATACATCAACTAATAATATTGACCAACATTTGATCCACAAACACTTTTGATATCAACAGAAAAAGATGTCATCCTCACTCTGTTGATTTTCGCACACATCAAAACATCTAAAACTTCTTTATAGCGGTAATGTTCTCTGAATTCCCAAGAAGAAAGGCAAAAATGATGAAGACTAGCCTCCTTGATACCACTTGGCCAACATTCATTCAAAATCTCGGAGCCATTAGCACATGATAAGCTAAACGCAGATATCCACTGCTCTGCTTCCTCGGGACGTCTCATTCCCGAGAATTTTGGTGGCTTTAATTTCAGGAACTGCTCTACCAATCCCTGGGTGCGATGCTCCGCCGAAGGTGGCTGTTGGGGTGGAGGCAGAGGTGGTTGTTGCGGTGGAATTTAGGCCCGTCTCTCCACCAAATTTCCTAAGGAAACCAAGGCTCGCAACACATCTTCCATCCTCGCCCCTGCCCCCAACGCAGCCGCTTCTCTCCTCGGTGGAGACAAGCTCCTCGATCGCACCCATTAGACAAAAGTGCACTAACCAATCCAATAAGTCAGATTCATTTGTTTTTCTCCAAAACTTTTATTACGCTGAATATGGTGGACTAGTAATGTAGTAGTAAGTTTCAATTCAAAAGTGTCATGACTAAAAGCAATCTATACAGTAACAGAAAGATTATCACCAACCAAAACTGAAGAAAACAGAATGCAATGAAAACTATCAGCATAAGAACTCCAAGCTTTAAACTGAACCATCCAATTTTCTAACTTCTAGGGGGCGATACACAGATCCTGCTAAACCTTTCTAAATGGGATCGACAAGTGCATGATGGAGTTAAGCAAGAATTGGATAAGTAGGCCAGTCTCCTTCCACAGTCCGATTGCCTCGTATATTCTATTTGAATTTGAACAAGTACTAGTCAGATACTCAGAAAGAAGAAAGCCCACATAAATAACGCATTGTCTGTTATATTAAGATTTGTTTCTCTCTTAACTGCATGACATGTACAATGTATTGATTAGTACACACTCTTTATCATATCAAGAGGAATACTGACTGATCAAGCGGAGGCATTTTCAATAGTTAGCCATATAAAGGACGCATGCAACTAAACACTCTTTATAGTAGGATCAAAATCAGCTACCTGTACCGGAAGAAAAATGTCAGATCTTGACTTGCACTTAATAAGGTGAATTCAGGGCTGCACCATCAACCCATGAAGGTCTGTTTGCATTATAGTAGACATGTGCAATCATATGAACCAATTCATCAGCTGTTTGAAACTCTTTCTCCCTGTACAAAATCCTATTTCCACGTAAAAATAGTATTTGTGGGCACTCTTTAACTTTAAGAACATATGCCAAGTCTCTTTCAATGTTCGTATCTACTTTAACAGCTCGAGGTGGTAATCAGTCTTTCGTCCCCTAGTAAACTTTGATGACATTTTTTTTAACTCTTTCAAGACCTTCCAGTTATCAGATGCCCTATTGTATCTTTCAAATAAGAGAACAATTAACAGGCTGGGATGGAAAGTAAAACTCTCCCACTCCAAGCAGTTGATCTCCTTTACCCAACTGTCCTCCACCTCCCCTTCCCAGTCGATCTCTGAACCATCTTCTCCTAAAATTTGTAGACATTACCCAAATCAGAAGTTAAAGATTAATGCTATTAGTTAAAAGTAATGTAATATTCCCACATTACTCAAACCACATTAATCATAAAACTAACTGCCCATACCAATAATTGTCCCAAGTTACACGGATAGTTATGTCTAAACACTCAAGTATACTACTATCCATCTAAAATTCCTACACCTTATCACTCCAACAAATCTAGGCTCTGATACCACTAAATGTGACACCCATTATCTGAGATCAACTCACATGACTTGCTTTATAAATTAGGGGAGATATTAATTTTAGAAATAAAATAAATTTCATTCTAAGATGAGTCATAAGAAGCTGAACTGCACTTGAATATATTTATCAAAAACTTTGTTTACGTATACATCAAGAGATGAGGTTAAGGAGGAGGATTTCTACAAAAAAAAAAAAAAAAAGGAGCCACAAACACTAAATATCCCGCCTCCTATCGAGTATGTACATAGATCGACAAAAATAAAACTCTCCCACACTTCGAGCGCTCCTCAGTCACCTTCTAATTTGAAGAAAAGACACAATAAACAAATATGAGTTTTTAAAATAAAAACTCAGTAAGTGGGCAGTTAGTCCTAACTTGGATTTGGCCAATAACAAAACAAATAGGTAAATAAGTCATCAATTTGTTGAATCCACATAAATCTAGCTGCAACAATCACTCAGGGGGAGACGACACTCCACCCTGAACCCCCTCGCACCCAACCTGGCATCACGAGGTCCCCTAAGAAGCTGTTCAACCCTTCTTAGACCTTTGGAGAGAACGCCATTACTTTTTTTCATCCCTCTCCAGGCATCCCAACACCCGGGGTCTCACATTGGCTCATTAGCCAATCATATATTCATAGTTCCGCCTTGTTGCAGCACCAACAACTCCAATGCACAAAACAGCTCTCGCTTTCCTAAAGTCAAGTATGAGTCCTAGACTTAAACAAACTTGGGTATCACAAGCTATCTCATTAAATTCTTAAGTAACCAATGTCTTATTGAGATCAAAATCACAACATCAGACAATATGTCATATGCAACACCATCAGAAAACCATAACCTGGAATTCGTTCACCTTCCCCATGAATTTCAACAAACTCAGAATATGGGCAACCTCAACCAGAATGCATACTTTCGGGAATTAATTTGAAAACCATATGAAATGGGCTTGAAAGATCCTAAAATTTTAGTATATTATAAATAAGACATTATCAAACATTTTTCACGGAGGATGCTGAACCTAATTATTTCTGTATAGGGAGCAACAAATCACACAACTAAAACTCACAAACTGAACTGTTTTCCAGCATCAGCGTACACAATTAAGAGTATGTTTTAGTACCTAAAACTTCACCAATTTCTACGAAATTTTTATATGTCATACATGAAGATGTCGGATACAACTTTCATGAAGGAATTGTGACCATAATCAAGCTAGGAACTTCTATAGAAAATTCGCAAGGTCACAGAGTCACATGTACTGCAGTTCTGCACAACATACACCGCTAGAAACTTATATCCATACGCTGACTATTTAACCTCAGAAAAATCCACGAAAAATATATGTCATAGTTTAAGGTATCTTGCACAACTTTCCTAAAAGAAGTTTCACCCAAATCTCAACACAACAAGCCACACAAAATTGACAAACCAGTGAGGTCAAGAGTTCTCAGTTCTGGAAAACAGCAGGCAAAACTCAAAACACTCACAATCTACAAACCTAAATTAAATCTAATGGAACCAATTAACCAAACAAAGGTCTTTGAGCGGTCGACTAAGCAATTCTCGACACCCACAACTCGCTGGAATTAAGTGGTTACATCAAAGGCCCACCCAGTCCAAAACGTGCATTCCGGTACCCAATATTGGACTTAAACAGCAACCTCAGTCCATAAATCGCACATGCCGAGCTACGATGAGTTTATCCGAACACCCTAGACCCCAAGGACAACTCTACACTCAGCATCCAGATAGTAACGAACCCATACGTTCTCAACCCAGCTCTGGACAGAGCTTTTGCGCCCAACTTCTGCATCTAAATCGCAATACCAAGTCCGAAATCGACTTGCACAGTTAGGCAAAGCTAATCCATGAACTCAAGACCTTAATAGCAGCCCTACTTGCCTGGATCCTTCGTCAATGGAAGGGAAAGGAGGCGTTGGGCGGCTAATCTTCACAGCCGACGTCGAAGCTTTGATCAGAACTGAGCAGCAACGATTCTGCTAGTGGATGATGGCGCCAGTCGTGAGGGGCTGAGATGGGTTGGGCTTGGTGGAGACGAACAGAAGAGGAGAGGAAAGCGGTGTGTCTCGGTAGAGAAAACACAGAAGAGGGTGGGTTCTTCGCAAAAGAGAGAGAGAGAGAGAGAGAGAAAAGAAAACGGAATACGTGTAGCCTCCCCCCCTTCTTCGACAACATTTGGACGCAACATGGGGAAGATCGAACAAACGTTTCTCTAATTTTTTTTTTAACTAAATATTTCTTCTTGAGTTTTGATTTATTTATTTATTTAATTTATTATTATTATTATTATTATATATATATATATATTTTTAAATAGTCTCGAATATGCTCAATCTAACTAACAAAATTTTTGGGCATCACATGTTAACTCCACAAGGGGTAAGTACGACTACTCAACAATCAAAAATTTACTAAACTATATTACATTCTACTATCATCATCAGATTCCATACGATCCAAGATAGAGTACACGGCCAAAATAATGAGCACGCATAAGTTTAAAAGAATCTCAAACCGCACAACACAATAATATATTTAGATGTTTAAACTCAGTTTATCACAACTCACTATTACCATTTTCCAAAAGACCAGTGTTTGCGTCTCTCCAGGCATATCGCATCCTACCTAGCATCACGAAAGCCTCGTTCCATATTTCAGTCACTAGGCATCTAGAGCATGTTACGTCACACCTCCAGGCATCTCACATCTCACCTGGTGTCACGTTGACCCTCTGAGGCTCATCATGTCAATGATGTCCCCAAGCATCCGATATGTGTTACGTCACACTCTCGAGCATTCCGACTCTCTTGAGGAACCTCTGGGGCTCACCGGTCCCCAAGCATCCAGAGGCATCGGGCATCCCGACTCCCTGAAAAAATATTAATTACATAGTATATAATTTTAGGTGTATTTTATTTATTATTATTACATTTGCATTGGACTAGTGACAGATAGGTTAGACTTGGTGATTCTAAGTTTTAAATTGATAAGCTGGACTAAGCAGAAGAAGTAAGCAAATTGACTTAAACTTATTTTTTTAATGATCGAAAATTATCTCATGAAAAATAATAATTTGAAATTTTCTGAGATGTGAGAGAAATTGTTTTAAAATATCTTCGGATAGGATATGTGTGAAAAATATTGTGAGCTCAACTTTGTAGGATTTGAAATTTTAGAAAGATCCTTTTGCAATTCTGAATCGTATAAAAAATAAATATTATGTTCGGAAAATAAATTTTCATGAATATTGATTTGAAAAAATTAAAATCCTAATCCGTTACCTATGTAAAGATTAAACGCATGGGGTCTCGGAGGTCCACACAATAGAAATATACGGCCACGTTGAAAGGCCTTTTTTTATTTATTAGGTGGAGGGGGCTTTTCTCTCGATCAAAGACTGAAGACAAAAGGAAGAATTTTTCTTCTTTTTTTGTGGAAAAAGGAAAAAGCTAGCGGAAGCTTTTCCCTTCTGCTGAAAGGACAGTAGAGAGAGGGGGAGACAGGTGAGGAGACGTGAGGTGAGGTAGAGAGAGAAAAAATAAGGAAAAAAACAAAAGCAAAAAGGAGTCTGTCGCCGAGCCCTTCTCGCCGACGCCCCCCCCCCCCCCCCCCCCGGGACAGCTCTGCCGCGCCGCCTGCAGCCCCCGCCGCGCCACCGCCTCACTGCTCGCCGACGCCACGAGCACTTGCCACAGTCTCTGCCCACTGCCGCCGACCCCCTCTGAGCGATGTTGCAGCAGCCGCCGGTCTCTGAGCTGCCCCGCCTCCGAGCAGCACCGCCGCGCCTTGCGGTCATCCGAGCTTCCCCGCTGTGCTCCCGTCTCCGCTCGCAGCGTCGCCAGCGGCCCTGCTCTGCCGTGTCGGGACGGTCGCCCCTGCTTCAGCCGCTCCGATCTCTCTCTGCTGCGACCCAGCCACGACGCCGCTCCTGCTGTCTCTCATCCCTTCCGTCTGCGCCGCCCGCGTGCGGTCGCCAGCAGCACCGTCGCCCGGCCGAACCTCCGCCCATCCGCCCGCCGTCGTTCCGCCAGCCTCCACCAGCGACCGACGCTGCTCCTGCCCGTGACGCCCCTGTAGTTCTCCGACGTCTCCTGCTGCTCACTCGCCGCGCCACCGAGACGCCTGCTGCCCGAGCCGCCACCGTCGCTGCAGCCCCTGCGACGCCGGCCCCCTGCACGCCGCTCGAACCTTCTTCGACCCAGCGACCAGGCGACGCCAGCAAGTTCCAGATCGGACGCTGAGCCTCCGCCTCTGTTTTGCTGTCCCTGCTGCCCGAACGCCCCCTCTGCTGCTGCTGGTCCGCTGGCTGCCGCCCTTCGCCGGAGCTCCGACGACCGTGCCCATCACCCTCACCGGAGCCCTTGGCGACCCACCACCATAGCAGCCTTTGCCGAACCACGCCGCTGCTCACCGTCACGAGCCGTGGTTACCCCGATTAGGAAAAATAAATTAGGTAGTTTTTATTTGTTTATTTTATTTTATTTTGTTTTGTTTTGTTTTCTTTATTTGAAATATTTGTCGATGCATGGTTGACATTCTCAATTTACCGCCTAAAATTTGCAACCACAAACGAATTTTTATTTCATCTATAAGGCTTTAGATGGAATAATTAATTACGTGAAAGGAAAATTGTAAAATTGATATTTTAAATTTTAAGACTTAAGATCAATTTAGTAATTTTATTAGCGAAATAATCAAGTTTGAATCTAAATTTGAATTATGGATGACATCTTTGATGACAATAAATGATTTTGTGTTTATTCTTTTAATTGCTTTATTTATCCCAAGGAAACAAAAAATTTGCATTTACATTTCATGTAGATTAAAATTGATTGCATGATAGAATAGCTAGATATTTTTAAAAAATGCATGTTTAGATGGTATTTAAGTTAGATAAAATCTTTTGAATTAAATTGCATGATAAGATAATTTTCTAACCTAAGATAGGATTCAAATTAGTCCATTCCCAACTTAAGTTCGTAATATCTCACTTTAATTGGATTTTTATTTTTAGCATTTTTAATTACGAATTTTCATAAATAAATAATAAAAATTAGGTGCATGTCATGTAAGATTAGGTTCATGAAATGCACATAATTTAGTGATTGTTATTAGGTTCATTTAATTTGAAATTATCTGTCATTAGAATTAGGTCATTTGTTTAATTTAAATTGCACATTTAATCATTGGACAACTTTAAATTTAGAGTTTCATAAAAATAAAAAATTTGTCTTAAAACTAATCAATTTCATCATTTAGGATAGACTGCATGCTTATATTTTATTTATGTTATATAATTTAGGTCATATTGTCTTGTCATGTCATATTATTGTATGTCAAATTAGTAATATGCATTGCGTGTTAATTAGAAGAAGGAAAAGAAGAAGAAGAAGAAATTACGTGTTAATTAGAAATTATATATAGGATTGTCAACGTGAATTTTGATCTAATATTGTAGATACTTTCGTTATTATGAGGTAAGTCTTGCAATTTATTCATTATTTTTCTTGGATGTTAAATTGGTCGTCTACACACTTGCATAATCATCTTATGTTAGGAAAGTGAATTAAAATTAATTCAACTTGCTTGCAAAATATTTTTTTAAAAATAAAATAGAAAGGTACTGAAAAGTCGTTAGAGATAATCAAGTCCCCGAACTTACGATCTCTAATTCGTAGGAGTAAAGTAAATCTTTCATTACTTTACTTAAATTTCTAATTGACCCCAAAAATAGGTTAGTGGCGACTCTAGATGAAATATATTTGCATGTTAAAAAATTTGAACCTAAGTAGCGAATCGGTATGGGTTTAGGAAAACTCGAGCTAAGTTTAAGCTTAGTAATTCATTAGCCAAACTTTAGGTGATTCACCCGAAAATTTTGGTCACGACTTTCTCAAATATTGTAAGGGTACCTCAGCAATTGGCAAGTAAAAATCTTGGTCCCGATCTTAAGATTTTATAAATAAATTTCATGTAAAGTCTAAAAAATTAGAAGATATCAAACATTTATGAAATATTGTAGCGGCACATCAACGATTAGAAATCTCAACCCCATTCTTAAAATTTTTCAAAACAGTTTACCAGTAAAATTTTCTTCGGAACTTTCCAACCACTAAAAATTCATGCAGATTCACATGCCAAAACTGCATGTACCCTTTGGCAGCGTGTAATTCTCTCACTTACATAACCCAAAATCAGCTCAATTATCCCGCACTCATCATTTAGCACAAGGATTCGAAGAACACAAATCCATGGGCGCATTTCACCGGACAACGACGGGATTACGCGATATAGGTTTAGCAAATATGGACTTGCGTCTCCTGCGGCGTTGGATGTACCCTTAGGTAGCGTGTAATTCTCTCACTTACATAACCCAAAATCAGCTCAATTATTCTGCACTCATCATTTAGCATAAGGATTCGAAGAACACAAATCCATGGGCGCATTTCACCGGACAACGATGGGATTACGTGATATAGGTTAGTAAATATGGACTTGCCTCATGTCCTGCGGCGTAGGTGGTTAGCAGTGGTGCAGCGGCTGAACGGTGTAGTGATGGACAGGAACGCAGCCGAAGCGTGCAAGCACGGAGGGCAATCGGCCAGCTGCGGCGGAAGGGGTCGGTCACCTCTTTCTTCTCTCTCTCTCGCTCGCTTTCTCTCTCTCTCGTTGCTGTTTTCGTGAGTTCCGCCCCCGATCCCCCCCCCCCCTCTTTCTTCTTTGTTGACTTCCTTAGTCTACAGCACAGCTGTAGGCGTCGATGGCAGCAAGAGGCGGAGCCGGGTGGAGGAGACGTGGCCATCATCCGAACCTTCCCTCGCCAGCTCAAGGTCTTGATGCGTGTCTTCAGCAGGTTTACACCTCTGGCGCGGCTGCTGGACCGAAGAATGGCCTCCTTTCTTGACCAAATTGGTCAACTCTCCTTGCTTCTTCGTGGCTGCATGAGGGAGGCACACACGAGCAGCCATTGTCCCTCAGCCGATGACTCCCGCTGCCACCTGCCCCTCTTCCCTTCACGCGCGTTGCAGCTGCAACGTCGGCCAAGGCCTCTCCTTCACGCATGCATGGCAGCGGACGTAGCCGCCCAATAGTTGACCATATGAGTCAACTCATCCAATCTGTTAGCCCCCTATGGGATCATTCTATACGTGCATGCTTTCATGGGACGTGCGGGGAGATAAGGGTGACCCGAGTGCATGGCCGTGCATGGGAATTTTTTTTCCGATCATGTGGAGAAGAAGCATCTTGTCGTGATTGCAATTCCGAAAGTCTGGATCCTTGCATACATGAAGAGTTTCTTTTCGCGGGGTACAATTGCGAAAGATGTTAATTGTCAGGGTGGCGAGACATACAGAAATTCCTAAGTGAGATGCCATCGCGAGGACGTATTAATACGCAATGTCTTGGTACGGTGATGGGGCAAAGCTAAAATGGCGTCCACTGATAGTATTGTTATATACTCGAGGTTCGACAAAAAATCCGGATGTCACATCGGCGACCGGCCAGACGAGGGCCAACAACCTCACCGGAGCCTCGCCGACCCTCGGCAAGACCAATCCTCGTCGACCAAGCCATGGCTGGGCGAGCGGCCTTTCCCAGATCTGGCGAGGCCAAGCTTGCCCTATCATTGATGGGGCTCTTAGGTACTTTGACCAACTCCATGTCTAATTTCGATGGAGTAATTCCATCTCTTCACTCATAGCCCCTAACCACTACGACGACTCTGAACTAGCTATCGGCTTAGAGTAAGATGAATGCTCATTTGTCTCCACCTTATCACTTATAATCAATGCATAAACAATATCTGTATAATCATAATGTATCGGTGATTTAATTTGTCTTCTATGTCTATCTGTAGTTATAGTGTGCTGCGGTTTTACTGGTTGTTCACTATCACTGACTTTAAGAACTGCGGCCTCATCTGCAGTCTCAACTTCAATTACTTTCGAGGTCTCTGGAGTCTCCACCTGAAGCTCCACTTTAGTAATGACACCATGATCTGTTTTCTATGTTGATTGTGTTTTAGAACTCCTCTGTCGAAGCATTGCAACCTCGTTGAATATCTCTACCGATTAGAAAACCAGGTTATCTGGGATCGGTGCACCATAGCCGGTAGTCTTTCACCTCATGTGCATAACCTAGAAATATAAACTTCTTTGCCCTCGACTTAAGTTTACCATCACTCGCATAAGTATACGCAAGACATCTGAATATACATTATCTGGAATAATCAACAGGTTTCCCCAACCATACTTTCTCATGAGTCTTTCACTCGATAACAGGTGATGGAGATCGATTAATCAGGTAACATGACATGTTTACTGCTTCGGCCCAAAATTCATTACCAAGTCTTGCATGCGAAAGCATGCATCAAGCTCGTTCAAGCAAAGTTTTATTCTTCCGTTCTACCACGTCATTTTGTTGTGGTGTCTCGGGTATTATGGAGTATCTCACTATACTTTCTTTCTTGCAAAACTCAATAAAATCTTTACCACAGAACTCTATGTCATTATTAGTTCTCAGGCACTTGATTTGTTTATCTAACTACTTTTCAATCAATACCTTAAATTTCTTGAACCAATTGAACACATCATATTTGTGCTTCAGAAAGTATACTCACACATTCTTTGAATAATCATCAATAAATGTCAGCATATATCGGGCACCTTCTTTCGAAGGAACCAAAGACGGACCCTAGACGTCTAAATGAATATATTCAACTGGTCGCTTGGTCAAATGAATAGCTATAGTAAATTTAACTCGGTGCTACTTCCCAAAGATGCAATGCTCACATAAGTCCAATTTTCCTATCTTCTGACCTTTCAACAACCCCTTTCACTCAGCATCGTCATACCTATATCGCTCATATGCTATAAACACATATTGAGTCAAGTTAGAGTCTGACTTACCTGATAAAATTGCAGCGATTCCAGTCACAGTCTCTCCCAATAAATGATAAAGAGTATTCACCTTCTTCCCCTCCATTACTGTCATGGCACCTCGAGAGATCTTCAGTACTTCATCTTCAACAATGTACCTACACCCAATGTCATTAAGTGTCCCCAGAGAAATAAGATTCTTCTTGAGTTCCGGTACATGCCTCACATTTGTCAAAGTGTGTATCACCCCATCATGCATCCGAATCCGAATTGTCCCAATCCCCATAGCTTTATAGACTGCATTATTCCCCAAAAAACCATACCACCAACTACAGTTTGGTAAGTAACAAACCAGTTTTGATGATGCATCATATGATAAGAACACCCCAAATCTAGCACCCATTCATCTCCTGACGAAGTAGCAATCATACATAAAACAGCTTTTGGATCACTATTGCTTCCTTTGGCAACATTTGCCACACTACTTGTGGCATTCTGCCTATCAGCTTTATTCATCCGCTTTGGACAATCTCTTCTGATGTGCCCCTCATCGTGACACTCAAAGCACTTCACACGTCTCTTGAACTTTCTATGGCGTGATTTTGATTTGTTTTTACTTCTACTGCTACTAGGCCCTCGATGTTGTTCTCTACCACAAATCTTCAGTGCTTCCGCTACTCATTGCGCCAGACCGTCGTATCATAAGTTTCTCTACTAGTCCTTAGAGAATAAGGCGGATTTTACCTCTTCTAAGGTAATTGTAGTATGCCCCTACAACAGTGAATTAGTAAAGTACTCTCATGACTTTGACAAAGAGGCTAACAACATCATACCATGTTCTTCATCTTCAAGTATCTTACCGATATTCTCCAAATTCATCATGAGTTTATTAAATTCATCTAGATAGGTTTTGATAAACGTACCTTCAGTATATTTAAATTGAAACATCATCTTCAACATGTATAGGCGATTGTTCAAACATTTTTTCACATATAATGCTTAAAGTTTTGCCTATAATGCTATGGCATCCTTCTTCTCAGCAACTTCTATTAAAACCTCATTCAACAAATTTAACAGGATTGTGCTCTTTGCTATTTCCATTAGCTTTACCATTTTCATTATATTAGGCAACTCATCTTCATCATCTAGTGCCTTGGCCAAACCTTGGGTTGTCAATAATACCCATATCTTGATGCCCCATAACACAAAGTTGTTATTTCTGTTAAATTTCTCAATTTCAGATTTTCTTTTAGACATAATTACAATAACAGAATTTCTAGATAATAATAAGACAAGCAAAAGCTCCAAATCACAATCAAGAAATTTAATCATAAGCTCTAATACCAATTGTTTGAATATAATACGCGGAAACGACAAGATCTTGTAATTTATATCAACACAAAATCGTCAGAGAAATAAACAAGAAATAATAAGGACACCGAATTTACGTGTTTGATCTGAGTATTTGCACTACATTTACATTTATGAGGAAGTCAGCCAATAATCTACTATGATCGGAGAATTAAAATTTATAATCACTCACACGCTTGAGTATTTTTCATATTTAAATTTAACTTCAAATTCAAAATATTTATACATAAATTTACGGCACAAAATTATCGCGCGTTCAAAACGCTCTAGGTACGCTGAAACGAAGAATTCACACGCAGCTCTTGACATGTGCGGTTTCTACGTGCGGCTCCTTTTCTTCTTCTCTCGTAGGGCTTCAGCAGACGTACGGTTGAACGGCTGCTTATCTTTTTAATTTTTTGGCTCCATGTGCTGATACATCTCTCCTTTTATTTTCATCGGCTAAAAGAAGAAAACCCTTGGCGTGGAATACTGTGTGCCCAAACCATGGATATTTTGGAGAGGGACTCGGCTGCTGGGCTAAAAAAAGAAAACTCGGTGTGGAATATTCCATGGATATCTTGGAGAGGGACTCGGCTGCTGGGCTAAAAAAAGAAAACCCCGGCGTGGAATATTAACTTTGGGCCCCACCATGGATATCTTGGAGAGGGACTCGGCTGCTGGGCTAAAAAAACAAAACCCCGGCGTGGAATATTGACTTTGGGCCCCACCATGGATATCTTGGAGAGGGACTCGGCTGCTGGGCTAAAAAACGAAAACCCCGGCGTGGAATATTGACTCTGGGCCCCGCCATGGATATCTTGGAGAGGGACTCGGCTGCTCCTGTAGATAAAGAAAGCGAAACCTTTGCTCTTTTTTTTTTTTTTTTTTTAATCTTTTATTTTGCACGTAGTCCAAGAAAGGAAATTTATTTTTTCTTTCTTCATCTGATTTTCAATTTCTAAAAGAAAAAAATCTTTATTGACAAATTCGATTTAACAAATCGTTATCCAAATTCAAACTCGATATATTAATTAACACACCAAATAGTAACATTTGGACGAAATGTATTGAAAGAATGCGATATTGGAAGCGTAGTCGAATTTTCCTTCTTCTTGTACGTCTTTTCTTGTTCTTTTCTCACCAATTAATGGCTGCTGAACTGCTTGTCCAATACTTTGGACCGGTGACATTCCCTAGAGAAAATATAGATTTTCCTACATGCTATCGTTGGATTAGTTCCTTCCCTTGCAAAGACAAGAAGGCCATGAACATAAACTAATGGAAAATGTACTTGGAAACTTCAAGGACCACCACGTGAGAATAAGGCAAGGAGCCAAGTCAAAGATGACGAGTCAGCACGTGACGATACATGATTGGTTATTAAAATATTTGCCCACCATCTTATTCATTTGCTTGCTTGTGGCCAAAATCATCCAGTCAATTTCGTGGATCCAACCGAGAAAGAAATATCTGCCCCCCTTCTTATAAATGGGAGCATCACTTCAAGAAACTCATGTTTCTCACGCAAATGAACAGATCTTCGACATTTCAAGATTAGATTAGTAAAATACAGAAGCTCTTCTTTTCCCTTTGTTGACGATGTATGTGACGCGGCCTCTGTCCATGTACCGGCAGCGTCCTGAGGCCCTCTCGGAGGCTCCACCGGCAGGGCCTGGCTCTGGATACCTAGTGATCCAGGACGAGGAAGCCCAGAACTTCTGCTGCTTCGGGCTGTGCAAGGACAGCCAGCTCTATGACTTCCCCTTCCCTCAGAACAAGGACCTCACGGTTCGGTACAAGCAGGTCCGCAGTAAAGGTGGCGAGAAGGGCGGCATAAAGTATAAGACCTACAACGATGAGGTGTTCATGATCCCAGTCGTCAATCAGCCCTTGTCCTCCAATCAGTACTATGCGATTCGGCGTAGCGGGAAGCACAAAGGGTATGATCTCTCTAAGTACTTTGAATAGTTTCACTTCTTGTCTGTTCCTGAAATAGCTGATGAATATGTTGATATTTATAAATAGGTCAGGGGAATATCATTGGATGGATGATGTGGGGGCGTGAGAAAATCTCTGCAAGAACTCGCTTTTGTTACAGTGATTGAAGTTACATATTATCACGTCACTTAGGAAATAGGTTTTAGTAAAAGTTTAGCTGCTTAGTGCTTAATTTATATTCGTGGCATTTCTCAAAAATTCTAAATCATTCTATCTTGAATGGCCGTGTAGGGAAGCGCTTGCTAATTCGACGGAAGAAGACAAGGGCACCTGCTTGTGCTTCCGATACGTTCGAGACAGGAAACCGAGCTCCTTGGATCCCGAAGACATATACCAGCAATTCGTGATTCACCGGAGTGAGACTATGTGCGGGTGCGGGTTCGGCGGCTTCCATGCAAAGTCCGTCGCCCCAGATGGGTACCCTCCAAGATTCATGATGAGGTATGGCTGGACCCTCCATGGCAAAACGCCCAAATACTTCTCCTTGGATGACGATGCGCCAGGAGTCAACGACTCTCAGAGGTCAAAGCTCCCGAGCCTTGACTTCTCGATCGACAGGAAGAGCTCAGACCCAGTGGTGGTGGGGAAGTGGTACTGCCCGTTCATGTTCATCAAGGACGGGGAGGCGGGGGATCAGATCAAAACATCGGCATTCTATGAGATGACGTTGCAACAGAGGTGGGAGCAGGTCCATGCCTGTGACAATCCAGCCAATGAAGACAATGCTGTGGAAGTGGATGTGGTTGTTCAGAAGGAGGCCATCAGAGTGTTTGGTGAGGAAGCTGGGGAGGGCAATGTGAGTGATGGAGTGATGTGGTTTAGGAGTAGGACAGGAGGGATAGGACTGAGCATGGTGATCGTGGAGAGAATGAGGTGGGAGGAAGAGAGAGTGGGTTGGGTGAAGGAGGGAGAGAAGCGAGTCAGGGTGAAGAGAATGGAGAAGTTCATCAAGAGCGGGTTGAGCGAGAATTGGAAGCGGTTTGGCTGTTATGTGTTGGTGGAGAGTTTTGTGCTGAAGAAGAGGATGAAGAAGACTCCGCACACTGACCAAGTGTTGGCTTACGACTTCTTGCACACTCACCAAGTGAGGAGCAAATGGGAGTGACGGATTTTCTCATCACTGTTCTGTTTTTTGTTGGTTTAATCTTTGTTGTTTCTGTGACTGGTGTCCATGAAAGTCTAGCTAAGTTCTTATGCTAGACATGCTTGGTTTGTACTTGTTTTTTCAAGTGTTGTTCATCCATTTATTTTGAGAAGTTTTGTATTGGGTTTCACTGTTGTCTATGTCCATCAATGAAGAGTGGTCAGTGGAGAAACGAAAGAAAGAAGAAGTAAAGATAAGAATTATGGGTTAAAGGTGAGACGAAAGAACATTTTAGTTTGAATAGAAACACGTTTGGTAAATTTTTTTTTGTTTCTTTTAATTTTTTAATATTTTTATGTTCTTTTTCCTTTTTTTCTTTTTGTTTTCATTTTTCATCTTTTCTTCTTTTGTACGGTTGTAAGCGCCTTGGCCATGGCCAGCGACGCTCAGCCTCGCCGGGGGCCAGCGACCCTTCGGCAAGGTCGCCGGCCCTCGACGGTCGGTCTCTGGCCATGGCTGAGGCCTGCGATCAGCCAAAGAAAAAATAAGAAGAAAAGAAGAAGAAAAAAAAAGTTGTTTTTTGTGTTTTTGTTCTTTCAATTCTTCAAAAGTGTTTCTGGAACAAAAAAACAACTATTTTTTGTTTCTTATTTTTGTTCTAATTTTGTTCCCGAAACAAAAAAACAGATTTTGAACAAAAATGCAAACAAATGCGTTTACATTCTTTTTTGTTCCCTTGGAATAAAAAAACAGAAAATCTGTTCATGAACAAAAAAAAGAAAAATAAACAGAATTTCCAGTATGCTTTCTTGAAAGACTAGAGGTACCATATAAAATCCATTTCAAAGTGTTGCATATACTTCTTCTTTTTATGATTTTTTTATTTATGCAAGTGACTCCGACGTAGAATAATTTGTGTGCAGTTGGTGAGATTCAACTGAAACTCCTTATTTTTTGGCTAAAAATCCTTCAACACGCTAACCCTGAAAATTGTACATACTTTTCGTCAATACCTTAAACCAAAGAGCTACAGTTTCTAGGGTGCAATGGCTAAATAATTGAGTAAGTGTCCACACTAGAAGCATGAGTAAGTAAAATCGAAAGGCCAGCAGTGACCTACGTTAGTTGTGAATGAAATTCCACTAGCGTTAGATCATAAAAAGAAAAGCATATGGTAAAAGTTTGCAAAGGACTTTGGGTATGAAATTGAGTAGTTGCACCATAGAATAGCATTCTAACATTTCCCCCTTTAATGCTTGAGACCTTACCAATGACTGCCAAATTTGTTTTTGTAGAAGTGCCCTTGGACTGGCTACACAAGTGCATGAGCTACGAGGCCATTAAAATACCTTAGATAAGCTTGGGTCTTGACTAAATCCATCAAATAGGTAGGTGGGGTCAAATTTGGGTCAGATAAAAAATGCTCCAATATAGATTGACCCATTTAACTCGTTTTGATTTATTATGCAATACAAATTTAGTGACCCATACCCAAGCCGACCCATATTAAATCCTTATTATTAAGGTACTTTTATATTTAACTTTATTTACAAAAATTCATATATAAATAGAGATAAAAGCACGATGTGAAGGAGCCATAGAGTGTGTGAAGAAAGAGTCATAGAATTGGATTGGATTTAAGTAAATTATGGACCCATTTAATGCCTATTTTATTTTGGGTTTTACCATTCTAAAACTATTTATAACCTATTTACGGAATATAATCAACTTATATAATTACCCATCCCATTAAATATAGGTTAAGAAATGGGTTTATGATCAATTTGAAGGGTCTAGTCAAAAGCCATTACTTTTGGGATAGAATTAATATGGAGCTATTCTTAATTACTGTTGGATGAAGATGAGAAATGCAAATCCCACCATTAGCTATCACTTGTCACCTGACCCACTTCATAGGCAGGTAGATCAAACAAACCACTCACGAGTTTTGAGCGAGTATGCAAGAAGGACACACTTGTTTATGATTTTTTTAGGAAAAAAACCACAAATATATAATATAAAATAAAATAAAAAACCAGACTAAGTTGCATGATTTTTTTTCATGACATTAAAATTCCCACACTATGCCAACCATGAATACCCTAAATTTTTCCTTGTGATGTAAAATGTTCTAAATTTGAATTTATATGACATATTGTGTTTGATATTTTTTAGTCAAAATAATATTTTTTTTATTCCACTTAAGCCATGTGAGCATGTTGTCAATGATGTTTGTCTCGTGGTGTTTATATAGACAAATTTTGACGGTTTTCATTAATAGATTTTAACGAGTGATAACTATATTAAACATGTATAAATTGAAAACTTTTGACGTCACAAAAAAATTTAGAATAAATATGTTACAATAGATATAAATCAAGGTTTATGCCCTTCTTCTTATTATATTAGCAGTGAACCCAAACATTAATTCTACTTTTTAGTTTTACTAATTTCATGACACTTTCACATTCTCCTTTATTTTCGTCACATTTTAAAATTTTAAACGATGATATTCACACACATAATGTTTTTTTCTTTTTTACCCAATGAATCTCTAAATCCTAGAAGTAGCAAAGAGAGTTGGCATTTTTTTTAAAATTTTCAAACAAATACATAATCACTACGTCATCATCGCGGGTGGTTTCATCCGCATAATGTTAATACATTGCAGAAAATCTGTGCAAAGGACACCGGACGGATATCATCATGATCACGGTCCGACCGCAAAATCAAAATCAAATCCCTCCCTTTCTGACAATAATTCCTTAAATTCTGTACTAATGGAGAATAAAAATTCAATTTTTTTTTCTTTTTTATTTGAATCTGAACCCTAATGAAGAAAAACATCGCTCGCTCCGCTTCCTCCGCCATTTCGAAAACCCGCGCTCCGCCCCTCCTCCCCGGCGATTCCTTCGCCGGAGAGCGACGAAACCGGCGAAGGCGAAAGAGCGGTCGAATTCCATTCTTCTCGTGCGGATTTTCTCCTTCGGTTTTGCAATCGATCGCGTCGGCGACGGTCAATCAGGACCAGCAATGGCTGCTGAACTGCCTGTCCGCCACCCTCGACCCCAACCACGACGTCCGCGCTTTCGCCGAGGCCTCGCTCCAGCAAGCGTCCTTGCAGTCCGGTGATCCTCCGATCAATCGCTACTCTCTCTCTCTCTCTCTCTACGTCTCTCGTCGCTCGTTGTCTGCTGTGCTGAAGTTGTTTCCCCAGCCCCGTTGCTGGCTTTCGCCTGCCTGATGTTTGTTGAATTGACGAAATTCCGGGAATGGTGGCGGGGATGAGTTCAGACGTTGTTTGTCGCTGGGGGATGATTGACTGCGTTAGTTTTCGCGTTTTAATGTGCTATCGGAAGAGTGAACTGACCGTGGCAAGAAGACGTCGAGAATCTGTGTGATTATTATTATTATTATTATTATTTTTATTGGAGGTCGGGTCGAATTGTTGAGATATTATTGTGCGGGGCATCGTGTGCAGGGGCAGTTATGAATTAATAACTGCTTGGGGAAACATGGGAAGAGATGTCAAACTGTAGTGTGGCAAGCAGATGTTGAGAATCTGTGGAATTTTGAATGGAGCACGAGTCAAATTGTCGAGATGTTGTGCTGGGCATCGTGCGAAGGGATGAAAACTCCTGGGAGAAATATGGGAAGGGATACCCACATTGTCGTGTCCATGGTGATTAGTACAGTTTTTTTGCTTTTTAGGTACACTGTTCGGCACCCATGTTCTTTTGCACCTTTGGCCTGGAGAGCTAGGAATTCTAGTACGTAGGTCACTGCTAGGGAAGTGGTGGTATTTTTGTGGAAATATGTATACCTCATTAGAGGTCAAGAGACGTAGTTGTAAGCAGCTTATGTCAAATGGGGAAGGTATAGCTTGAGAACGCAAATGATTCTGGTAATCCTTCTGCCAGGGAATTTGTAGAATTTTAGTGGTTAATAAATATACCTAGATGAAAGTCAAGAGACACAAGTGGCTTGTGTCAAAGGGGCAGGTATAACATAAGAAGGCAAATGAAGCATTCGGTTTATGGATTTCACGACTGAAAGGATTCATTTAGTCAAACATCTTTAGAAAAAGAATGCTAACTATTTTGCAAAATAAAGAAGATTCATTTTTGGTGAGGTCGTAGTTTCGTCTTCCTTAATCTCGCAGATGGTTGACCTGCTAAGTTTTTACTATCAGCTGTTAGAAGGAGCAAATAACTTCCATGCTGTGTTTATTTCCTCACTCTAGCCTTTTTAAGTCACTTATCTAGCTCTCATCATTTGAGATGATTTATTAATAGCATTTATCTTTTGAACTTTACAGAAGTGCATTATCAAAAGTAGCAGCCAACCAGGATCTTCCATTTGGATTGCACCAGATATCCTTATATTAGTACTCGCATCACATACTGGTTTATCTTATCTTATCAACATCTTGTCCGTGCTTTGGAATGAGCTAAATACATGTTATAATAGTTAACTAGCTAATAATATCCAGTGTTTTTGGAATGACTTGTAATTTTTGCCTTTTGCTTTCTTTGTATCTTCATAACATACAAACATTGCCATGCACATTCGCATATGAATTTCTCATAATTATTTGAAATTTGAATAATATTTTAGATTTTGACAGGAAAGCAAAATTACTTTTTTTTCTTATTCAGAAAAAGAGGAAATGCCCTTAATGATCAGCAATTATTGTCTTAACAAGTCTTATTCATAAAAAGAGGGAAATCAACGAGTTATTCTGTACAGGAAATGAGGCGTTAAACCTTGCATCCTGTTCCAGCATAGTTTGTGTTCTCTGCTCCTAGTTATCCAGTATGTATTGTAACTTCTATTTGGGCAGTTATGTTGTGAAAAGTTAACATACTTCTACCTAGCTGCTGTCCTGCTGAAGCAGTTCATCAAGAAACACTGGCAAGAAGGTGAGTAATCTTTTGAGCATCCTGTGGTTTCAAGTGAGGAAAAGGTAATCTTTAGTTGATCCACTAATAACAAGTAGACTTATTTCTTGTGTCTTTTCTCGTGTGGGGAGGGCATCTTGGCATATACTCCGTAGAAAGATTCGCACTTTAGGGGGGACTCGTAGATTCCATATTTTTGTCCATAATTGTCAAGGAGGCTGGTATGAGGATGTTGCCTTGGATGGATATCTGGCTTGTTAGACTTGGAATGCTGATTGTTGTAGCAGCTTCTAACTGTGTAATCTCCGGTTTTGTTTGCTATCCAACATAGAACATCAGCCGTGGGGTAATGATTGATGGGAATAGCTAGTATCTCTTTGATGACATCCTTTGCAAACATATTTTGCAAAGTTAGTTCTTTCCATTCCCTTGTTCCTCCGTTAATAAGATCTGCTACTTTGTATAAATCATCCCTATTTGTGGAACCCCTGATCAGACCTGAAGTTAGCCATTTGTCCTCACGGATCTTTATGGACTTACCATCTCCCACCAGCCACTTAACATCCAGTTCAATGGTTTCTCTTCCAACTAGGATGCTTTGCCAACCCCAAGATGGGCGATGTCCTTTTTTGGCTTTCCAAGAGTCTCCATCCAGAAAATATATGCCTTTAAAAACCCAACTCCAAAGAGCTGAAGATTTTTTTTTTTTTTTTTTTTTGGTGAAAAGAGCTGAAGGATTTTGAGATAGTCTCCAAGCTTGTTTTCCTAACACAGTCTTATTAAAGATCTACAAATCTTTAAAACCTAGACCTCCTTCGTCTTTTCTGGTCTTCATCACTTCCCATCTCTTCTAGTGCATTCCTTTTTTTTTTTTTTTTTTTTTTCTAGTGCATTCCTTTTCTTGCGTCACTTTGTTTCCACTAGAAAGAGGCTACTCTTTTTTCAATAGCATTACAAATAGAATATGGTATCTTGAATATCGACATGGCATGTTGAGGAATAGCTTGCACTATGCTCTTGATAAGACTTATTTACCTACTTCAGGACACTCCAAGGCAATGAGACCAAATCCATGACATTTCAAACAGTGTTGATTTATTGTTGGCTTCGTTTGGCTAATTGGTTTCAGGTGCTCTTCCTTTGTTCAACGGCTTCCTTCGATGCCGACAAAGGTTTTAAAGTCAAACTCTCAAGATTAAAAGATCCCTCTTTGGTTATTGGCTTCTGACTTCACACTCTTTTCTCCTTTGTGTTGGTTTTCCACCTTCATCGATAATGTGAAGACTTGATTAGAAGTCCAATAAGGTTGTACTCGGACTACATCAGCAGTTTTCAAATGAAGACTGTCAAAATACTGAGTTATAGTATGCTCGTCCGCTGCCGCCACCACATGACATCATAGCAAAACATGCTCAAATTTGGTGTTGCATCCTTCCACGGACAACTCCTCTTGCTTCAAATTGCGGGGTAAAAAAATGGAAATCATCTTGCTGATAAAGTTTTTGGGAGGAATAATTGTTGAAGATTCTAAATCTATAATACAAGAGCTAATTTAGTTCTAAACTTTTCAATTATTCTCAAATGATTTGTCAATTTAGTTCTAAATCTTTTGATGACTTGCCAATTTAGTCATTCCGGCCAATTTTGGTCATAAATTGCAAACGTGGACGCCAGCCAACTAGTGACCATCTTACGTGGCATGGCTAATGCTTAATGTGGATAATTTTTTTATTTAAATTTTTTTTTATCATTTTTTCCCTTTCATTTCTTTATCCTTTTCTTTCCCTTTGGTCTATGGCCGGGCAATGGTCAAGCCCTCTCCAAATATGGTGAGGGCCATGGACCCTCACTACGGCTCGCCAATGCTTAGTCAATCGCTAGCCATGGCCAAGTACCATCTACAGGCCAATGGTAATGAAAAGGAACAAAATTAAAAAATTAAAAAAATTTGTCCACGTTAGTTTTAGTCATACCATGTAAAATGACTAGTAGTCAGTGTTCATGTTAGTGATTTCTAACTAAAATTAGTTGTAAAGAGTAAATTGCCAAATTATTAAAATGTTTAGAATTAAATCAAAGCATACTTTGATACGTTGCTTTCCTTCACAAGTTCTTTGACATTCTAGATTTTCCAACCAAATAGAAGCATGCCTTTTTAAACTTGATGGCCACAAGCTTCACCTTCTGATTCTCCGCCAGATTCTCATAATCAAAAACTTGCTTGGTTGTGTTGAGCCAATCAATGAAGCCTTCCGATGCATAGTGCCTTGGCTGAAGACTCCTCGTTGATGGATTCGCGAAACTCATTCACATGTCTTCAGTATTGGCTGAAGAAGACAGAGCAAGCAGGCAACGCACGAACTGAATTGTACTTTGGAAGTGAACAGGGAGTTGACCTGTCCTCAGATAATCTAGAAGTCGTCCAGTGCATATTGGGCCACAAGCTGCCAGAACTATTATGGAAGATTGCAGACTCCTCTTGGCCCAGCAGCAAAGCGTCAATCTGATCCACGAGCCCAGAGAAGCCAATTGAACAGCAGATTGGGCTACAAAAGCCCATCGAGCAGGAGAGCTACCACTGAGCTGGATTTTGGTTAAGTAATGCAAGATATAATTTCTGCCCAAAAAAAATAAAAAAATTACGGTGGCCATGTACACGAGCTACGGGTGCATGGACATTCAGTTCAAGACAATAGCGACCAGCCATATCTAGGCTCCGTTATCAACTGATATAATTTTACTATTGCCAAAGGAGAGACTCTAGGAATGTTGAATTTTTTTACGGATAGATTTAGATTATCAATGTGATTCGTCTGCTCATGTGTCTATTTGTTGCTGTTGATTCATTTCTTGTGGCCAGATTTCTATTGGAAATTTGGTAAGGGGAGTTGTATTGTTAGTTGGCAAAGGGCCCATCCGAAAAATTCGTAAATACTTATGATGGAGAGCGTCAAAGCCCTAACTAATAAGTTATTGAGTTGGTTGGCACATCATCTGTCAATATGTGGTCCAATTACATCAGTGGCTAGGATTTTCAATCAATCTCTCCAAAGAAATCTAAAAATTTATAGAGAGAAATTGCTAAGATGATTATAACTTATTGTAAGTTATTTTGTTTTTGGTCAAATAAATATTCCTTTCATTGCTTCGTAGGAAAAGTACCAGAACATTTTCCCAAGTCCAAACATAATAGAGATAAAAAAAACAATGGGGAGGATTAGACAACCAATTCGTTGCAAGGGAGTCGTTTCGGCAACCCTTCACAACCCAATCCATGGCCCGATTCGTTTCTCGCAAACAAATGCCCATAGACACTCCAGCTAACGAGTCCAACAATTGTTAACAATCCACTATTACCGATTGGACAACCCATGGGACTTCAGCCCGACTCAAGATAGCATTTCCTGCTGTCATGTTGTTAGTCACAAGCTAAATCTAAACTGCTGTACTTGTTTGACTTTGTTCACTAAATTGACGAGCTATCGTTCGAGTCTTCTCCACAAAGTGCAGACCTTCCTTCAAAGCTAGGGTTTCCACGACAAGGGCGGATGGAGCAAGGACTTTCTTGACAAAGCCACCCATGAGACACTTGCAATGGTCTCTGCATAATCCGACAACAGCTCTCTATTTTGAGTCGCTACACCAAGATCCATCCACATTTAATTTCAACGAGCCTATAGGCGGTGGTGTCCATTCTTCCTTCGGCAAACCTCCCTTTCATTTCGTTGTTGTTTAGCAATATCGGGACTCCATTTTCTATAGAGTTCTAGATCACTACTTGCTTCATCCACAATTTTGTATGGCTTTAGTTTGCTATTTCTAAAGACCCATGCATTTCTTTCTTTCCAGATCAGCCATAATATACCAGCAAGGAGTGCGTTTGTGTTCAACTCATCCTGGGGAGGCAAGTTCTCCAAGATCCACTTATCCATCCTTGCAATTTGTCTAACAACCGTATTCAACTTGATGCGGGGGTTTGACCATATCCTTTTTGTCCAGGCACATAAGAGGAGGAGATGCTTGAGGGTTTCTGGGGCTTCATGACATATTGGACAAAGTGGATTAGGTACCATTTTCCTCTTGTAAAGATTTTCTCTTGTCGGTAGCGCATTAGTGCATACACTCCATATGAAAAACCGAACCTTTGGGTAGTGCTAGATTTGCCAAATTGTAGTCCATAGAGATCGGGGAGGCTGATATGATGATGATGCTTGGTTGGTATTAACCATTCTGTCCTTAGAACATGTTTTGTTGTAGCCACTTTTGACCGAATAGGAGCCCTTACTATTTCCCGTCCACACTAGTCTATCCATTGATGGATTGGAGCTAAGCGGTATGGATAGGATCTCATGGGTGACATTCTCGTCGAAATTTCCTTTAGCTTCGCCACATTCCATTCTTTTTCTTCAGGTACAATCAATTCCTCAACATACTTGGGCTCGTTTATATTTGCAGCACCTCCAATACGGGCTCTGGGTAGCCATACATCTTCCCTAATTCTGATCTATTTACCGTCACCCACCAACCATCTCATCTCAGGTTCAATCACTTCCCTTTCTATCATCAAGCTTTGCCATCCCACGAGGGGCGATTACCCTTACCTAGATGCCAAAACTCCCCTTGTAAGTTAACTTATGAAATTTGTTAATTAGTTGGCCTTCTTCATCGATCATTTATGCCCGACCACTCAGAGTTATGGTGCAATATTAAGTTTTGAAATCATTCAAACATAGAGTTTAACAAGAAGTCTTTTTCTTTGATTGGGAAAGGAGAAGACCAAGACTTTTGCTTTCCGGGATTGTTTAGAAAGTAAGAGCAGATCTCCCGTGACAATTGTGCACTAGTCTTTGGCCCACAATGACTTGTTTTTCTCGATGAGTAGTGACAAAAGATTCAAGAAATATATGTCAACTAAATCATGCATTTGGAAAATTTAAACAAGCATTGCCCCGCACCGCACAAAGACTTCGTTGCACGAGGAACTGTTGTGGAATCGTCTCATGCAAGTCTCCAGTACAAGCTGATGTTAACTCCACAGCTTGAACTAAGCTAATAACTACAGTTGTTTGACTAGAAAAAGGAAAAGGAAAAATAAAATTCTTGACGACGATAATTCTTCACAAACCGCAATTCATATTAGATAAAATTCTAGCCCAGAAAAAAAAAAGAAAAGAAAAAAAAGATCCATGTGCCATGTGTCTTGTCTTAATTTAAATAGAATCTTATTTTGAAATCTCAATTTTGTCACACAACAATTGAAAATTTTTATATTTTACCTCTTTGAAGCTAGTTGATTAATTATTTTGAAGCTACACTTTATTCTTTTTTAGAATGCATACATATAGTCCATGAACAGAAAAATACATATTTTCAAGTATAAACCCATCCCCCTTAAAATGCATTCCATGCATACAATCACTAGCTTAAACAAGTTTGCTCTTGTTGATTTTTCTTCTCTCTCATTCTCCCGTTTTGGAATTGTGATCTCTCCCCCATTGCATACGCTTACTGTTGCTTGACTTCTCAAGTCTTGGCAATGTAATGAAAGCAGCCTGCGTGATTGATATTCTCTATCAATGATGCATTCAAAGTTTATTAGAAAAGACAACAAATGAAGTTTATTTCTATTTTAAGAAATCAAAATCCAAGGGCACTAAATAAAAAGCTTGCGGATGCTTGTGGTGGTGAGAGTGGGAATCCTAATTATTAAGTTAATGAGTTGGGACACACATCATTTACCAAATGCATCATCCGATATGTAGGCAATTTGAGATTTTCAAAGGGTATATAAAGAAATTTAAGGATATTGTGAAGAAATTTTTTTTAAGGTATCATTAGTTCTTGTTGTTCAACTGATGAAATTTGTTAAAAGACGAAAATATTATTGTTTAACAATCGAGAGTTACGTTCCAATATTTTATTTTGGAATTGTTGTATTTTAGAGTTTATCAAGAAGTCTCTTTCTTCGTAAAATATGAAGGGTCTTCTCTTTTCCCTATTGACTTTAAGTTTTGCCCCAATATTTCAACTATCAAAAATCGTTTGGAAAGGAGAAGACCAGACTTTTGTCTTCCCAAGGAGGGAGAGACATTGCCCCAATATTTCAATCAAAAATCGTTTGGAAAGGAGAAGGCTAGACTTTTGTCTTCCCAAGGAGGGAGAGACATTGCCTTAAATGCTAGGTCAAAATGTTTAGAACTAAATTAAAACCAATTAAAAGTTTATGACCAACTTGACACAAATACAATTTGTTTAAAAGTTTTCTAACATTTTAACTATTAGCTCTATTATGTTGGTAGTTTGATTAGATTAGTTTCTTTAAAAATGACTTTTGGTAATTGTGACTGCGTTTCTTTGTTATTGCGATCATAGTAAGATAGGATGTTCCTCAAAATTATGAAAATTTAACAAAACAATTGAAAATTTTTATATTTAACCTGTTTAAAACTAACCGACAATGGTTAGACAAATTTTATTTCTTCAATGTACTGATTTGGCTATCTTGTGGGTTCTAATCTTTTGGTATTAACAGTTTGCATTTCAAGGAATTCCTGTTTTATAGGCATAGAAATTGGTCCTGCCCATTTTATTCTAATATTGTAGCTACAAGTTATTCTTTCAAATGTATATATATATATATATAGTCTAACAACATAAACATACAATTTTTCGAGTACAAATTTATCCACCTCGAGACACAATTCATGCGTACAATCACCGGCTCAAATCAGTCTACTCTTGTTGATTTTCTTCTTTTCTCATTCTCTTGTCTTATTTGATGAACCGCTTGTGTTTTTGAGGATGAGTACGTGCACAAGTGGAGTTAAACAATCTTAATTTCACGTAAAAGGATGATTACTAAAGCTTTTCTTTGCCCATGAGCTTAGTTCTCTCTTTTACATTCAACTGGACTCATCGATGAAGGAGGTTCATTTAATTCCCATCTTCTGCGTTGTTAAGACTGATGCTAATGCATACACAATTATTTATAAATTAGAGGTCTGCTTCTTAGTAACAAAAGTTAATTTTGCTTTGATGGCTTTCTCAATGTTACGGAAGAGCAACTTACACTAGTTACGCAACGAGCTGAAGCTTCCCATTCTGTGTTTTTGTCTCTAGGAATGTTCGAGTCTCCCTCAGTATTTTGATGTTTCAAGAACAGCTTCACAGACTAGGGTTGTGTCATCAAGTCCGTAACTCTTTAAAGCCTGTCCACATCCATATGAGAAGTCATCGACTTCCCTCAGCAGCTCTTTTAACATGACCAGAAACAGGGGCCTGTCCACATCCATATGAGAAGTCATCGACTTCCCTCAGCAGCTCTTTTAACATGACCAGAAACAGGGGCGTCCACCAATTTTAGATCTTTTCCTTCACCTGCAATATGACAGATGCAGCACGAAATTTAGAATAAGAATGCTGGCAAATAAACCCTTTAGTTTATCGAATAAAACTTTTAGTTTTCTGTTTTCAAAAACAAAAGAACGTTGTTTAGCTAAGAGTGTCTGCACAACTTCCCTCATTCAATGCGGCATCATTTTGACATTTAAATTTATTCTTCTTATTTAGATGGGCGTTCATCTTTTAAATCAATCCATTGCATGACAAAGGACATACTTTGCAATCATCGCTCCAGCTGAGTCATGAATCCGGGAGAAACAGTGGAAGAAAGAGTTATGGATGCACAAGCTGCAAGCGCTGAGGTTAAACCAAATAAGATGTCAATAGAGACATGAAAAATCAAACAAATATAGAAACGAATTAGTTACCTGGGATTGCACCAACATCTCCAAATAGGACATTTTCCGCTTGAGCTTCATTTGTGACCTTGATCGAAAGTACATCAACATGTCTAGCTCCACCACCATCGATGATCTTCGGCAGCTAGCTGAAAGTGCGTCAGAGCCACGGTGATTAATGAAATTGTGATGAGCAGAATAATGAAGATGACAAATATCGTGCTATAAAGGGTATAGACCCTATTACCCCACATGCTCATTAACATGTAATGCAGCTGCATGTAGATATAGACAACACATTGGAGTGACGGGACCTCTCTAGGGCACTTTGAGGTCTCACAAGAAACGTGAATTGAAGGATTCCTGCCTTCAAAATAAAATTCTTTTGTTGTTTTAGTTTTGCATATGAAGTAATGATAATTCTCCTTGCCAATAAACAACAATACTTGAATTTTCACTTTTTCTTTCAACATCCATACATATTAACCACAATCCATATTAATTAGAAATTTCAAAAACAGAATAAACCCTAGAACTGTCTAAAAAATGACCAGGCTTCCGTACTATTTTATCTTAAAATAACATTAAAAAAAAGTCCATTTGTGGTGTATCTTGTCTTAATTTAAAAGTATATAAAGGAATCTTATTGAGAAATCTGAATTTTGCAATCCAACAATTGAAAAATTTTTATATTTAACATTTCACTTTGTTTAAAACTAACCTTTGAATGGTAACTTCTTATATTGTAGCTACAAGTTATTCTTTCAAATGCATCAATACATATGAGACCGAGAAGGAGCATATATATATATAGTCTAACAACATAAACATACAATTTTTCTTGTACAAATTTATCCACCTCGAAACACAATTCATGCGTACAATCACCAGCTCAAATCAGTCTACTCTTGTTGATTTTTTTCTTTTCTCATTCTCTTGTCTTGGGGTTGTGTCCTCTCCCCCACTGCATACGCTTACTCTTGTTTTGCTTGACTTCTCAAGTCTTGGCACTGCAATGAAAGCGGCCTGCATCGGTGACTCTCTCTATTAATGATGCAGTCAAAGTTGGCAGGCTATGACAAATCCCGATGAGATATTCTCTCGTACATGAGAAACTGTCGAGGAGACTGACCAAGTTGACTTAGCATTTACCAGAAACTCTACTGATGACCCTCAATAAATTTCTGAAAATCAATTTTGCACTCCCAAATTCCTTTTTACTTAGCAACAATCAGATCACGGACCATATATGTGGCTTTACTTTGAACTTGAAGATGTAATTTGGTTTGAGGATTATGTTTTCTATTTTGCAAAGTTAGATACCGCAAATTTCGTTCTTCTTCTATACATAGGTTGCTTTGTTCTTATTCTTTGAGATTTCAAATGGAAACCTGAACTTATATGAATCGACAATTTCTTAATGCACACTAATTTTATGGACATTACATTTGTTATATCTAAAAGATATCACATTCATTAATTTTATATTAATTTTTTGGAGTCTATTGATTAAAAAGAAATGTTATATTTATGTATGCGTGCTATAATTGTTAGAGTGCAAGGTAAGCTCTCAAATAGACAACACAATGCTGCGATTAAATTTCCCATTGAATATTTTTTTCTTTTTTTTGTAATATGAAAACCCAAATTATGCCTATTGTGACATATATATCTTAAAATTATTCTTTTTACATTAAAAACCCCAAATTTGTATTTGCATGATACATTAACCCACCATCAAGGTTTCTTCATATCATTTTTCAGTCAAAATGACATCACTTTCATTTTACTTAAACCGTGTGGCGCTTTGTCAAAAATGTTTGCATTTCATTGTTCATGTAGGTAAATTCTTATTAGTACTCTTTGATGAAACCCCTAATGGAGGTAAATGTATTACATATATACAAGTTTCCCATTTTTGGTAACGCAATATTTTCTTTATATTAAATATGTCATAGTTAGCAAAATTTGGGCTTTTTGATGACTTTTTCCCATGATTTTAACTATTTTATTTTCATTTTTTTAAATCTTTGCCAAACTTTTATCATGCGAAATTCTTAAAATTCATTTTTGAAACATATCAAGTTAATAAGGATGTATGTAATTTTCCATAATATTTTCAAAATTGGACAATTACTTTAATTTTATTTAGAAAGAAAATAAGTAAAGTTTTGTTCTATTTTAAAAAATCAAAACCCAAGGGCCCTAGTGAAAAAACTTGGAGATGCTTTTGGTGGTGAGGACGGGAGCTTTAATTAATAAATTAATGAGTTGGTACACACACCATTTACTAATGCGTCGGCCAATAACATAGGTAGTTTAGGATTTTCAAAGGGTCTATAAAGAAATTTCAAAATATCATAGAGAGAAATTTCTAATGTTATCATTAATTCTTGTTGTTCAATCAATGTAATTTGTTTATAAAAAAAAATGAAGGAATTGTGTTTAATGATCAAGAGATACGGAGCGATATTATGTTTAGGAATTGTCATATTATAGAGTTGAATAAGGATTCTCTTTCTTCGGAAAAGACGAAGGGTCTGGGTCTTCTCCTTTCCCCATCAACCTTTAAGTTTTGGACTTACGGGACATCTAGAGCTGGTTCGATGCAAGACACGTGAATGTCGTTTACTCAAACCGCCATCTTTCCGTGCGAAAGATGAAAATATTACTAAATTATGGCCCTCCACCAAAAATGAATGTCGGTGAAGTGAAGTCCTACCTAGACCCGCTTCTCCGTACTTAAATCAGCCTACTCTTTGTTGATTTTCTTCTTTTCTCACTCTCTTGTCTTGGGGTTGCGGTCTCTCCCCCGCTGCATACGCTTACACGTGAATGTCGTTTACTCAAACCGCCCTCGTTTCCGTGTGAAAGATGAAAATATTACTATATTATGGCCCTCCACCAAAAATGAATGTCGGTGAAGTGAAGTCCTACGTAGACCCGCTTCTCCGTACTTAAATCAGCCTACTCTTTGTTGATTTTCTTCTTTTCACACTCTCTTGCCCCACTGCATACGCTTTACACTTCTCAAGTCTTGGCACTGCAATGAAAGCGGCCTGCATCGGTGACTCTCTCTCTCTATTAATGATGCAGTCAAAATTGGTGGGCTATAACGAATCCCGATGAGGCATACAGCTGTACATGAGAAACTGTCAAAGTGACTTAGCATTTATCTGAAACCCTACAGATGACCCGCAACAAATTTCTGAAAATCAATTTTGGACTCCCAAAGTCCTTTTTACTTAGGAACGGTAAGATCTCGAACCATATATGTGGATTTCCTCTTAATTGAAAAATGTAATTTAGTTTGAGGATTATTTTTTCTATTTTACATATTTAGACACCGCGGATTTCATTCTTCTTTATATATAAGTTGATTAGTTGTTGTTTTTTTTTTTTTTTATAGATTTCAAATCGAAACTCGAATTGATATGAATCAACAATTTCTTACTGGGGTGAGTCGACTGGCTTGGGCCAAGTTATTTTGTCGATGGACTATCACATTCGTTATATCTAATTGAAGTTCCGCCACAATATTTCAATTATCAAAGATCGATTGGGAATAGAGAAGACTGGACTTTTGTTTTCCCATGGAGGGAGAGAGAGAGAAAGAGACAGTTAAACTTTGGAATTTTCGTTAAACTCTGGTTAAAAATTCTGATTTCTTCTTCAAATCCTTTTAGAGAATATATGGAAAGAAAGAATGGCTTTTATTATTGGACAAGAGTACTCTAGTCTCTGGCTCACACTGGCTTGCTCCTCCAAATGAGTAGTGACAAAAGATTCCAAGGAGAATATGTCGGATAAATCATGCATTTGGAAAATGTAACCTTGCAATACACTGCACAAGACTTCGTCACACGGGAATTATCATTGAAATGTCTCATGCAAGTGTCTAGGACCAACCGATGTTAACTCCACAGCTTGAACTGAGCCGATAACTACAGCTACTTGACCCAAAAGAAAAACAATGAAGACAAAACCCACATTACTTCTCCTTGTATACGCCCCATCAGATTGATCCATCATAAGCAAAATTAAAAAAAAAAAAAAAAATACCATATGCAGAGAGTTGAAGGAAGAACCATGGTCGACTCATACCACAATCACATAGCAGAAGTTGGTGATTCAAAAACGAAGCCCGTATGCCAAAGTTCCCGTGGAAATCTCTCGATTTCCCTCTTTTGGATTGAGCCAAAGAATTCTGACTGCCGCATTGAAAGCCCCATAGTTTATTGTCGATATGACTCTAGTGACCCTCCCACACCTTATATGGTCAATAAAAGTACTAACATACAAATACTCAACATCTCTGTCGAGGATCGTGAGATGTGAGTAGCCATGTGGACAGGTCGAAATTGCTTCAATGCAAGACTTTGTCACCCAAGGTTTTATCACTAAATTGTCTCGTGTAAGTGGCTATGAGTTATGGTCATTTAATTGTCTCATTGTGTCCAATGAAAAGAATTTTTGTTCTCTCATTTATATAAGAGATATAAGATATCATGTTTGAGAGAATGTTTTCTAGATCGTTCATTTTTCGTGAAACAAAGAAAGTATTGGTGTGAGGCTTTTCTTTTCAATTACAAAACTCACGATGAGTTTTGCCAAAGAAATTAACATATCCTCGTACATTAGGTTATTATTACAAATTATAAGATCACGCAATCAAATACTAAACTTCTTTATATTTGTATTGTTATGATTATGGCACGAATTTTTTGAGCCCAAGAATGAGACTCTTGTTGAATCGCAGGGAAGCCCGATCATCATTGAAGGAAAGTTATAGAATTGGACTTACGGGGCATCTAAAGCTGGTTCGATGCGAGATACATGCATGTCGTTTACCCAAACCCCCATCGTTTCCATGCGAAAAATGAAAATATTACTAAATTATGACACCCTGCCTAAAATGAAGGATAGGCTTTTTGGTGTTCTCGGCATTTTCGGCGAAAATGAATCTTGGTGAAGTGAAGTCCAACCTAGACCAGCTTCTTCGTACTTAATTATATGCATAGAACATATTCTTATTTGTCATGCATCATTATGAGAGTATACGGCCCTACAAAGGGGAAATATACATTGGTCAGATTTCATTTCGAATGATATATAGAGTTAATTAGGGAGCATGATCCAAGCGTGATAGGACTTTCCTCAAGATTATGAAGATGTAACAAAATATTTACAACACGGGTACTAGATTAAAAGAAAAATAAAATTCTTTGCGATGATAATTCTCCGAAAATACGTATCAACTGCAATCCATATTAATTAGAAATCCTAGCCCAAAAGAACAAAAAAATATTCCACATGTGACGTATCTTTTCTTAATTTAAAAGTACATAATGGAATCTTATTTTGAAATCTTAATTTTGCAACGTAGCAATTGAAAAAGTTAATATTTTACCTCTTTGAAACTAGTTGATTAATTATTTTGAAACTACCCATTATTCTTCTTTAGAGTGCATTTATATAATCTAATATCAGCAAAATACAATTTTTTTGAGTCTAAATCCATGCACCTTGAAACACATTTCCATGAACACAATCATCAGCTCAAACCAGTCTGCTATTGTTGATTTTTCTTCTTTCTCATTCTCTTGTTTTGGGGTGTGATCTCTCCAGCTCTGCACACGTTGCTCTTGTTTTGCTTGACTTCTCAAGTCTTGGCAATATAATGACAGCAGCCAGTATCGTTGATACTTTTAACTTATGTAGCATCGACACGCGACACGACACGAGTATCCGACACGATAAGATACGTCGACACATCATTTCTAAAAAATAGAGAATTTCGACACGTTGCGACACGTTGTATATTAAATGAATATTTTTATTTTTAATTAATTTGATTCAAATGCATAAATAATTAATTAAAAAATAGCCTATAATAAATTTATACTAATAATATTAACAAATTAATTCATTTAAAATTCGAAAGATATATTCATAATTAATGAAAAATATTTTTTTAATTTTAATAAAAGTTATCGATAAAACTAAAAATTAATGAGAAATTAAAATCAATGTATTTAAATAAATCCATAATTTTCTACAACAACCAAAATTTATCATTATTCAAAATTTAATTTTTTTATTTTTCGAAATCATTTTTTAATTTCATTTATTTAATTTTCCAGTTAAAAAAAACAATCCCAAAAATCCACCCCTTCTTCACCCCTTCTTTTATTCGTCCTTTTCCCTCCACCCCCACGTTTAATTTACTTTTTCCCTCCCCCATTTGACAGTGACAGGTGAGCTGTCACTTGTCCCCCTCCCCTCCTCCCCCCCTCTCTCACGCCATCAGACCTCTTTTCTTATTTTTTTTAGATTTCTTTATTAAAAACCCTCGTGAGCCGCCGAGCCCTCCTTTTCCTATCGTCCTTGCCGCGCCGCACGACCCCCTTCCCTCCTCTCCTCTTCCTCTCGTCGCCGATCCATCGCAACAATGGTGGCCCTCACCTCTATCTAGCCGCTTCTTGTCGTCGCGGTGGTCGATCCATCTCGCCGGCGGGGTTTGCCCTCACTTCTTTCTCTCTGTTTGGCTCTTTCTCTAGCCATCTCTCGCCATCGCGGTGGTCCGTTCGTGGCTTCGTCTCGCCGGTGCTCGCGGCCTCTGCTCCATCTCGCCGGCGCTCGCGACCTCTGCTCCCTCGCCCTCCCTCGCCTCCACCCTCCATCAGTCTTCCGGACACACGTCGACGCGTGTCGATAAAAGTTGACCGCGTGTCGAAAATCCAACACGCATTGTCTGACCGTGTCCGAGCGTGTCGACGTGTCCGACACGCTCCAACACGTGCGACACGGAAGCACGTGCTTCATAGCTTTCAACGATGCTGTCAAACGTGTTGTCGTGCATGAGATGTTGTTGAGGAAACCGACCCCGTTGACTTGGCATTTACCCGGAAACTTTACAGGTGACCCTCAAGAAATTTCTAAAAATCAATTTTGGACTCCCAAAGTCCTTTTGACTTAGCAATGATCAGACCTCGGATCACATGTGGTTTTATATAAAGAGGCCATCTTACTTCTATTTATGTGTATGCCCTCGATCCTATCAAGTTAATTTATCAAAAGACATTTGTAAGAGTTTGAAGAACCATGTTCGTCCATGAGCTTCTCTCGAGAGTTGTGCTTGGGACCATCGTATTGGGTGCATACCACATCCACATGGCAGAAGCTGATGATTCAATGACGATGCCCGGATGCCGAAGCACTTGTGGAAACCTCTCGATTCCATATCCCTTCAGATCGAGGGACACTGAATCCCACTGTGGCCTTGGACCTTCCTCATTTAGAGTTGATTGTGATGACTCTGCTAGCCATCCAACGCCTTATATGGATAATAGAGAAAGTAACCTGGAAATACTCTCCATCTCTCTCGAGGATCACGAGATGCGGGTAGCTGTGTGGATCGGCCGAGGCTGCTATAACTCTTCAGGGTATGACGCCACTTCAAGCGGCTTTTTCTCACTCACCCTCACAGAATTCCTCATATCCAACACCAAGAACAAGTTCATAGCTGTCGGTTGCGATACGCATGCGACCTTCACAGACCGCGAGGGCAATTTCGCCTTTGGATGTATGTCGAGGTGCAATGACATTTCTGAAGTGACTAATGGCTCGTGCTCAGGTATTGGTTGCTGCGAGACGAGAATACCTAGGGACTCGTTCAACTACAATATCTCCATTCTTAGCTATAGAAACCACACAGAAGTCTTGGATTTCAACCTTTGCAGCTATGCCTTCGTTGCGGAGAATGGTTTCTACAACTTCAGCTCTGATGATCTTTCGGGACTAAAACTTGAGAAGGCTACCTTGGTTCTCGACTGGGCAGTAGGGGACACAAATTGCAAGGTCGCCAAGAGCAGTGCGAACTACATGTGCTCCAAGAATACCCATTGTACCGATGCTGAAAATGGGGTGGGCTACAAGTGCACTTGTTTAGAAGGTTTCCATGGCAATCCGTATCTCACGAATGGCTGTCAAGGTATTTTTATATTGATATTCTTTACTTTGTCCCTACTATTATATTATCCGGGAAGACTAAACATTACTTATTATTATCCCTTTAATTTCTTCTTAAGTTCATCACTTTGGATATGTGTGTTTTTGTAGATATTGATGAATGTGCCGATCCGAATAAGAACCAGTGCAACGGAGATTGCTATAACTTCGATGGGAGTTATAATTGTTCATGCCAAAAGGATTATCATGGCAATGGCAGGAAGGGTGGGCAAGGATGTGCTAATCCATCACATTTGGTGCCGATACTTACTGGTATGTTCTTTCATTTTACTTGGGTGTCTATTTCAAACAGCACTATTTAAATAAACTGATTTTGATGATAAACTGATCTCTCTGTCATAATAAAGAGAACTCAAAACTCAACAAAAAGATTTCAAATAAATAATAAAAAAAGAAAGTACTTGAAGAAAGAAACTAAACCCATAGAAAGAGATCTGGCTAGAAATAGAGAAAAAGAAAATGAAGAGAAAATGGTGACGTAGACGACCATATACCACGGTGGTTCCTGTTGCCGCCTTGGGAGTGCGACACCGCGGTGGTCGCACGACCTCAAATCTGAGAGAGAGAGAGAGCCCCTCGACGATGTTCCCTGAGATAGAGTCCCTCCAGCACAGCTCAGATTGAAAAGGAACAATTCATTACTAATATCTTTTATTTTAATTTATTTGTGCAATCCAGGTATGGCCCGTTTCCTTGGTCCGGTGTAGTTGTCCAATATTTTACAAGGATCCATCCTATCCAAATTTCATCACCAAATGCCATGTAGAATAGTTCTCGTCTTGCAACGACCCTTAGATGGAGATTGCACACACGGTGTCAAAATATATCATAAAATATATACTTGTATACCCTGAAAAAGGGATAGGCTTTTCGTATATACGGTTACTCAAACTTGATTGATAACAGAAAACTTGTTTACTGTCTTGAGATTTTTTAAAATTTAATTTGTCTCAAAAATAGCTTAGTTCCCTTTTGAACGAGGAAGCTGTATAATGTTGTCTAAAGAAAAGTTTTAAAATTTAAGCTTACTCTTCATGGTGCATTTTAGACTTAACAATGGTTTTTTTTTTTTTTATAAAGGAACTAGTTATGTCATGCAGGTGCTGGTGCGGGGACAATAGTGCTGCTATTCAGTGCAGGCTTTCTGTACCTGGGAATCAAGAATAGGAAACTCATGAGGCTCAAAGAACAGTACTTCAAACAAAATGGTGGCTTGCTTTTGCAGCAACAGTTACAAGAACGTGACAGAACCACCAACGCCACAAAAATCTTCAAAGCCGAAGAGCTAGAGAAGGCTACCAACAATTATGATGAGAGCAGAATAGTCGGCCGAGGTGGATATGGTACAGTTTACAAAGGATCTTTGCCAAATAACACAGTTGTTGCGATCAAGAAGTCCAAACTTGTGGACAAGACCCAAATCGAACAGTTCATCAATGAAGTCATAGTGCTTTCTCAGATTAATCATCGTAATGTGGTCAAGCTTTTGGGATGTTGTTTGGAGACGGAAGTGCCTTTGTTAGTGTATGAGTTCGTGAACAATGGAACTCTGTTTGACCACATTCACAATCGCATCAAGTCCTCCAAGATGCTTTGGGATACCCGATTGAGAATTGCTTCGGATATTGCTAGTGTTCTTTCATACTTGCACTCGGCAGCTTCCATTCCCATAATCCATCGTGACGTCAAGTCAACAAACATCCTTCTTGATGACAATTACATTGCCAAAGTTTCTGACTTTGGAGCTTCAAGATTAGTCCCACTTGATCAAACTCAATTGTCCACTCTAGTTCAGGGGACATTGGGATACTTGGACCCTGAATACTTGCAAACAAACCAATTAACAGAAAAAAGTGATGTTTACAGCTTCGGGGTTGTTCTAGTCGAGTTGATAACTGGGAAGAAGGCACTTTCTTTTGATCGACCTGAAAAAGAGAGGGGCCTAGCAATGCATTTTCTCTTGTCATCAAAAAACAATCAATTGTTCCAAATTGTTGATCAAGTTATTGCAGATGAAGGGAACAATGAGCAAGTGAGGGAAGTTGCCAATGTTGCAAAGAGATGCTTGAGATTAAAAGGCGAGGAGAGGCCAACCATGAAGGAAGTGGCAATCGAATTGGAGGGACTCAAAGCGAATTCTAGCCATCCATGGATGAGTACTGTCAATTTGAATGGAGAAGAGGCAATTCATTTGCTGGGAGGGACGACCGACCTCACTGTGTACATGGATGCTGCTGACACCCTGAACATGGGGCCCTTGGATAGCATGAAGAACCATGTCATGCCACCAGTCAATAGTGGCAGATGAGAACAACGATGGGTTGTTTCTTCTTCGTCAAGGGATTCTTAGGCGTTTAAGAGAACTCTTGATTACCAATTTACCGTAGTGAGCCCTCGTACTATAGGCATATTACTGTTGATGGCATACTAGTGGAGTTCCATTTTAGCTGCCGTGGTTGAGTCTTTATCTTTAATTTGGATCTAGAGTTCCTATACATTGTAATGGAGTCTTTGTTGTGATTCATAAGTGGAAATCTTATGGTTCTTTACATTATCAGGGCAGGATCATTTAGCGGGGACCCGAGAGCATTGGATCTAGTCGTGACCGAATGTGGAAACGGTTTCCTCCTTTTTTTTCTCCGAATGTTGTCATAAACTAGTCTGAATGGTAAGCGAGTGCAGATTTGAGTTTGCTCGAGGAGAGAGTTTGTCCCACTTTGACAAAGATTTTTCTTGGCGGAAAAATGTTGGGGACACGTTTTGAGTACCACGAGGATTGACAGTGACACGAGGAATTCTTGCATTCTAGTCCAAAAGCAAAACTGCCATAAACTGTGCTTGAATTACTGTTATGCCATCGCTGGGCCAGCGAAAAAAAAAGAAAGAAAACAAAAATTATAAAAAGATTCTAATTTTTTTTTAAATGCAAAATTATTCATGTGAGTGTTAATCATGTCACGTAGGATAGCCCACGCCTACGTAAGCAATCACTGGTTCAAATTAAAAAATTTGTAATTGAAATGCCATCCATTAATAGATTTAAGATTTTTTTTAGTAATATTCCCATTTTCAAATGACCTATTGAAAGAAATATTAGGATATTATAGAGACAAATTTCAAAGGTTAATATACGTTGTTGTCTTTCAACTGGTGAAAGTAATTAACTAGTTAGCTTTTTTCATTAATCACTGTCATTTAACGAGAGTTACGGTGCAGTGTTATGTTAAAGGGTCTAGCGTTGGGCCATATTTGGCAATTAATTTTGGAAGTATTATTTTCTAGTTGCCATTATGAGTCCAACTGGCCTGATGTAAGATATGTGGCCACAAAAGCACTGTCAATAATTCAGCGTAACAGTACCATGTGGCTCTAAAATAAAGCATGAGGATATTTACACATGAAGAATGTTATGGTAGTCAGGTACGTGATTATGTTGCCTTTTGTATATTATGATGTTTTAGCAACAATATAGAATGAGACAAACCTTGGAATTCTAATCTAATTAATACTAAGCGGAATTACATTGTTTTTTTTCACAGGAGGGTTGGCTATGATTTTTTTTGGGGGGGGGGGTTAATTGTGCGTAATCTTTGGTAAATAACATTCTATTTGGTGCCTCGAAGGCCCTCCACGGAAACCGGATGAACATGTCGTGTCCAAGGAAATGATTTAGGGGTCAAAGTAAACCGTCACTTTCCATATAGTGACCACAATGTTTTCTTCGCATTTCTCGTTTAAAAGAATAACCTTACCTTAATTAATTGATGAGAATCTTAAAAACAAGAAAAAAGAAGAAAGTACCTAATACAATAATCTGATGAAGGAGTCTAACTCCATGAACACATAGCAAGGATCGATTCATTCAAAGATGCCATTTAGTTTTACATCACTGAAGATTAAACTGAACTATCAATACTGAAATTTAATCCATACTTACAATAAGGATAAGAATCATATATGTCTCTCCTATTTGAATGAGACCTTTTTTTATAGTTTCTAAAGTGCTCATTAGAAGCATGAGCTGACAATCCATGGTACAACCCTTTAACAAAGATGTGGGTTGGCTCTTTCATCTATTGAATGAATGAAACATGAGTTCAAACACGAACATTTATTAGGTATGTTTAATATATTGTTTGCATCATAGAATATGTATGTACGCATTTCAATATATGTATGTGTAAATTGTTCTTCTTGTTCAAATATGAGAGTCAATTTCTCAGACATATTGTGTTGTGTAATATATTTAACAATGTATTATGTTCGGACTATTAAATTGTGGTTTCACATTTAGAATGGAAGAAAATGTGATACAACAATATCACAATAGAGCCAGACACCAATTTGATGATCAGTGAACATTAGGTACATTTTTTTTTTTTTTGGGAACTTGTGAACGTGGGATTCATTGTGTTATCAGCCAAGAACTCCACCTTATTGATCATAGATGGAATTCATCTCAATTATTACTAATGGTCAAGTTATTTTAGGCAAAATTATGAATTAGCTTTTTTGCAAAGAATATAATAATCATACTTTTAGAAAAATGTGAAAACTCTCTTTCTTTATTTTGATTCACTTTTCTTGATTTCTTGTAAACCGAAAGAGAAAGACATCCAGTTAAAAATAAAAAAAAATGAATGTTCACTTTTGGAATTGCTCGGATGTAGAGTTTACCAAGAAGTCTCTGTCTTAAAAAAAAGGAAAAAAAAAAGGGACAGGTCTTCTGCTTTCCCCATCAACTTCTTGCATTAATCAACGCCCCAAAATTTGACCCAAAAGACGCCCCAAAAATTTGACCCAAAAGACGCCCAAAAGAAAAAAATTCCATGGACATATTTCACATCCCCGAATACACGTAGTATCAAAGATCGATTGGGAAAGGAGAAGACCATAATTTTTCTTTCTCACGGGAGGGAGAGACATCTTCTTAAACTCTAGAATCCTAGATTAATCTTTCAGTGATCATTTGAAAAGTAATAGACGCTTATCTCGAGACAAGGAGTACTCTAATCGCTGGCTAAAAATTTGTTCTTCTCGATGGGTGGCCACAGAAGATCCAAGAAAAATATGTCAGAGAGATCATGCATTTGGAAAACGTAACGTGCACTTTACCAACAAGACTTCGTCACACGAAAAATTGTCTTCGAATCGTCTCTTGCAAGTGGCAATAACTACACTTCCTTGACCAAAAACACCGAAATATATATTTAAAAAAAGAAAAATCTTACTTCTCCTTATGTACCCCCAAACCCAACGAATTATTCCATAAAAAAAAAAAAACGAAAATGAAGGGAATTGAAGGAAGAACTGTCAGATCCCCAATCCTAAAGGAATGGGGTCACATGGCCGTCCTTCCATCTAAAGGACGTAGTCTCAAATCACCTAAAGCCCAACTCTCAAAAGCCCCCACGATGACGCTCTTGCTCTAACGGCAACTAATTAAGGGACCTGAAAAACATGATGAGAAGAAAGAAATGAGTTATCACGGCTCAGTGAGTGATACATTTCTTCTAGCGAATCGAGCAATTACTATGCACATCTAATACGCAAACATAATTAATTTTTGATAAATCTAGAAATTTAGCAAACCTTAATGACCAAAATGCAATATTTCTTACTTTAACATAATATGTTCAAAGAGGGAATATTTAAGATAATAACAAGCAAACATCAATAGTCCAACCCTTTGGTCATCTCATAAAAATACACGTCAATAGTCCATTCCATTGACCAATCTCTTAAAAACACATGTCAATGGTATATTCCATTAGTTAATCTCATACCATGCATTAATGGTCTCCCATTGATCCATTTCATATCAATCCACATGTCGATAGTTCATCCATGAACCAATTTTTTACTCAATATCAAACCATGGTCATGCATAACACCCGTGACAAGGTGACCAAGATTCCCCTCTTAGTTAAGTCTCCACATATTATTAGCTAATGGCTCGACTCACAAGGATATCCTAGAGTAATATGCGCATACCCATAAGCCCCTCATCGGGCTCACAGTGATATTGAGCATCAATACCGATCCACAACAACCTCCACAATTCACAAAGTCAAAACAAAATATATATCATATATTGATTTCTCAAATCAAAATACAGAATTTTTTGCAACCCGGCTCATTTACCAGAAATACTTTTGTAAGAGCTCAAACCCGGTGGTGGTGGGGAAGTGGTACTGCCCGTTCATGTTCATCAAGGACGGGGAGGTCGGGGACCAAATCAAGACTTCAGCATTCTACGAGATGACGTTGCAACAGAGGTGGGAACAGGTCCATGCATGTGACAATTTAGCCAATGAAGACAATGCTGTGAAAGTGGATGTGGTTGTTCAGGAGGAGGCCATCACAGTGTTTGGTGAGGAAGCTGGGGAGGGCAATGTGAGTGATGGAGTGATGTGGTTTAGGAGTAGGACAGGAGGGATAGGACTGAGCATGGCGATTGTGGAGAGCATGAGGTAGGAGGAAGAGAGAGTGGGCTGGGTGAAGGAGGGAGAGAAGAGTGTCAGGGTGAAGAGAATGGAGGAGTTCATCAAGAGCGGGTAGAGTGAGAACTGGAAGAGGTTTGGCTGTTATGTGTTGGTGGAGAGTTTTGTGCTGAAGAATAGGATGGATGGGACTCGGCACACTCACCAAGTGTTGGCTTACGACTTCTTGCACACTCACCAAGTGAGAACTTCTCATCAATGTTCTGTTTTTTGTTGGTTTAATCTTTGCTGTTTCTGTGACTGGTGTCCATGAAAGTCTAGCTAAGTTCTTATGCAACACATGATTGGTTTGTACTTGTCTGTTCAAGTGTTGTTCATCCGTCTATTGAGCAGTTTTGTATTGGCTTTCACTGTTGTCCATATCCATCCATGAAGAGTGGTCAGTGAAGAAATGAAAGAAAGTTAGGATAAGAATTCTGGGTTAAAGGTGAGACGATAGAACATTTTAGTTGAATTTCCAGTATGCTTTCTTGAAAGACTAGAGGTACCGTATAAAATCCACTTCAAAGTGTTGCATATACTTCTTTTTCTTTTTCTTTTTAGATTTTTTTGTTTATGCAAGTGACTCCGACATAAAATAATTTGTGTGTAGTTGGCGAGATTCAAATGAGACTCCTTATTTTTTAGCTAAAAAACCTTCAAACACTCCAACCAATCGCGTCAACCGTGAAAGTTGTACATACTTTTCATCAATACCTTAAACCAAAGAAATACGGTTTCTAGGGTGCAATGGCCAAATAATTGAGTGAGTGTGCAAGCTAGAAGCATGAGTAAGTAAAACCAAAAGGCCAACAATGACATACGTTACTTGTGAATGACATTCCACTCGTGTTAGATCATAAAAAGAAAAGCATATAATATAAGTTTGCAAAGGACTTTAGATATAAGATTGAGTAGTTGCACCTTCTAACATTTTCCCCTTTAATGCTCGAGACTTGACCAATGACCGCCAAATTTGTTTTTGTAGAAGTGCCCTTGGACTAGCTACACAAGTGCATGAGCCATAAGACCATTAAAATACCTTAGATGAGCTTGGGCCTTGACTAAACCCATCAAATGGGTGGATGGGGTCAAATTTGGGTCAAATAAAAAATGCTCCAATATAGATTGACCATTTAACTTGTTTCAATTTATTTTTTATGCAATACAAATTTAGTGACCCGTACCCAACCCGACCCATATCAAATCCTTATTATTAAGGTACTTCTAACATGGAAGGGGGAGATGAGGGGTTCAAATCCCCAACCCGACCCATATCAAATCCTTATTATTAAGGTACTTCTATATTTAACTTAATTTACGAAAATTCATATTTAAATTGAGGTAAGAGTGCGATGCGAGCGAGCTAGAGAGTGTGTGAAGAGAGAGTCATAAAATTAGGTTAGATCTAACCCAATTAACACCTATTTTATTTTGCGTTTTACCATTCTAAAACTATTTATAACCTATTTATGGAATATAACCAACTTATATAACTACCCACCCCATTAAATATAGGTAAAGAAATGGAGCCATTCTTAATTACCGTTAGATGAAGATGAGAAATGCAAATCCCGCCTTTAGCCATCACTTGCCACCCGACCCACTCCATTGGCAAGTAGATCAAGCAAACCACTAAGAGTTTTAAGCGAGTATGCAAGGACACATCTGTTTAGGATTTTTTTAGGAAAAAAACCACAAAAAAAAAAAAAAAAAACCCAGACTAAGTTTCATGATATTTTTTTTTTTTACAACATTAAAATTCCCAAACTATGCCAACCATGAATACCCTAAATTTTTCCTTGTGACGTAAAATGTTCCAAGCTTGAATTTATATGACATATTTATTCTCCATTAAAATTGTGTTAGATGATTTTTCAATCAAAACAATATCTTTTTTTTCCACTTGAGCCATGTGGGCATAATGTCAATGATGTTTGTCCCATGGTGTTTATATAGACGGATTTTCAATGGGTCAACGGTCCCGGGTCGGGTCAACGGATCAGTTTGGGTCCGGTCACTGACATCATCGTGACGTTAGCAAAGCGCGTGCATCACACGCGAGAGCCACGCCCCGTGCGTGGGGGCGCGTGAAGGCGCGTGAGGCTCATCTTTGATGCCCAGACGGCGCGTGGCCGCGCATGGGGGCGCGTGCGGCCTCCTCCGGCGACGCGCCGCCCATGGTTCTACTCGTCTCAACGAGCCCGGTCCAAATATATAATTTTATTTTATTTTTATTAAACGAAAAATCTCGAAAATCTCATATTATGGCAAAATCCTATTCGTTCGAGTTTAGGGTTATATTGCGTGCATAATCTTAAGATCACCCTCTCTATGATCTCGTCCACTTTAATTCCTTTAAATACATAAATTAAATGATGTTGAAGAGCATGATAATATCGCGTGCATAATCTTAAGATCGAGGATTTCACTCAATGCAAATACCGAAGGAGGGTGAAGTCATGTAGAAGCAAATGTAGAATCGCATTGAGTTAAATCCTCGATGTTAAGATTATGCGCATAACATTATCATGCTCTTCAACATCGTTTAATTTCTGAAACAAATATTGTTTAATTTCTTATATGGGTCAAGTGTGACTACGTTGGCTTTAAAACAAATATTGACATAATTATACTGAACAAACCAACAAGATGTAAGTCGAGCGTGCATAAAGGACAGGCTTGTTTAGAACGACTTTTGTTACATTAGCGGTGGATCCAGCATTAACCCTAATTTTAGTTAACTTTTGAAAAGTTTCACATATTGATATTTGTATTCGCATTCATAAATATCATTTTCATAGATTTTTGCAAAAACTAAATGAAAATCTGCGCAAACTGATACCGAACTCCATTATCCCCGGCCGACCGCAATACAAAGCTCCGTCGGACAATAAAAATAAATTCCGTACTTGTGAAAAGAAACAAAAAAGATTTTAAGCCATTTCCTAAAGGATGTGCATAACTTTCATTCTTGTACAGACCAGTCGATCAGGATCGGTAATGGCTGCTGAACTGCTTGTCCAAGACTTTTGGACCGGTGAGAATCACTAGAGAACATGGATTTTCCCTGGAATGTCATCGTATTCGTTCCTTCCCATGCAATAACAAAATGAGGCCGTGAACAGAAAGGAATCGTAAATGTTCTTGGAATTTTCGAAGACCGCCAAGGATGAGAGAAGGAGCACATGACAATATGATTCGCTTGCTTGCCGGCCAAAACGTCCAATCAATTTTGCGTGCTCAACGGAGCTGATCACAACCGACCACGGATCTGAGAGAGAAATACCTGCCCACCTTCTTTTAAATCATCGCTTCAAGAAACTAATGTTTCAGGCGCAAATGAACAAATCTTCGACATTTCAAGATTAGGTAGTAAAATACCGAAGCTCTTTTTCTTTTTTTTGAAGACGTACGTGATGCGGCCTCGGTCCATGTACCACCTGCGGAACCGCCCCGAGGCCCTCGTGGAGTTTACGCTAGGGGTGCAGCGCAATGGATACCTGGTGATTGACGGCGAGGACGTCACTGCTGCTGCTTCGGGCTGGGCAAGGAGAGGCGGCTCTACGAATTCCCCTTCCCTCAGAACAAGGACCTCACCATCTGGTAACCTCACGAGAGCACAAAGGTCTACAAATATGAGGTGTTGATGATCCCAGTCGTCGATCTGCCCTTGTCCTGCAATCAGTACGGGAAGCATAAAGGGTATGATCTTTCTAAGTACTTTGCATAGTTTCACTTCCTCGGTCTGGTCTTGAGTTAGGTGATGAATGTGTTGATGTCTGCAAATAAGACAAGGGGATATTATCTGATGGATGATGTGGGGATGTGAAAAAATCTTTGCGAGAACCAGCTTTTATTGCAATAGTTGAAGTTACAGCTTATCACGTCACTTAGCAAATAGGTTTTAGTAAAAGTTCAGCTGCTTTTTGTTGAATTTTGAGAAAACATGCTACAAATGTAACTCACAAAATATTGCTCTAATTATTACGACATTTTTGTCTCACCACTTACAATCTCGGAGCAAACTAGCTCCCCCAATACTCAGAGTACAAAGACTCCCACAATTTTCCCTTTCTCACCCTCACGGACGGACTGCCTTCTTTTCTCTCTAAAGTTCTTCTTTACTCAACTTGTGGGACCTCTCTACTTTCTTCTCATCTCTCTTCTCACGCCCCACGCACACACCACTCTCTGCCTCTTACTCTACTTCACAAGACCCTTACTCTCTACCACTCAACTCACATTCAAATGGAGCACTAGCTCCTATTTATAAGCTGCAAATGTCGATGCATTAACCACCTCGCCTTCCTTCTGCACACTTCTCTTATTATTTTATATAGCAACTTGCCAACTTGCCAATTTGCATGTAGCTCTAGTCAAAGAAAGCGACTGAAGCATTCTAGATAAGAGAGAAGGCTGGACCTGTTAGGAAGGATGAAGATAAATCTAGAGAGAGGGAGAAGGAAAAATCCAGAATAGAGAGAGGCGGTGCTCTCTAACACTTTTTGCACGATTTAGTTTATGGCATTCCTCAAAAAGTCTAAATCGTTCTATTTTGAATTGCCATGTAGGAAAGCGCATGCTAATTCGAAGGAAGATGAAGGCACCTGCTTGTAATTCGGCCACATTGGAGACAAGAAACCTAGACCGTTGAATTCCAAAGACATATACCAGCAGTTCGTGATCTACCACAACGAGATTGAGCACGGGTTCCAGTCGAGCGGCTTCAACCCAAGGTCCGTTGTCCCGGATGGGTGCCCTCCGAGATTCTTGACAGGGAAGGGCTTGGCCATTTGTGGCATAAAGCCCAAGAACTTCTCCTTAGACGATGATGCACCGGGAGTCAACGATTCGCAGAGGTCTAAGCTCCCGAGCTTGACTTCCCTATCGACTGGAAGAGCTCGGACCCGGTGGAGGTGGGAAATTGGTACTGCCCGTTCATGTTCATCAAGGACAGGAAGGTCGGGAACCAGAGTAAGACTTCAGCGTTCTATGAGATGACGCTGCAACAGAGGTGGGAACAGGTCCATGCCTGTGACAATTATGCTAATGAAGGCAATGCTGTGGAAGTGGATGTGGATGTTCAGAAGGAGGCCATCACAGTGTTTGGTGAGGAAGCCGAGGAGAGCGATGAGAGCGATGAGAGCAATGTGGTTTAGGAGTAGGACCGGAGGAGTGATAGGACTGAGCATGACAATTGTGGAGAAGATGAGGCGGGAGGAAGATAGAGTGGGTTGGGTGAAGGAGGGAGAGAAGAGAGCGAGGCTGAAGAGAGTGGAGGAGTTCATCAAGAGCGGGTTGAGCGGTTTGGAAGAGGTTTGGTTGTTATGCACTGGGGGAGATGTGCTGAAGAGAAAGGGTGGGGACTTTGGTGTTGGCTTATGACTTCATGCACGCTCACCAAGTGAGAAGCAAATGGGAGTAGTGACGGATTTCTTCATCGGTCTTCTGTTTTTTGTTGGCTTTATCTTTGCTGTTTCGGTGACTGGTGTCCATGAAAGTCTAGCTAAGTTCTTATGCAAGACATGCTTTGGTTTGTACTTGTTCCTTCAAGTGTGGTTCATTCGTCTATGCTGTAAAACATATTACCGTCGTTATTCCTACCGTTATAAAGCAAGGAGTGAGAATTTTTGTATTAGCTTTCAGCTTTTGTTTTTACCCATGTCCATCCGTCAAGAATTGTCGATGGAGAAATGTAAGTTAGAAATAAGGGTGAGAATTTCAGTTTCTAAGGCGATACGAGTTTACGTTCAAATGAATTTCAAGAATGCTTTCTTAAAAGACTAAAGATTCGGCCACCGCACACCATATACAGTCCACTTGAAATTGTTTTGTATCCACTTGAAATTGTTGTACACACACATTTCAGGGGCAGTGCACAGGTGTGGAAACATGACTATTTAGAAACTAATGCAACACTTTGGAAGCACCACGAACGGATTAAATTCGAATATTTGGCATATCTAAGTCGTCCTAATGCAAAGCAATATGTAAGAGAAAAGAACACTTGAAATGTCAAAACTTAGCATAGGGATACTTAAATGCCAAAAGTTACAAAAGTGATATTTAAGTGCCAAAATCAAAACAAAATGAATCAATTAAGTTTTTTTTTTTATAAAGATGAATCAATTAAGTATTAATAGCGAGAAAATTCAGCAAAAATGTTGACATGGCGATTTTCCGGCGAGACGAGTGAAAAACAACGTCGTTTTGCACGCTGATATAGCTAAACAAGTGCAAAAATGACATTGTCTTGCTAACATAGCTAAATAATTAATATAAATATTAATAAAATTAAATTTAAAACAAAATTTATATATTTATTTATTTAAAAAAAAAAAGGAAAAAAACTAAGATTGTAGGCGGCTGGGGCTTAAGCCCTCGCCGCAGCCCATGGAGCCACTTGTCGGGAGGTGGCAACAAGGGCTTAGCCCTCCCATTTGCCTCCTTTTCTTTTCCTTTTCTTTTTTTTTTTTTTAAATATTTAAATTTAATTAATAATTTATATTGGAATTCAAAAAAAAAAAAAAGACAAATTGATGTTGTTTTGGTTCTTCATCACTAACTCAGCTTTCTAGTGTATCATGTAAGTGAGTTATATTATTAAAAAATTATCACGTAAAATTTTCGGCCACCTTCATTTGACTTAACATTCAAGTGTCTCAGTTATATTATTCGTAACTTTTGGTATTTAAATATTTCTTCATGTTAAGTTTTGGCATTTAGTTTGCAAGTATTTGGTGGAATTTGGAGGGAGAATCTCCAATTTTTTATGTAGAAGCTGACACCACAACCAATCACATCGACACAAGAATTGTTGTACAGACTCTCCATCCATGCTTTGAAACAAGAACCTATGGTTTTTAGGATGCAATGGCCAAACATTTGAGGAAGTGTGTACACTAGAAGCATCGCTAAGTAAGCCAAAAAGCAAGCAATGACCTACGTTATTAGTGAATGAAATTCTAATCATATTAGATTATTAAATGGATAGGCATGAGAGTATAACCTTTTTTTGCAGCCAAAAAATAAATTCACTCTTAGGAAAAAATTTATAAAAACATATCTTTTTGTTGTTGTCAAGAGGATCTTGATGTCTCCGTAAAATGAAAAAAAGGAATCATTTCAAGTTTGGCCTTAATTTTATATTAGATGTGATTCTTAGACGCAATTGAATATTTTAACTTGCATGATCCATGTAAATTACGTCATTTCATCATTAATGAACTTAATCAGCTATTCACATAAAGACTTCCAATCTTCATTATTAGTGTTTTCTCGGAAAACGACCTCTCTTAAAGATTTTGAAGCAGAGTTTTTTTATTTATTTTTTTACGCAGAGTTAGTAGGCACATATTTGTACTAAATGGTAACATCCGGACGAAATCTATTGGGAACAAAGCGAAATCGATAGCGTTGTTGAATTTTCCTTCCCCTTGTACGACTTTTCTTCTCCTTTTTGATCAATTAATGGCGTCATCAACAGTCGATCAGGATCAGAATGGTTGCTGAACTGCTTGTCCAAGACTTTGGCCCGTGAGATTCACTAGAGAAAACATAGATTCATCGTCGGATTCGTTCCTTCCCATGCAAATCCAAAAAGGCGATGAACATAAACTAATGGAAAATGCACTTGGAATTTTCAAGGACCAGCGCGTGACAATAAGAGAAGGAGCCAAATCAAAAGAAGACGAGTCCGGCACGCGACGATACATGATTCGCTTGCTTGCTGATCAAAACATCCAGTCAATTTCGTGGAGAAAAATATCTGCCCACCTTCTTAAATAGGGACATCACTTCAAGAAACTCATGTTTCTCACGCAAATGAACAGATCTTCGACGTTTCAAGACTAGGTAGTAAAATCAGAAGTTCTTCTTTTTCTTTTGTTGAAGATGTATGTGACGCGGCCTCTGTCCATGTACCGGCGGCATCCTGAGGCCCTCTCGGAGGCTCCGCCGGCGGGGCCTGGCTCTGGATACCTGGTGATCCAGGACGAGGAAGCCCAGAACTTCTGCTGCTTCGGGCTGTGCGAGGACAGCCAGCTCTACGACTTCCCCTTCCCTCAGAACAAGGACCTCACCGTTCTGTACAGTGAGAGCCACAGTAAAACAACGACGGTGTCCTACAACGATGAGGTGTTCATGATCCCAGTCGTCGGCCAGCCCTTGTCCTCCAATCAATACTATGCGATTCGGCGCCGCGGGAAGCACAAAGGGTATGATCTCTCTAAGTACTTTGAATAATTTCCCTTCTTGTCTGTTCTTGAATTAGGTGATGAATATATTGATATTTAAAAATAGGACAAAGAAATATCACTGGATGGATGATGTGGGGTCGTGAAAAAATCTCTGCAAGAACTCACTTTTGTTCCGGTGGTTGAACTTACATCTTATCAAGTCACTTAGGAAATAGGTTTAGTAAAACTTTAGCTACTGAGGGTTCATTCATTTCACACAAAAAATATAATATTTTTGAAAAATATTTTTTTAAAAATCACTTTTAAGATAATATTATTATTTTCTGGTGCTCATGTAAAACTTAAAAATAAAGTAAAAAATATTTATCCTCATTCAATAAGAAAAATCTTTTTCTTTATGATTTTTTTCAAGTAATTTTTTATTATTATTATTATTATTATTATTATTATTATATTTTTAAAAATCAATTTAATTTTTTAAACCGATTTTTTGTATTTTTAAAACAAATTGATTTTTTTTAATTATTTTTAAATTTTCTTTTCATTTTGTTTTTTGTTTCTTTCTTTTTATCTTCTTGCTCGTGATGGCTGACAATCAGCCAAATGCCAATTTTCAGTGGCTTGCCAATTTGGGGAGCGACGAGCTCAAGCTCGCCGTTGGCTCACCGATTTGGCTAGCGACAGGTAGTGAGTGGCATGCCTTGAGCTCACCGCTCACTAGTGGTTTGTCAATCTAGCAAGCTCAAGATTGGTGAGCTAGGTGAGGCCTAAGGCTGGCGATGGCGAGCTCAAGGCTCTCCTATGGCCAGTCACCGATCGTAGCTGTGCTGACTGATGACCGGTCAAAGAAGAAGGTGAAAAAAATAAAGGAAAAAAAAAAAAGAGAAAAAAATAATTTAAAATTCGAATTATTAAAAAAGAAAACAAGAAAGACGGAGGTTAGTAGGTATGAGACAGGAGAGATGAGCAAGGGAAATGTTTCCCCAATTTCAAAAGAGAAAAAAAAAATTCCGTCTTTTAGAAGACTTTTTTTCTTTGATGGAAAATATTTTTGATGACTAGTTCATTTTATGTGAAAAGAAAACCAGAAAATTCGGAAAATGTTTATTTTCTGCAAAAATGAACGAAGCGTTAATGCATGATTTATATTCGTGGCACTTCTCAGAATGTCTAAATCATTCTATCTGGAATGGTGTGTAGGGAAGTGCATGCTAATTCGACGGAAGAAGACAAGGGCACCTGCTTGTGCTTTCGATACGTTCGAGACAAGAAACCAAGCCCTTTGGATCCCGAAGACATATACCAGCAATTCGTGATTTAACGGCGTGAGACAATGTGTGGGTTCAGCGGCTTCCATGCAAAGTCCGTCGCCCCAGATGGGTACCCTCCAAGATTCCTAAAGAGGAAAGGCTGGACCCTCCATGGCAAAACGCCCAAGTACTTCTCCTTGGATGACGATGCGCCAGGAGTCAACGACTCTCAGAGGTCAAAGCTCCCGAGCCTTGACTTCTCGATCGACAGGAAGAGCTCGGACCCAGTGGTGGTGGGGAAGTGGTACTGCCCGTTCATGTTCATCAAGGACGGGGAGGTCGGGGACCAGATCAAAACATCGCCATTCTACGAGATGACGTTGCAACAGAGGTGGGAGCAGGTTCATGCCTGTGACAATCCAGCCAATGAAGACAATGCTGTGGAAGTGGATGTGGTTGTTCAGAAGGAGGCCATCAGAGTGTTTGGTGAGGAAGCTGGGGAGGGCAATGTGAGTGATGGAGTGATGTGGTTTAGGAGTAGGACAGGAGGGATAGGACTGAGCATGGCGATCGTGGAGAGGATGAGGTGGGAGGAAGAGAGAGTGGGTTGGGTGAAGGAGGGAGAGAAGAGAGTCAGGGTGAAGAGAATGGAGAAGTTCATCAAGAGCGGGTTGAGCGAGAATTGGAAGAGGTTTGGCTGTTATGTGTTGGTGGAGAGTTTTGTGCTGAAGAAGAGGATGGATAAGACTCCGCACACTCACCAAGTGTTGGCTTACGACTTCTTGCACACTCACCAAGTGAGGAGCAAATGGGAGTGACGGATTTTCTCATCACTGTTCTGTTTTTTGTTGGTTTAATCTTTGTTGTTTCTGTGACTGGTGTCCATGAAAGTCTAGCTAAGTTCTTATGCTAGACATGCTTGGTTTGTACTTGTTTGTTCAAGTGTTGTTCATCCGTCTATTTTGAGAAGTTTTGTATTGGGTTTCACTGTTGCCCATGTCCATCAATGAAGAGCGGTCAGTGGAGAAACGAAAGAAAGAAGAAGTAAAGATAAGAATTCTGGGTTAAAGGTGAGACGAAAGAACATTTTAGTTTACCCAAAAAAAAAAAAAAAAAAACATTTATGGCTCGTTTGTTTGTGTTTCGTTCAAAAAGTGTTTAGGGAACAGAAATAGAAAAAATTATTTCTGTTAGGAAAACAATTTTTGATAGAATGACGCGTTTGGTAAATTTTTTTTTGTTTCTTTTAATTTTTTAATATTTTTATGTTATTTTTCCTTTTTTTTTTTTTGTTTTCATTTTTCATCTTTTCTTCTTTTCTTCTTTTGGCCGGTTGTTGGCCTTGGCCATGCCGACGCTCAGCCTCGTCGGGCGGCGACCCTTCGGCAAGGTCGCGGCCCTCGACGGTCGGTCTCGGCCATGGCTGAGGCTGCGATCAGCCAAAGAAAAAGAAGAAAAAGAAGAAAAAAAAGTTATTTTTTGTGTTTTGTTCTTTCAATTCTTCAAAAGTGTTTACTAAACAAAAAAACAACTGTTTTTTTTTTATTTATGTTTAATTTTGTCCCAGAACAAAAAATAAAAGATTTTAAAAAAATGCAAACAAACGCGTTTACGTTTCTTTTTTTGTTAGGGAATAAAAAAACAGAAAATCTGTTCATGAAAAAAAAAAACATAAACAGAATTTCCAGTATGCTTTCTTGAAAGACTAGAGGTACCATATAAAATCCACTTCAAAGTGTTGCATATACTTCTCCTTCTTTTTGAGATTTTTTTATTTATGCAAGTGACTCCAACGTAGAATAATTTGTGTGCAGTTGGTGAGATTCAATTGAGACTCCTTATTTTTTGGCTAAAAATCCTTCAACACGCCAACCCTGAAAGTTGTACATACTTTTTGTCAATACCTTAAACCAAAGAGCTACGGTTTCTGGGGTGCAATGGCCAAATAATTGAGTGAGTGTCCACGCTAGAAGCATGAGTAAGTAAAACCGAAAGGCCAGCAATGACCTACGTTAGTTGTGAATGAAATTCCACTAGCGTTAGATCATAAAAAGAAAAGCATATGGTAAAAGTTTGCAAAGGACTTTGGGTATGAGATTGAGTAGTTGCACCATAGAATAGCATTCTAACATTTCCCCCTTTAATGCTCGAGACTTGACCAATGACCGCCAAATTTGTTTTTGTAGAGATGCCCTTGCCCTAGGACTGGCTACACAAGTGCATGAGCCACGAGACCACTAAAATACCTTAGATAAGCTTGGGTCTTGACTAAATCCATCAAAGAGGTAGGTGGGGTCAAATTTGGGTCAGATAAAAAATGCTCTAATATAGATTGACCCATTTAACTCGTTTTGATTTATTATGTAATACAAATTTAGTGACCCATACCCAAGCCGACCCATATCAAATCCTTATTATTAAGGTACTTCTATATTTAACTTTATTTACGAAAATTCATATATAAATTGAGATAAAAGCACGATGTGAGCGAGCCATAGAGTGTGTGAAGAAAGAGTCATAGAATTGGATTGGATTTAAGTAAATTATGGACCCATTTAATGCCTATTTTATTTTGGGTTTTACCATTCTAAAACTATTTATAACCTATTTATGGAATATAATCAACTTATATAATTACCCATCCCATTAAACATAGGTTAAGAAATGGGTTTATGATCAATTTTGAAGGGTCTAGTCACAAGCCATTACTTTTGGGGAAAATGGCACAATTAGTCCCTGAAGTTTTATGTAATATTCAATTTCGTCCCTATACTTTTGATTGGCTCAATTTGGTCCCTAAACTATTAGGAAATGTTTAGTTTAGTCCTTCCGTTACTTTTTTTTTTTGGTCTTCTTCTTCTTCTCTCTTCATTTCGCTGGCGCCGGCGGAGGGAAGTTGGCGTCCGGCGTCCGGCCCGATGCCCGCAGGGGCGGCCCTCGCCCGACGCAGGCGAGGACCGCCCCTGCTGGCGCGAGCCGCCCTCGCCTGCGTCGGGCGAGGGCCGCCCCTGCCGGCGTCGGGCGAGGACCGCCCTTGCCGGCCGACGGGAGGGACCTCGATGCCTCCCCCTGCCGCGGCTCGCTGAGCCCCACTGCACGAGGCCACGAGATGAGGACGCCGACCGCATGGCTCCTCCACCAAGTCTGTACTTCCTCGGCCTCCCTCTTCTCTTCTCACCGTAGCTCCAGTGACGCCAGCACCCAATCCCCCTGCACCAGCTTCGAACCTTGGCCTCCCTCCGTCGGCACCACCACGATCCCCTCCGGCCTTTGTGCCAAGCCTTGCGCTCCCCTATGGCGCGACCTGCGAACCCAGCAACTCAGCGAGGGCGGCCCTCGCCAGATCTGGCAAGGGCCCCCCTCGCCGGAGGTCGGCTTCCCTCCGCCATGGCCGGCGGAGGGAAGAGAGAAGAAGAAGAAAAAAAAAGAAGATAAAAATATTTAAAAGATAAAAAGACCAAAATGCCCCCATTCCGTTAAGTTTAACTAACGGAAAGTTAACGGAAGGACGAAATTGATCAATTTTTAAATAGTCAGGGACTAGATCAGACATTTATCGATAATTTAGGGACTAAATTGAGCCAATCAAAAGTATATGGACGAAATTGAACATTATATAAAACTTCAGGGACTAATTGTGCCATTTTCCCTTACTTTTGGGATAGAATTAATATGGAGCTATTCTTAATTACTGTTGGATGAAGATGAGAAATGCAAATCCCACCATTAGCTATCACTTGTAACCTGATCCACTTCATAGGCAGGTAGATCAAGCAAACCACTCACGAGTTTTGAGCAAGTATGCAAGAAGGACACACTTGTTTAGGATTTTTTTAAGGAAAAAAACCACAAATATATACATATAAAAAAAAAAAAAAAAAAAACAGACTAAGTTGCATGATTTTTTTTTTTCATGACATTAAAGTTCCCAAACTATGCCAACCATGAATACCCTAAATTTTTCCTTGTGACATAAAATGTTCTAAATTTGAATTTATATGACATATTGTGTTAGATGATTTTTCAGTCAAAACAATATTTTTTTATTCCACTTAAGCCATGTGAGCGTAATGTCAATGATGTTTATATAGAAATATTTTGACGGTTTTGATTAATAGATTTTAACGAGTGATAACTGATTAAACATGTATAAATTGAGAATTTTTGACGTCACAAAAAAAAAATTTACAATAAATATGTTACAATAGATAGAACTCAAGGTTTATGCCCTTCTTCTTATTATATTAGCAGTGAACCCAAACATTAATCTTACTTTTTAGTTCCTTACTGTTCTCCTTTATTTTGCACGAAGTAGCCGGCATATTTTAAAATTTTCAAACAATGATATTCACCCACATAATTGTTTTTTTTTTTTTGGTAAAAGGTAAGAATATATATTAAACTTTGGAGAAATGAACAAGAATTCGACACCGTAACTCACACTTTAGCTGTGGGGGCAGGGAGAATGTGAGGGTGCCGAAACAAAAAGATACAGAGAGAAGGACACAAAGCAGCAACTACTCGGCTGAACTACAATTAAAAAACAGACTAATGACTCTCAGGCACCCCTCCAAAGATTGAAGAGATGGAAGAGAGCTAGGAAGAGGACGCCGAGCTGAAGATGGACAGATCAAACCCCCAACTTCTCTGGAGTCGCTTGATTCTTGGACTCACCCACATAATGTTAATACATAAACATTTCAGAAAATCTGCGCAAAGGGACACCGGACGGATATCATCATGATCACGGTCCGACCGCAAAATCAAAATCAAATCCCTCCCTTTCTGACAATAATTCCTTAAATTCTGTACTAATAGAGAATAAAAATTCAATTTTTTTCTTTTTTATTTGAATCTGAACCCTTATGAAGAAAAACATCGCTCGCTCCACTTCCTCCGCCATTTCCAAAACCCCCGCCAAAACAATCCCCCCAAGAAACCGCGCTCCACCCCTCCTCCCCGGGCGATTCCTTCGCCGGAGAGCTACGAAACCGGCGAAGTCGAAAGAGCGGTCGAATTCCATTCTTCTCGTGCGGATTTTCTCCTTTGGTTTTGCAGTCGATGGCGTTGGCGACGGTCGATCAGGACCAGCAATGGCTGCTGAACTGCCTGTCCGCCACTCTCGACCCCAACCGCGACGTCCGCGCTTTCGCCGAAGCCTCGCTCCAGCAAGCGTCCTTGCAGTCCGGTGATCCTCCGATCAATCGCTACTCCCCCAACCGCGACGTCCGCGCTTTCGCCGAAGCCTCGCTCCAGCAAGCGTCCTTGCAGTCCGGTGATCCTCCGATCAATCGCTACTCTCTCTCTCTCTCTCTCTCTCTCTCTCTCTCTCTCTACGTCTCTCGTCGCTCGTTGTCTGCTGTGTTGAAGTTGTTTCCCCAGCCCCGTTGCTGGCTTTCGCCTGCCTGATGTTTGTTGAATTGACGAAATTCCGGGAATGGTGGCGGGGATGAGTTCAGACGTTGTTTGTCGCTGGGGGATGATTGACTGCGTTAGTTTTCGCGTTTTAATGTGCTATCGGAAGAGTGAACTCGCCGTGGCAAGAAGACGTCGAGAATCTGTGTGATTATTATTATTATTATTATTTTATTGGAGGTCGGGTCGAATTGTTGAGATGTTATTGTGCCGGGCATCGTGTGCAGGGGCAGTTATGAATTAATAACTGCTTGGGGAAACATGGGAAGAGATGTCAAACTGTAGTGTGGCAAGCAGATGTTGAGAATCTGTGGAATTTTGAATGGAGCATGAGTCAAATTTCGAGATATCATGCTGGGCATCGTGCGAAGGGATGAAAACTCCTGGGAGAAATATGGGAAGGGATACCCACATTGTTGTGTCCATGGTGATTAGTACAGTTTTGTTTGCTTTTTAGGTACACTGTTCGGCACCCATGTTCTTTTGCACCTTTGGCCTGGAGAGCTAGGAATTCTAGTACGTAGGTCACTGCTAGGGAAGTGATGGTATTTTTGTGGAAATATGTATACCTCATTAGAGGTCAAGAGACGTAGTTGTAAGCAGCTTATGTCAAATGGGGAAGGTATAGCTTGAGAACGCAAATGATTCTGGTAATCCTTCTGCCAAGGAATTTGTAGAATTTTAGTGGTTAATAAATATACCTAGATGAAGGTCAAGACACAAGTGGCTTGTGTCAAAGGGGCAGGTATAACATAAGAAGGCAAATGAAGCATTCGGTTTATGGATTTCACAACTGAAAGGATTCATTTAGTCAAACATCTTTAGAAAAAGAATGCTAACTATTTTGCAAAATAAAGAAGATTCATTTTTGGTGAGGTCGTAGTTTCGTCTTCCTTAATCTCGCAGATGGTTGACCTGCTAAGTTTTTACTATCAGCTGTTCGAAGGAGCAAATAACTTCCATGCTGTGTTTATTTCCTCACTCTAGCCTTTTGAAGTCACTTATCTAGCTCTCATCATTTGAGATGATTTATTAATAGCATTTATCTTTTGAACTTTACAGGTTTTGGAAGTGCATTATCAAAAGTAGCAGCCAACCGGGATCTTCCATTTGGATTGTGCCAGATATCCTTATATTAGTACTCGCATCACATACTGGTTTATCTTATCTAATCAACATCTTGTCCGTGCTTTGGAATGAGCTAAATACATGTTATAATAGTTAACTAGCTAATAATATCCAGTGTTTTTGGAATGACATGTAATTTTTGCCTTTTGCTTTCTTTGTATCTTCATAACATACAAACATTGCCATGCACATTCGCATATGAATTTCTCATAATTATTTGAAATTTTGAATAATATTTTAGATTTTGACGGGAAAGCAAAATTACTTTTTTTTTCTTATTCAGAAAAAGAGGAAATGCCCTTAATGATCAGCAATTATTGTCTTAACGTCTTATTCATAAAAAGAGGGAAATCAACGAGTTATTCTGTACAGGAAATGAGGCGTTAAACCTTGCATCCTGTTTCAGCATAGTTTGTGTTCTCTGCTTCTAGTTATCCAGTATGTATTGTAACTTCTATTTGGGCAGTTATGTTGTGAAAAGTTAACATACTTCTACCTAGCTGCTGTCCTGCTGAAGCAGTTCATCAAGAAACACTGGCAAGAAGGTGAGGAATCTTTTGAGCATCCTGTGGTTTCAAGTGAGGAAAAGGTAATCTTTAGTTGATCCACTAATAACAAGTAGACTTATTTCTTGTTCTTTTCTCGTGTGAGGAGGGCATCTTGGCATATACTCCATAGAAAGATTTGCACTTTAGGGGGGACTCGTAGATTCCATATTTTTGTCCATAATTGTCAAGGAGGCTGGTATGAGGATGTTGCCTTGGATGGATATCTGGCTTGTTAGACTTGGAATGCTGATTGTTGTAGCAGCTTCTAATTGTGTAATCTCCGGTTTTGTTTGCTATCCAACATAGAACATCGGCCGTGGGGTAATGATTGATGGGAATAGCTAGTATTTCTTCGATGACATCCTTTGCAAACATATTTTGCAAAGTTAGTTCTTTCCATTCCTTTGTTCCTCCGTTAATAAGATCTGCTACTTCGTATAAATCATCCCTATTTGTGGAACCCCCGATCAGACCTGAAGTTAGACATTTGTCCTCACGGATCTTTATGGACTTACCATCTCCCACTAGCCACTTATGGCCTGTTTGTTAATGTTCTTTGTTTTTGTTTATGAACAAAATTTCTGTTTTTTTGTTCCAGGAAACAAAAAAAGACAAAAAAAGAACAGAAATGCATTTGTTTGCGTTTTCGTTCTAAATCTATTTTTTTTTTTTTTTGTTTTCAAGAACACATTTGGAACAGAAACAAGAAATAAGAAAAACGTGTTTATTGTTTCTGGAACAATTTTTAAGAACAATTTTTCTCTCTCCTTTCTTTTTCTTCTCTTTTTTTTTCTTCTTTTCTTTTTCTTTTTTCTTCGGCTGATTGCCGGCCTTGGCCATGGCCGACAACCGGCCGTTGAGAGCCGGCAACCTCGCCAGAGCATCACCAGCCCCCGGCGAGGCCGAGCGTCACCGGCCCCTAGCGAGGCTCGGCCTCGCCGACACGTGGCAAGGCTGGGCGAGGCCGAGTCTTGCCCAACCATAGCGAGGCTTGGCCTCACCGGGAGCCGACGAGCCTCGCCGTGGCTGGGTGAGGCTGCCAGCCCTCGTCGGCCAATCACCGGTCATGGCTGAGGCCGGCGACCGGCCAAAAGAAAAAAAAAAGAAAAAAGAAAAAAATTAAAAAAATTAAAACATTAAAAGAACACAAATTTATCAAACGTGTTTCTGTTCATTTTTTATTCCCGGAACAAGTTTACCAAACACGTTTTTTTATTCAAAAATTATTCCCCAGAATAGAAATATTTTTTTCTATTTTTGTTTCCTTAAACAATTTTTAAACAGAAATACTATCAAACACGCCCTTAACATCCGGTTGAATGGTTTCTCTTCCAACTAGGATGCTTTGCCAACCCAAGATAGGCGGTGTCCTTTTTTGACTTTCCAAGAGTCTCCACTCGGAATATATATGCCTTTAAAAACCCGACTCCAATGAGCTGAAGGATTTTTTTTTTTTTTTTGGTGAAAAGAGCTGCAGGATTTTGAGATAGTCTCCAAGCTTGTTTTCCTAACACAATCTTATTAAAGATTTGCAAATCTTTAAAACCTAGACCTCCTTCGTCTTTTCTAGTCTTCATCACTTCCCATCTCTTCTAGTGCATTCCTTTTCTTGCATCACTTTGTTTCCACTAGAAAGAGGCTACTCTTTTTTTAATAGCATTACAAATAGAATATGGTATCTTGAATATCGACATGGCATATTGAGGAATAGCTTGCACTATGCTCTTGATCAAGACATATTTACCTACTTTAGGACACTCCAAGGCAATGAGACCAAATCCATGACATTTCAAACGGTGTTGATTTATTGTTGGCTTCGTTTGGCTAATTGGGGCTTGTTTGGCAACGTGCCAAACAGTGCCAGATTTTGATATTTTGTTTCCAGAATCAGTTTGGGACGAGAATCGCATTTGGTAAAATTTTTGTTCCCGGGAATAGTTTTGGACAAGATTTGAGAATAAAAAAAAGTTTGATTCTCTGTCCGAGAATCAGAAAAAAGAATTAAAACGGTGAAACCCTCATTCTTCCCTTTTGTCATCCCGGTTGCCGTCCGCCACCGCCCGCCACCATCCGGCGCCACTCGCCGCTGTCGGTCGCCGGAGGCTTGCCAGGCCAGGGCAAGGTCTGACGAGCTCGCCGAAGGCAAGCCTAGCCACCGGCGAGCCTTGCCGGCAGCTGGTTGAGCCTCGCCTAGCTGCCAGTGAGGCTCGCTTGGCCACCGGTGAGGCTCGCCCAGCCCCGCCGGTGGCCAAGCTAGCCTCGCTGAAGTTAGGCAAGGCTAGCCTGGCCACCGGCGAGGCTCAACCTCGCCCAGCTGCCAGCAAGGCTCGGCCAACGAAGGTTGACCTCGTCGAGGGCCGGCGACACTCCGATGAGCGTTGTCGGCCCTCGTCTGGCCAATCGTCGGTCCGACGACCGGCCACATGAAGAAGAAGAAGAATAGGAAAAAAAGGGAAAAAAAAGAGTAAAAAAAGTAAAAAAAAAATTATTTAAAAATTATTTAAAAATCAAAAGAAATTAATTTGGAGCATAATCAATTAGCACGGTATCAAACACAATTCTATTCCATAATAAAAAAATTTGGACAATTACCAAATGCGTTTTTTTACTCAAAATCAATTCTCGGGAACAAAATAAAAAATAATCATTTTTAATCAGAATCAGCTCCCAGGAACAGAATCGTTGTCAAACGCACCCTTAATTTCAAGTGCTCTTTCTTTGTTCAACGGCTTCCTTTGATGCCGAGAAAGGTTTTTAAGTCAAACTCTCAAGATTAAAAGATCCCTCTTTGGTTAATGGCTTCTGACTTCACACTCTTTTCTCCTTTGTGTTGGTTTTCCACCTTCATCAATAATGTGAAGACTTGATTAGAAGTCCAATAAGGTTGTACTCGGACTACATCGACAGCTTTCAAATGAAGACTGTCAAAATACTAAGTTATAGTTTGCTCGTCCGCTGCCGCCACCACATGACATCATAGCAAAACATGCTCAAATTTGGTGTTGCATTCTTCCACGGACAACTCCTCTTGCTTCAAATTGCGGGGTAAAAAAAAGGAAATCATCTTGTCAATAAAGTTTTTGGGAGGAATAATTGTTCAAGATTCTAAATCTATAATACAAGAGCCAATTTAGTTCCAAATCTATCAATTATTTCCAAATGATTTGTCAATTTAGTTCTAAACCTTTTGACAACTTGCTCATTTAGTTATTCCGGCCAATTTTGGTCATAAACTGCAAACGTGGACGCCGGCCAACTTGTGACCATCTTACATGGCGTGACTAATGCTAATGTGGATAATTTTTCTATTTAAATTTTTTATTTTCATTTTTTCCCTTTCATTTCTTTATCCTTTTCTTTCCCTTTGGCCTATGGCCGGGCAAGGGTCAAGCCCTCTCCAAATATGGTGAGGGCCATGGCACCCTCACTACGGCTCGCCAATGCTTAGTCAATCGCTATGAGCCAATGCTTAGTCAATCGCTAGCCATGGCCAAATACAGGCCAATGGAAATGAAAATGAACAAAATTAAAAAAAAAAAAAATTGTCCACGTTAGTTTTAGCCATGTCATGTAAAATGGCCAGTAGTCGGTTGGTGTCCATGTTAGTGATTTCGAACCAAAATTTGTTGTAAAGAGTAAATTGCCAAATTATTAAAATGTTTAGAATTAAATCAAAGCATACTTTGATACGTTGCTTTCCTTCACAAGTTCTTTGACATTCTAGATTTTCCAACCAAATAGAAGCATGCCTTTTTAAACTTGATGGCCACAAGCTTCACCTTCGATTCTCCGCGATTCTCATAATCAAAAACTTGCTTGGTTGTGTTGAGCCAATCAATGAAGCTTTTCGATGCATAGTGCCTTGGCTGAAGATTCCTCGTTGATGGATTCGCGAAACTCATTCACACGTCTTCAGTCTTGGCTGAAGAAGACAGAGCAAGCAGGCAACGCACGAACTGAATTGTACTTTGGAAGTGAACAGGGAGTTGACCTGTCCTCAGATAATCTAGAAGTCGTCCAGTGCATATTGGGCCACAGGCTGCCAGAACTATTATGGAAGATTGCAGACTCCTCTTGGCCCAGCAGCAAAGCGTCAATCTGATCCACGAGCCCAGAGAAGCCAATTGAACAGCAGATTGGGCTACAAAAGCCCATCGAGCAGGAGAGCTACCACCGAACTGGATTTGGTTAAGTAATGCAAGATATAATTTCTGCCCCCCAAAAAAAAAAAAAAATTACGGTGGCCATGTTCACGGGCTGCGGGTGCATGGACATTCAGCTCAAGACAATAGCGACCAGCCATATCTGGGCTCCGTTATCAACTGATACAATTTTACTATTGCCAAAGGAGAGACTCTAGGAATGTTGATTTTTTTTACGGATAGATTTAGATTATCGATGTGATTCGGCTGCCCATGTGTCTATTTGTTGGTGTTGATTCATTTCTTGCGGCCAGATTTCTATGGGAAATTTGATAAGGGGAGTTGTATTGTTAGTTGGCAAAGGGCCCATCCGAAAAATTCGTAAATACTTATGATGGAGAGCGTGAAAGCCCTAACTAATAAGTTATTGAGTTGGTTGGCACATCATCTATCAACATGTGGTCCAATTACATCAGCGGCTGGGATTTTCAATCAATCTCTCCAAAGAAATCTAAAAATTTATAGAGAGAAATTGCTAAGATGATTATAACTTATTGTAAGTGTTTTTTATGGTCAAATAAATATTCCTTTCATTGCTTTGTAGGAAAAGTACCAGAACATTTTCCCAAGTCCAAACATAATAGAGATAAAAGACAACGGGGAGGATTAGACAACCAATTTGTTGCAAGGGAGTCGTTTTGGCAACCCTTCACAACCCAATCCGTGGCCCGATTCGTTTCTCGCGAATAAACGCTAACGGACACTCCAACTAACGAGTCCAACAATTGTTGACAGTCCACCATTACCGATTGGACAACCCATGGGACTTTAGCTCGGCCCAGGATAGCATTTCCTGCTGTCGTGTTGTTAGTCACAAGCTGAATCTGAACTGTTGTACTTGTTTGACTTTGTTCACTAAACTGATGAGCTGCCGTTCGAGTCTTCTCCACAAAGTGCAAACCTTCCTTCAAAGCTAGGGTTTCCACGACGAGGGATGGAGCAAGGACTTTCTTGACAAAGCCACCCACGAGACGCCCGCAATGGTCTTTGCATACTTCAGCAACAGCTCTCTGTTTTGAGTTGCTACACCAAGATCCATCCACATTTAATTTCAATGAGCCTATAGGCGGCGGTGTCCATTCTTCCTTCGGCAAACCTCCCCTTTCATTTCGTTGCTGTTTAGTAGTACCGGGACTCCATTTTCTATAGAGTTTTAGATCACTACTTGCTTCATACAAAATTGTGTATGGCTTTAGTTTGCTATTTCTAAAGACCCATGCATTTCTTTCTTTCCAGCCATAATATACCAGCAAAGAGTGCGTTTGTGTTCAACTCATCCTGGGGAGGCAAGTTCTCCGAGATCCACTTATCCATCCTTGCAATTTGTCCGACAACCGTATTCAACTTGATGCGGGGGTTTGACCATATCCTTTTTGTCCAGGCGCATAAGAGGAGGAGATGCTCGAGGGTTTCTGGGGCTTCGTGACATATTGGGCAAAGTGGATCAGGTACCATTTTCCTCTTGTAAAGATTTTCTCTTGTCGGTAGCGCATTAGTGCATACACTCCATATGAAAAACCGAACCTTTGGGTAGTGCTGGATTTGCCAAATTGTAGTCCATAGAGATCGGGGAGGCTGATATGATGATGATGCTTGGTTGGTATTAACCATTCTGTCCTTAGAACACGTTTTGTTGTAGCCACTTTTGACCGAATAGGAGCCCTTACTATTTCCCGTCCACACTAGTCTGTCCATTGATGGATTGGAGCTAAGCGGTATGGATAGGATCTCGTGGGTGACATTCTCGTCGAACATTTCCTTTAGCTTTGCCACATTCCATTCTTTTTCTTCAGGTACAATCAATTCCTCGACATACTTGGGCTCGTTTAGATTTGCGGCACCTCCAATACGGCCTCTGGGTAGCCGTACATCTTCCCTGATTTTGGTCTGTTTACCGTCACCCACCAACCATCTCATCTCAGGTTCAATCACTTCCCTTCCTATCATCAAGCTTTGCCATCCCCATGAGGGGCGATTACCCTTACTAGCATGCCAAAACTCCCCTTGTAAGTTAACTTATGAAATTTGTTAACTAGTTGGCCTTCTTCATCGATCATTGCTGCCCGACCACTTAGAGTTATGGCGCAATATTAAGTTTTGAAATCATTCAAACATAGAGTTTAACAAGAAGTCTTTTTCTTTGATTGAGAAAGGAGAAGACCAAGACTTTTGCTTTCTGGGATTGTTTGGAAAGTAAGAGCAGATCTCCCGTGACAATTGTGCACTACTCTTTGGCCCACAATGACTTGTTTTTCTCGATGAGTAGCGACGAAAGATTCGAGAAATATATGTCAACTAAATCATGCATTTGGAAAATTTAAACGGGCATTGCCTTACACTGCCCAAAGACTTCGTTGCACGAGGAACTATCGTGGAATCGTCTCATGCAAGTCTCCAGTACCAGCTGATGTTAACTCCACAGCTTGAACTAAGCTAATAACTACAGTTGTTTGACTAGAAAAAGGTAAAGGAAAAATAAAATTCTTGACGACGATAATTCTCCACAAATATGTATCAACCGCAATTCATATTAGATAGAAATTCTAGCTCAGAAAAAAAAAAAAAACAAAAACAAAAACAAAAACAAGATCCCTGTGCCATGTATCTTGTCTTAATTTAAATAGAATCTTATTTTGAAATCTCAATTTTGTAACACAACAATTGAAAAAGTTTATATTTTACCTCTTTGAAGTTAGTTGATTAATTATTTTGAAGCTACACTTTATTCTTTTTTAGAATGCATACATATAGTCCATGAACAGAAAAATACATATTTTCAAGTATAAACCTATCCCCCTTAAAACGCATTTCATGCATACAACCACTAGCTTAAACAAGTTTGCTCTTGTTGATTTTTCTTCTCTCTCATTCTCCCGTTTTGGAATTGTGATCTCTCCCCCATTGCATACGCTTCTTTGTTGCTTGACTTCTCAAGTCTTGGCAATGTAATGAAAGCAGCCTGCGTGATTGATATTCTCTATCAATGATGCATTCAAAGTTTATTAGAAAAGACAACAAATGAAGTTTATTTCTATTTTAAGAAATCAAATCCAAGGGTACTAAATAAAAAGCTTGCAGATGCTTGTGGTGGTGAGGGTGGGAATCCTAATTATTAAGTTAATGAGTTGGGACACACATCATTTACCAAATGCATCATCCAATATGTAGGCAGTCTGAGATTTTCAAAGGGTGTATAAAGAAATTTAAGGATATTGTGAAGAATTTTTTTTTAAGGTTATCATTAGTTCTTGTTGTTCAACTGATGAAATTTGTTAAAAGACGAAAAGATTATTGTTTAACAATCGAGAGTTACATTCTAATATTTTATTTTGGAACTGTTGTATTTTAGAGTTTACCAAGAAGTCTCTTTGTAAAAGATGAAGGGTCTTCTCTTTTCCCTATCGACTATAAGTTTTGCCCCAATATTCCAACTATCAAAAATCGTTTGGAAAGAAGAAGACTAGACTTTTGTTTTCCCACAGAGGGAGAGACATTGCCTTAAATGCTAGGTCAAAAGGTTTAGAACTAAATTAACATCAATTAAAAGTTTATAACCAAATTGACACAAATACAATTTGTTTAAGAGTTTTCTAACATTTTAACTATTAGCTCTATTATGCTAGAAGTTTGATTAGATTAGTTTCTTGAAAAATGACTTTTGGTAACCGTGACTACATTTCTTTGTTACTGCGATCATAGTAAGATAGGATGTTCCTCGAAATTATGAAAATTTAACAAAATATATACAACACGGGTACTGAATTGAAGGAAAAATAAAATTCTTTGCGATGATAATTCTCCAATACATATTAACCACAATCCATATTAATTAGAAATTCCAGCCCAGAAAAAAAAAAAAAAAGTCAATTTGTGGTGTATCTTGTCTTAATTTAAAAGTATATAAAGGAATCTTATTGAGAAATCTGAATTTTGCAATCTAACAATTGAACAATTTTATATTTAACCTCTTTGAAACTAACCGATTTCTTTATCTTGAAGCTACAAGTTATTCTTTCAAAATGTGTGTGTGTGTGTATATATATGGGATAAGTGTTCTAGAAGTCCTACAACTTGTCACGAAAATGCATTTCAGTCTTAAAACTTACAAAAATTGCATTTAAGTCCTAAAACTTGTCAAATTATTTCAAACGAGTCCTAAGATCGCGCCGTTAGTCTTTTCCGTTAAAAATGCTGACGTGGCATTTTAAATAATTTTTTATTTTTCAGGTGTATTTTTTAATTAATTTTTATCCATTTTTTTTAAAAAAAATATATATTTAAAAACTAAAAAAATTAAATTTATTCTTATCCTATTTTCAACAAAAACTAAAAAGAAAAGTTAAAAATTTTATTTTAAAAATTATTTTAAAAAAAATTAGCGCGGCTCTTCTCCCCTCGCCACATGCGCGCCGCCGTGCCGTCCACGGAGGGGCCGGGCTTGATCGCCGGCCACTGGCGGGGTGGTCGGGCCTCGCCAGCCTCAAGTATAAACCTATCCCCCTTAAAACGCATTTCATGCATACAACCACTAGCTTAAACAAGTTTGCTCTTGTTGATTTTTCTTCTCTCTCATTCTCCCGTTTTGGAATTGTGATCTCTCCCCCATTGCATACGCTTCGTTGCTTGACTTCTCAAGTCTTGGCAATGTAATGAAAGCAGCCTGCGTGATTGATATTCTCTATCAATGATGCATTCAAAGTTTATTAGAAAAGACAACAAATGAAGTTTATTTCTATTTTAAGAAATCAAATCCAAGGGTACTAAATAAAAAGCTTGCAGATGCTTGTGGTGGTGAGGGTGGGAATCCTAATTATTAAGTTAATGAGTTGGGACACACATCATTTACCAAATGCATCATCCAATATGTAGGCAGTCTGAGATTTTCAAAGGGTGTATAAAGAAATTTAAGGATATTGTGAAGAATTTTTTTTTTTAAGGTTATCATTAGTTCTTGTTGTTCAAGCGATGAAATTTGTTAAAAGACGAAAAGATTATTGTTTAACAATCGAGAGTTACATTCTAATATTTTATTTTGGAACTGTTGTATTTTAGAGTTTACCAAGAAGTCTCTTTGTAAAAGATGAAGGGTCTTCTCTTTTCCCTATCGACTATAAGTTTTGCCCCAATATTCCAACTATCAAAAATCGTTTGGAAAGAAGAAGACTAGACTTTTGTTTTCCCACAGAGGGAGAGACATTGCCTTAAATGCTAGGTCAAAAGGTTTAGAACTAAATTAACATCAATTAAAAGTTTATAACCAAATTGACACAAATACAATTTGTTTAAGAGTTTTCTAACATTTTAACTATTAGCTCTATTATGCTAGAAGTTTGATTAGATTAGTTTCTTGAAAAATGACTTTTGGTAACCGTGACTACATTTCTTTGTTACTGCGATCATAGTAAGATAGGATGTTCCTCGAAATTATGAAAATTTAACAAAATATATACAACACGGGTACTGAATTGAAGGAAAAATAAAATTCTTTGCGATGATAATTCTCCGCAATACATATTAACCACAATCCATATTAATTAGAAATTCCAGCCCAGAAAAAAAAAAAAAAAGTCAATTTGTGGTGTATCTTGTCTTAATTTAAAAGTATATAAAGGAATCTTATTGAGAAATCTGAATTTTGCAATCTAACAATTGAACAATTTTATATTTAACCTCTTTGAAACTAACCGATTTCTTTATCTTGAAGCTACAAGTTATTCTTTCAAAATGTGTGTGTGTGTGTATATATATGGGATAAGTGTTAGAAGTCCTACAACTTGTCACGAAAATGCATTTCGGTCTTAAAACTTACAAAAATTGCATTTAAGTCCTAAAACTTGTCAAATTATTTCAAACGAGTCCTAAGATCAACGCCGTTAGTCTTTTCCGTTAAAAATGCTGACGTGGCATTTTAAATAATTTTTTATTTTTCAGGTGTATTTTTTAATTAATTTTTATCCATTTTTTTTAAAAAAAATATATATTTAAAAACTAAAAAAATTAAATTTATTCTTATCCTATTTTCAACAAAAACTAAAAAGAAAAGTTAAAAATTTTATTTTAAAAATTATTTTAAAAAAAATTAGCGCGGCTCTTCTCCCCGCCCGCGGCCGCCGCCGCCCGTCGCCGGAGGGGCCGGCAACGTCGCCGGCCCTGGGCGGGGGTGGTCGGGCCTCGCCAGCCTCAGGTGAGGGCGGACGACGGTCGCCGCCCCCCCCGTGAGGGCCGGTAACGACTCACCCGGGGGCGACGGCGCCGCCGGCCCCGTGGCCGGCGGGCCCGGATCCGAGCACCTGCACTAGAGCTGAGCGAGGGTGCCCCAATTTGGGCCTGTCGGCCCTCGTGGGGGGCCGGCAGCCATCACCCCCCCTGGGTGAGTTGTTGCCGGCCCTCACGGGGGGGCCGACAACCGTCGCCCGCCCTGGGCAAGGCCTCGTCGGCCCTCGCTCGGGGCCGACAAGGCTCACCAGATCTAGGCGATCCTCACCGGCCCCGAGCGAGGGCCGACGAGGCCTCGCCCAAGGCGGGCGACGGTCGCCGGCCCTCGCCTAGGGCCGGCGAGGCTCGGCCACCCCCGCCCGGGGCCATCAACCGTCGCCTTGCCCCTCCGGCGGTGGAGGGGACCGGCCGCTATTTTTTTTTAATAAATATTTTAACTTTTTTTTAAAAATTTTTTGGTAAAAATAAGATAAATTGAATAAATTTGATTTTTGAGTTTTTAAATCTAATTTTTAAAAAATAATTAAAAAATTCACGTGGAAAATAAAAAAATTATTTAAAATGCCACGTCAGCATATTTAACGAAAAGGCTAACGGCGTCGATCTTAGGATTCGTTTAAAACAATTTGATAAGTTTTAGGACTTAAATGCATTTTCGTGACAAGTTATAGGACTTCTGGAACACTTATCCCTATATATATATGTACATATATGTACATATATATATATATATATATATATATATATATATTAGTTTAACAATATAAACATACAATTTTTCGAGTACAAATCCATCCACCTCGAAACACAATTCATGCATACAATCACCAGCTCAAATTAGTTTACTCTTGTTGATTTTCTTGTTTTCTTGTGTGGCACCCCTTGACGGCCCCCAATTTGTTAGGGTCGCCACAGATTTATTGACGCTCATCCTACTACATACCAGTAAGGTAACTTTTAAATTTAAGTGAAACTATGGTTCATAGGGGTTGATCAGTAGAATACTTTTCCTTTTTTTTTTTAAAGGTCCCAGCGTAGTTCATCAGCGTAAGCATAAACAGGTCTCACTATCTCTCTCTCCAATAACAATAATGCAATGCACACCAACTATGCATCAGAAGAAAAGATAAAGCCGATTCACTTTTATTTATATTTTCATGATGGACATTTCGGGTCGATACAACAAAAAGGCCAAGATTTTTAACTATGCTTGGCTATACCTAAAAGAGAACTCGGCCCTATATGAAACATGTACATCCCTCCATCGACAAGTGTCGACTATCCCAAAAAGAAAACGTCAACTCCCACCAGTCCTACGTGCCATCACACCCAACCCGGTGCATCGGGCGGCGGGGACGGTAACATCCCTAGCATCACCTCATTGCGTCGAATGTGAACGGACAAAAACTCTTGGATGATAGGGCCATCAGCTGAACCCACGTTGTACATCACCAATACTCGAACTCGGACATACTCCAAACTAGGTATACTAATATAGGAATGTTCGGTGCACTCCACCTCGACATTAGTAGGTATGTGAAGGTACCATGCACAACTAGTGAAAGAAGCATCTTTCTAATCTGAAATGTTAATCCCCAAAAAGGGTTAATACAACCACTCAGCAGTAACGATTTGCCAAACTACACAGTGCATCAAACAGAACAATCAAGGTATCATGAATAAAACACATATCATTCATGCATTCAAGCATACGTTACCTTACAGCCATGCATATATCACCATGCAACGTGCATATACCACCATGCACTTATCATCAAGGAGTCTTTCCAGGGACCAGTGTTTGCATCTCTCAATTTATCGCTCACATCCAACCTGGCATCCTTCGGGCATCCGGCACACACACTCCGGGCATCTCGTACCCCAATTAGCATCACGAGGTATCCCTCCCGACACACACCTTCGAGACTTTTGGCACACACTTCCGGGCATCCCGAAACTCCCGAGGACATCCGGCACACACACTCCGGGCATCTCGAAACTCCCGAGGCATCGTCGGCTCACACCTCTGACGGTCTTGTTATTATCTCAATTTATATTCACACATGTATCTCAATTTCATAGTGGCATTTGATGCATCAATATCATGAGTCTCAACTAGCTTTTGATGCCATATAACATGCCATACGTCATCACATATGCAGCAAAATCAACCGCTCAAAGCATTGCATCACATGGAAAAATTCATTTATTTTTGAAAACACATCAATTTTTTTTAGATAAAACAGAATACACTCCTTTGGTTAAAACTCTAGGAAAATTAGTGAATGGTATAAATAAATTCTGAAAAATTGAAACATTATAGACGAGACCTAAAGACAGATTTCTCATGAAAAACACCATACCAAAAGAATCTCACACAAAACAGTATGGTCCATGCATCACAGTCTTCAAAATTTTAACACTTCAGCTTGCACAGTTTCGGAAGTAATTTCAATTAAATATCCAAATGAACTCCAAAAATTCTGAAATTTTGATATGTTATAGAAAAGTCCTAAGGGTAAACATCTCGTGAAGAAATCAAAACCCAAATCGTTCTAGATTAACAGATATAGACGATTTATTCCCCCTGTTCTCGGTGTCGTTTTTCCAGATTATCATCTTTCAAAGGAAATTCGTTTTACCCATATACATATGTCCGTTTCTTCTAAATTTTCAGTATGTTATATCTAAAAATATTACCTACAACTTTCATTAAGGACACACGATCAAATTTTAACTGTATGATTTTATAAAAATCACAGAATCATACTAGGTCGAGGTAGCATTTTCCCAGATCCAGTTTCTTCAAAGGACAACGATTGCACCGACCTATTTTTGTTCACTTCCTCTAAATTTTTGATATGTTTTAACTCAAGAAGTACACTACAACTTTCATTAAGAACTGAAAGTGAGATTTTCGCAAGAAAACTACTTACAGTCCACGAAATCACTAAAGGTCAGCACAACAAATTCCAGATCTAATCTCTCCAAAGAAAAATCATTTCACCAGGCAATCCTTATCCGTTTTGTATCAAATTTGAGTATGTTACTTATCAAGATACTCTATACAACTTTCATTAAGAGATCAAAGCGAGATTCCAACTAAAAAGTCGCATGCAGCTCACAAACTCGTGAAGGGTTGGATTGATTTTTCCAGAAAACAGAATGCTAGGCCAACGAATTTCTTCCCAAAGCTTCGACCTTTCATCACATCCACCACAACCGAAATTCACCATCTTCTACACACACATCACAGCAAGCAAAGGGTAGGTTTTAGGACTCTACTTACCTCTTATCCGAGCACAAACAGCAACAAAGATGGTGGGCAAGGCGGCGAACGAACGGCGGCGGGCTAGGCGGACGATTGGCGAACGGTCCTCCTTCTTCTCTCTCGCACGCACGGTCTCTTTCTCTCTTCCTTTCTTCCTTTCCTTTCTCTCTTTCTCTCCTCTTTCTCTCGGGCGACTCCCTCTCTTTCTCTCCCTTTCCTCACTTAATCCGCCCTCCTCATCCTCTCTAATTTCTTCCCCCTCATGATTAATAATCATTGATCTTGCATGCCGGCGCCACTTGGCAATTGCCATGCAAGATGGGCTTGTATCCGGCTGGGCTTGGGCCAGCTTGGTCGACAGCAACTCCTCCTTTGGGCTTCGCGGGCCAGGCCCATATGGCCAAATGGTGGGTGATCGTGGGCTGGGTTTTTGGGCCGGCTTGGCCTAAGAATTTCGGCCCATTCTTCTCTAATTTAATCATTACCTAATCTCTCATCATATAAATACTTAATTTCCCTTATTCACTTGGCCATAAAACTTGAAATCATAAATCAATAAATTCCAACTTATAAAACACATGGCCAATAATAGAATTTTATTTCCTATCAAATAATTATCCACTAAAATCTTGGCCATAAATCTTATTGCAAATCATGGATCAAATGGCTACAATACCACTTGATGGTACTTCCATCACCTATTCATAGGCCTTAATGCATCTAGAGGTTGCCATGAATTTTGGGATGCCACATCTTGTCTTGAGGTTGTGGTCTCTCCCCCACTGCATACACTTACTCTTGTTTTGCTCGACTTCTCAAGTCTTGGCATTGCAATGAAAGTGGTCTGCATTGGTGACACTCTCTCTATTAATGATGCAGTCAGAGTTGGCAAGCTATTACAAATCCCAATGAGATATTCTTTCGTACATGAGAAACTGTCGAGGAGACTGACCAAGTAGACTTAGCATTTACCTGAAACTCTATTGATGACCCTCAATAAATTTCTGAAAATCAATTTCGGACTCCCAAAGTCTTTTTTACTTAGCAACAATAGGATCTCGGACCATATCTGTGGCTTTACTTTGAACTCAAAAATGTAATTTGGTTTGAGGATTATGTTTTCTATTTTGCAGAGTTAGATACCGCAAATTTCGTTCTTCTTCTATACATAGGTTGCTTTGTTCTTATTCTTTGAGATTTCAAATGGAAACCTGAACTTATATGAATCAACAATTTCTTACTGGGGTGAGTTGACCGGCTCGGGCCAAGTTAATTTGTCAATGGACTATTACATTTGTTATATCTAATTGAAGTTCTACCACATTGCTCTTATGGCGGCGTATTAAAAGATATTACATTCATTAATTTTATCTATTCAGGAGTCTATTCATAAAAAAAGAAAAGTTATATTTATTTATGTGCGCTATAATTGTTAGAGTACAAGGTAAGCTCTCAAATAGACAACACAATGCTGCGTTTAAATTTCCCATAGAATACTTTTTTTTGTAATATAAAAAACCTAAATTATGCCTACTGTGACATATTTATCTTAAAATTTTTCCTTTTACATTATAAACCCCAAATTTGTATTTGCATGATACATTAACCCACCATCAGGGTTTCTTCATATCATTTTTCAGTCAAAATGACATCACTTTCATTTTACTTAAATCTTGTGGCGCTTTGTCAACAATGTTTGCATTTCGTTGTTCATGTAGGTAAATTCTTATTAGTACTCTTTGATGAAACCCCTAATGGAGATAAATTTATCACATATATACAAATTTCCCATTTTTGGTAACGCAATATTTTCTTTATAGTAAATATATCATAGTTGGCAAAATTTGGGCTTTTTGATGACTTTTTCCGTGATTTTAACTACTTTCGTTTCATTTATTTTAAAAATCTTTGCCAAAATTTATCATGCGAAATTCTTAAAAATCATTTTTGAAACATATCAATTTAATAAGGATGTATGTAATTTTCCATTATATTTTTAAAATTGGACAATTACTTTAATTTTATTTAGAAAGAAAATAAGTAAAGTTTTGTTCTATTTTAAGAAATCAAAACCAAGGGCCCTTGTGAAAAAACTTGGAGATGCTTTTGGTGGTGAGGACGGGAGCTCCTATTAATAAATTAATGAGTTGGTACACACACCATTTACTAATGCGTCGGCCAATAACGTAGGTAGTTTGGGATTTTCAAAGGGTCTATAAAGAAATTTAAAAATATCATAGAGAGAAATTTCAATGTTATCATTAATTCTTGTTGTTCAACCAATGAAATTTGTTTTAAAAAAATGAAGGAATTGTGTTTAATGATCAAAAGATACGGAGCAATATTATGTTTAGGAATTGTTATATTATACAGTTGAATAAGGATTCTCTTTCTTCGCAAAAGACGAAGGGTCCAGGTCTTCTCCTTTCCCCATCAACTTTTAAGTTTTGCCTCAATGTTCCAACTATCAAAAATCGATTGGGAAAGGAGAAGACCGGACTTTTGTTATCCCAAGGAGTGACAGAGAGATATTTCCTTGAACGCTGGAATCCTAAGAATCCTTTCAGAGAATATTTGGAAAGTAAGAGCAGCTCTTTTTGGACAAGAGTGCTCCAGTCTCTGGCTCACAATGGCTTGTTCCTCTGGATGAGTTGGCAACAGAAGATTCCAAGAAGCATATGTCGAATAAGTCATGCTTTTGGAAAATGTAACCGTGCACCACACCCCACAAGACTTCGTCACACGCGGAATAATCATTGAATTGTCTGATGCAGGCGTATAGGACCAGCTGACATTAACTCCACAGCTTGAACTAAGCCGATAACTACAGCTACTTGACCTGAAAGGAAAAGGATGAAGAAAAAATCCACCTTACTTCTCCTTGTATACGCCCCAACCCCCATCAGATTAATCCATCAAAAGGAAAAAAAAAAAATCATATGCAGAGAATTGAAGGAAGAACCATGTTCATCCCCATACTTCTCTTGAAAGTTGTGGTGCTTGCGGCTGTATTGGGTCCACCCCACAATCACATAGTAGATGCTGATGATTCAAAGACGAAGCCCGTATGCCGAATTTCCTGTGGAAACCTCTCGATTCCACACCCTTTCGGATCGATTTACGGTAGTTTTGACTGAGGCATTAATAGCTCCATCGTTTCTTGTTGATTGCGATGATTCTACTGACTCTCCCACACCTTATATGGTCAATAAAAGTACCGACATTCAAATTCTCAACTTCTCTATCGAGGATCGTGAGATGCGAGTAGCCATGTGGACAGGTCGAAATTGCCATACCTCTTCAGCGCAAGACTTCATCACACAAGGATTTATTGTTGAATAGTCTCATGCAAGTGGCTATAATAAGTTATGACCATTTAATCGTATTATTGTGCACGATAAAAATATTTTTTGTTCTCTCATTTGCGTAAGAGATACAAAATATCAATTTTAGGAAAATCTTTTCCAAATCATTCATTTTTCACAAAACAAATAGAGTTTTGGTGTGAGATTTTTCTTTTTCATTACAGGACTTAACATTAGTTCTGCCAAAGAAGTTAACATGTCCTCGTACATTAGGTTATTATTACGAAATATAAGATTAGGTGATCAAATACTAAGCTTCTTTATATTTGTATTGTTATGATTATGGCACGAATTTTTTGAGCCTACAAATGAGACTCGAATTGAATCGCAGGGAAGCCCGATCGTCATTGAAGGAAAAATTAGAGAATTGGCCTTACGGGTCATCTAGAGCTGGTTCGATGCAAGATACGTGCATGTCGTTTACTCAAACCGCCATCGTTTCCGTGCGAAAGATAACAATATTACTAAATTATGGCCCTCCACCAAAAATGAATGTTGGTGAAGTGAAGTCCTACCTAGACCAGCTTCTTCATACTTAATTATTTGCATGGAACATAATCTTACTTGTCATGCATCATTATGAAAGTATATAGCCCGACGAAGGGGAAATACACATTGGTCAGATTTAATTTTGCATGATAGATAGGGTTTATTATGGAGTATGATCCACGTGTGATCAGACGTTCCTCAAGATTATGAAGACGTAACAAAATATTTACAATAGGGGTACTATAGATTTAAGGAAAAATAAAATTCTTTGCAATGATAATTCTTCCATGAAATTGATTGGATAAACTCAATTGGTAAAACGTGAAAATATTTATGATTTAATTGACAAAATGAAAAGGTTTATAATTAAATTGATAAAAGTGCAATGGGTTTCACACTTTTTGGACAATTTTCCCTTTATACTTGTGCTTGGAAAGACCTTTGAATTCACTAACTTTCATTCAAAATTACCAACCTTAGTTTGATTGACATACCAACGTATGCCATATCGACAAACCAGATTACTGAATCTTGACAGAAGGGGGAAGCGGAAATCTGTTGGTGAAGCTCCGGAGATGAGTTTAGTAGACGTGTTTTTTCGATTTGGTTTGGTTACACTTGTCCTGATTGCAGACGCAGGTGAAATTGCACGCTCATTTGTGGCATGGCTTAGAGAATTTGCTTGCTATAGTTGGTTCCCCTGATGTTGGGTTGCTGAGAACTGCGCCACTTGTTTTGCATTTAGCTTGGAATGCTGTTCGCGAAATACATGTTTCTGGGATACTTTGTTTACGTATATGTAGATGTTAAGAACCTGTTGGAGAGGACACACTACCGAGACAAATGCAGTAAAAGCATAAAAGATAGAGACAGAGCAAGAGCATGATTTGCATTTTCTCTCCTAACATTTGACAAACTGCCAAAGTGCTTTACTTGTTGTCGGTCTGCTGGGCAGCGGATGATGAGTCCGGGTACGAATGAGAGGGAAATTGATGTCGGCAAGAAAAGGGAAATGATTTGCAGTGACATCCCTTGATATTTATAATGACATTTCCTATTCTTAGGTTTAGTTAAATGGGTCGGATTGGGTATGGGTAAACAATTTTGCACTATAATAAATAGGTCATAAACGGATTAAATGAGTCGATTTGAGTCAGATCATTTATGACCCAACCCAAACCTGACCTGACCCATAGGTTTGATAGGTCTAATCCTCAAGATGATCAGCATGCAAGCTCCTTTGAATGACGAGCTTCACCTTGATCTTTGTAAATGATTTCTTTCGTGGCTCCTTGAACTTTCTTGAAGCAAAGAGTTGTGCTGTGATTCTTCCTGTTCATCATCTCGTACAAGAGACATGATCTTTCTATCAGGACTCTCCGAGGCGATGTGACCAAATCCATGACATTTCATATAATCTCTTGATTTATTGTTAGCTTCGTTTGGCTAGTTGTTTTAAATGCTCCTCTTTTGTTCAACAGCTTCCTTCAATGCCGACAAAGGTTTTAAAGTCGAACTCCAAAGATTAAAGGATCCCTGTTGGGTTAATGGCTTCTTACTTCACTCTCTTTTCTCCTTGAGTTGCTTTTCCACTTGCATCGATAATTTGAAGACCAGATTAAAAGTCCAATAAGGTTGTAATAGGACAACACCGGCAATTTTCGAATGAAGACCTCCATATAGTTTGCTCCTCCGCCTCCGCCACATGACATCATAGCAGGACATGCTCAAATTTGGTGGTGCATTCTTCCACGGACAATTCCTCTTGCCTCAAATTGCAGGGGAAAAGAATGGAAAGTATCTTGTTAATAAGTTTTTAGGAGGGATAATCATCCAAAAAATCTTAAATCTATAGTATGACAGCCAATTCAGCTCTAAACCTTTCAAATCTATTAATTTAATCATAAACCCTTTTGACAACATACCAATTTAGTCATTCCAGCCAATTTGGTCATAAACTGATAATGCAGATGCTGGCTAGCCAATGGCAATCTGCGTTTCTGGCGCAACATGAATAATTTTTGCATTTAAAAAAAAAAAAAAGATTTCCATTTTTCCCTTTGTTTCTTTATCCTTTTCTTTAACCTTTGGCCTATGGCCATGCGATCATTGAGCTCTCTCCAAATCTTGCGAGGTCCATGGCACCCTCACTGGCTCTCGCTCGTGGTCGATCGCCGGCCATGGCCGAGTACTAACCACAAGCCAAAGAGAAAGAAAAGGAAAGGAAAAAGGTAAAGGAGAAAATATTAAAAAAAATCATAAAAATTATCTACGTTAGTGCTAGCCATGCCATGTAGAAAGGCTAGTAGTTGGTCCATGTCCACATTAGCGATTTCTGATCAAAATTAGTTGAAAATACTAAATTGCCAAGTTGTTAAAACAATTAGAACTAAATTGAAGCATGCTTTGCTACGTTGCTTTCCAGAAAAAGTAAAAAAAAAAAAGAAGAGCCATGTGTGATGTATCTTGTCTTAATTTAAAAGTATATTGTGAAATCTTATTTGGAAATCTCAATTTTGTAACACAACAATTGAAAAATTTTATATTTTATCTCTTTGAAGCTAGTTGATTAATTATTTTGAAGTGACACTTCATTCTTTCTTAGAATGCATATATAGTCTATAAACAGAAAAATACAAATTTTCAAGTGCAAACCCATCCACCTTGAAACGCATTTCATGCGTACAATCACCAGCTCAAACCAGTCTGCTCTCGTTGATTTTTCTTCTTTTTCATTCTCCTGTCTTGGAATTGTGATCTCTTCCCCACTGCATACGTTGCTTAACTTCTCAAGTCTTGGCAATTTAATGAAAGCAGCCTGCATCATTTATATTCTCTATCAATGATGCATTAAAAGTTTATTAGAAAAGATAATAAGTGAAGTTTTGTTCTATTTTAAGAAATCAAAACCCAAGGGCACTAAATAGAAAGCTTGCAGATGCCTGTGCTGGTGAGAGTGGGAACCGAATTAATAAGTTAATGAGTTGGGACACACATCATTTACCAAATGCTTCATGTGATGCATAGATAGTTTGGGATTTTCAAAGGGTCTATAAAGAAATTTAAGAATATTGTGGAGAGAAATCTTTTAAGCTTATCATCAGTTCTTGTCGTTCAACTAATGAAATTCGTTAAAAATGAAGAGATTGTCATTTAATGATCGAGAGTTACGTAGCAATATTATGTTTTGGAATCGTTGTATTTTAGAGTTTACCAAGAAGTCTCTTTCTTCGTAAAAGACGAAGGGTCAGGTCTTCTCCTTTCCCTATCGACTTTTAAGTTTTATCCCAATATTCCAACTATCAAAAATCGTTTGGAAAGGAGAAGACCTGACTTTTGCTTTCCCAGGAGGGAGAGACATTGCCTTAAACTCTAGTTCAAAAGATTTATGACTAAAATTACATAGTTAAAAAATTTAAGACTAAATTGGCATAAATGCAATAGGTTTAGGAGTTTTATAACATTTTTAGTCCTTAGATCTATTATGCTCGTAGTTCGATTAGATTAGTTTCTTCAAAAATGACCTTTGGTAACCGTGATTGTGTTTCTTTGTTATTGCGATGATAGCAAGATAGGACGTTCCTCAAAATTATGAAAATTTAATAAAATATATACAACATAGGTACTAGATTGAAGGAAAAATAAAATTCTTTGCAATGATAATTATTTGCAATACATATCAACCACAATCCATAGTAATTAGAAATTCTAGGCCAGAAAAAGGAAAAAAAAGTCCACCTATGATGTATCTTGCCTTAATTTAAAAGTATACAAAGGAATCTTATTTAGAAATCTGAATTTTGCAAGGCAACAATTGAAAATTTTTATATTTAACCTCTTTGAAGCTAATCGATTTCTTATTTTGAAACTACACATTATTCTTTTTCAAAATGCATATATATAGTCTACATAAACATACAATTTATTAACATACAATTTTTTGAGTACAAATCCATCCACCTTGAAACACATTTCATGCATACAATCACTAGCTCAAATCAGTCTGCTTTTGTTTATTTTCTTCTTTTCTTGTTCTCTTGTTTTGGGGTTGTGATCTCTCCCCACTGCACACGCTTACTCTTGTTTTGCTTGACTTCTCAAGTCTTGGCACTACAATGAAAGCGGCCCGCATCATTGATACTCTCTCTATCAATGATAGTCAAAATTGGTGGGCTGTAACAAATCCCAATGAGACATATTGTCGTACATGAGAAACTGTCGAGGAGACCGACTGAGTTGACTTAGCATTTACTTGAAACTCTACAAATGACCCTCGATAAATTTCTGAAAATCAATTTTGGACTCCCAACGATCAGATCTCGAACCATATATGTGGCTTTACTCTAAACTGGAAGATGTAATTTAGTTTGAGGATTATGTGTTTTATTTTACAGATTTAGACACCGCAGATTTCATTCTTCTCTATATATAGGTTGTTTAGTTGTTGTTCTTTGATATTTCAAATTAAAACCTGAATTGATATGAATAAACAATTTCTTACTTGGATGAGTTGATTGGCTTGGACCAAGTTAATTTGTCGATGGACTATCACATTTGTTATATCTAATTGAAGTTCTGCCACGATACCCTTATGATAGCATATTAAAAGATATTACATTCATTAATTCTATCTATTCTTGAGTTTATTTATAAAAAAAGGAACATTCTATTTATTTATGTGCGCTATAATTGTTAGAGTACAAGGTAAGCTCTCAAATCGACAACACAATACTGCTATTAAATTTCCTACAGAATGCTTTCTTTTTTGTAATATGAAAAATCCAAATGATGCCTACCGTGACATATTTACCCTGATTTTTTTTTCATTAAAAACCCCAAACTTGTACTTACATGATACATTGTCTCACCATCAAGATTTCTTCGGATCAGTTTTTAGTCAAAACGACGTCATTTTCATGTTACTTAAGCCATTTGGCGCTCTATCAACAATGTTTGCCTTTCATTGACAAATCCCTGATGGAGGATAATGTGTTGCACATATACAAGTTTCACATTTTTAGTAATGCAAAATTTTTTTTATAGTAAATATGTCACAGTGGTTATAATTTGAAGTTTTCGATGACCTTTTCCCATGATTTTAACTATTTTCTTTTCATTTTTAAAAATCTTTGTCAAATTTTTATCACCCAAAATTCTTTAAAATATTTTTTGAAACATATCAATTTAATACAGGATGTATGTAATTTTTCATAATATTTTCAAAATTGGACAATTACTTTAAGATTATTTAGAAAGAAAATAAGTGAAGTTTTGTTCTATTTTAAGAAATCAAAACCCAAGGGCCCTAGTGAAAAAACTTGTAGATGCTTGTGGTGGTGAGGACGGAAGCCCTAATTGATAAATTAATGAGTTGTTACACACACCATTACCAATAGGGAGTTTGGGATTTTCAAAGGGTCTATAAAGAAATTTAAGGATATCGTAAAAAGAAATTTCTAAGGTTCTCATTAATTCTTGTTGTTCAACCGATGAAATTCGTTTAAAAAAATGAAGGAATTGTGTTTAACGATGGAGAGATACAAAGCAATATTTTGTTTTGGAATTGTCATATTATAAAGTTTATCAAGGGGTCTCTTTCTTCGTAAAAGATGAGGGGTGCAGGTCTTCTCCTTTCCCATCAACTTTTAAATTTTGCCCCAATATTCCAACTATCAAAGATTGATTGGGAAAGGAGAAGACCAGACTTTTTTCCAAGGAGGGAAAGAGAGAGAGAGAGAGAGAGAGAGAGGGATTTCGTTAAACTCTGGAATCCTAAGAATCCTTTTAGAGAATATTTGGAAAGTAAGAACAGCTTTTATTGGACAAGAGTACTCTAGTCTCTGGCTCACACTGGCTTGCTCCTCCCGATGAGTAGCGACAAAAGATTCCAAGAAAAATATGTCAGAAAAATCATGCATTTGGAAAATGTAACCGTGCAACGCACTGCACAAGACTTCGTCACACGCGGAATTATCATTGAAATGTCTTGCGCAAGTGTCTAGGACCAGCTGATGTTAACTCCGCCGCTTGAACTGAGCCGATAACTACAGCTACTTGACCCAAAAGAAAAACAATGAAGACAAAACCCACACATTACTTCTCCTTGTATACGCCGCAACCCATCAGATTGATCCATCAAGAGAAAAAAAAAGATACCATATGCAGAGAGTTGAAGGAAGAACCATGGTCTTACCACAATCACATTGCAGAAGTTGGTGATTCAAAGACGAAGCCCGTATGCCAAAGTTCCCGTGGAAATCTCTCGATTCCACTCTTTTGGATTGAGCTACAGCAATTCTGACTGCCACATTGAAAGCCCCATCGTTTATTTTCGACATGACTCTAGTGACCCTCGCACACCTTATATGGTCAATAAAAGTACCAACATACAAATACTCAACATCTCTGTCGAGGATCGTGAGATGCGAGTAGCCATGTGGACAGGTCGAAATTGCTATACCTCTTCAGCGCAAGTCACGAGGATTTATCACTAAATTGTCTCATGTAAGTGGCTATGAGTTATGGCCATTTAATTGTCTCATTGTGCCCAATTAAAATTTTTTTTGTTCTCTCGTTTATATAAGAGATATAAGATATCATTTTTAAGAGAATATTTTTCAAATCATTTATTTTTCGCAAAACAAAGAAAGTCTTGGTGTGAGGCTTTTCTTTTCAATTACAGAACTCACTATGAGTTCTGCCAAAGAAATTAACATATCATCGTACATTAGGTTATTATTACGAATTATAAGATCACGTGATCAAATACCAAACTTCTTTATATGTGTATTGTTATGATTATGGCACGAATTTTTTGAGCCCACGAATGAGACTCTTGTTGAATCGCAGGGAAGCCCGATCATCATTGAAGGAAAGTTAGAGAATTGGACTGACGGGACAATGACATCTAAAGCTGGTTCGATGCAAGACACATGCATGTCGTTTACCCAAACCCCCATCGTTTCCATGCGAAAAATGAAAATATTACTAAATTATGACCCCTGCCTAAAATGAAGGATAGTCTTTTTGGTGTTCTCGGCATTTTCGGCGAAATTGAATTTTGGTGAAGTGAAGTCCAACCTAGACCAGCTTCTTCGTACTAAATTATATGCATAGAACATATTCTTACTTGTCATGCATCATTATGAGAGTATACAGCCCTACAAAGGCGAAATATACATTGGTCAGATTTAATTTTGAATGATATATAGAGTTAATTAGGGAGTATGATCCAGGCGTGATAGGACGTTCCTCAAAATTATGAAGATGGAACAAAATATTTACAACACAGGTACTAGATGAAAAGAAAAATAAAATTCTTTGCAATAATAATTCTCCACAAATATGGATCAAATACGTATCAACCGCAATCCATATTAATTAGAAATACTAGCCCAAAAAAAGAAAAAAAAAATTCCACATGCGACGTATCTCTTCTTAATTTAAAAGTATATAATGGAATCTTATTTTGAAATCTTAATTTGGTAACACAACAATTGAAAATGTTAATATTTTACCTCTTTGAAGCTAGTTGATTAATTATTTTGAAACTACCCGTTATTCTTCTCTAGAGTGCATTTATATAGTCTAATAACAGCAAAATACAATTTTTTCAAGTTTAAATCCATGCACCTTGAAACACATTTTCATGAACACAATCATCCGCTCAAACCAATCTGCTATTGTTGATTTTTCTTCTTTCTCATTCTCCTGTTTTGGGGTGTAATATCTCCTGCTCTGCATACGCTTTCTCTTGTTTTGCTTGACTTCTCAAGTCTTGGCAATATAATGACAGCAGCCAGCATCATTGATACTTTCTATCAACAATGCCGTCAAAGTTGGCGGGCAATAACAAATCCCGATTTGACGTGTTGTCGTGCATGAGAAGTTGTTGAGGAAACCGTCCCCACTGACTTGGCATTTACCGGAAACTTTACAGGTGACCCTCGAGAAATTTCTAAAAATTAATTTCGGACTCCCGAAGTCCTTTTGACTTAGCAATGATCAGATCTCGGACCACATATGTGGTTTTATATAAAGAGGCCATGTTACTTCTATTTATGTGTATGCCCTCGATCCTATCAAGTTAATTTATCAAAAGACATTTGTAAGAGTTTGAAGAACCATGTTCATCCATGAGCTTCTCTCGAGAGTTGTCGTGCTTGGGACCATCGTATTGGGTGCATACCGCATCCACATAGCAGAAGCTGATGATTCAATGACGAAGCCTGGATGTCGAAGCACTTGTGGAAACCTCTCGATTCCATATCCCTTCAGTTCGAGTGACAGTGAATCCCACTGCGGCATTGGACATTCCTCTTTTAGAGTTGATTGTGATGACTCTGCTAACCATCCAACGCCTTATATGGATAATAGAACAGGTACCTTGGAAATACTCTCCATCTCTCTCGAGGATCACGAGATGCGGATAGCTATGTGGATCGGCCGAGACTGCTATAACTCTTCAGGGTATGACGCCAATTCAAGCTACTCTGTCACACTCACCCTTACAAATTTCCCCATATCCAACACCAAGAACAAGTTCATAGCTGTCGGTTGCGATACGTATGCGACCTTCAAAGACAGCGAGGGCAATTTCGCCTTTGGATGTATGTCGATATGCAATGACATTTCTGAAGTGACTGATGGCTCGTGCTCAGGTATTGGTTGCTGCGAGACGAGCATACCTGAGAACTCGTTCGACTACAATATCGCCATTGATAGCTATAGAAACCATACAGAAGTCTTAAATTCCAACCCTTGCAGCTATGCTTTTGTTGCGGAGAATGGTTTCTACAACTTCAGCTCTAATGATCTTTCGGGACTTGAACTTGAGAAGGCTACCTTGGTTCTCGACTGGGCAGTAGGGAACGAAAGTTGCGAGGTCGCCAAGAGCAGTGCGAACTACATGTGCACCGAGAATACCAATTGTACCGATGCTGAAAATGGGGAGGAAAATGGGGAGGGGTACAAGTGCACTTGTTTAGAAGGTTTCCATGGCAATCCATATCTCACGAATGGCTGTCAAGGTATTTTCATATTGATATTCTTTACTTTGTCCTTACTATTATATTATCTGGGAAGACTAAACGTTACTCATTATTATCCCTTTCATTTCTTCTTAAGTTCATCACTTTGGATATGTGTGTTTTTGTAGATATTGATGAATGTGCCGATCCAAATAAGAACCAGTGCAACGGAATTTGCCATAACTTCGATGGGAGTTATAATTGTTCATGCCCAAAGGGTTATCATGGCGATGGCAGGAAGGGTGGGCAAGGATGCACTGCTAATGCTAATCCATCACATTTGGTGCAGATACTTGCTGGTATGTTCTTTCATTTTACTTGGGTGTTTGTTTCAAACAGCACTATTTAAATCAGCTGATTTTGATGATGAATTGATCTCTCTGTCACAATAAAGAGAACTCAAAACTCAACAAAAAATTTCAAATAAATAATAAAAAAAGAAAGTACTTGAAGAAAGAAACTAAACCCATAGAAAGAGAGCTGGCTAGAAATAGAGAAAATGAAAATGAAGAGAAAATGGTGACGTAGATGACCATATACCACGGTGGTTCCTGTTGACGCCTTGGGAGTGCGACACCGCGGTGGTCGCACGACCTCAATTCTAGAGAGAGAGAGAGAGAGAGTCCCTCGACGATGTTCCCTGAGAGAAGCAAACCGGGGTGGTCTCTTGAGAGCAGTAACCATCTCCCGGTGGTCACAAGCGGCGACGCCAGTAGCATTTATGGCAGCACAGCTCAGATCGAAAAGGAACAATTCATTACTTATATCTTTTATTTTAATTTATTTGTGCAATCCAGGTATGGCCCGTTTCCTTGGTCCGGTGTAGTTGTCCAATATTTTACAAGGATCCATCCTATCCAAATTTCATCACCAAATGCCATGTAGAAAAGTTCTCATCTTGCAACGACCCCTAGATGGAGATTGCACACACGGTGTCAAAATGAAATAGTTTGATTCTAAGAGATTGCTCATATATATCATAAAATATATACTTGTATACCCTGAAAAAGGGATAGGCTTTTTGTATATACGGTTACTCGAACTTGATTGATAACAGAAATCTTGTTTACTGCCTTGAGATTTTTTAAAATTTAATTTGTCTCAAAAATAGCTTAGTTCCCTTTTGAACGAGGAAGCTGTATAATGTTGTCTAAAGAAAAGTTTTAAAATTTAAGCTTCCTCTTCATGGTGCATTTTAGACTTAACAATGGTTTTTATAAAGGAACTAGTTATGTCATGCAGGTGCTGGTGCGGGGACAATGGTGCTGCTATTCAGTGCAGGCTTTCTGTATCTGGGAATCAAGAATAGGAAACTCATAAGGCTCAAAGAACAGTACTTCAAACAAAATGGTGGCTTGCTTTTGCAGCAACAGTTACACGAACGTGACAGAACCACCAACGCCACAAAAATCTTCAAAGCCGAAGAGCTAGAGAAGGCTACCAACTATTATGACGAGAGCAGAATAGTCGGCCGAGGTGGATACGGTACAGTTTACAAAGGATTGTTGCCAAATAACACGGTTGTTGCTATCAAGAAGTCCAAACTTGTGGACAAGACCCAAATTGAACAGTTCATCAATGAAGTCATAGTGCTTTCTCAGATTAATCATCGTAATGTGGTCAAGCTTTTGGGATGTTGTTTGGAGACGGAAGTGCCTTTGTTAGTGTATGAGTTCATGAACAATGGAACTCTGTTTGACCACATTCACAATCGCATCAAGTCCTCCAAGATGCTTTGGGATACCCGATTGAGAATTGCTTCAGATATTGCTAGTGTCCTTTCATACTTGCACTCGGTAGCTTCCATTCCCATAATCCATCGTGACGTCAAGTCAACAAACATCCTTCTCGATGACAATTACATTGCCAAAGTTTCTGACTTTGGAGCTTCAAGATTAGTCCCACTTGATCAAACTCAATTGTCCACTCTAGTTCAGGGGACATTAGGATACTTGGACCCTGAATACTTGCAAACAAACCAATTAACAGAAAAAAGCGATGTTTACAGTTTCGGGGTTGTGCTAGTCGAGTTGATAACTGGGAAGAAGGCACTTTCTTTTGATAGACCTGAAAAAGAGAGGGGCCTAGCAATGCATTTTCTTTTGTCATCAAAAAACAATCAATTGTTCCAAATTGTTGATCAAGTTATTGCAGATGAAGGGAACAACGAGCAAGTGAGGGAAGTTGCCAATGTTGCAAAGAGATGCTTGAGATTAAAAGGCGAGGAGAGGCCAACCATGAAGGAAGTGGCAATTGAATTGGAGGGACTCAAAGCGAATTCTAACCATCCATGGATGAGTACTGTCAATTTGAATGGAGAAGAGGCGATTCATTTGCTGGGAGGGACGACCGACCTCACTGTGTACATGGATACTGCTGACACCATGAACACGGGGCCCTTGGATAGCATGAAGAACCATGTCATCCCACCAGTCAATAGTGGCAGATGAGAACAACGATGGGTTGTTTCTTCTTCATCAAGGGATTCTTAGGCGTTTAAGAGAACTCTTGATTACCAATTTACCGTAGTGAGCCCTCGTACTATAGGCATATTACTGTTGATGGCATACTAGTGGAGTTCCATTTTAGCTGCCGTGGTTGAGTCTTTATCTTTAATTTGGATCTAGAGTTCCTATACAATGTAATGGAGTCAGTGTAGTGATTCATAAGTGGAAATCTTATGGTTCTTTACATTATCAGGGCAGGATCATTTAGCGGCGACCCGAGAGCATTGGATCTAGTCGTGACCGAATGTAGAAACGGTTTCCTCCTTTTTTTGCTCCGAATGTTGTCATAAACTAGTCCGAATGCTAATCGAGTGCAGATTTGAGTTTGCTCGAGGAGAGAGTTTGTCCCACTTTGACAAAGATTTTTCTTGGCGGAAAAAATATTGGGGACACGTTTTGAGTACCACGAGGATTCACAGTAATTCGAGGAATTCTTGCATTCTAGTCCAAAAGCAAAACTGCGATAAACTGTGCTTGAATTACTGTTATGCCATCGCTGGGCCAGCGAAAAAAAGAAAAATAAAACAAAAATTATAAAAAATTCAATTTTTTTTTAAATGTAAAATTATTCATGTCAATGTTGACCGTGTAGCTATCACTGGTTCAAATTGAAAATTTTAAAATTGAAATACCATCCGTTAATAGATTTAAGATTTTTTTAGTAATATTTCCATTTTCAAATGACCTATCGATAGAAATATTAGGATATTGTAGAGACAAATTTCAAAGGTTAATATACGTTGTTGTCTTTCAACCGGTGAAAGTAATTAACTAGTTAGCTTTTTTCATTAATCACTATCATTTAACGAGAGTTACGGTGTAGTGTTATGTTAAAGGGTCTAGCGTTGGGCCATATTTGACAATGATTTGGAAGTATTATTTTCTAGTTGCCATCAAGAGTCCAACTGGCATGATGTAAGATATGTGGCCACAGAAGCACTGTCAATAATTCAGCGTAACAGTACCATGTTTTTCTAAAATAAAGCATGAGGATATTTACACATGAAGAATGTTATGGTAGTCAGGCACGTGATTATGTTGCCTTTTATTTATTATGATGTTTTAGCAACAATATAGAATGAGACAAATCTTGGAATTCTAATCTAATTAATACTAAGTGATGGATTTTTTCCTTTTGATGGGCCTAAGTTGGCCCGTCCACCCATGATGGCCCAAAGGCTCGGTTGAGGGCCCATTGAGGAAATTATTAAAGATAAGGGAAAATCAGAGAGGCGGTTATTGACGTAAAGTTACGTATTTTTGAGAAGATGAGAGATTACGTTCTCTCAGTTTTTACGTCATATCATTTTTTCCCAAAGAACAGAATAGGATTATCCTCTGAAGAACAGTGTGGATTCTTCCTCGTGTCGCACCACCGGTGTTTAGTCTGTGGAAACAAGGTACGTTTGATTATGTAATGTGCCTTATGATCGGTGATTCATGATTTTTCTTAGGCTTGCTTCTGCTACGTTGTTTCTCTTAGGGTTCGATTTTGTGTCAAACCGTTGTTTTGGGGATCCCGTTTCCCGAATTTTTCCCTATCATTGGTATCAAAGCATCTCGATCATGTTTCTCGATTATTGTTTACGTTTATAATCAAATTTTGATTAATTTTTCGTTAAACGTCACTGGTGATCAATTAAAGGACGGAAAAATCCCGACATCGTACTGTTCCCCCTAGTTTTTTTCTTTTTCCGTAGATCGAAGTGCGTTTCTGATTACTTAGGGTTGAAATGCTCATCGATATGAGAATTTCGAGTGGTGGCTCACCGCCAGACTCGCCACCACACGCGGCTAAAGTGTTCGGCTTCGTCGGCGCGTGTGTTGCACGCGCCGAGGCGGTTCCTAGGCACGTGTGACGCACGCGCGAGCGGAGGAAATCGCGGCACATGCAACGCACACGCGCAGTAACCGCACGCGCGTGCAACAACTGCCTACGCGTGCAAGGCACGCGCTGGATGACATCATCGTGACGTTGGCCGGCGGTTGCCCACACATGCGCCAGGCATGTGCTAATCGGTTCGTCCGACCGACTCGTTCGGCCCGATTGGCCTCACTGGTCTGACCGGACTGACCCAACCCGACCTGTTCGACCCGGCAGACCCGTTGATCAGACTCGTTGACTAGACCCGGTCATTCGTTGACCGTTGACCACCGTTGACCGGCGTTGGCCATTGACTTTGACCGTTGACTTAAAAAAAAAAAGGAAAAGAATGTGTTTCTTTTTCAATTATGTCTATGTGGATTATATGTAATCCCTTTTTGTTATGTATTTGTTGCAGGAACAATGCCTCCCCGTAATGTGTGTGCATCTATTCGCACAATTCCTGATGAACAAAAGGAAAGGCTTTCAAGGATGATGGCCGATTTGAATAATTATCGATGGGAGAGTGACAACATAATTGATCATATTCTTGAGGTCAACGATAAGATACAAGAAGTCATTTGGAATGGTTATCTTATGCCAGATTCTCAGATGGTGCGATTCTTCATGAACACTATTCCACCAGAATTGCAAGGAGTGTTGAAACGCTTATGGGTGGTCAAAGAATTTACTAAGTATAAGGAACTAGTAATGGCCTTTGTTAACGAATATTATCGGGTTGGAGCCACAAAGACTGCGACCCTAGGAATGACTTCGATTAGGCGGGGGATGAATGTGCGAAAGAGAAATCCTAAGGGATATCTGTCAATCTTTCCGTGGCTATCAAGAATGCTTGAAATTTTACATAAGAAAAGAAGAAGAAATTGAACCAAGAAGAAGCTTTCCCTATTCGTAAAATGACTTGGTTCTAGATTTTTCGAATAATTTTTCTTTAGTAAGCTTTATGGACATATTATGTGAATATTTTTCTATCTCGTTGATGTCAGTGTAACATCTGATGTGTTTAGTTGCATAATATAGAGATTTTCTTTCTTAAATATCCATTTGCTTCTGTTATTTATTGTTGTAAATTAGTATGTTAATTTACAATTTGTTGTGGGAAGTTCAAGAAAGTTTTAGTGACTTTGCTAAACTTATTTTTGCATAGAAAATTTTGACTTAGGATTTTTGGATGATGATTGGAAACATAGTGACATTTTGATTCTGAAACCTTACTTGAAATTATTCATTAATATGATGAGTCTGTGCAAAATGGATGCATAAATGATAGGCATTAATAATTCGTGCATATATGTCTAATATGTTCAGATCAATGGCTTCAACAACTAAGAACATAATTACTGATTTGAACAAAGAAGACAAATTGAAAGGCGATAGTAATGAAATATTGAATATGAAAATTCAATATATGCTTGAAAAGCAAGAAGCACTAAAAGCTTTTCACCATGTTATGGAATATCTTGAGAATGTTGTGCACCACCTTGAGCTAGCAAAGGACCGCCTCAAAGCATTTGAGCGGGATACAGATATTTGCTGTGTTGCTTTCAGCTTAGAAGGGGCTTTGAGTTCTAAACACAAGTGCATTGATTCGTTCAATATGTGAAAATGCAAGTGATCAAGTCCTTCTTGCAAAAAACCAAGAATTAACCAACATAAGAGAGAAAAACGTCCTCATGTGAAGAGAGGAAAATGTTCTCATGTGAAGAAAATTTCAAGGGTGAAATGTTTCAACTGTGACCAGAAGGGTCACTATACTCGCGACAGTCGTGAGCCAAAGAAGGTAAACACCTCTTATACTTTTGGGAACTTTGCATATGTGTCAAGTTCTGTATTCTTAACTGAATCTAATCCTTTATGGACTGTAGATTCGGAAGCAACAGACCATGTAGCGAAGGATAGAGAATCCTTTGTAGAATTTCGATAAGTTTCGACTGGAACTAAGTGGATATATGTAAGAAATAACTACAGAGTTGAAGTTAAAGGGATTGGCACATGCCAATTGAACATGAGTGGTGGACGCACCTTGTTCTTACATGATATTTTATATGCTTCGGAGATTCATCGAAATTTAGTGTCTGTTTTGGTGTTGGTTAAGCTTGGTTTTAGTTTGAACTTCCATAATAGCGGTGTAGATTTGTATTTGGATACAAACTACTATGATTGTGGTTATTTTCTGGATGGTTTCATTGTATTAAATGTTGATTGTAATGATGTCAATATTTGTAATTCCATTTTCACATCTTCTACTTCATATGATAATGATGTGAATGTGTGGCATGCTAGACTTGGTCATATTGGCCAACAACGTATGAATAAGCTAGCAAAAGAGGGCTTGTTGGGCAATACTGAAAAAGTCGATTTGTCCATATGTGAGCATTGCCTAGTAGGGAAAATAACAAGAAAACCATTTGGAAAAGGGAAAAGAGCTAATTTTCCTTTGCATTTAATCCATTTTGACGTCTATGGTCTAATAAATGTGAGAAGAATGCATAAGACTGTTTATTTCATTACATTTATAGATGACTATACTCTATTCGGATATATATATTTGATTTCTCATAAATCTGAAGCATTGAATTGTTTCAAAAAGTTTATGAACTTGGTAAAAAAATCAATTAGACAATAAAATAAAAGTATTAAGATCCGATCGAAATCGTGAATATTTATCTGATGAGTTCAAAAAGTTATGTGATGAAAAAGAAATTGAAAGACAATTGTCTGTTCCTTATACTCCTCAACAAAATGGTATTGTGGAAAGAAGAAACAAAACCCTTATAGAGATATTTAGGTCAGTGATGGTGTATGCTAACTTATCTATCACTTTTTGGAGTGATACTTTGTTAACTGCTACCTATATACTTAATCGTGTGCCTTCCAAATCAGTTACTTTCACTTCATATGAGTTATGGACAGGTAGAAAATCGGACTTAAGTTTTCTTAAGCCATGGGATTGTGCTGCCTATACTTATGAGCCCTCTCACTAGTTTAGAAAATTGGGTCCTAGAGGAAAGAAGAGTATTTTCATAAAATACTCTTAACACTCGAAAGGGTATATGTTTATAGGTGAGTAGGAAAGTGGAGTATAACTGAGTTTGAATCACAAGATGTCACATTCATGGAGAATGATTTTCCTAAGAATGGCGAAATATGTGAGAACTACTCCCTATTTGAAACATTGGATCTAAATAATGAATTTAGTGGAGTTCGTCTAAGTGGAAGTAACATGAGAAGTGATGAATTTAATTCAAATCACTCTTAATTACAACCACATGATGAGACGATATTATCATTATCTAATCCGATTGGGAGCATAATGGGGAATGATGTGCAAAGTGTATCATCTCTCCTACAGTGAACAAGTCGCAAAAGTATTCATCGTCGACGTTTTGATATTGAAGAAGAAATTTTTATGGTTGCTCCGCAAAATGAAGATGAGCCAAGGAATGTAAATGAGGCTCTAAGTTGCCATAATAAGGAAAAATGGATGCACGCAATGGAAAAAAAGATGGAGTTAATGAAGTTAAACCATGTTTGGGAACTGGTTGATCTTCCAAAAGGACGCAAAGCCATTGGGAACAATTGGATTTTCAAAATTAAGCGTAAAGTTGATGGCTCGATAGAAAAGCATAAGGCTCACTTTGTGGCAAAGGGGTATAATCAACGGGAATGAATTGATTATGAGAAAACATTTTCTCCTATCGTGAAATTTACTTCGATTCGCATTATTCTGACGATAGTAGCAAGTATGGATCTTGAGTTATATCAAATGAATGTAAATATTGCTTTTTTCAATAGAGAATTAGAGGAAGAAATTTATATGAAACAACCTGTTGGTTTCATTATGAAAGGCCAAGAACAAAAGGTATGTAGACTTTTGAGATTGATATATGGCCTTAAGCAATCATCGAGATAATGGTATATACATTTTCACAATGCCATAATGGCATATGATTTTACAATGATTGATGAGGATCATTGTGTATATATCAAAAGGTCCAAAGATAAATTTGTGATCATATCATTATATGTTGATGATATACTGATTACCGGAAGCAATAAGGAGTTTGTTAATATTGTCAAAAGTTGGCTATCTTCCAACTTTGAGATGAAAGACATGGGTGAGGCTGCATACATTCTTGGAGTTAAGATTTCAAGAATCGTTCGAAGAGATCATTATCTCTTTTGCAAGAAACATATATAAATAGGGTTATTGAACGATTTCGTATGCAAGATTGTAAACCTATAGATACTCATATTGCAAAAGGCGAAGGATTAAGCCACAGATTGTGTCCATTAAGTCAAATGAACAAATGCAATATGTTCCTTGTGTTAGTGCTGTTGGGAGCTTGATGTACACTATGATGTGTACAAGACCTGACATATGTTTTGCAGTTGGAATGGTAAGTAGATATCAATCCAAATCCAAGTCAAGCACATTGGAAAGCCATTAAAGGGCTGCATGAGAACGTTTCTCTTCCTCAAAATTTATGTTCTTTTGTTCCCCCGAACAAAAAAAGAACAAAAACCTGTTTGGTAACGCCAAGTTGTCTTTCTATTCCCCGGAATAAAAACCTAACCTAGAAATGGTTTTGGAAGAGAAATGAGAAACAAAAAAAAAAAAAAATTGCTTCTCTTCTCGGGAATTAAAATAAGGAACGATTTCTCTTTTCCCTTCTCAACTCACACCGCTTCTCAGCTCACCTCTCCCTTCGTCCGCTTGCCTCTCTCCGATCTCATCACCTCCCGTCACCGCTGGTCCAGTTGTCGTCAGTCCCGTCGCCGCCAATCCTGTCGTCGCCGATTCGGTCGTCGTCGGTCCCGTCATCACCGGTCCTATCGTCACCTATCTCGTGGCCTCCGTTCCGTAGCTTGCAGTGCCATCGCCTCCTTTTCCCAGCCCGTCGCCAAGTCCCTCTCCGCCGCCCCAAACGGCGGCGACGGAACAACCTCCTCTTCCTCCTCCACTCTCACACCCGCCCAGAAGTCCCACATCGAGCTCAACAAGCTCATCACCAAGTCTCGCCGCAACCTCAAAATCTGCTCCGACCGGATCTCCCGCTCCAAAGGTGCGAAACTCCCTTTCCAGAGTTTAACTACTTTCTTCAATCAACGATTTATTTCGTGTGCAAGTTGTTCTTGGTTTGGTTTCGTCTCGCATTGCTTGAGCATCTACGTTTTTATATGGTGTAGTTTAAAACTTTTTGTTTGACTACTTTATGTTTTTATCTGGTGTGGTTCAACTTTCTCTCGATTGCTTGAGCATCTACGTTTTGCAAGATGTCATGAGTCATTAGTCTTCCATTCCATAAGGGATTGCATATTCTAATAATGACTACATGTTTGCAGTAAAATTCTTCTGATGCTCGTCCATCTAATTGGATGGAAAATCTTTCCAATCTTTTATATTGTTATCCATACGTTTTCCCACCAAATGTGTCATTCTTTCAAGTCTTTTGAATATGTAAACTAAACGATATCCAGGTGCAAATCCTACAATGAATGGTGCAATCGGTCTTGTTCATAGGTATTCCTAAGGCATTTTAAATATACGAAAAGAGCTATTCGAAGTATCAATTGTGCATATCAGGAAAAAAAGTCAGTGCATTGGAAATTGCAATATTTCCTTATTTGATTGCATAACAATTCCTTGGGGCTACTTTTTAACAAGGTCATCATACAAATATCCATTATGCACATCCCATCAATGTCCATAAAACTGGTTCATGGATACTCAAATGAGGAGCTGCTGATAGTACTTCTGGCTAGAACTAGTTGCATTGCTTTCAGCACCGAAGTGTTTTGTTTAGATTTGTTGATGAAGGGGACTAAAGTTGTCGCTCATTTGGCAGAGATTATCCGGAGCATCCTTACATATAATTGCAAATAAGCAGTGTCACGACCTCCCCGAAGCGGGTTGGACCACCTAAGGGTTCGGCTAATAGATTGCTAAGCCTAGACTTAACTCGGGCTCTCCTAAGCCCATACCAATTCGCGACTTAGGTTCAAGTTCTTAATATGCAAATGATGCTTATTATGGAGTCGCCACTAATCTATTTTTGGTGGGTCGATTAGAAACCCAAGTAAAGTAATGGGAGAATTACTTTACTCCTACAAACCAGAGATTGTGAGTTCGGGGACTTGGTTACACTAGATTGCTCTAATGCCATTTCGGTACCATTCTTTTATTTTCAAAAATGTTTTTGCAGGCAATTTTGGATTGATTTTAAATCATCTTCCTAACATGTGAGATGATCATACGGGTGCGCAAACCACCAATTTAACACCCAAGAAAGCGATGAATAAATTGCAAAACGTACACTGAAAGCAACGAAATCATCTGCAATGTTAAAGTAAAATCCACATCAACGACCCTAGATATAGTTTCTAATTAACACGCAATTTCTTCTTTTTTTCACTTAATTAATGAAAATCATGCAATATGCAATGCAATATTAACTAAATGACCTAATTCCAATGACATGTAATTTCTAATTAAATGGGCCTAGCAAAAATGCTAAATGACATGCATCTCAATAAATCTAACCCTAATTATGTGCATATGACATTTTTTTATTTTTCCTAAAAGAATGCATTTTATCCTAAATAATAACACTAATTTAACCTATGACATTTTTTTTTTGTGAATTTTTCATGAAATTCGAAATTTGGTGAAATGTGAAAATTACCTAATTAGATTAAGATCCTATTTAATTTATATTAGGAATTAGGTTGAGCCAAATCCTAATTCAAACTAAAACATTATCTTAACCTAAATAATCCTAAAATGCAATATATCTAAAAAAACCTAAACTTATAATGGATTAAGAAAAGATATTATCTAAAATTAAACTAAGTGCAATTTAACCCTAATATGCAATGACGTACAAAATATGCTCTAATTCTACATGACATATGCATGATGATTTTTGTTGTTTTCTTTATAAAAAATTGTAACTAAAATTGCTAAAATATAAAAAAATCTAACTAAAATGAGATATTATCTATTTTAAGTTAGGATTAGGCTATCTAAGTCCTATCTTAATTTAGAAAATTATCTCATCATGCAATTTATTTCAAAAGATTTTATCTAACCTAGATACTATCTAAACATGCATTTAAAAAAAAAAAAAACTAACTATTTTATCATGCAATTTTGTCTAGAAAAATCTATTCTAATCTACATGATATGCCAATGCAATTTTTTTTTTGTATTTTTGAAATAAATAAAGTAATTAAAAAACAAAATCCTCCATGGTTGTTTCACTAATAAAATCAATAAATTGATCTTAAACCTTAAAGACCAATATATCAATTTTATTCTCGCGTGATTAATTATTCCATCTAAAGCCTTATGGATGAAATAAACAAATCATTGTGCGGTTGCGAATTAGGTGATACGTCGGGGATTTTCAAACATGCATCAAGAAATATTTCAAATAAAAAAAGAAATATTAAAATAACATAACATAAAAACGAAATATTAAAGATAAAATAACATAAAATAAAATAGATCTACCTAATAGAATAAAATAAACTTACCTAATTTGGACTTTTTCCAAATTTGCCTCAACAAGTGGTGCTTTATGGACCACAACGGGGACTCAGCTCACGGCTGGGGTGGCTACTGTTGTGACGGGCGACAGTGGGCGGTGGACACGGTCGTCAGAGGAGCTCCAATAAGGGGCAGCGAACACGCGGCAAGGGAGGAGCAGGAGTCGCATGCGGTTGCTGATGTGAGGCCGACTCCGAGTGAAGCTGCTGTGGTGACAGGCGAGCAAGGGGGCGTCGGGTCTCGCGAGTTGCAGCGGCAGCGAGCAGTGGCGGAAGCTGGCGGAGGCGCGAACGTGGCGTCACGGGTGAGGGAAAGCGAGGCGGGCCGCCGCGTGACAAAGCAGCAATAGGGCGGCCGGCGTGGAGGACAGCAGGCGGGGCACGGTGATGCTATGCGAGGGTCGGTCACAGTGCGGGGGGGAGGCCGACACTCGGGCAGAAAGGGCGTTGAGTCATCGTGGCTACAACAAGGGCGATGAACGGCGGTGCTGGTGCGGTGACTGGCGCGAGGGGACGATGGGCGATGGAGGCGCGGCGCGGAGGTACGGGCGCGGTAGTGTGGCGCGGAAGCTCGGGCAGCAAGGGTCGACGGCAGAAGAAGAACTTGCAAGGAAGAAATGAACAGTGCTTTTTCTTTTTCTTTTCTATTCTGCCGCACGTTTCACTTTTTTCTCTCTATGTACTTTTCAGTGGACCTTTCTTTTTCTGTTTTTGTTCAGAAACCCTCTCTGACTTCACCTTTTTTTTATTCTCTCTAACATACTCTATTTCCTTTTTTATCGAAGGAGAAGCCCCCTCACCATGAAATTTTCGTTCAGCCTCTCTGACGAGAGTCCCTTGTTTTTTTTTTTAATCTCCTCCTTTCTCTCAACTCGTGTGTCTCTCTACGGACTCTCTTTTTTAATAGCTCTCACAAACCTCCCTAGTGAATTTTTTCTTCCTTCTCCTCTTGCCCCCCCTCTTTCCTTGCTTATTTATAGGCAACAGGTGAACAGGAGGCAGCCGCAACTTTTCTTTGCTTGTTCAAGTTTGGTTCTTTTTTTTCAAATATGGTGGCCACCGCCTGATCTCTAGGAAGGAAAGTATTATAAAATGTCAGCCCATCTTTTTGCATGCGTCTGTAGAATTTTCACGTCCCCCATTCATGTGTGCACGTGCATGCATTAATGAGGGGAAGAAAATGCACGTTCATGGATTCTTCTTTCTTCTGCATGCTTGGGGTTTCTTATACGGCTACTTGTCCCTCCCTTCTATAGGATAGCCACAACTTTGACTTTTCTTATTTATTATTTGCTTCCTCCTACATCAAATTTCTCGTTTACTTCTCCTAACAACCCACACTTGAGAGAGAGCATATTATATAATATATCATGGGCTCATTTTGCTTCTCTGAGGCTCCTCACATCCGCCGAATTCTTGCGCATGCATGTGCATGCATTAATGAGCGAGAGACAATGGACGTGCAGGAACTTCTTTCTTCTCCAGCCGATTTGCTCTCCAGGAAGGAGAGAATTCCTTGCAACAACTCACTATAAAATATTATAAAATTGTGAGCCCATCTTCTTGCAGACTTTCTCCGGAATTCTCGCGTGTGCAGTGGAGAATTTTTCTTTGCTTTCTTCACACTTGTGGCTTCTCTAGAATTTTCACATCCTCCCTATTTTATCCATGCATGTGCATGCATTAATGAGGAAGAAACAATGGACGTGAAGAACTCTTCTTTCTTCTTTCTTTGACTTTCATTGTGTGTTTTCAGATTAGCAAGAGAGAGACCACCTTTTGTGCATGTAATCGACCGCGAGCCGCTGCGTCTTGTTGTCTTTTGGTACCAATGCAAATGCAACTACATGAAATGCAATTTTACTATTTTTTTTTAATTTTTTAATTTTAATTTTTTTTCATGCAACTAATTACTAAATGATTAGGCAAAATTTAGGTGTCAACAAGCAGGATATCAAAGGTGCTCCTACACCAGCAAAAATTGCCAAGGTGAAGCCCTATGCTTGCAACATTTAACGGTGTCTATATTAGTCGAGTTTGTCTGTGTAGAAGTACAAACATCCTAGATCCTGGGACATTTCGTCTGCGGGTTGTTTATGGGACCCGCTCGCATTGCATCGCCCGAATTGTTTATATCTACCGTGTAACTTGTTTCTGAGGTTTGTTCTTAAGGCGATTTCGTTAAGTGCTTCCAAAAAAATTTGTCAGCTTTCGGGGAATGTGCTTGAAAACGTTCAACTTGACTTACTCTTCTCTTTGTTTGGAAGTAACCTGTTTAGTCCGCATCGCATTTGATGCTTAAACATGCGAGTGTAATGTTAAAGTTGGATTTTTTAGAAGATGAAGCTGTTGGTTTTCAAGTAAATGTTTGATCTTTAGAAAATGTGGGGAAAAATTTTGCAGCTGAAGGCATGGGTTATGTGAAGCTGGAGGAGCTGTTCTAGTGGTGATTCTCACTTTTTCTGAAGTTGAATTCGCCGCCTGCAGTGCCGTCACCTCCAATCGCCTCTGTTTGATCCCGTCGCCTCTGGTCACCTTTCTAAAGTCGCATCACCTCTGGTCGCATCGCCTCGTGGTCATCTTGCCCTAAATCAGGTTTGTTGCTTTGATTCCTTCTGATTGTACTTGTTCTAGTGGTGATTTTTCTGAAGTTGAATCATGTTGCCTCCATCGCGTTGCCTTTGTTTGTGCTCACCTCTCTCATGTTGCTTCCCTTGTGCTTGTGTCGCCCTTGATTGTCACATGTATCAGCTAAGCTAAGTAAAACAAACTAGATCTGATATGATAAACAGCACCAAAATTCTGGTGCACTTTGTCTCGCTTCCAATTGGCCAGCATTCACAAGTTTGCTCACTAGTTCTTGCATTTCTGGACTTTCTCTAACCACCATCTTTGGAAGAAAGCCTATAATTTTCAAAAATTCATTAGTGGCCGTATCAAGCTAAGCTTGTTCGTAAGTGGACAGTGGAGTCAAAACAACTGTTAGTTCACAGAAACCACAAGTGTCTAACAATTTGTGAGCAAACAATGTGTGAGGTACACTTCAAGATAAATAAATACTTCAAAGTGCAATAATAAAGTGTACACGTTGCAGTACAAAATTTTGATAATTAAAATTTATTTTGGTTAAATTACACTTTCTCTGCACATTGAATTTTAGTGGATTGAGGGTAGTAGAATAGGGTTTTGAGAATGAGCAATTAAGGGGGATAATCTCAGGCTGATAAAACTAAGAGAACTAGTATGCAAGTCCACGAGAATATAAATGTATAGGTGAATGAAATTCTAAAGATTGAATTTTTTTAGGCATCAAATCTTTCTTTTGTGTTTAGATCAATAAATGGTAGACGCCCTTACTGCAGAGTAATGACCATCTTTCATGGGGAAAAATTGGTAGCAGATGCTATCGAATTTATTGTTCATGAAGCATGAAAGACAAAGAAAGCATGCAGCCACATAATCCCAAAGGTTTATCTGGCCAAAGTACTCCTTGGTCATCGTCATGAAATTATAAAATGAGAATCGTGCAACTGTCATTTTGATGTTATTTGGGACTGTTATGGCTGGAAGTTCAGTTATTTGGGAAATTATAAAATGAGAATCGTGCAACTGTCATTTTGATGTTATTTGGGACTAAAGTGGTCGCTCATTTTGTCTAGTGTGTCTTGGTGGCATGGCTGGAAGTTCAGTTACTTGTCTGATGCAATTGGATTGCAAAATTGCATCAAGGTTTTAGCTAATTCGGGGATTGTATATGTGTGCACCTGTGCGTGTGCGTGAGTAGTTGAAGTTGTTGAGGCTCTGTTTTAGCGATAGGCTGTGATAAAGGATCTGTTTTAGCCAATCCAAGGGATGTGTATGTGTGACAATGCTCTGTTTTAGCCAATCCAGGGGTTGTATATGTGTGCACGTGAGCGTGAGTACTTGAAGTTGTTGATGCTCTAAATAGCTATTCAAGATTTAGAGATAATATCATCATATAACTGGATTTGGTACTTGTGTCTTTCTTTACTCTAAAAAATGGTGATGAGAAAAGAATGAAGCAGCATGTTGCACTCTCTTTTTAATTGTTTTGAACTCATATGATACTCAAAATGATCAAAGGTTAGATGGCATCCCAAAAAGAGGCATTCACCGCAAAGTGGACTGAGCCTCTAACTAACTTGTACGTCAGTTTGTTGGTTGAAGAGGTAAAAAAAGAAAATCGCACCTCTTGTACTTTCAACAAAGCAGGCTGGAATAACATACGAACATAATTCAATAAACAAGCATAACTTCAATATACTCAAGTACAGTTGAAGAACAAGGTGAACAAATTGAAAAAGTAGTATGCTAGTTTCAAGAAGCTGCTTTCACAATCCGGATTTGGCTAGGATAATGTGAACAAAACAGTTGTTGATGATCCAAGTATATGGGAATCTCATGTCAAGGTATGATTTAACATTTGATCATTTTAAGATCACTATAGATGTACATGGCAAGATGTTTAATTGTATTGCTGATATATGTCGTCATTGTGAAAATTGCAGGATAATATTGAATGGGCAAAATTCAAGAATGATGGGTTTCCTCAATATCCCGACTTGTGTACTGTTTTTGGTGATACATATGCTACTGAGGAGTATGCAATAGGAAATGCTGAAGATTTAGTGATGTTGGATGAACTTGGTATTGGTGGTGATGATGCAGACGATGGACCAGCGAACTTTAATGAACACCATATTGATGAGAAAGTTTTTATGTCTGACATAACTCCTACTCCAGTCCATAACAAACATAGGATGGATAAAACTCCAAATAGTAAGAGGAGAAGGAGGAGTCAATCACTTGGTATTGCTAGCACCTGCAAAGCCTTACAGGAGATGATCAAAAGTAGAGTTAATCAATCTGTGAGTGGTTCTGTCAACTCACAAGTCACATCACCACATATGGATCCATTCTCCGTATCTATTGTGATTGATATCCTACTTGCCATGCCTACGTTGGAGCTAGATCTTTACAACAAAGCTGTGGAACGAGCCTGCGTTAATGCCACGTGGAAGGAGGCTTTTATCAAAACCCCAAGTGAAATGAGACATGGACTTCTCCGATGTCTTTAGTGGATGTTATGGAATGTATCGTGGATTGCATGGAGTTTTATTAGACTATGTTTTTTTATGTTGGTTGTTATTTTGTTGTTGAAGATATTGATGTTGAGACTTTTGCATTTGTGTTGTGGTTTGGATATGATGGATTGTGTTGAACTTTTATATTTGGTTTGCTTTCACTCTATTACTTATGTTATTGGTTTCTTTTTTTTTCTTTTTTGTACATATATTTATATTGATTTTATTGTATTTGTGTGGGCATAGGTACTATGGAAGATGAATCAAATAGTGTGTCTAATGGAGAGGTGGCAACGGTTGAATGGTATTTGGATGAGACTGATATTAACATAATAATAGCATGGTTAACTTTTGTTATTTCGAACATGTCTTTGCATACAAAAGAGCCTATTAAGGACAATAAATTATCAGGAGCTGAATGGGTTAGGGAAATTGTTTATGAACATTCAGATAGGATCTATGAAGCATTTAGGGTAGAGAGACATGTTTTTCTTAACCTATGTGATCTAATGAAGGCAAGAGGTTGGCTGAAAGATACTTGATATGTAAGGGTAGATGAACAGGTTGGGATTTTCTTATTTATGGTTGGTCACAAAAGCTCTAATAGAGATTTGTGTGAGAGATTTCAACGTTTGGGACAAACAATCAATAAGTTTTTTACTCTAGTATTAAAAGCGCTTCTCGAATTATCAAAAGAGATGATTAGGCCGCCTTTTTTTATATTATTCCAGAAGAGATTCTTATCGATCCTAACCACGGACATTACTTCAAGGTATAATTTTTATATCAATTTTACATTATTAAAATATATATATAGCTGATAATATTATCTAACGTTATACTTTCATAAAATCACGGGGCTGCATTAGTGCTATTGATGGCACCCACATTAATGCATCCGTCCCTCTAGCGAAACAGATCCCATTTAGAGACAGGAAAGGGATTACCACTCAAAATGTGTTGTGCGCTTATTCGTTCGACATGAAATTTACTTTCATATATGCTGGGTGGGAAGGATCTGCCAATGATTGTCGGGTTCTTTCGGCAGCACTTGAGACTCCTCAATTGCAATTTCCTCGACCATCACTAGGTATTTGCTTTGTCTATATCAAGTGATTTTCTTTATGATTGTATAGGCATATCATAACAAATTTATGTATATATTTTTGTAGGAAAATACTATATAGTAGATTCTGGTTATGCTGCACTTCCAGGATTTTTGACTCCATTTAAAGGTGAACGGTATCATTTATATGATTATAGGGGTAGAATAGACGGCCCAGAACAGTAAAAGAACTGTTCAACTAGAAGCATTCTTCATTGAGAAATGTTATCGAGAGGTCATTTGGGGCATTAAAAAACCGCTTCTCCATTTTGTGACACATGCCTCTATTTTCAATTCGAAAGCAAGCATATATTGTAATCGCATGTTGTACTCTCCATAATTATATTCGCGACCAAGACAAGATGGACAGGAACTTTGCCCTATATGGAGATTCAGAGTATCCATTTGGACCTACACAAGACGAGGTTGTAGATGATACACCAGGTGATAAGGCGGCTGAGATAAACATGATCAGGAAAAATATTGCAAATATGATGGCAAGGGATCACAATATGCAGGAGATTCCATGACTTTTTATTTTTGACTTTTGTGATGTGTTTTTGTTTTTTGGTGAAAACTTTTGCAATGTGTTTGTAAACTATTATGAATACATTTCTATTAATCGTATTAAGGTCATCAAATTCTATCTCTGTGAGCACAAATTCCATTGAATGTATCATAAATGTGAACAAACAGAAGAGAAGCAAATTGTAAGCTATTGTATAGTTGACACTTCAAGATCTACAAACCACCATCCAAAGCTTGCATCCTAGTCAAGAAAGAAAAAAAGCAAAAGAGGAGAGGAAAAACACCTCCCTTCATCAAAATTAGCCAAAACCTTATAAGCTTACGTGAAACACAAAAATGAAATAGTTTGTAATTCAGAAGAAGCAAGGTAAAAAGTAGCATCACGATGGGATGCATTGACGGCTCAAAATGCAAGAGACCGAGGTCTTTACTAAGTGTTTTAGGAGCATACTATAAACTAAATGCATAATGATAGCAAAGCCACGCCATGCATGCACCATTCCAATAGTTGGAAATTTCCAACCCCAACCCGACATCCATGTCAAGATTAGAAGACTAAAATCCCCAAGCCACGCATGCACTAGAATTACAATTTTTTTTTAAAGAGTAAAAACTTAGTCTCAAGAAAATCACTACAAATTAATTTGGCTGCTAATATCCCTTATGCTTTTTCTGCAATATTTGTTATACCAAACATTAAAATTTGCAAAAAAAGAAAATATATTAATGAGAATTATAGTTCAAAACGCTACCTAAATTCAATATAAACTACATGAGTAAAGATCCTCACACACAGATATAAGATAATAGCTCACGTTCCATATGTTACAGGTTCATCTTCGACTAGAATTCTTATTTCTAAGAAAATGTATTATTAATCTAATAATATTTTGATCTTGTCAATTTTATGTAATATCTAATCTATTCCCTTTTCTTATTTTTAATTTTTTTTAAAAATAAAATTTTGGAATAAAATTTTTGTGTAGTTATCAAACAATAGAAATTTTGTGTAGTTATCAAACAGGTTTTTTTGCTCAAAAATTGTTCCCCGGAACAGAAATAGAAAAGAACTATTTCTGAAAAAAAAAAAAAACTCTTTCCCAGCCAAGAAATGTTGTCATGCGTAGCCTAAGAGAATACTGAGGTATCTAAAGGGAACTGTTGATTATACGCTAAGTTATCAAGGAAATGATCTACGACTCGAAGGCTATTCAGATGCTGATTGGGGAGAAGATTTAGATGAAAGGAAATCTACCTCTGGATTTGTTTTTTTACTGAATAATGGCGCCATATGTTGGAGCAGTAAGAAATAAACGTGTATAGCCTTGTCCACGATGATAACTAAGTCCGTGGCATTATTAGCAACAATACAAGAAAATATTTGGCTTAAGAGATTTTTGGATCATTTAGGTGTTATTAAGAATGCTGCAGACTCATTGTTGGTTAACTGTGATAGCCAAGCAGCAATAGCGTACACCAAATATCCAAAATATCATGGTAAGACCAAACATATAGATACCAAGTATAATTTTGTTAAAAATATGGTTGCACGAAAATATGTGAACTTACAGTACAAGTCTACGCAAAGAATAGTAACAAATCCTATGACAAAACCAATGCTTAAAAATGTGTTTTGTGGCCATGTGAAATCTCTAGGATTACATAGAGGATGATGTACTAAATATTATAATTTCCCTTAAGTGTTCACATTTGATGAATTTGTGTTTTCATCATTAATGCCTATGATTTTTTTTTGTTTGACATTTATACATCTTAATGCTTAGTGCATTATATTAAGTTAAGAAAGTATGTCGGATAGATAAAATATTAGCCCACTCACACGGGTAATCGCCTCTATTTACTGTGTAATAAATAGAGATAAGACGATTTTTAAGCTTATTATCTAAGTGATAATTGAGAGCTCAAGCTTAAAATACATATGGCGCCTTAACTGAGTGTTAAGATGAGGATATAATATTTTTTATGTCCGAAAATAAAATAACCCACATATTTTTACTTTATATGTCTATGTTATCAAATGTGAGTTCTAATGAATTATGTGAATGAATAGATACGTGAACTCAAGTTAGACATTAAGTATGTCTGAACTATCATTTGTACGGTATTAAAGGTGTAGACATACACTTCATGGGAAAAGAGTTAAATACCGTAATACGTATTTCATACTACGTATGCATGAGACGACCAATAAGAGTAGCAAAAGTTTTTATCTCAACTTTTATGCCGTGTGAGACTCTTAAGGAAAAGAGTTCCTCAATTCAGTGCCCTCATGATTTTTACTTATTCTCAAGATTTCTATTCAATGTTTGCTATCTTAGAATGTTGCCAATGATCATAAATTGATTCGATCTAATGGGACATTTCTAGAAAAGCAAGTTGAACTGAAATTGAGAGTTTCAAGAAAAGAGAAATATCGAATTTGGAAAATCACATTATAGTTTTGTATTCACTGGTCGACCAATTATGATTGTTTTATGGTATAATCATAATTGTGAATACAATATATCATTGTTTAAAAAGAGATCAGAAGAGAGATATAAATGTGATTGATCGATCTAGGGTACTACATACTAAATCTACTTAGGATGTGATGCCCATTATGAGCAGCTATATATTCCTAACAGATGTATGGCAATGAGCTCTCAAGGTATGCTGGTCGCATGAACTATTCACCAGTATGAATGTTGCAATGAGGAAAAGAGGATTTTGTTCGGCCCACTATGTCAAGTGGGAGATGATGGATTTTTTCTTTGATGAGCCTAAGTAGAGCCCGTCCGCCCATGTTGGATTTGGCCTACCATGTGCGAGTGGGAGATTATGAATTTTTTCCTTTTGATGGGCCTAAGTTGGCCCGTCCGCCCATGATGGGCCCAAAGGCCCGGCCCATGAGTTGAGGGCTCATGGAGGAAGTTATTAAAGATAAGGGAAAATCAGAGTGGCGGTTATTGGCATGAAGTTACGTATTTTTTAGAAGATGAGAGATTACGTTCTCTCTGTAAGTCACGTTCTCTCAGTTTTTACGTCATACCGTTTTCTCCCAAAGAACAGAATAGGATTATCCTCTGATGTGCCTTAGGATCGGTAATTTATGATTTTTCCTGGGCTTGCTTCCGCTACGTTGTTTCTCTTAGGGTTCGATTTTGTGTCAAACCGCTGTTTTGGAGATCCCGTTTCCCGAATTTTTCCCTATTATCACTAAGCGGAATTACATTGTTTTTTTAACTCACAGGAGGGTTGGCTATGATCCAGCAATTTTTTTTTGGGGGGCAGGGGGGGTTAATTGTGCGTAATCTTTGGTAAATAACATTCTATTTGGTGCCTCGAAGGCCATCCATGGAAACCGGATGAACATGTTGTGTCCAAGGAAATGATTTAGTGGTCAAAGTAAACCGTCACTTTCCATATAGTGACCACAATGTTTTCTTCGCATTTCTCGTTTAAAAGAATAACCTTACCTTAATTAATTGATGAGAATCTTAAAAACAAGAAAAAAGAAGAAAGTATCTAACACAATAATCTAATGAAGGAGTCTAACTACATGAACACATAGCAAGGATCGATTCATTCGAAGATGTCATTTATTTTTACATCACTGAAGATTAAACTGAACTATCAATACTGAAATTTAATCCATACTTACAATAGGATTTATCTACATAGGACAATAAGGATAAGAACCATATAAGTCTCTCCTATTTGAATGAGACCTTTTTTTTTTTTTTATAGTTTCTAAAGTGCTCATTAGAAGCATGAGCTGACAATCCATGGTACAACCCTTTAACAAAGATGTGGGTTTGCTTCTTTCATCTATTGAATGAGTGAAACACGAGTATAACACGAACATTTATTAGGTATGGTGAATATATTGTTTGCATCATAGAATATGCATGTACGCATTTCAATATATGTATGTGTAAATGTATGTGTAAATTGTTCTTCTTGTTCAAATATGAGAGTCAATTTTTTAGACATATTGTGTTGTGTAATATATTTAACAACGTATTCTGTTCAGACTATTAAATTGTGGTTTCACATTTAGATTGGAAGAAAATGTGATACGACAATATCGCAATAGAGCCAGACACCAATTTGATGATCAGTAAACATTAGGTACATTTTTTTTTTTTTTTTTGAAACTTGTGAACATGGGATTCATTGTGTTATCAGCCAAGAACTCCACCTTATTGATCATATATGAATTTCATCTCAATTATTACTAATGGTCAAGTTATTTGAGGAAAAATTATGAATTAGCTTTTTTGCAAAGAATATGATAATCATAATTTTAGAAAAATGTGAAAACTCTCTTTCTTTATTTTGATTCACTTTTCTTGATTTCTTGTAAACCGGAAGAGAAAGACATCCAGTTAAATATATATATATATATATATATATGAATGTTCACTTTTGGAATTGCTCGGATGTAGAGTTTACCAAGAAGTCTCTTTCTTAAAAAAAGGGAAAAAAAAAGGGACAGGTCTTCTGCTTTCCCCATCAACTTCTTGCATTAATCAACGCCCCAAAATTTGACCCAAAAGACGCCCCAAAAGAAAAAGAATTGCCATGGACATATTTCACATCCCCGAATATACGTAGTATCAACGATCGATCGGGAAAGGAGAAGACCATACTTTTTCTTTCTCACGGGAGGGAGAGACATCTTCTTAAACTCTAGAATCCTGGATTAATCTTTCAGTGATCATTTGAAAAGTAAGAGACGCTCATCTCGTGACAAGGAGTACTCTAGTCGCTGGCTAAAAATTGCTTGTTCTTCTCGATGGGTGGCCACAGAAGATTCAAGAAAAATATGTCAGAGAGATCATGCATTTGGAAAACGTAACGTGCACTTTACCAACAAGACTTCGTCACACGAAAAATTGTCTTCGAATCGTCTCCTGCAAGTGGCAATAACTACACTTCCTTGACCAAAAACACCGTAATATATATTTTTAAAAGAAAATCTTACTTCTCCTTATGTACCCCTGGACCCAACGAATTAATCCATCAAAAAAATGAAAATGAAGGGAATTGAAGGAAGAACTGTCACACCCCGAATCCTAAAGGAATGGGGTCACACGGCCATCCTTCCATCTAAAGGACGCAATCTCAAATCACCTAAAGTCCAACTCCCAAAAGCCCCCACGATGACGCTCTCGCTCTAACAGCAGCTAATTAAGGGATCTGAAAAACATGATGAGAAGAAAGAAATGAGTTACCACGGCCCAATGAGTGATACATTTCTTCTAATGGATCGAGCAATCACTATGCACATCTAATACACAAACATAATTCATTTTTGCTAAATCTAGAAATTTAGCAAACCTTAATGACCAAAATGCAATATTTCTTACTTTAACATAATATGTTCAAAGAGGGAATATTTAAGATAATAACAAGCAAACATCAAAAGTCCAACCCATTGGTCATCTCATAAAAATACATGTCAATAGTCCATTACATTGACCAATCTCTTAAAAACATACGTCAATGGTTTATTCCATTAGTTAATCCCATACCATGCATCAATGGTCTATCCCATTGATCCATTTCATATAAATCCACATATCGATAGTACATCCATTAACCAATCTTTTACTCAATACCAAACCATGGTCATGCATAACACCCGTGACAAGGTGACCAAGATTCCCCTCTTAGTTAAGTCTCCACATATTATTAGCTAATGGCTCGACCCACAAGGATATCCTAAAGTAATATGCGCATACCCATAAGCCTCTCATCGGGCTCACAGTAATATTGAGCATCAATACCGATCCACAACAACCTCCACAATTCACAAAGTCAAAACAAAATATATATCATATATTGATTTCTCAAATCAAAATACAGAATCTTTTTGCAACCCGGCTCATTTACCAAAAAATACTTTTTGTAAGAGCTCAAACCCGGTGGTGGTGTGGGAAGTGGTATTGCCCGTTCATGTGATATTGCTAGTATGAGTACCTAGAGGGGGGTGAATAGGTATACAAAGATTTTTCTTGAAGATTGCACAATACTTTAGACAGTTGAAGAATTAGCAATAATCAAAAACCAATCGTGAGACTGAGTAAGGGAAAGAGAGAATTGAACACTCGGTTTATAGTGGTTTAGCTTGATTCAAGCCTACGTCCACTCTTCTGCACTGACAGCCAATTGGCTGGATTCCACTATGAACAAAGAGATGTTACAATGTTGATCTTCCTTGATTTCTTGGCGTAGATGATCTACCACACTCACTCAAGGTATCACCAAGTACAAACACTCTCTGTGTATACAATTTCGCTCGAACAGTCTCAACTAACAATCAAGGTTCTTCAGACTCTGGAATTTCTCTATCGATCACCCCTTTAAAACAACTAGAACGTCTTCCTTTTATACTCCTTTATGCCATCATAGCCGTTGGCACTTACCAAAGGAATTCCTCCAATCTACCCGTTGGACGGAATCAATCAAGAAGATCATCCGAGCTATTTAAGGAATCTTATGATAGCCCATCAATCCTGTTCGCCCATACAATCAGGATCTTGGTTTCCAAGAATAGAACATTCCAAGATTATTTCGTTGACCATCGGATCTTCAATCGATCTTAGATAAGAATTAAAGAATCCGAAATGATTATCCAACCAAAGAATCTATTCCAGAGGATAGGATCGAATCCTCAACCATATACCTAGGCTTTGGATTTCCTTCGTCACTGGATTAGAAAGACTGTCAGTGAGAATAGACTTAAGTCTTGAGTCTTGAGTCTTAAGTCTTGAGTCTTGAGTCTTGAGTCTAGAGTCTTGAGTCTTGAGTCTTGAGAAAAGACTTTAAACTGTCGGTCTCGGAACATCCAGACTTAGACTGATAGAAACGTTTTGTCAGCTTCAAAATATTCTGGAAAGATTTCTCCAACAATCTCCCCCTTTTTGATGGTGACAAAACTTTCTTGTAGATTTGAACAACTTTGACCTGCAAAAACATTTCTCAAGCAATATGGCTAACTCAAAAAGATTAATAAAGCAACCAGACTCTGCATCCACAGAAAATTGGTTAGTCTTTCATGAGTAATACCATATAGCAACACTTGATAAAAATGCAACCAGTCAAGCATCACAATCCCTTGTCAATCAATTGATCAAATTCACACCCAAGTTCAAGTTCTCAAGTCATACTCAAAAATAAACATAACCAACTAAAAATTTTTAAAAGATAGTTGTTGGTTCAAATTGGTTCTCCCCCTTTTTGTCAGCATTAAAAAGGGTGAGAAAGGAGTCATGTCTGCTTGGGAATGCGCACGATCTGGAAATCCCCAATGGACTGGACTACTCCTTCGAGCTTCTTCGGGTCTTCTCTCGATGAGCTACCTCTTCTCCCTTGGCATTAGCTTGAAGTTGCGTAGCGAGGTCTTTGAGTTTATCCTCAGAGAGATCGAAGATGCTTGTCCAAAGCATTCTTCAAAGCTTGGATTTCACGATCGAGAACATATATCCGCTCCGCATTTCCGAAGAATATTCATGATGCTACGAAAATCTGCGAATCATCCGTACGTATACCGGCATGAGCTTTCTCACGATGGAGTAAATGCGGACGATGGCGCTTCGGTATAGTCCGCAGATTTGGAATCGACGTATCACCTTCTTCGAGGCAATTGAGAGACCGAACTTCTTTTCCGGGTCTTCGGAGATTGTCTTAGATCTTCACCGACAGCAGCATGAGGTGTAGACCTCTCTTGCTCGCTAACTCCCCCGTCTCTAGGACATCGAAAGGGGAAGAGTGATGATCATGCTTTTGATTTCCCTTCTCTCCCAGTTATCGCAGACTTTTCTTTTTCTCCTTCTCCTTCTTCTTCAACTTCTTTCTCCTTCTCTCTCTGTTCTTCCTCTTCTCTGTTCTTCTGAAGATCTGTCGGATGAGACACAGAACGTCTTGTTCTTGTCAGTGCTTAGATAGAGGGATCTTCATCATCTTCATCTTCATCTTCATCCTCAAGGATGAGAGTTCTTTTCTTCTTTTTCGATGGAGCACCAATGACCTCTTTTCCTTTTCTCTTTGAGGCAGACTGAACTGGAGATTTCACTTTGAATTTCTCCATTGCCTTGGAGAGTTCTTGCAGACGCATCTTCATTAACATTTTCAACCCTACCACCATCTTATCACACGGTCGAACACAAAATGTATGTGGCGGTTCAATGTTCAGATGTCTGAAGATCTTGGTCACCAGACCAAGATAAGGCAATTGTCCTTTGTCTTTTGACATTGCTCTGTACATATGGAAGAGAATAGTGTTCGGGAGAGAAAACTTCCGTCCTGAGTTGATCGCGTACATCAACTTTGCTTCAGAAAGAGACACAGAAGTCTTTGACGTAGACTTTGGTCTGAGACAGTTGATCACAATCTTATGAAGCACAATGTTGATGGCATTCATCCTGGAATAGGTAATTTTCTTCTCTACGTCCATATCTTTAACAAGATCAGTAGTACGAAAGCGGTGAGACTTTGATTGGGAGATAGCGTCCTGTTCAACTCCAACTATGTCCGCCAACATATTCACATCTACCACGAAGACTTGGTCTCGAACACTGAATGAAATTCTATTCGCATCCAAAAAGCTAAGATTTGAATAGAAATAAGCGGTCAGTTGAGCATACCCATCCATAGAGTCAGGGCAAAAAGTCTCGAGTTGAAGCAAATTCAACTTTTCTCTTAAGTTCACGTTGATGGTGTCCAGGAAGTCAAAATCGACACTTCTAGGGTTTATCACCCCTCTTTTCAACAGCACTGAAATACACTTTTTCCGATCCTTGGATTTAAACAAATCCATCCGATTTCCTTTCACCTTTTCTGCCACACCCATTCCGGGTTTAAATTCAAGGAACATTTTGTCGTCATCGTTCCGTCAATCAGATTTTGTCCTGGCAAACGAGGGTCTCTGGGAATGTTCGTAAGAGCCTCCTCTGCCCTTCCTTTAGGAGCAATTTCCAATTCCTCCATTCTCCGCAGAAAAAGATACTCATTCCCATAATTTGTATCCTTAAGGAAGTCATCTATATATTTTAATGAAGAACCAGAGCTTTTCAACGCACGATAAAGCTTATAGATAAAGGAGGGTCTTTGGACTCTTCGGGTCGGCTTCCTCGATTATCTCTTCTTCCGGATGTTGACTTGCACCTTGTGGGGCGGGAGGTGATGAATGACGTGGAGGAGAGCGAATCGGACTTTGTCGTGACTTGATAAGTCTTCTTCCTCGTAAGATCGAAGTGAGTCGGTCCCTTCTCCATTCTTTGTGGTCCCCTGCTTGCGATTCTTGATGATTTCCTCGAAGACGACATCTTTCTTTGTCTATTGGAGGATTCCTTCACTTGCTCTTCCCAAGAAAAATGACCACTTTCTCGACGACGAACAAGAAGTAGAAACAGTATCGGGAGGAGAGTGCCTTTTAGGGTTTTGAAAATTGGGCGAAGAAAAACTGTATATATATATACCTCGGATTTGAAAAGAGAAGTTTAATCGGTACAAGGAAAGTGTACGAACACTTCTTTTCAAAATCAATAACTGCCAAAATTAATTCCTTGAGAAAGACAAGTTTTCAAATTTCACACGAATTATATCTTGAATGAAAGAACGTACCTTTTCGAGATAAAATAACAACTTACAGTCTTTAGCCAAGAATGTTTGGGTCTCATGATTTAAAGTCTGAGAGATCAGAGTCTCAGAGTTGGTGAGTCTCTAGACTTTAACTTCTTCAAGCTTCAAAATGTTGAGTCTTGAGCGAATAAAGTCGAATTGATTTTTCTCTAAAGGCTTTGTGAATATATCCGCTAGTTGACTCTTCGAATCAACAAATTGAACCGAGATTTCTCCATTTTGAATATGATCTCTAATGAAGTGATGTCGAATCTCAATATGCTTTGCTCTTGAATGAAGGATTGGATTTTTGGTGAGATTGATCGCGCTGGTGTTGTCACATCTGATTTCTATGCATGAGTCTTCAATGCCAAAGTCTTGTAGCTGTTGTTTTATCCAGAGAATTTGCGAACAGCAGCTTCCAAGAGCTACATACTCTGCTTCTGTCGTTGAGAGAGCTACAGTGCTTTGCTTCCTTGAGAACCAAGACACGTCCTGTTTTCCTTGATTGACAAGTTCCGAAGTGCTCTTTCTATCGACTCCGCAACCGCCAGATCGCATCCGAGTATCCTAGAAGATTAAAGTCTCCCCTCTTTGGATACCAAAGACCGATGCTTGAAGATGAGGCAACGTATTTGATAATACGTTTCACGGCAATGAGATGTGATTCTCTAGGATCTGATTGAAACCTAGCATGAGATGCAAACACTCAACAAAATATCAGGTCTAGAAGCGTAAGATAAAGAAGTGAACCGATCATGCTCCTGTACATGCTTTTGATCTACTTTCTTCCCTTCTTCATCCTTGTCTATCTTCGAGAGCATGACATTGGTATGTCGGTCTTTTTGCACTTTCCCAATCCAAACCTTTTAACAAGATCATTCGCATATTTTTCTTGATGGATGAAAGTTCCTTCCTTCATTTGTTTCACTTGAAGTCCAAGAAAGAATGTTAACTCTCCCATCATACTCATTTCAAATTCGTCCCGCATAGACTTAGAAAATTTCTTGCAAAGACTTTCATTAGATGATCCAAAAATAATGTCATCAACATATATTTGAACGAGTAAGAAACTTTTGTTTTCCTTTTTGATGAACAGAGTAGTATCTACTTTACCTTTGACAAATCCGTTCGTAATAAGAACTTACTTAGTCTGTCGTACCAAGCTCGAGGTGCTTGCTTTAAACCATACAGAGCCTTTTTCAGTCTGAAGACTGAGTCTGGCTTCTTTGGGTCTTCAAATCCAGGCGGTTGTTCGACATAAACTTCCTCTTGGATAAATCCATTTAGGAAAGCACTTTCGACGTCCATTTGGAATAACCTTTTGGTTTAGATGTCAATTCCCAGACATCGTTAATGTTGAACTGTCTGAGCTCTTTTTGCATAGCTTCGATCCAGCTTTCATCATATAAAGCTTCTTCTATGCTTTTTGGTTCAATTTCAGAGATGAGAGCAACAGCACTAGACTCTTCACGCCTTTTTGATCTGGTGCGGATTCCTTCATTGATTTCGCCAATAATGAGACCTTTAGGATGACTGGATTTGTGTTTCCAGTTACTAGTTGATTTGATTGGTTGATGATCTCTTTCTTTGTTTGAATCTTCATGAGCTTCTTGATGTTGGACTTCCAGAGTCTGAGATGCTTCTTGAGTTGATGACTTTGGAAGGTCTAGAGTGAGTTCGGACTCTTCATATTGAGTGCATTTGGATTCATCTTGCGGCCGAGTCTTGGAATTTGACATTCATTGATTCTTCCTGACTGGCTTTTCTTGTTATAGACTCGTAGGCTTTGCTTGATGTAGAATATCCAAGGAAGATGCCTTCATCGATCTTTCTTCAAACTTACCAACTCGATCACTTGCATTTTTCAAAATAAAGCATTTGCAACCAAACACATGAAAATATGAAACAATAGGTTTCTTACCTTTGAATAGTTCATAAGGGGTTTTCTCAAGAATAGGTCTTAGGAAGACTCTATTGATGATATAGCATCTTGTTGAAACTGACTTCAGCCCAAAATCGCGAAGAAATTTTGCTTTCAATTAAAAGTGTTCTAGCCATTTCTTGAAGAGATCTATTCTTTCTTTCCACAACTCCATTTTGCTAAGGAGTGTATGGAGAGGAGAATACATGTTTAAAACCAGATTCATCACACAATTTTGTGAAATCTTGATTTTCAAATTCGCCTCCATGATCTGTTCTTATGCTTGAAATAGCACATCCTTTTTCATTTTGAACCTTCTTAGCAAACTTCTCAAAGTACGAAAAGGTTTCTGACTTACTTGCAAGAAAATATACCCAGGTAAAACGAGAGTAATCGTCTACAATTACTAGACAATACTTCTTACCTCCAATGCTCGGGTTCTTGTTGGTCCGAAGAGATCCATATGAAGCAATCGTAGTACATGATTAGTAGAGACATGATTTATTGGCTTAAATGAATTTCTTACCTGCTTTCCAGAATGCATGGAGTGCATGAATCAGACTTTTGGTATGGCAATTTAGGTAGTCCTCGAACAAGCCTCTTTGATGAGATTTTGGCTAATTGCTTCACGTTGACATGGCCAAGCTTTCTGTGCCATAAGACTGCTTCATCTTGAATTGAGATTAGGCATTGTGATTCATTCATTTTCATGTCTAAGAGATAGATGTTTCCATGTCTTCGACCCATGAAAGACTGAGTCGAATCTTTACTAATCCCAGAACATATGCCTTCTTGAAAGGAGATCTTGAAACCGGTATCACACAATTGGCTAATGCTGAGAAGGTTATAGTTGAGTCCTTCTACTAGAGAAACATTGCTTATTGTGAGATTTCCAATTCTCACAGTTCCAAATCCCACGATGCTTCCTTTGCCGTTTCCTCCAAATGAAACATATCCGCCGTTTACTTGAACAAGCTTTACGAAGCACTTTGAGTCTCTGTCATGTGTCTTGAGCATCCGCTGTCAAGATACCATTTTATCTTTTTCTTGACGGAGACCTGCATTCAAGTGAGAGTCTCAAGCTTTCTTTGGTACCCAAATTTTCTTGGGTCCTTTGGAGTTAGTAGGATAAGCATTATTGGGCCATGCTTTCTTAACAGTTTCCAAACCATAGGACAGTCTTTTTCAAAATGATCTAGACTGTTACACTTTGAACACCTTAGAGCATTTCGACCAACAGGCTTTACGAAAACTTTCTTGAAGTGATTTTTGTAAGCTTCTCTTGACGGTCTTTTCTTAATTCTTTCTTTAACTTTAGGAAAATCAATCAAGGGAATTGTCTCCGCTGTCATGCCTAACCCAGACTTATTGAAATAGGGTCTTTGAACTGAAAGCACTTTTTCAAGCTTTTCGGATCCTATCGAAAACTTCTTTGAAATATTTGATAAGTCTGTTTTTAAGAAAACATTTTCTTTCAAAAGATCATCTTCTTTTTCTTTAAGAGCAGAAACATTTAGGTCTAGACTTTTAACTCTTTCTTCTAAAATAACTTCCTTTTGTTTCAAAATTGAGTTTTCCTTTTTAAGTTCGGAAATTCTTTTGAGAGAAGTCTTAAGACTGAAACACGGTTCATCAATATATTTAGAGACTTTTGACGGGGAATTTTAAAATCACTTACCTCAAATTCACTGTCGAGTCCGAACAGTAATCCGAGTCTCGAGTCGAATGTGCCATCAAACATATGTTGGCATATTCATTATCACTCTCTTCACATTCTGTATCACTCCAGGTTTCAGCTTTGAGAGCCTTCCGAAACTTCTCAGCTTTTCCTCTTTTCTTTTTCAGAAGAGGACAGTTGGGTCTGATGTGTCCCTTCTTTTTACATTCGAAGCAAACTACATCTTTGTTTGGTTCTTCATCATCAACAGACTTGGTCTGCTATCTCTGAAAACTTTGTTTCTTTGGGATGAACCTTCTACCTTTTCTATTTAGTTTTCTGAATCTTCTTATCATGAGAGCGAGCTCCTCATCATCCATATCGTCTTCAGAATCTGCATCATCAGAATCATCATTTGATTTTAGTGCAATAGATTTCTTACCTCTTGGATCTTCGTCTTCATTAATTCGTTCCACTTCGTAAGACTGAAGAGTTCCAATCAGCTCGTCTACGAGATAATGGCATGATTCTTTGCGTCTCTCTTATTGAAGTCTTTATATGATTCCAATCCTTGGAGAGTCCACACGAAGCTTGTTCACCTTCATGGGATCAGAAATTTTTGTCCTTGGTTCTCAAGACCATTGACAATATCTCGTAAAACGACTAAACATGTCGAGTTATAGATTCTCCTGGTTTCATTTTGAAGGCCTCATATTGACCGAGGAGAATGTTAATTTACGGGTCTCCTTCACTCGATCTGTCCCTTCATAGGTGATGTGTAATCTATCCCATACTTCTTTTGCTGTAACACAAGAAGATATTCTGTTATATTCAGTTGGAGATAAAGCACAATATAAAGAGTAAATTGCTTTTGCATCGAGTGCTTGTCTCTTGTTTATCTCTTCCGAGCCATTCCGCTGGTTTCAATAGTGTCTTTCCCTCTTTCGAGAGATTGATGCAGTTTGGAGTGATTCCTCTTTCCACAACGTCCCATTCCGGAGGATCCTTTGATCGTAGGAAAGCTTTCATCTTGTTCTTCCGGATGTTGTAATCCTTTCCATCGAAGTAGGGAGGTCTGCGGTATTGCTTTGCCCTTCCATCAGCCCCGGTGCTAGCATACTAGCCATGGATCTTTTACTCTGAAGTAAAACACTTCAAACAAAGTAAGAACACGGGCTCTGATACCAATTGATATTGCTAGTATGAGTACCTAGAGGGGGGTGAATAGGTATACAAAGATTTTTCTTGAAGATTGCACAATACTTTAGACAGTTGAAGAATTAGCAATAATCAAAAACCAATCGTGAGACTGAGTAAGGGAAAGAGAGAATTGAACACTCGGTTTATAGTGGTTTGGCTTGATTCAAGCCTACGTCCACTCTTCGCACCGACATGCCAATTGGCTGGATTCCACTATGAACAAAGAGATGTTACAATGTTGATCTTCCTTGATTTCTTGGCGTAGATGATCTACCACACTCACTCAAGGTATCACCAAGTACAAACACTCTCTGTATACAATTTCGCTCGAACAGTCTCAACTAACAATCAAGGTTCTTCAGACTCTGGAATTTCTCTATCGATCACCCCTTTAAAACAACTAGAACGTCTTCCTTTTATACTCCTTTATGCCATCATAGCCGTTGGCACTTACCAAAGGAATTCCTCCAATCTACCCGTTGGACGGAATCAATCAAGAAGATCATCCGAGCTATTTAAGGAATCTTATGATAGCCCATCAATCCTGTTCGCCCATACAATCAGGATCTTGGTTTCCAAGAATAGAACATTCCAAGATTATTTCGTTGACCATCGGATCTTCAATCGATCTTAGATAAGAATTAAAGAATCCGAAATGATTATCCAACCAAAGAATCTATTCCAGAGGATAGGATCGAATCCTCAACCATATACCTCGGCTTTGGATTTCCTTCGTCACTGGATTAGAAAGACTGTCAGTGAGAATAGACTTAAGTCTTGAGTCTTGAGTCTTAAGTCTTGAGTCTTGAGTCTTGAGTCTTGAGTCTTGAGTCTTGAGTCTTGAGTCTTGAGAAAAGACTTTAAACTGTCGGTCTCCGAACATCCAGACTTAGACTGATAGAAACGTTTTGTCAGCTTCAAAATATTCTGGAAAGATTTCTCCAACATCATGTTCTTTAAGGACGGGGAGGTCGGGGACCAGATCAAGACTTCAGCATTCTACGAGATGACGTTGCAACAGAGGTGGGAACAGGTCCATGCCTGTGACAATTTAGCCAGTGAAGACAATGCTGTGAAAGTGGATGTGGTTGTTCAGGAGGAGGCCATCACAGTGTTTGGTGAGGAAGCTGGGGAGGGCAATGTGAGTGATGGAGTGATGTGGTTTAGGAGTAGGACAGGAGGGATAGGACTGAGCATGGCGATTGTGGAGAGCATGAGGTAGGAGGAAGAGAGAGTGGGCTGGGTGAAGGAGGGAGAGAAGAGTGTCAGGGTAAAGAGAATGGAGGAGTTCATCAAGAGCGGGTAGAGTGAGAACTGGAAGAGGTTTGGCTATTATGTGTTGGTGGAGAGTTTTGTGCTGAAGAATAGGATGGATGAGACTCGGCACACTCACCAAGTGTTGGCTTACGACTTCTTGCACACTCACCAAGTGAGAAGTTCTCATCAATGTTCTGTTTTTTGTTGGTTTAATCTTTGCTGTTTCTGTGACTGGTGTCCATGAAAGTCTAGCTAAGTTCTTATGCAACACATGATTGGTTTGTACTTGTCTGTTCAAGTGCTGTTCATCCGTCTACTGAGCAGTTTTGTATTGGGTTTCACTGTTGTCCATATCCATCCATGAAGAGTGGTCAGTGAAGAAATGAGAGAAAGTTAGGATAAGAATTCTGGGTTAAAGGTGAGACGATAGAACATTTTAGTTGAATTTCTAGTATGCTTTCTTGAAAGACTAGAGGTACCATAGAAAATCCACTTCAAAGTGTTGCATATACTTCTTTTTCTTTTTCTTTTTAGATTTTTTGTTTATGCAAGTGACTCTGACATAGAATAATTTGTGTGTGCTTGGCGAGATTCAAATGAGACTCCTTATTTTTTAGCTAAAAAACCTTCAAACACTCCAACCAATCGCGTCAACCGTGAAAGTTGTATATACTTTTCATCAATACCTTAAACCAAAGAGCTACAGTTTCTAGGGTGCAATGGCCAAATAATTGAGTGAGTGTGCAAGCTAGAAGCATGAGTAAGTAAAACCAAAAGGCCAACAATGACATACGTTACTTGTGAATGACATTCCACTTGCGTTAGATCATAAAAAGAAAAGCATATAGTATAAGTTTGCAAAGGACTTTAGATATGAGATTAAGTAGTTGCACCTTCTAACATTTTCCCCTTTAATGCTCGAGACTTGACCAATGACCGCCAAATTTGTTTTTGTAGAAGTGCCCTTGGACTAGCTACACAAGTGCATGAGCCATAAGACCATTAAAATACCTTAGATGAGCTTGGGCCTTGACTAAACCCATCAAATGGGTGGATGGGGTCAAATTTGGGTCAAATAAAAAATGCTCCAATATAGATTGACCATTTAACTTGTTTCAATTTATTTTTTATGTAATACAAATTTAGTGACTTGTACCCAACCCGACCCATATCAAATCCTTATTATTAAGGTACTTCTAACATGGAAGGGGGAGATGAGGGGTTCAAATCCCCACCTTCTTAAGGAGGGATGGGGTGGGGACGCGTAAGTTTCAGAAGTGGGTTTCGACTCCCATGCCCTACAAGAGGCAGAGCAAAAGTCTGAGAGTGAGTGTAGAGTAGGAATAGAGTAGGACTGACAAAAAAAAAGGTACTTCTATATTTAACTTAATTTATGAAAATTCATATTTAAATTGAGGTAAGAGCGCGATGTGAGCGAGCTAGAGAGTGTGTGAAGAGAGAGTCATAAAATTAGGTTAGATCTAAGTAACTCATGGACCCATTTAACACCTATTTTATTTTGTGTTTTACCATTCTAAAACTATTTATAAACTATTTATGGAATATAACCAACTTATATAACTACCCACCCCATTAAATATAGGTAAAGAAATGGAGCCATTCTTAATTACCGTTAGATGAAGATGAGAAATGTAAATCCCGCCTTTAGCCATCACTTGCCACCCGACCCACTCCATTGGCAAGTAGATCGAGCAAACCACTAAGAGTTTTAAGCGAGTATGCAAGAAGGACACCCCTATTTAGGATTTTTTTAGGAAAAAAACCCAGACTAAGTTTCATGATTTTTTTTTTTTTGCAACATTAAAATTCCCAAACTATGCCAACCATGAATACCCTAAATTTTTCCTTGTGATGTAAAATGTTCCAAGCTTGAATTTATGTGACATATTTATTCTCCATTAAAATTGTGTTAGATGATTTTTCAATCAAAACAATATTTTTTTTATTCCACTTGAGCCATGTGGGCATAATGTCAATGATGTTTGTCTCACGGTGTTTATATAGACAGATTTTCAATGGGTCAACAGTCCCGGGTCGGGTCAACGGATCAGTTCGGGTCTGGTCACTGACATCATCATGACGTTAGCAAAGCGTGTGCGTCACACGCGAGAGCTGCGCCTCGTGCGTGGGGGCGCGTGAAGGCGCGTGAGGCTCATCTTCGATGCCCAAACGGCACGTGGCCGCGCATGGGGGCGCGTGCGGCCTCCTCTAGCAATGTGCCGCCCATGGTTCTACTCGTCTCAACGAGCCTGGTCCAAATATATAATTTTATTTTATTTTTATTGAACAAAAAATCTCGAAAATCTCATATTATGGTAAAATCCTATTCGTTCGAGTTCTAGAGTTATATTGCGTGCATAATCTTAAGATCACCCTCTCTATGATCTCGTCCCCTTTAATTCCTTTAAATACATAAATTAAATGATGTTGAAGAGCATGATAATATCACGTGCATAATCTTAAGATCGAGGATTTCACTCAATGCGAATACTGAAGGAGGGTGAAGTCATGTAGAAGCAAATGTAGAATCGCATTGAGTTAAATCCTCGATGTTAAGATTATGCATGCTCTTCAACATCGTTTAATTTCTGAAACAAATATTGTTTAATTTCTTATATGGGTCAAGTGTGACTACGTTGGCTTTAAAACAAATATTGACATAATTATACTGAACAAACCAACAACAAGATGTAAGTCGAGCGTGCATAAAGGACAGGCTTGTTTAGAACGACTTTTGTTACATTAGCGGTGGATCCAGCATTAACCCTTTAACTTTTGAAAAGTTTCACATATTGATATTTGTATTCGCATTCATAAATATCATTTTCATAGATTTTTGCAAAAACTAAATGAAAATCTGCGCAAACTGATACCGAACTCCATTATCCCCGGCCGACCGCAATACAAAGCTCCGTCGGACAATAAAAATTAATCCCGTACTTGTGAAAAGAAACAAAAAAGATTTTAAGCCATTTCCTAAAGGATGTGCATAACTTTCATTCTTGTACAGACCAGTCGATCAGGATCGGTAATGGCTGCTGAACTGCTTGTCCAAGACTTTTGGACCGGTGAGAATCACTAGAGAACATGGATTTTCCTCTGGGATCTCAACGTATTCGTTCCTTCCCATGCAATAACAAAATGAGGCCGTGAACAGAAAGGAATCGTAAATGTTCTTGGAATTTTCGAAGACCGCCAAGGATGAAAGAAGGAGCACATGACAATATGACTCGCTTGCTTGCCGGCCAAAACGTCCAATCAATTTTGCGTGCTCAACGGAGCTGATCACAACCGACCACGGATCTGAGAGAGAAATACCTGCCCACCTTCTTTTAAATCATCGCTTCAAGAAACTAATGTTTCTGGCGCAAATGAACAAATCTTCGACATTTCAAGATTAGGTAGTAAAATACCGAAGCTCTTTTTCTTTTTTTGAAGACGTACGTGATGCGGCCTCGGTCCATGTACCACCTGCGGAACCGCCCCGAGGCCCTCGTGGAGTTTACGCCAGGGGTGCAGGGCAATGGATACCTGGTGATTGACGGCGAGGACGTCCACTGCTGCTGCTTCGGGCTGGGCAAGGAGAGGCGGCTCTACGAATTCCCCTTCCCTCAGAACAAGGACCTCACCATCTGGTACCCACACGAGAGCACAATGGTCTACAAATATGAGGTGTTGATGATCCCAGTCGTCGATCTGCCCTTGTCCTGCAATCAGTACGGGAAGCATAAAGGGTATGATCTTTCTAAGTACTTTGCATAGTTTCACTTCCTCGGTCTGGTCTCGAGTTAGGTGATGAATGTGATGATGTCTGCAAATAAGACAAGGGGATATTATCTGATGGATGATGTGGGGATGTGAAAAAATCTTTGCGAGTACCAGCTTTTATTGCAATATTTGAAGTTACAGCTTGTCACGTCAAGCAAATAGGTTTTAGTAAAAGTTCAGCTGCTTTTTGTTGAATTTTGCAAAAACATGTTACAAATGTAACGCACAAAATATTACTCTAATTATTACGACATTTTTATCACACCACATAAAATCTCGGAGCAACCTAGCTCCCACAATACTCAGAGTACAAAGACTCCCACAATTTTCCCTTTCTCACCCTCACGTACGGACTGCCTTCTTTTCTCTCTAAATTCTTCTTTACTCAACTTGTGGGACCTCTCTACTTTCTTCTCATCTCTCTTCTCACGCCACACGCACGCCACACAAAACACTTTCACACCACTCTCTGCCTCTTACTCTACTTCACAAGACCCTTACACTCTACCACTAAACTCACATGCACATGGAGCACTAGCTCCTATTTATAAGCTGCAAATGTCGGTGCATTAACCACCTCGCCTTCCTTCTACACACTTCTCTTATTATTTTACATAGCAACTTGCCAACTTGCCAACTTGCATGTAGCTCTAGTCAAAGAAAGCGACTGAAGCATTCTAGATAAGAGAGAAGGCTGGACCTGTCAGGGAGGATGAAGAGAAATCTAGAGAGAGGGAGAAGGAAAAATCCAGAATAGAGAGAGGCGGTGCTCTCTAACACTTTTTGCATGATTTAGTTTATGGCATTCCTCAAAAAGTCTAAATCGTTCTATTTTGAATTGCCATGTAGGAAAGCGCATGCTAATTCGAAGGAAGATGAAGGCACCTGCTTGTTCTTCGGCCACAAAGGAGACAAGAAACCTAGCCCGTTGAATCCCAAAGACATATACCAGCAGTTCGTGATCCACCACAACGAGACTGAGCACGGGTTCCAGTCGAGCGGCTTCAACCCGAGGTCCGTTGTCCCGGATGGGTGCCCTCCGAGATTCTTGACAGGGAAAGGCTGGGCCATTTATGGCATAAAGCCCAAGAACTTCTCCTTAGACGATGATGCACCGGGAGTCAACGATTCGCAGAGGTCTAAGCTCCCGAGCCTTGACTTCCCTATCGACAGGAAGAGCTCGGACCCGGTGGAGGTGGGAAAGTGGTACTGCCCGTTCATGTTCATCAAGGACAGGAAGGTCGGGAACCAGATTAAGACTTCAGCGTTCTATGAGATGACGCTGCAACAGAGGTGGGAACAGGTCCATGCCTGTGACAATTATGCCAATGAAGGCAATGCTGTGGAGGTGGATGTGGTTGTTCAGAAGGAGGCCATCACAGTGTTAGGTGAGGAAGCCGAGGAGAGCGATGAGAGCAATGGAGTGATGTGGTTTAGGAGTAGGACCGGAGGAGTGATAGGACTGAGCATGACAATTGTGGAGAAGATGAGGTGGGAGGAAGAGTGAGTGGGTAGGGTGAAGAAGGGAGAGAAGAGAGTGAGGCTGAACAGAGTGGAGGAGTTCATCAAGAGCGGGCTGAGCGGTTGGAAGAGGTTTGGTTGTTATGCATTGGGGGAGATGTGCTGAAGAGAAAGGGTGGGACTTTGGTGTTGGCTTATGACTTCATGCACGCTCACCAAGTGAGAAGCAAATGGGAGTAGTGACAGATTTCTTCATCAGTCTTCTGTTTTTTGTCGGCTTTATCTTTGCTGTTTCTGTGACTGGTGTCCATGAAAGTCTAGCTAAGTTCTTATGCAAGACATGCTTTGGTTTGTACTTGTTCCTTCAAGTGGGGTTCATTCGTCTATGCTGTAAAACATATTACCGTCGTTATTCCTACCGTTTTAAAAGCAAGGAGTGAGAATTTTTGTATTAGCTTTCAGCTTTTGTTGTTACCCATGTCCATCCGTCAAGAATTGTCGATGGAGAAATGTAAGTTAGAAATAAGGGTAAGAATTTCAGTTTCTAAGGCGATACGAGTTGACATTCAGATGAATTTCAAGAATGCTTTCTTAAAAGACTAAAGATTCGGCCACCGCACACCATATACAATCCACTTGAAATTGTTTTGTATCCACTTGAAATTGTTGTACACACACATTTCAGGGACACGGGTGTGGAAACATGACTATTTAGAAACTAATGCAACACTTTGGAAGCACCACGAACAGATTAAATTCGAATATTTGGCATATGTAAGTCGTCCTATTGCAAAGCAATTTGTAAGAGAAAAGAACACTTGAAATGTCAAAACTTAGCATGGGGAACACTTAAGTACCAAAAGTTATAAAAGTGACATTTAAGGGGAGAATTACCAAAAAAGTCCTAAACCTATTGCAATTGTGTCAATTCAGTCCTAAACCTTTTTTTTGCTCAATTTAGTCCTAAACCTTTTATAATTGTACCAATTTAGTTCATCCGGCCTAAAATTGGCCAAACGGATGACGACATGGACGTCGGCTTTTGGGACTGACGGCAAGGTAATTTTTTAATATATATATTTTGAATTTTTAAATATATTTTTTAAATTTTTTAATTCTTTTTTTTTTTTTGGCCTTCTTCTCCTTCCTCCGCCGGCATCGACCGGCCAGAGGTGAGGGCCAGCGAGGTCAGCCCCGCCAACCACTAGTGAGGTCAGCCTAGCCGGCCATTGGTGAGGCTCGCCTCACCCAGTGACGACGAGGGTGAGGGTCGACCTCACCTAGTGGCCGGCAAGGCTGCCGTTGCCATCGCCGCCCCCGCCACCTCCGCTGCCTCCCTCGTCCCCCCAATCGTTGACACGATCTCCCCCTTCGAGCTCAAGCGGCCCTCCCCGGTCATGACCGTCACCAAAACCCTGTTCCAACGCCTCTGGACTAACGAGGACGAGATCGAGCTCCTCCGCGGGTTCCTCGACTACACCACGCAACGTGGTGGGGCCTTGCCCTCGCCAATGGCCGGCGAGGCTGACCTCGCTAGCCCTCACCTCTAGCCGGTGCCGGCCGGCTAGAGGAGGGAGAAGAAGGCCAAAAAATTAAATTAAATTTTAAAAAAATTATTTAAAAATTGGAAAAAAATATATTATAAAATTACCTCATTTTTATTTGGCCGGCCAATTTTGGGCGGATGGTGAATTGGCACAATTATAAAAGGTTTAGGACTAAATTAGACAAAAAAAAAAGTTTATGATTAAATTGGCACAATTACAATATGTTTAGGACTTTTTGGTAATTCTCCTGACATTTAAGTGGTAAAATCAGAGCAAAATGAATCAATTAAGTATTAACAACGAGAAAATTCAGCAAAAAAATGCGACATAGAGATTTTCTAACAAGACAAGCGAAAAACGACATCATTTTGCATGTTGACACAGTTAGACAAGTGCAAAAATAACATTGTCTTGCTGACATGGCTAAATAATTAATATAAATATTAATTAAATTAAATTTAAAACTAAATTTAATTATATATTTATTTAAAAAAAGAAAAAGACTAAAATTGCAGGCAGCTAAGAGCTAAACCCTCACTGCAGCCCCTGGAGCCACTTGTGGGGAGGTGGCAACAACTACAAAGGCTCATCCCTCTCTTCTTCCTCCTCCTCTTTTTTTTTAATTTTTTTATTTTTTGTAAATATAAATATTCTAATTTAATTAATGTTTATATTGAAATTAAAAAAAAAAAAAAAAGACAAAACAACGTCGCTTTGGTTTTTAAGTCGCTAACTCAGCCCTACGGCGTGTCATGTAAGTAAGTTATATTATTAAAAAATTATCACGTAAAATTTTCGGCCACCTTCGTTGAACTTAGCATTTAAGTGTCTCATTTTTTGTTTAAAAAAAATAACACTTACGTGTCACTTTCGTAACTTTTGGTATTTAAATATCTCCTCATGTCAAGTTTTGGCGTTTCAATTGATTGGCACTCTAGTTTGCAAATATTTGGTGGGATTCGGGGGGAGAACATCCAATTTTTATGTAGAAGCTAACACCACAACCAATCACATCAACACAAGAATTGTTGTACAGACTCTCCATCCATGCTTTGAAACAAGAACCTATGGTTTCTAGGATGCAATGGCCAAACATTTGAGGAAGTGCGTACACTAGAAGCATCGCTAAGTAAGCCAAAAAGCAAGCAATGACCTACATTATTAGTGAATGAAATTCTAATCATATTAGATTATTAAATGGATAGGCATGAGAGTATAACCTTTTTTTGCAGCCAAAAAAAAATTCACTCTTAGTAAAAAAATTAGACAAACATCTCCTTTTGTTGTTGTCAAGAGGATCTTGGCGTCTCCATAAAATGAGAAAAAGGAGTCACTTCAAGTTTTGCCTTAATTTTTGTATTAGATGTGATTTTTAGACGCAATTGAATATTTTAACTTGCATGATCCATGTAATTACGTCATTTCATCATTAATGAACTTAATTAGCTATTCACATAAAGACTTCCAATATTCATTATTAGTGCTTTCTCGAAAAATGACCTCTCTTAAAGATTTTGACGCATAGGCACATATTTGTACTAAATGGTAACATTTGGATGAAATCTATTGGAACAAAGCGATCTCAATCGATGAGAAAATATTAGGTGGTCCGAGAGCATCATATTAGCGTGGTCCCTGACCACTCACGTGACGGCACGTGAAAGTGTGGCCCCTTGCTGTGTGACATCCGAATTTTCGAGTTTTAATTTCGACTGGATAAATAGGGCCGTTTTCGTTCAGTTAAAGCCAGAGATTGTGAAATTGGGATGCAAGTACGCCACAGTGGTAAGAAAAAAAATAATACAAATTTGATTGATGAGGTATCGAATGAATTAATGGGGGTCAATTTGATTTAATTCAAGTGGGATTAAGATTTAATTGGAAGAGAACTAAGTGGAATTGAAGAAATTAATGTACAAAGTTTCATGCCCCGGCGGAAAAATAAAATGGACTCATTAGAATAAGGTTGTGGGAGTTTTGAGTGAGTGGAGTATGACATCATCCATGAGGTCATGGTGGGCCACTTTTGTTGGATTAAAGAAAAAAAAGAAAAAGAAAAGAAATGGCCCCCATCCTTCTCTCTCCTTCCTCTCTCCCTTCCGTGGGATTGTCCTCCATCTTCTTTGCGCGAAGGACCAAAAAAATTTGCAGAGAAGAAGAAGGAGCAGCCATGGCCGGCCACCCGCTCGCACGCCGTCGTCGCCGCCGCCACCGTGCGTCCGTCCCGCCCCGCCTACGCGCGCTCGCCGGCCCGCCGTCGCACCGTCTCCGCCTCCCACTCGCCTAGCGTCACAGCTGCTGCAACAGCTCGTGCCGAAGCCATTTGGCCACCTCCGGCCACCGTTCGGGTCCCGCCTTAGTCTAGTTCGACCCCTCAACCTTCCCCGGTCATTTTCCATCTCATCCAAGCCCCGGATCCGCCCATTCTCGGCCTCAACGAGCAGTGGACAGCAGCTGCAGAAAATGGGTATGGCAGCAAGTGTTGGGCCGTTTTGGTTGGCTTCCCGACCCCGGATGCTTGGCCCGCTTTGGAGAAAGTCGATCCCCTCGTCGTCCTCGTCGTTTTGGTTCGCTCGGCTTGCTAATCCGGTGAGTTTAACTCACTAAATCTTGATTAGAGTGTTAATGATCCTAAGTGTGCTTAGTTTAAATTAAGTAAGTTTATGTGGGTGGATTAGTGTATTTAATTATAAATTGGATTAAGATGTTTGTTTATGTTAAGTGTGTTTAAATTAAAGGTTAAAAGAACTTATTTAAAGTTAAGCCTTGATGTGACATAAAAGGATTTTAGTTTTGAATTATTTAAATGCTTCGAAATTCTGGAAAATATAATACTATTTTATAATCCGAAATTATTAAAATATTATTATTTAAAAAAAAATGAAAAAATTATTTTTGAAGGTTCTTTCGTAATTTCGTCTTAGATCATTTCTTTGTGTATTCGGATTTTGAAATTGATGGTTGGATATTATAAATTGAGTGTGGATTGCGAAAAATATGGATATTATTAGTTAATTAATTTTGGAATAAAATTTATTATTTATTAAAATTCAAAAATTTCGTCGGGACCCTAAACTCTCAGAATTTCGTGACGATCGCTTCTTTGTATATTTAGAATTTGAATTTGATGATTGATTATGGCAAATTGAGTGTTGATTGTGATAAATATGGATTTTATTCATAAAATCCCAAGTGTCGAAGTTCGGCATTGAAATTGGATTGTTAATGGCTAATATCATAATTGGATTATGTGAGTGAAATGTAAAGTATCCAAGGATCGGTATCGAATTGTCGTGTGCTAGTTGAAAGGCTCGGGTCGCAGTAGTGGCTAGGCCGACTGGATCCTTATTCTTTTAGAATACCGTCAAGAGAATGACGTGACTTGGTCGCAGTAGTGGCGGGACCGACTGGACCCTTATTCTTCTAGAAATGCCGTCAAGAGAATGACGTGGCTTGGTCGTAGTAGTGGCGAGACCGACTGGACCTTTATTCTTCTAGAAATGCCGTCAAGAGAATGACGTGGCTTGGTCGCAGTAGTGGTGAGACCGACTGGACCTTTATTCTTCTAGAAATGCCGTCGATAGAATGACGTGGCTTGGTCACAGTAGTGGTGGGACCGACTGGACATTTATTCTTCTCGAAATGTCGTAATGTTAATAGATAGCCGACCTGTGAGTAGGCTATGCCCTTGTGTGGCAGTGAATAATAATTGGAATGCGTGCTAAGTGCGATCGTGATTTATGTGAAAGTGATGGCGTTCTAATTGTTTGAATTATTATTACTACCCGAGATTATATGATACAAATTGTGCTAACTGCGGGAATGAATTGAGGCGAGGTAAGTTTACGTGTGATGTGGCTAGGCCACCCTTGGGCGTATTTTCTTTCTAATAGGGGTTTAGGGGGTTGAACTTGCTGAGACGTTGTCTCAGTGGTTATTGAATAACCATTTCAGGTCCTCGGTGGGCGGAGCGGCCAGATAGCTTTGGTTGGCCTTAAGGAGTTGCAGAGATGAAGTCATAAGGATTGGAGAACGTGTACGACTTGTAGGTCGTAGGACAGTTCATTTTTAAGAGTCGATCTTTTGTAGACTTTTGGTTGTAGGCCTTCGTCTGTAACTTCGTTGGTTTGTGTAAGTGATTGGTTGTGAAATTGTTTCCTGCTTTTCTATCTCGTATTTCATTGTCAGGGGTTTTATAATACGTTCCGCTTGCGCATTAATAAATCAATGGGGTCGGCGACATTACCTGGGAATGTCGGATGTTGGCGCGCTCGGGGTTCGGGGCGTGACATCCCCGTTTAAGTGGTATCAGAGCATGGTCTATGTATGGAGTGATAAGGTGCGATGAGTCATGGGATAGTTAGTAGGAAAGACTTTTAATATGTTGATGCATGTGATTGATAGCTGCTTGGTAGCTTGTTTGTGGGGTCACTCAAATTCTAACCTGATGTTGGAATCGAAAACAGGCGTCGATAAAGAGCCTATAGGATGAGTGACTAGGAGTGGAGAACTTCTTGGAGGAGGTCGATAGGACCTGTACCTCGGGGTAGTATGCTGACAAGAGTTGGTACCCGAGGTAGAGCGCAGGCTTAGTCCAGCGTGTGTGTGAGAGTACCGCCGCGAGTCGATACTTAGAGTGTAGCAGTACTGAACGATCTTAGGTTCGTTGGGATCGTTCAGGCGCTAGTGTTCCTTTGAAGCTTGTTGGGTTAGTAAGCTCAGGACCGAGCCGCCGCTGTTGTCGTTGTTTCTACCGCTGCCAGTGTTGTGACCGTTGTTGTTGCCACGCTTGTTGAAGCCCAATCTGAAGTTGTGATCGAGGATCAAGCCTCCGTATCTGAGTCAAGGTTTAGTTTAGACTAGAGATGGAAATCGATTGGGGAGAAAGGCCGACGTCAGAAGAAAGATGCCCCGTTTCACCTAACTGGAAGAGTAGAATGAGAAAGTCAATGCTCAACTCGATCGATGTGTGTTGTGTCTGTAAGAAAAGGCGGGGACCTGTTGTAAGAGAGAAATGACTTGTTACAGGTGTTGCCTGTAAGGTCATTTAATCAAAGATTTCCCGTATAGGCAGATGGAGTCACAACTGTTTCTATCAATGTCGTTGATAAGACAAAATAGAAGAAGCATGCTTCGGGACATTTAGTGGGGTACTTGGAATGGATCTCAGTGCAGGGAAGGGTGCATGATGTTCCTTGATGGGAGGTAAAGGACTCACCGATTGTGTGCTGAGTTTGTGAAAAGGAGGCATGAGTCAGCCTAGTGTTAGAGTAAAAAAAAGGAGTATGATTTGAATATGGCCAGCACGGCCATCGAGTTAGGAACTGTCCGCGTAAGTCCATGAAAGTGTGAGTACCATTACTGCACATAGGATGCCACTAGGATGGCTAGAGGAGCATGAAGGGATCGACCATGCATCAATCAAAAGAATGATGTTTCTGAGATGTTTTTATCAAAGTAGTGCAGCAGAATTTGCAGCGAGGGTTGTAGGATTTCCGGATTGGTAACAAAGTAATAGAAATATGAATCTCTAACTATAGTTGTACTTGAAGGGGTTTGCTTAAGTATGACTTGGAAGTCATTTGTAAAAAGATTTATCTCAAGAAGCTTTCTGTTGTTTTGAATCGTGGTATTGATATAATTCAGCTTGTTCAGTTAGTGTGTGAAAGTTTTGAATCACTGAAGGTCGAAGAGAAACTTCAATCCTTGTTATTCGTCACTGAAGACGACATGTTGTTGGTTACCAAATCTGCTTGGCAACTGTAATAAATGCGTCAGTTGGGGAGCCGGATATGGAGAACATAACCATGGTACATAAGTTTTCTAAGGTGTCTTAGGAAGAAGTGCCAAGTCTGCCGTCAGAAAGAGAAATAGAGTTCGTGATTGAATTAGTACCCGGAACAGAGCCAGTCCCTAAGGCTCTTTACCGGATGGTGTTACCCGAGTTAAAGGAACTAAAGGTGCAGATGCAGGAAGTGTTGAATAGGGGATTCATACGTTCTAGTGTATCACCTTGGGGAACACCCATTCTATTAGTAAAGAGGAAAGTTGGTTCATTTGTGTCTGTGCATCGATATTCTTCAAGATCGACTGGAGGTCAAGGTATCATTAGTTGAGAATCAAGAAGAAAGACACACCGAAGTTAGCATCTCGTACTCAATATGGCAATTATGAGTTCATTGTAATACCGTTTGGTTTGATGGACACATTAGCTGTTTGTTTGGGTCTAATGAGCGGAATGTTTAAGGGTACTTGAATCAGTTGTGATCGTGTTCATTGAAGTTATCCTGGTGTGTTCGAAGAGTGCCGAGGGGCACAAGAGACGTTCGAGGATGGTACTTCAGACCTTGAGTACTCTTGGATTTTACAATAAGCTTAGCAGATGCGAGTTTTGGATGACTCGTGTTGCGTATGTGGCCCGTCAGTTGAGACCTCGGGAGTTGAATATGAGACAGCGTCGCTGGACGGAACTCATTAAGGATTATGACTATGATATTTTATATCACTCTAGAAAGAATTGAGCCAAGAGTACTAATCAGAATCAAGATGCTTCAATGGACATATTCAGAAATTCAGAAGATTCTATAAGAGAATGCAGATGAGAGAGAGATTGATTTTCAGATTTCCAAAGGCAGAATGCTAAGGTTCTGAGGACGATTGTATGTAATTATCGATACAGAGATTTAAGAAGAGATCTTATGGGAAGTTCATCATAGCAATTTAGAGTCGTCTAGACAGTGCGAAGATGAGTCAGAATCTACATCATCGAGATTGGTAGATCGGTATGAAGATAGATATCGTTGAACAAGTTGCAAGTATCAGAGATGTCAGTAAGTGGAAGTTCAGTGATGTGAACTGGGAGGACTTTTACCATCACTTGAGAGTCCTAAGTGAGAATGAAAATATATCACAATGGGACATTGTGACGAGCTTACTAAGGACTCAGGGAATTACTGATACCATTTGAGAATAATAGTCGATCGATAGATGGAGTTGGTCCACTTTGGTACAGTATGAATAGATCTTGTTTTGATCGTGTGACATCCTAATTTTCAAACTCCGATTTCGATTGGTTAAATTGGGCATTTCATCAATGCGATTACAGTGTTTTTCTCTGAGTTGGCCACTTACGAGATAACTAGACTAGCTGGGTGAGTTATTAAGGACTTTAAGGCAGATAGACTAAGAATTCGACCAGGAATCGATTTCTCGATCGTGCTCATCTTTAGAGATCATTACGGCACAGTTAAAGATCGAATTAAGATCAAAGATAGGTTGGCTCGACTGAGATGAATGACTAATCGTGGGTGACCCCACTAAATTGGAAAACTCTCGTCGACTGGCACTAATTTGACTTTACTGTCGGTTTGGTACCCTGTGTCCGTATTTGAATCTTTGAGATTTTCACGACAATTGAGAATCGCCAATGTGTCGAGTGTTCATTGTGGTTCGAAGAAAATCGACCACAAGTCATTTGTCCTAAAAAGCTCTGAACACTACCCAATAGCCTAGGTCACACTAAAAGCGTGTCGGAGTGAAATTAACCGCCAATCTAAATTCGATTTCAGAAATTGAGGATTCTGTCTTGTCACAAAGTGAGTATACCGAAGTGTATGAGCATTAGATAATTCACCAACATGGAGTGCCGAGGATGAATTATATTTCGAATCCATATCATAGATTATAAGATTGGTAGAATTTTCAGAGGATTCTTTCTTAATCAATGCATAGCAGAAAGTGTAGAATTTCAATTGCAGAGATGAAGTCAAGGAAAGAAAGATCATAGGCCAAGGTCTGTACAATAGTCAGTGATTGCAGTTGCTAAGATCAGTGCCAGATTTATATCAGATCTTGACCAGAGGTTCCCAGTTTCAGCAGATCAGTCGGATAGTTTCTTTTTAATCAGTGCAGAGCAGAGTGTACCGGATTTCAGTCAGTTGAGATGAGATCAGAGATCACAAAATCGCGGGTCCAGAGTTAATTTAGAAATCAGTGATTCAGTCACAGTTGGCAGAGACAGTCTTGAGACCGCTCATAATCACCAGTTTAGCTTCGCAGATTTTGTGTTGAAGGCCTTTAGAATTTTAAGTGGGCAAGTGTTTAGTATTTTGGATCTGTTGACACCTCAATTTTGGCGACCCACTTAGTCATTTATTGCATTAAAAAATTAGGGGTTAATTTTATTCCGAAAAAATAGTTAATTGCATAGCATATAGTTTTAGGTGCATTTGTTTCTTAATTTGCATTTACATTGGGTCGGTGACAAATGGGTTTGATTTAGTAGTTTTAAGCTTTAATTTGGCAGGTCGGACTAAGCCCACGAAGCAAGTAAATTGGCCCAAGCCCGTTTTTTCTTTTAATGACAAGAATTACCTAAATTGAGATTTGAAAAAAATATTACGGTGGATTTTTTGGAATTTAAGAAAATCGGGTTGTAATCTTATCTTTAGGTGATAAAATCAGGAGATGTGGAATATAAAAGAAAAAATATTGCGTTTCGAAAAGAAATCTTCGTGGATATAAATTTGGAAAATTTAAAAAAACCCTAATCCATGCCCTATAAATAAGAAAACATGCGTAGGGTTTAGAGAAGGCCACACACATATTGAATACACGGCACAGAGAGAGCTTTAGAAAAAAAAGCCAAGAGGAGAAATCGTGGAGGCTAGCAAATCAGAATTTCAAAACACAGCCAAGAGAATACACGTGAATAGAGAGGAAGGAGAGGGAGGCTACGGTCAGTCATACATCCTCACGGCCACGCTTTCACCGATCTTCGTCGCCGCCGTCGGTGTCCCTGCTGCCATCTGCTGCTACCCAACGAAGCCGAGAAGCTATTGTCGTGCATCGGTGTGATTCGTAAGTGACACGTGAAAGAACAGGGAGAGTACACAAACGGAGGATTGGATCTAAGAATAAAAAAAATCACGATTTCTCAACGTGGAGAGATAGAGAGAGACACAAGATCTGGCACGGCTCCCAGACCGCGACTTGTCTACGGAATTCAGCAGTCGGTGGAGGTTTCCTTCAGTCCCTGTCCCTTGCTCAGCAGTGGTCCCGGTGCCGTGCGGCTTTCCTGGCTACGCCCAGGCTCTACATCCAGGGCGCCCGGTGATTTCCAGAGTATATGATGAGCAGCCAATGCCGGTTTTGTATTCTTGGTTGAATTTTCGCAGGTTTTTCGGTGAACACAGCAGTCCTTGACGTGCCCTAGACTTCCACCGATCCAGTTATGTTGCTTTCGTTTGAATTTTTATTAGTGCAGGTCTTTCTTGACCGAATCCAGTCACCGCCCCGACAATCCCATTGAATCTCCGAGCAATATTTGTCCTTCGGCAAACCCGATGAGCCGTTGCCATCCTTTCCTCGAGCTTTCACCGCCATCAACCAGCTCACGAAGCCATGCCAGGGAGGTTGCTGTCTTGCTCTTGTGACTCCATATTGCCGGTGCCACTCAACGATGAGTTGCTCGCCGCACCATCGTAACACTTACGGCAAGAAAGCTAACCCACCACATTTGAGTTCTTTCCTTGTTGCAGCTAGAAGTCCCCAGCCATGAATTCATCGTACGAACACATCTTCAAAGATCGCGGTTTCTTTTGATTTTTGGCCAAAGCGGTGGAATTTGTCTCTTATTGCATGGTGAAATCTGGAGACTTAACCGTGAGTTCTTGAGAAAGAAGCATACGTGAGATTGAAGACAAAAAGGTATTGACTTTAGAGCTCTCGATGGAGATTATTTGGTCCAACTAAAAGACCAAACATTACTTCGCTACGACCTCCTTTGGCGAGCCACCTTATCGTGAGCGGTTCCCTTGCAAGTGCGTCGCGTCGCGACCACCGCTAGTGAGCCATCACCTGTCTCGAATCATCGAGGCGTCACCGTGAGTCCACCATCTCGGCTGCTGTCCAAGCCGAACCACCGTTTGCAGCAGATCGCCACCACGATCCACCGCTAGTTGTCATCCACCACCCCGTTGCCCGCCGATTGCGATCCCGGTCCGATTGCGCAAGGTCCAAATTTGGAAATCAATATCGGATTAGGTAAAAATTTCATTTTATTTGATTTCCTAATATTCAGTTTCCTCATTTGAAATATCCGTTGATACACATGATGGAAATTCCCGATATGCTATGATATCCGTAATTTTGAGTAGCCTTCTAAATTGGGAAATCTTCCTAATTTCGCAACGTACATATGATTGACGGTCCGATTTCACGCTCGAAATATGACCCGCAATCGTACGGAAAAATCACCAATCCGATCTCACGCTCGAGATACGATTCGTGATTTTATTTTAAAATTGGTCAATCCGATCTCATGCGCGAGATACGATTCGTCAATTTATTTCCCAAAATTAAATGGACATGGATGATATCTTGCTTGATTTGGTGCCGTGCTTTCTTGATGCCTCTATTTGATTGCTCCCGTAAAAGGAAAACCCAAAAATATATATTTGAGTTAGATTAGGTTCATGGTAGAATATATTTCGCATGTTTAGAATGGGAATTTATTCATTTTTAATTCCTTAAATAAAAAAAAAAAAATGCAATCATTTAGGATGTTAGTTTTGAATTTGAATTGCACATTTGATTATTTGGCAATTTTAATTTCGAATTTCACAATAAAAAAGAAAAAGTTAGAATTATGGCATTCTTTGCACGTCATTGCATATTAGGATAGATTGCATGCTTATTAAGAAAATAAAAAATCACGTGCATGTCATATAGCGTTAGGTTCATGAAATGCACGTCATTTAGTGATTGTTGCTAGGTTCACCTAATTAGAAATTGCATGTCATTAGAACTAGGTCATATAGCTAATCCATGTTGTCATGTCATATCATTTTATATTATATTAGTGGCATGCATTGCATAAAACATGATTCTCATTAATTAAGTGAAAACAAAAAAAAGAAATTGCGTGTTAATTAGAAATCATATTTAGGATTGCTGATGTGAATTCTAAACTAACGATGCAGATGCTTTCGTTGCTACGAGGTAAGTCCTGCAATTTATTTATTGCTTTACTTGTGTGTTAAATTGGTGGTTTGCGTACCTACATGGTCACCTCACATGTTAGGGAAGTAGATTTAAAATCAATTCAAGCTGCCTATACAAACATTTTTCAAAATAAAAAGAAAGGTACCGAAAGGGCGTTAGAGAAATCTAACGTAACCAAGTCCGTCTTCCTTAGTCTCGGTTCGTAGGAGTAAAGTAAATCTCCGTTACTTTACTAGGGTTTCTAATCGACCCACCAAAAATAGATTAGTGGCGACTCCAAGTTAAAATTCAATTGCATGTTAACAATTCAAACCTAAGTCGCGAATTGGTATGGGCTTGGGAGAGCCCGAATTAAGTCTAGGCTTAACAATCCATTAGCCAAACCCTAAGTGGTTCACACCCGAAAAAAATTGGTCGCGACAGGATCCAAAGTGGTTTGGGCAAGATAGTAGTGATCTGGTAACATTAGTATAGAAGGAGCAATATGAAAAAGAGGAGAGGATATGAGACAACTGTACTCCCACCTTCTTGTTAAGAATTGGTAAAGGTTTAAATTTCGAGGACGAAATTTATATAAGAGGGGAAGAGTTGTGACATCCGGATTTTCGGGTTTAATTTATTTGGATAAATAGGGCCGTTTCGTTGTTGAAGCCAGAGATTGTGAAATTGGGATGCAAGACGCATACAGTGGTAAGAAAAAAAAATAATACAAATTTGATTGATGAGGTGTTGAATGAATTAATGGGGGTCAATTTGATTTAATTCAAGTGGGATTAAGATTTAATTGGAAGAGAACTAAGTGGAATTGAAGAAATTAATGCATAAAGTTTAAATGCGTGAAAAATAAAATGGACTCATTAGAATAAGGTTGTGGGAGTTTTGAGTGAGTGGAGTGTGATGTCATGCATGAGATCATGGTGGGCCTTTTTGTGGATTAAAGAAAGAGAAAAAGAAAAGAAAAAGCCCCCCATCTTCTCTCTCTCCTTCTCTCTCCTTCCTCTCTCCCTTCCGTTGGTTTCTCCTCCATCTTCTTTGTGCGGAGGACCAGAAAAATTTGCAGAGAAGAAGAAGGAGCAGCCATGGCCGGCCACCCGCTCGCACGCCGTCGTCGCCGCCGCCGCCGTGCGTCCGTCCCGCCCCGCCTACGCGCGCTCGCCGACCCGCCGTCGCACCGTCTCCACCTCCCACTCGCCTGGTGTCACAACTGCTGCAACAGCTCGTGCCGAAGCCATTCGGCCACCTCCGACCACCGTTTAGGTCCCGCCTTGGCCCGGTTCGACCCCTCAACCTTCCCCGGTCATTTTCCATCTCATCCAAGCCCCGGATCCGCCCATTCTCGGCCTCAACGAGCAGTGGACAGCAGCTGCAGAAAATGGGTATGGCAGCAAGTGTTGGGCCGTTTTGGTTGGCTTCCCGACCCCGGATGCTTGGCCCGCTTTGGAGAAAGTCGATCCCCTCGTCGTCCTCGTCGTTTTGGTTCGCTCGGCTCGCTAATCCGGTGAGTTTAACTCACTAAATCTTGATTAGAGTGTTAATGATGCCCTAAGTGTGCTTAGTTTAAATTAAGTAAGTTTATGTGGGTGGATTAGTGTATTTAATTATAAATTGGATTAAGAGGTTGGTTTATGTTAAGTGTGTTTAAATTAAAGGTTAAAAGAACTTATTTAAAGTTAAGCCTTGATGTGACATAAAAGGATTTTAGTTTTGAATTATTTAAATGCTTCGAAATTCTGGAAAATATAATATTATTTTATAATCCGAAATTATTAAAATATTATTATTTTAAAAAAATGAAAAAATTATTTTTGACCTAGGTTCTTTTAATTTCGTGCTATTGATCAGCTATGTATTTGGATTTTGAAATTGATGGTTGGATATTATAAATTGAGTGTGAATTGTGAAAAATATGGATATTATTATTTAATTAATTTTTTGGAATAAAATTTATTATTTATTAAAATTCAAAAATTTCATTTTAGGGACCCTAAACTCTCAGAATTTCGTGCCTATCATTTTCCTGCTGTGTATTTAGAATTTGAATTTGATGATTGATTATGGCAAATTGAATGTTGATTGTGATAAATATGGATTTTATTTATAAAATCCCAAGTGTCGAAGTTCGGCATTGAAATTGGATTGTTAATGGCTAATATCGTAATTTGATTATATGAGTGAAATGTAAAGTATCCAAGGATCGGTATCGAATTGTCGTGTGTCTAGTTGAAAGGCTCGGTTACTTGATGAGTGGCTAAGCCGATTGGATCCTTATTCTTTTAGAATGCCGTCAAGAAACGCGTGGCTTGGTCCTTGATAGTGGCGGGACCAACCTGGGACCCTTATTCTTCTAAAAATGCCGTCAATAGAATGACGTGGCTTGGTCATGAAGTGGCGAGACCGATTTTGGACATTTATTCTTCTAGAAATGCCGTCAAGAGAATGACGTGGCTTGGTCGCGATGGTGGCGAGACCGATTTGGACATTTATTCTTCTAGAAATGCCGTCAAGAAGAATGAGGTGGCTTGGTCGCAGATAGTGGCGAGACCGATCGGACCTTTATTCTTCTAAAAATGCCGTCAAGAGAATGATGCGTGGGCTTGGTCGCAGTGGCGAGACCGACTGGACCTTTATTCTTCTAGAAATGCCGTCAAAAGAATGACGTGGCTTGGTCACAGTAGTGGCGAGACCAACTGAACCTTTATTCTTCTAGAAATGCTGTCGATAGAATAACATGGCTTGGTCACAGTAGTGGTGGGACCGACTGGACCTTTATTCTTCTCGAAATGCCGTAATGTTAATAGATAGCCGACCTGTGAGTAGGCTATGCCCTTGTGTGACAGTGAATAATAATTGGAATGCATGCTAAGTGCGATCGTGATTTATGTGAAAGTGATGGCGTTCTAATTGTTTGAATTATTATTACTACCTGAGATTATGTGATACAAATTGTGCTAACCTGCAGGAATGAATTGAGGCGAGGTAAGTTCTCTGTGTGATGTGGCTAGGCCACCCTTGGGCGTATTTTCTTTCTAATAAGGGTTTAGGGGGTTGAACTTGCTGAGACGTTGTCTCAGTGGTTATTGAATAACCATTTCAAGTCCTCGGTGGGCGGAGCGGCCAGATAGCTTTGGTTGGCCTTGAGGAGTTGTAGAGGTGAAGTCATAAGGATTGGAGAGCGTGTACGACTTGTAGGTCGTAGGACAGTTCATTTTTAAGAGTCGATCTTTTGTAGACTTTTGGTTGTAGGCCTTCGTCTGTAACTTCGTTGGTTTGTGTAAGTGATTGGTTGTGAAATTGTTTCCTGCTTTTCTATCCCGTATTTCATTGTCAGGGGTTTTATAATACGTTCCGCTTGCGCATTAATAAATCAATGGGGTCGGCGACATTACCTGGGAATGTCGCATTTGCATGACCATGGTGGGATGTTGGCGCGCTCGGGGTTCGAGGCGTGACATGCTGTCTTCTGCAATTTTCCCTCTCTTCTCTTCCTAGCCTTCTTCCTATCCTCTCCTAGCCTGCACATTCTCTCTGATTGCATTTATTACGAAGGAAAGAGAAGCAAAGCTTTACGTTGCTTTCCATGAAAGAGAATTACAATTTCTCATTTCTTTCACCCGACAGAGGTTTCAAAATTTTGAATCTCAAAATCTCTTTATGCTCGTCGCGCCACTCGCTTCTCTCTAGCCTCTCCCTCCTTCAATCTTTCTCGGCCCAGCGCTGCCCCTCTGTGGATCACGCTCACAGCCGTGCTGTTCGAGAACTCGAACCCCTCGAAGTTGGTGTTCCGGAGGACGGCCTCCCCAACTGGCGACGCGGTCGAGGGAGCTGAGAAGGAGGCCGTGGTGGAGTAGTCGAGGGACTTGATGTCGACGCGGCAAAGCCTGAGCTCGGGGCTCTTGATGCAGATGGTGAGGGCGAACCCGAGGAAGGCGGTGCGGAGGATGACGATCGGGGCGAGGGCGTAGACGAAGCACTTACAGCTGCTGCGCCTCTGGTTGCGGTGAGGCAGTGGCTTGGCGAAGTGGGCAAGCTCCACGTCGTTGCTCCGGAGGCGGGGTCCGGAGGGCACAATTGGGCTGGTCGGATCTTCTTTAGGCATTGCAAAAGTTGGAGTTCAAGTGAATGCAAGAGAGCACGGGTCACTCACTGAGAGAGGCTGTTCTTGATAGGCTGTTCTTGAGAGGTTGTTCTTGATGGTGGTGCTTTCGCTTTTCTTTTTGGGTTTGCGGGATGATTGTCATCATGTTCATATGATTCAGGAAATCCTGAATAGAGAGCTTTTTAAGGCATATAATACTATATCTGGTCTATCTTCCTCTCCAAATCTTTTTCTTGCTGCTTCTCGTTCTTTTTAAACCTATATATGGGAGAACATATTGGATCATATTTGTCTCCAGAGATCATTTCCGGTCAATTTCGCTCAAGGGTCAATCTTTATAACTAGAGGAGCTGTCCAGATTGATGCAGATAAATGGGCAATGATCTGAGAATCTTTGATCTTGCACTTTTCTAAAACAAAACAAAGCCAGAATGGAACTCGGAAAATCATGACAAAGAAGGGAAATTGCTTTTGGTGCGGTTCTCAATCCTGACGATATTCACAACAACCCAGAAAAACAGATATTCACTTGTCACTTTTAACAGTTTCTTTCCCTCTCTTGCAAAAACACTTTGATGGAGTGAGAGGAGAAATGGCCGTTTTGTAAATTGACCACTTGCTAGTTAGAATTCGGTTCGTCATCACCCCAAATATCTAACTGGGACACGCGAAAGAAGACATAAGAGAGACAAAATATGCCAAGAAATCATCGGATAACGCCTCGAGATTTCTTTAGACGATGAAAATTAGCTTTCACCGAGTACAATGAATCAACTTGGGCAAGCATATCCTAGCAAACTATCATTCTAGTTCGCAAAACAAGGATCTTGGCGTCTCCGTAAAATGAAAAAAAGGAATCATTTCAAGTTTTGCCTTAATTTTGTATTAGATGTGATTCTTAGACGCAATTGAATATTTTAACTTGCATGATCCTTGTAATTACTTCATTTCATCATTAATGAACTTAATCAGCTATTCACATAAAGACTTCCAATCTTCATTATTAGTGTTTTCTCGAAAAACGACCTCTCTTAAAGATTTTGACGCGTGAGCACATATTTGTACTAAATGGTAACATCTGGATGAAATCTATTGGAACAAAGCGAAATGGATAGCGTTGTTGAATTTTCCTTCCCCTTGTACGACTTTTCTTCTCCTTTTTGACCAATTAATGGCGTCATCAACAGTCGATCAGGATCAGAATGGTGGCTGAACTGCTTGTCCAAGACTTTGGCCCGCTGAGATTCACTAGAGAAAACATAGATTCATCGTCGGATTCGTTCCTTCCCATGCAAATCCAAAAAGGCGATGAACATAAACTGATGGAAAATGTACTTGGAATTTTCAAGGACCAGCGCGTGACAATAACAGAAGGAGCCAAATCAAAGAAGACGAGTCGGCGGCACGCGACGATACATAATTCGCTTGCTTGCTGGCCAAAACATCCAGTCAATTTCGCGGGTTCAACTGAGAAAAATATCTGCCCACCTTCTTAAATAGGGGCATCACTTCAAGAAACTCATGTTTCTCACGCAAATGAACAGATCTTCGACATTTCAAGACTAGGTAGTAAAATCAGTTCTTTTTCTTTTGTTGAAGATGTATGTGACGCGGCCTCTGTCCATGTACCAGCAGCATCCCGAGGCCCTCTCGGAGGCTCTGCCGGCGGGGCGTGGCTCTGGATACCTGGTGATCGAGGACGAGGAAGCCCAGAACTTCTGCTGCTTCGGGCTGTGCGAGGACAGCCAGCTCTACGACTTCCCCTTCCCTCAGAACAAGGACCTCACCGTTCGGTACACGGAGAGCAGCAGTGACGGCCAGGGCGGCACAACGACGGTGTCCTACAACGATGAGGTGTTCATGATCCCAGTCGTCGGCCAGCCCTTGTCCTCCAATCAATACTATGCGATTCGGCGCCGCGGGAAGCACAAAGGGTATGATCTCTCTAAGTACTTTGAATAGTTTCACTTCTCGTCTGTTCTTGAATTAGGCGATGAATACATTGATATTTAAAAATAGGACAGAGGAATATCACTGGATGGATGATGTGGGGTCGTGAAAAAATCTCTGCAACAACTCACTTTTGTTCCGGTGGTTGAAATTACATCTTTATCAAGTCACTTAGGAAATAGGTTTTAGTAAAAGTTTAGCTACTCAGATTCGTTCATTTCACGAAAATACAATATTTTTGAAAAATAATTTTTAAAAAGTCATTTTTAGGATAATATCATTATTTTCTGGTGCTCGTGTTTCTCTAAAATGCGTTTTGTTTTCAAATAATTTTATTATTATTTTATTTCTTAAAAATCAATTAAAAATTAATTTTTAAAAAATCGATTTTTTATATTTTAAAAAAATTGATTTTTTAATTATTTTTAAATTTTCTTTTCTTTTTGTCTTTTTCGTTTCTTTTCATTTTATCTTCTTGGTGGTGATGGCTAACATTCAGCCAAATGCCAACTTCCGTTGGCTTGCCAATTTGGGGAGCGACGAGCTCAAGCTCGCCATTGGCTCACCAATCTGGCTAGTGATAAGTAGTGAGTGGCATGCCTCGAGCTCGCCACTTGCTAGTGGTTTGTCGATCTAGCAAGCTCAAGGTTGGTGAGTTAGGCAAGGCCTAAGGCCAGTGACAGCGAGCTCAAGGCTCTCCTATGGTCACTCGCCGGTTGTAGTTGTGCCGACTGATGACCGGTCAAAGAAGAAGGTGGAAAAAGATAAAGGAAAAAAAAAAAAAGAAAAAAAATAATTTAAAATTCGAGTTATTAAAAAAGAAAACAAGAAAGACGGAGATTAGTGGGTATGAGACAGGAGAGATGAGCAAGGGAAATGTTTCCACAGTTTCAAAAGAGAAAAAAAAAATTCCGTCTTTTAAAAGATTTTTTTTCTTTGATGAAAAATATTTTTAATGACTAGTTCATTTTTCATGAAAAGAACATCAGAAAATTCAGAAAATGTTTATTTTCTGCAAAAATGAACGAAGCGTTAATGCATGATTTATATTCGTGGCGCTTCTCAGAATGTCTAAATCATTCTATCTGGAATGGTGTGTAGGGAAGCGCATGCTAATTCAACGGAAGAAGACAAGGGCACCTGCTTGTGCTTTCGATACGTTCGAGACAAGAAACCAAGCCCTTTGGATCCCGAAGACATATACCAGCAATTCGTGATTTACCGGCGTGAGACTATGTGCGGGTTCGGCGGCTTCCATGCAAAGTCCGTCGCCCCAGATGGGTACCCTCCAAGATTCCTGAAGAGGAAAGGCTGGACCCTCCATGGCAAAACGCCCAAGTACTTCTCCTTGGATGACGATGCGCCAGGAGCCAACGACTCTCAGAGGTCAAAGCTCCCGAGCCTTGACTTCTCGATCGACAGGAAGAGCTCGGACCCAGTGGTGGTTGGGAAGTGGTACTGCCCGTTCATGTTCATCAAGGACGGGGAGGTCGGGGACCAGATCAAAACATCGGCATTCTACGAGATGACGTTGCAACAGAGGTGGGAGCAGGTCCATGCCTGTGACAATCCAGCCAATGAAGACAATGCTGTGGAAGTGGATGTGGTTGTTCAGAAGGAGGCCATCAGAGTGTTTGGTGAGGAAGCTGGGGAGGGCAATGTGAGGGATGGAGTGATGTGGTTTAGGAGTAGGACAGGAGGGATAGGACTGAGCATGGCGATTGTGGAGAGGATGAGGTGGGAGGAAGAGAGAGTGGGTTGGGTGAAGGAGGGAGAGAAGAGAGTCAGGGTGAAGAGAATGGAGAAGTTCATCAAGAGCGGGTTGAGCGAGAATTGGAAGAGGTTTGGCTGTTATGTGTTGGTGGAGAGTTTTGTGCTGAAGAAGAGGATGGATAAGACTCCGCACACTCACCAAGTGTTGGCTTACGACTTCTTGCACACTCACCAAGTGAGGAGCAAATGGGAGTGACGGATTTTCTCATCACTGTTCTGTTTTTTGTTGGTTTAATCTTTGTTGTTTCTGTGACTGGTGTCCATGAAAGTCTAGCTAAGTTCTTATGCTAGACATGCTTGGTTTGTACTTGTTTGTTCAAATGTTGTTCATCCGTCTATTTTGAGAAGTTTAGTATTGGGTTTCACTGTTGTCCATGTCCATCCATGAAGAGTGGTCAGTGGAGAAACGAAAGAAAGAAGAAGTTAGGATAAGAATTCTGGATTAAAGGTGAGATGAGAGAACATTTTAGTTGAATTTCCAGTATGCTTTCTTGAAAGACTAGAGGTACCGTATAAAATCCACTTCAAAGCGTTGCATATACTTCTTCTTTGTTTTTTTTTTTAGATTTTTTTATTTATGCAAGTGACTCCGACATAGAAAAATTTATGTGTAGTTGACAAGATTCAATTGAGACTCCTTATTTTTTAGCTAAAAATCCTTCAACGTGCCAACCCTGAAAGTTGTACATACTTTTCGTCAATACCTTAAACCAAAGAGTTACAGTTTCTAGGGTGCAATGGCCAAATAATTGAGTGAGTGTCCACGCTAGAAGCATGAGTAAGTAAAACCGAAAGGCCAGCAATGACCTACATTAGTTGTGAATGAAATTCCACTAGCGTTAGATCATAAAAAGAAAAGCATATAGTAAAAGTTTGCAAAGGACTTTGGATATGAGATTGAGTAGTTGCACCATAGAATAGCATTCTAACATTTCCCCCCTTTAATGCTCGAGACTTGACCAATGACCGCTAAATTTGTTTTTGTAGAAGTGCCCTTGGACTAGCTAGACAAGTGCACGAGCCACAAGACCATTAAAATACCTTAGATAAGCTTGGGTCTTGACTAAACCCATCAAATAGGTAAGTGGAATCAAATTTGGGTCAGATAAAAAATGCTTCAATACATACTGCCCCATTTAACTTGTTTCAATTTATTATGTAATACAAATTTAGTAAACCATACCCAAGCCGACCCATATCAAATCCTTATTATTAAGGTACTTCTATATTTAACTTAATTTACAAAAATTCATATATAAATTGAGATAAGAGCACAATGTGAGTGAGCCATAGAGTGTGTGAAGAAAGAGTCATAGAATTTGATTAGATTTAAGTAAATTATGGACCCATTTAACGCCTATTTTATTTTGAGTTTTACCATTCTAAAACTATTTATAACCTATTTACAGAATATTACCAACTTATATAACTACCACCCCATTAAATATAGGTTAAGAAATGGGTTTATAATCAATTTCGATAGGTCTAGTCACAAGCCATTACTTTTGGGATAGAACTAATATGGAGCTATTCTTAATTACAGTTGGATGAAGATGAGAAATGCAAATCCCACCCTTAGCCATCACTTGCCACTTGACCCACTTCATCCGCAGGTAGATCGAGCAAACCACTAACGAGTTTTGAGCGAGTATGCAAGAAGGACACACTTGTTTAGGATTTTTTTAGGAAAAAAAACCAATCTAAGCTGCATGATTTTTTTTCGCAACATTAAAATTCCCAAACTATGCCAACCATGAATACCCTAAATTTTTTCTTGTGATGTAAAATGTTCCAAACTTAAATTTAGGTGACATATTTATTCTCCATTAAAATTGTGTAAGATGATTTTTCAGTCAAAACAATATATTTTTTTATTCCACTTGAGCCATGTGAGAGTAATGTCAATGATGTTTGTCTCATGGTGTTTATATAGACAGATTTTGACAGTTTCCATTAATCGATTTTAACGAGTGATAACTAAGAACTTTTGACATCACAAAAAAAAGTTTAGAATAAATATGTTATGATAGATATAACTTAAGGTTTATGTCCTTTTTCTCCTTTATTTTGCACAAAGTAGCTGGCACATTTTAAAATTTTCAAACAATGATAACTAAGCTCATATAATTTTTTTTTGGTAAATGCATAATGTTTTTTTTTTTTTGGTAAAAACTTATGGGATTCGAACTCTTTTCTTTTGTGAAGAGGAGAGAGTCTTAAGTCAGCTGCATTGTTACGGGCGGTGATGGTTTGGATCCATAAACAGTGACAATTGTCCTATGACGCATAATGTTAATACATGGACATTGCAGAAAATCTGGGCAAAGGGACACCGGACGGACATCATCATGATCACGGTCCGACCGCAAAATCAAAATTAAATCCCCCCTTTCGGACAATAATTCCTTAAATTCTGTACTGATAGAGAATAAAAAATCAATTTCTTTTTTTCTTTTTAATTTGAATCTGAACCCTAAAGAAGAAAAACATCGCTCGCTCCGCTTCCTCCGCCATTTCCAAAACCCCCGCCAAAACAATCCCCACCAAAAACCGCGCTCCGCCCCCTCCTCCCCGGCGATTCCTTCGCCGGAGAGCGACGAAACCGGCGAAGCCGAAAGAGCGGTCGAATTCCATTCTTCTCGTGCGGATTTCTCCTTCGGTTTTGCAGTGGATGGCGTCAGCGACGGTCGATCAGGACCAGCAATGGCTGCTGAACTGCCTGTCCGCCACCCTCGACCCCAACCACGACGTCCGCGCTTTCGCCGAGGCCTCGCTCCAGCAAGCGTCCTTGCAGTCCGGTGATCCTCCGATCAATCGCTACTCTCTCTCTCTCTCTCTCTCTCTCTCTCTCTCTCTCTCTACGTCGCTCGTTGTCTGTTGTGCTGAAGTTGTTTCCCCCGCCTCGTTACTGGGTTTCGCCTGCCTGATGTTTGTTGAATTGACGAAATTCCGGGAATGTTGGCGGGGATGAGTTCGGGCGTTGTTTGTCGCTGGGGGATGATTGACTGCGTTAGTTTTCGCGTTTTAATGTGCTATCGGAAGAGTGAGCTGGCCGTGGCAAGAAGACGTCGAGAATCTGTGTGATTATTATTATTATTGTTTTTATTGGAGGTCGGGTCAAATTGTTGAGATGTTACTGTGCCGGGCATCGTGTGCAGGGGCAGTTATGAATTAATAACTGCTTGGGGAAACATGGGAAGAGATGTCAAACTGTAGTGTGGCAAGCAGAGGTTGAGAATCTGTGGAATTTTGAATGGAGCACGAGTCAAATTGTTGAGATGTTGTGCTGGGCATTGTGCGAAGGCATGAAAACTCCTGGGAGAAATATGGGAAGGGATACCCACATTGTCGTGTCCATGGTGATTAGTACAGTTTTGTTTGCTTTTTAGGTACACTGTTTGGCACCCATGTTCTTTTGCACCTTTGGCCTGGAGAACTAGGAACTCTAGTACGTAGGTCACTGCTAGGGAAGTGATGGTATTTTGTGGAAATATGTATACCTCATTAAAGGTCAAGAGACGTAGTTGTAAGTGGCTTATGTCAAATGGGGAAGGTATAGCTTGAGAACGCAAATGATTCTGGTAATCCTTCTGCCAGGGAAATTGTAGAATTTTAGTGGGTAATAAATATACCTAGATGAAAGTCAAGAGACACAAGTGGCTCATGTCAAAGGGGCAGGTATAACATAAGAAGGCAAATGAAGCATTTGGTTTATGGATTTCACAACTGAAAGGATTCATTTAGTCAAACACTTTAGAAAAAGAATGCTAACTATTTTGCAAAATAAAGAAGATTCATTTTTGGTGAGGTCGTAGTTTCATCTTCCTTAATCTCGCAGATGGTTGACCTGCTAAGTTTTTACTATCAGCTGTTAGAAGGAGCAAATAACTTCCATGCTGTGTTTATTTCCTCACTCTAGCCTTTTTAAGGCACTTATCTAGCTCTCATCATTTGAGATGATTTATTAATAGCATTTATCTTTTGAACTTTATAGGCTTTGGAAGTGCATTATCAAAAGTAGCAGCCAACCGGGAGCTTCCATTTGGATTGCGCCAGATATCCTTATATTATTACTGGCATCACATACTGGTTTATCTTATCTTATCAACATCTTGTCTGTGCTTTGGAATGAGCTAAATACACATTATTTTAGTTAACTAGCTAATAATATCCAGTGTTTTTGGATGACTTGTAACTTTTGCCTTTTGCTTTCTTTGTATCTTTGTAACATACAAACATTGACATGCACATTCGCATATGAATTTCTCATAATTATTTGAAATTTAAATAATATTTTAGATTTTGACAGAAAAGCAAAATTACTTTTTTTCTTATTCAGAAAAAGAGGAAATGCCCTTAATGATCAGCAATTATAGTCTTAACAGGTCTTATTCATAAAAAGAGGGAAATCAATGAGTTATTCTGTACAAGAACGTAAGGCATTAAACCTTGCATCCTGTTTCAGCCTAGTTTGTGTTCTCTGCTTCTAGTTATCCAGTATGTATTGTAACTTCTATTTGGGCAGTTATGTTGTGAAAAGTTAACATACTTCTACCTAGCTGCTGTCCTGCTGAAGCAGTTCATCAAGAAACACTGGCAAGAAGGTGAGGAATCTTTTGAGCATCCTGTGGTTACAAGTGAGGAAAAGGTAATCTTTAGTCAATGCACTGATAACAAGTGGACTTATTTCTTGTTCTTTTCTAGATCAATAAAGTCATATTTTGTCCTTTTAGCTCCTCATTTTAGAAGGTTCCCTAGATTGCACAACATTTTCTTTTCTGTGAGTAGGTCCACCCAACCATTCATTTCTAGAATTTTTAATAAGTTTTACCAACCTACTAGCGTGTATTGAAGAGGCATTACTGTTTAAAGCAGGTGCTTGAGTAGTGTTACTAGATTTCTCAAGTTTTTGGCCCAAGGACAGGTGTGTCTACTTCTATTGTTTTGGCTTGTCTAGTGAATCTTCCACCTGACCCAATGAGCAAAGATTCAAGGAACAATAGGGTAGAAGTTTTTTGTTTTGCAATACCTCCAGTGGTACCAAAGAGGTTGGGCCAGAAATGCCATGGTCATTGGTGCAATAGTGCAAAACTGTTAATCCAATTCTCATAGATGTCACGCATTGAGTCATGAGTTAGGGTTCTTCAATTGTCAATGTTGCTTTGCAAGCTGTGAGATGAACGGGTGCAGATGGGGCTGTTTTTGGGAGATGATGTCTGTAGTTGGTCATAGATTTAGAGTGGATGTCTGAAGAAATGCTGTCCTTAATCATATAGTTCACGATGGCCAATCCCATAGATTGCTTCTGTCTCTTCCATTCACTTCTCTAGGTCAAAAAATTCTTACTTAATCAAACAATTGAGTCTTTTCCCCATCTTGGTGGAGGTGGGGTGCCTCTACGTCTCTAATAACTGTGATATGCATGTTGGACATGGATGAAATACTTGAGCACGTGTCTTTGGAAGATCTAAGATGATGAACCACTTGCTATTTCAATGATGATATCGAGCCGATAGATACCATGTTTTGAATGTCTAAACTAATAACATTATTGATCAATTATCAGGCAGTTATACGCAAATATCTCCTGATGACATTGGATGACTCTCAAAGAAAAATTTGCACGGCAGTTAGTATGGCAGTTGCATCCATTGCAGTTTATGATTGGCCAGAGGATTGGCCTGAGTTATTGCCTAACCTTCTGGAGCTGATTAATGATCAAACTAACATGAATCGAGGTAGGGTGTTCCATTTTCTCACCATCATATTTTTTATGTGAATCCTTTTTGCTTACCTGTATACTGTGGGCTTCTGAGTTGTTAATTATCATTAAAACTGGGAGATCTATTTTGTGAATATTGTTGAATTTTAAAAGCTTCTACAGGATAATACTTTTGAGGTTATTCATTGATCCAATTGCAATCCCATAGCAACTTTAGAGAAAGAATTATAGTTATTTTTGGAAGTCCTATAAAGTTGCTAATTTGCTGTTCTTTCTTTTTGTAAATTTTGTTATTCCTGGTCTTATAAACTTTTGATCGACATAAAGGATTTTGCTGAATGTTGTAGTGCAAGGGGCTCTGAAATGCCTGTCACTTCTGTCCGGAGATCTTGATGATACAATGGTGCCCACATTAGTTCCAATCTTGTTCCCTACTCTGCATAAGATTGTATCCTCATCTAAGGTTTGTTTTTATTGTATGTTCTGCTTCAATTTCTTCTCAGACTTTTGCTGTTCTTGATTTTTAATTAGTAGGGACTTTTGGAGTTTGAAATAAGGACCAGTAGGACGCTCTGTCCATTGAGCTTAGCTTTCAGAAATTGTGTTGCAATTTTGTATGCATGCATTTGAGAGTAATACCTTAATTTAACTGATTTTCATTGCTTGCAGATCTTCAATTTGATCAGCATAAACCAGTGTTTCTAGAATTGGTTATGGATTATGACAGCTTTTGTTGTTGTGTTGCTTGCTCTACTATTAGCGTATGTCTGTATTATGTTGTTACTTGTTCAAATGTGATAGTGTCATTGGGTGACTTTGCTTGTCAACTTTTTGATGACTTCATTTGCACATGGTTGTTGCAGGCAGGTACTAATTCTTTGTGCGAAATATATAACTTATAAATCTTTGAATCTCGTGTTTTATGAAAACTAGGAAGCCACAGAGTGCTTATGAGATATTTTCTTTAAATTTGATGCTGGAACTTGTAATTTACAAAAGTCAAAAAGATTTTTGAACTCCCCCCCTATGTTTAAGGTGATTAAAGTTCTGTGACTTCTGTCACTTCATTTAAAGGCATGTTTTTTCTCAAAAGATGATGAAATAAGAAACATCTTATGTCTCTATAATTTGTCTTTTGTTTCTTGTGAATTTGTTTCAGATTTATGACAAAGATTTGCGTTCAAAGGCCCTTTCAATAGTTTATTCTTGTGTCTCTGTGCTGGGGGCAATGAGTGGTGTTTATAAGGTAATAACGGACCTCTCTTCTGTTTTCTCATCATTTGGAATATGCTAGAACTAGTTTTAACTCTATTGTTGGTTATCTGATCTGGGCAATGTTTATTTTCCAGAGTGAGACCAATGAGATGATAAATTCTTTTCTCAAACCATGGATGGATGAGTTCAATAATATCTTAAGAGAGCCAGTGCCATTAGAAGATCCTGATGATTGGAGCATTAGAATGGAGGTCAGTTTGAAAATAGCATGAGATATGTTGGATTGGATGTGTATCTTTTCAAGTTGAATGAGTAATTAACTGTTGCGTATATTCTGCATCTCTCCACCCAGGTTCTTAAGTGCTTAAATCAGCTAATTCAGAGTTTTCCCAGCATTGGTGTAGGTGAATTTGTGGGTATGTTACTTAAAGTTATCTTGTGAATGTATCTTTTAGCTTTGTCAGCTTTTCTGATTCTCTATTGACTGACTTATTATCTTCTTTTCTCATGCAGTTATCATGGGACCATTGTGGCAAACATTTGTATCCACTCTTAATGTGTATTTGCAATCATCAATTAAAGGTCAAGAAGATCCTTATGAGGGAAGATATGACTCGGATGGTGCAGAGAAGAGCCTTGATTCCTTTATCATTCAGGTTACTGTCTTTGTGTATGGAATTGTTTCTGGATTATAGTATTAGCACGCCATTCGTATTCATTGTAAGAATTCTCCCAGTACAAGCGATGCGTGGATCTTTTCTATGTTATTGCTAAATTTTACATGCCTAGATGTTTCAGTGTCATTCCCAAACTTGCTATCTTATGAGAGACATGAATAATGGAGAAAAAGTTGGTCGAGTGTCTCATCTTTGACTTTGCATAGAGAAATATCAATAAAAATCCTAATTATTCAAAATGTAGTGGGTCAATCAAAGGCCATGTTGTGCAAGAACCATTTTTCTATTTTCATATATTTTTCTCTTGCATTTTCCCTACATATTTATCATTTGACTTCAAATTCTCACTTTCATCATTTGATTACAGTTGTTTGAATTTCTGTTGACTATTATGGGCAGAAGGAAGTTTGTAAAGGTTTGCAAACCCAAACACCCGTGGTTGTTGGATATTTCTTTTGCTATTATTCTTTCCATGTTGTATATGTGAGAATTTGTCCCTGTAGGTTATGATGAATAATATGAATGAGTTGGTATATGACACTCTGGCTTTCCTGCAAATGACAGAACAACAGGTACCATGCAATTTGTGCATTTTTTGCTTAAACCTAGGCAGATGCCCTATACTTTTTCCATACAATCGTCTATCTGAGTGTGATACTGATTAGAAAACTTAAGTCGAGATCATTCATCTTTCATGATACCTATGACCTCAGTAGTACCAATTATTTGATCTATTAGTACCGATTAAATTGAGTATTTGTCTTGTGCTTGTGTTTCTCTAGGTCCATACGTGGTCAGAGGATGCCAATGAATTTGTGGCTAATGAGGATGATCTTACTTATAGCTGTCGTGTTTCTGGTAAGCTGTTCATATTTTTACATACATTCAATGTAACATTGTAGAATGCTGGTAAATTGACTCTTAGACTATATCATGGTACTTGAGCTTGAGTAATTGTTTCCTCTATATTGCAAGGATCATGTCATCTATAATGATTTAGAGTTATAGGATAGGTGGCTGTCCATGCTGGATCTTGGGTCTGGTGTAACTTTTGTTACTTGAGTGCTGTTGTGTTAAGATTTTTGTCAATTATGCGAACTGAAAGCAATGTCATATTTCCATTTTTTTTACTCTACCGGTGCCTTTCAGCGGTTACAGAACTTGAAAAAGTTGATTGCATGAGTCTCCACCCAGGGGAGTAAAACGATCTTCCTACCTTTTTTGTTGAATCTGCATAAGCTCAGTTCATCATAAGGAACTACATTAGGATAAAATATGAGAAATTGAAGGAAAAACAGTAGACACTCATCAATGTCTCTTGCATCGATGGGTCAAACCAAAGTTTCCTAGAGCATGGATCACTTTATGAAAATGTTAATTATTATAAATAGTGACAAAGAAGTTGTGGATTGCCCTGGGGGAAGGGCCCACTTTTCTATTGTAGTGATGGATGACTTCAAAGTCATTCTTGGGTTAGAATTCTTTCGGGAAACCAAGACCAGTGTGATGCCGAGTACTGGCACTCTTGCGATGCTTGGGAACAAGCGTGGAGTCCTGTAAATTATTTATTTAGAACAAGTATGATTTATAAAGTTATATGCACATAGCATACACGCTTTAAAAGCCCCTAGTTGCAAATGTAAAAAGTGACAAACATGGCTGTGTTTCATGCTAAACTTCTGTTTAAAATATTTTATGTACATAATAACAATAGTGGAAGTGATGTATTATGAAGCCCATATGATATTTTCTCCCCTGAGTACCGTTACATTTGCCATACGCAATGTGTAGTTAAATGAGTGGGGATAATGATGGTGTTCTGGTTGTAAATTGTGTCAACTACAGAGTGTCAGCTACTTTCAGTTGCAAGAAAGACCTAGTCGTTTCTTTCATGCCTTCACTAAATTTTTGATGCCGTAGTGTACCTGAATCTGATGTTCCATATATGATTGTTACTGTAGTTTGATAAACTTTACAGTTGGATTCCCCATCTGTTGTATGCAGGTGCACTTTTGCTAGAAGAGGTGGTTAGTTCCTGTGGCAGAGAAGGTGTTGATGCCATTATTGAAGCTGCAAAAAGACGATTTGCTGAGTCCGTATACGACAAAAGTGCTGGTTCTGCTGATTGGTGGAGAGTAAGATTAAAGTTCTTTTCTTTTTATAGTTTGTTTCTTTTTGAAGAAGTAATTTACTTTGTTAATGTGGCGAGTCTTAATTATTTGTAAGTGATAAGAGTATGTTGTCTTTTTTCTGAATTTATACTTGGGAAAATATGAAAAATCATTTTAAGTACCTGAATACATTTTACGTCCTCTTTTGTTTTACATCACAACTCCGCACCTTCTTTGTCAGTAGGTAGCAAGTTGCATTCACAACAAACAACAATGTGAGCTCATTTACCAATTTACAAATATCTTCCTTAGCCTGCTTCATGGTAGTTAAAAGCAAAATAGATACCACCTGATAGCATAGGAGAATTATCATTCTGATACTTGAGAGGAAAATCACAGAAATTTGTGACATGAAGAGATGAGCAGTGCTGTTCTATAGTTATGTTCTTTTCCTAATTGGTCATTTGGTCATCCTTTCTTTGCACAGTATTTTCTTGGAAAGTACCATTTTTATATTCTCAACTCTAATTAGGTTCCATGTCCTTTGACATACAATCCCAATTTTGCTTTCTTCATTCACCCTTCGATTCTTGTGGTAATTCTCCTCCTCCTTCTTCTTCTTCTTTTTCCCAGATGAGAGAGGCCATTCTTTTTGCCTTGGCATCACTATCTGACCAATTGCTTGAAGCTGAGGTTTGTTCCTCCCTCCCTCTCTCTCTCTCTCTCTCACACACACACATGCTTGTGTGTGGGCACCATCTTTTGCATTTAATTACATTCCAATGGACACTGATGAATTTGTTGTGCTTGTTAGAAGTAATTCATTTTCAGTGTTATTTTGTCTCTTCTGCTGATTTGTTGTGACAGGTTTCTGGATTGGCAAGTAGCAACATAGGAAGCTTGATTGAGCAAATGATCTCTGAGGACATTGGGGCTGGTGAACATTCTACCCTTTGCTTCTCTTCCTACTTTTCTGTTATTCAGGGAATAGACAGAGCTTTTCTTTTTTTGGTAACAGGGGTACATGAATATCCATTTCTATATGCGCGTATTTTTGTGTCAGTTGCTAAGTTCTCCTCTGTGGTAATTATTCTAATTCCTTTGTAAATTACTAGGCCATGTCATCTTTGAGTATTTTCTTACTTACTTTTTGTACCGTTCAGATCAGTCGTGGAGTTCTTGATAATTTTCTCTATGCAGCTATTACAACAGTTAGCATGGATGTGTAAGTGATTCTATTCAACAATTTGATTTGGAAAAGAAATTTTGAGTTGTCTAATGGTGATATTACTCTCTTAACAGGCCCCCACCTGTCAAAGTAGGGGCATGCCATGCCCTTTCTCTACTCCTTACCAAGGCAAATGACGGAAATGTTCTCCCTCACATAATAGGATTGCTTTCATCACTTACAAATCTCCTTAGTCAAGTAAGACTAGCTAGTATGCTTTCTTTTATTCTGATGTTCAAGCTGCAACATTGCTTGTTTTTTCTTCACAGGCATCTGATGAGACATTGCACTTGGTTCTTGAAACAATCAGAGCAGCAATTATGGCAGGTACTGCTTATTTAGTTTTTTGCTTCCAATCTACACTTTCATGTTGGATGCCATTAAACTAGCTTTTTTTATTCTTTTTTTTCCTTTTCACTTTAGGCTGCGAAGCTATAGCTGTTGTGGAGCCTAATGTTTCTCCCATCCTCTTGAACACTTGGGCATCTAACATTTCAGATCCATTTGTCAGTGGTGAGGCACTTGAGGTTTTGGAGGTAACTACATTTTGAAATGTTGTCCTTAGGTATTTGGTCTGGCTAAGTATTTTGTTAATTATTTTCTTTGTTATGTCACTTAATCATATTCAGATATTGAGTATGATGCTGTTTATTATGTTGCTATGTAAGGAGTAGGGCATTAATTAAGGTAAGCCTTATCTAAAAAATGGCTTGTTGGTTCTACTCGAATTTCCTTGTATATTAATTGTCTCCTATACCTAGTTTTTTTCTGCTGATTAATGTGGAGTGTTGTTTTTATCTACGACTTTGGAAATCCATCTGAAAATTTGACAATACCTGCTTTGAATCATTGAAATTTCCAACTTCTCCATACTCAAGAATCTATGATTTCATCTCAGACATCTGAGATGAATTGTGAGGATCATGGCCTCATGGGATTCATTTTCCCTATGTTCTTGATGACTATACTATGAGGATAATGTCAGAAAATCATATAAAATGCTTGTGAATTTCTAGTTTTTCTGCATTTAGGCACTGCACATAAGGCTTGGTTTATGGCTTCTGTGGGATTGGTGCTGGTAACTAATGAAGCACATTAATTGGTAGTTCATATGATGGTTTGAATCTAAGCAAAAACTTGTTAAATTGATGGATGTGATCCTTGCCAAACTTAGCTGTTTCCGATCACTTCATACCTAAATTATTGATACAGAGAATCACTGATAGGTGATTGTGATGTTGAAAAACTAGAATATCCAAGGTAAATTTTTGCCAATATGCTTTTACTTCCTATAGTGGACCGCTTAGAAAGAAAATTTTCTGAAAATGTCAGAATGTTTTAATTTGACTTTTATTAGTCGTGGTGCTTTTTTATGGCAAGTCATTCTCTGCTGAAACAAGAAGCTTGATGACTCCATTGACAAAATAATTCTTTTAATATTGGTCTGTATCTCTGCTGATTGGAACTTCCCTTGTTCTTTCTCTTCTATAAAATGTTTGACCAGGCAATAAAAAATTCTCCTGGTTGCGTCCACCCACTGATTTCCCGGGTTCTGCCTTTTGTAGGTCCTGTCCTAAATAAGGTAGGACTTTAATTCGTTGCATTTTATTATGATGCATCTTAGCATGCCTTGATCTCAGAGGTTGAATTATTTGTTGGTTGTGGCATATCCCAATGTCAACGTCTAGCCCCAACAACAACCTGATGGTTTAGTTGCTGGATCCTTGGATCTGTTGACCATGCTTCTGAAGGTATTTCTAAGGCTCAATTTTTCATTCCTCTCTATCTCACTGATATGTTAGCTTTAATTTTCTGCTGATAATTCTTATTAATTGTTATATATACTTGGCTACTGTTGGTGCTGCAATGTACAGAATTCTCCTATTGATGCAGTGAAAATGATGTACGATGCATGTTTTGATGCTGTCATTCGTATAACACTTCAAAGTGAAGACCATGGTGAAATGCAGGTGCTCAAGTGTTTCATGGGTTGTGTCCTTTTTCTGCTAGGAACCTGATTGCATTCTCTTTATATCTAAGTAATTTTCTGCATTGCAATGCCATTTATTAGAATGCAACAGAATGCCTGGCTGCTTTTGTCTCGGGGGGAAGACAGGATGTGCTGGCTTGGGGTGGTGATTCTGGGTTCACAATGAGGTCTTTGCTAGATGTAGCTTCAAGGTGGGGGAGATTTCCTTTCTCTCAGTGCCCTTCCAGTTTTCTGGCTTTATATTGATCAGCATTGTGGAGAGAATTCTTAGGAGTCGTTGAAGTATTTTGATGTTTCATTTTTGTATTTAGTTGCTTTAGTCAAAATTGCCAATCAAAAAGAAATAGAGAGAAATAGAAGAAAACCAATGGCATATGTGTAAGATGCAGTTTTGAAGTATTTTGGTTTAGTTCTTTAGTTTATATAAATTTATCATTGAATGTCAATTATCCTGGTTTTTAGAGATTTAATGATAAAATGCTGACTGTAAGAATCAATTTTGTTCACTTTTTAAATGTAGAGTGAAACGGCAGCATGTGGCTGTGACACCACTACTGCAGTGACATGTCTTTACTCTGCAATGTGCACTCGTTTTATGGCAGCTACATGAAAATAAAATTTATTTTGGCCAACTCTATGGGGGTCAAGCTTCAATGGTTCCTCTCGTTAATTACTGCAGTACTTGTTCTGTAAATTGCAATGTGGAATGAAATGCTACTTGATCTTGAACTTACATGATGGAAAGAGTGGCTATCACTTGAAATGTCATGTCCTGGTTGCAATAACTCATTTCACTGTTTCAGTAATTCTTGGATTTTGCATGTGCATTTGTATTTCCAGTGGGTCTCAACTCTATTACTGGGAACATGATGCAGGCTTCTGGATCCTGCGTTGGAAAGCTCTGGGTCTCTTTTTGTTGGGAACTATATTCTGCAACTTATTTTGCACTTGCCACAGCAAATGGCGCCGCATATATGGGACATGGCAGCTGCCCTGGTCAGACGCATGCAGTCTGCTGAAATAGCTGGGTTGAGAACTTCCTTGATACTGATATTTGCTAGATTGGTAAGGTGTTTCATCCTTCAAAACCCTATGATAGTGCTATATGGTTCCACCTCCCACCTTCTAAAATTGTTTGATCTGGTATGATATGATATTATTCCTTTCAAGAAAGCATTGATTAATCTGTAAAAGTGGTGGTTTGTTAACTAGGGAGAGACTTATGTGCACCAGCAGCACCTGTCCACCCAAAGCATCTATTAAAAGTCTAATATGCCATTCAAGAACAACATTATTTTGACTCAACTCTTGCATTAATTAGGGGGCTCTCAAACAAAGCCACTGTGCTTCTCTAAAGTATGTTTAGCCTTTTTGACTTGAATATCAGGCAGTGTCTTGGTTGTAATTCTTCAAAATATTGCAGGTTCACATAAGTGATCCTAATGTGCATCAATTTATTGACATGCTGATGAGAGTCCCAGCCGAAGGTTATGATAATGCCTTCACATATGTGATGTCTGAATGGACAAAGCTGCAAGGTAACTGCTTCTTGCTAGATTCTGAAGTCCAAGCATGGTTAAAGTGGCAGTGCTGCGCTCCTGTAAAAGGGGTATAGGATAGTTGTTTACTTTTTATTTCAGTCTGATAATTGGATTCCTATACAATACATGAGGAACTATTAGGAATAAAATGCACTGGAGATCCAGGTAGGAGTGGAACTGCACGTCCTGTTCATCTTCAGAGTGACTCCGCTGCTTCTATGCAATCTGTGGGATTGTTCTGTCACAGAACTGATTAGAGAACCCGCAGCAAGTAGAAAGAGAGAAAGAAGGAAGAGAGAAGGAGGAGAAAGAGAACGTAAAAGAAAGAAAGAGAGGGCTGTAGTTTTCTGTAACCACAGAAACCCTACACCCATTGTATTTATATTGAATATAAATTGTATATAACAATAATATCCTTATGTAAGTAAAAAAGGAAATAAAACTCTGATAATAAAGGAAACTTAATAAAGTAACTTAACACTCCCCCTCAAGCTGGAGCATATAGGTCTCCTATGCCCAGCTTGGAACAACCAGCAACAAAAAAGCAAGACGAAATAATGCTTTGGTAAACATATCAGTAAACTGATCTCTAGAGGCAACGTAAGAAAGTAGCAACCAGCTTCTGCTTCACATCATATGCTTAGTTCGCTCTTGAAAAACATGATTCCTAGCAATATAAATAGCTGCTTGATTATCACATATCATATCAATAGGTTGATTAATCGAAAATCCAAGCTCCTGGAGAAGAGATTTCAACCACAACAATTCGGCCACAGTATGTGCCATAGCACGATATTCAGCCTCTTAGTTTGTTTCTTCCTATAGATAGTAGAGCCCAATCAGCAATCGTAGTAGTAGTCATAGTAGTTGCAGTAATAGTAGCAGCAACGATAGTAGTAGTAGCAGCAGCAACAGCAGTAGCAGCAACAGTAGCAACCGCAGTAGTAGCGGTAACGGTAGTAATAGCAGCAGCAGCAACGGTAGTAGTAGCAGCAGCAACGGTAGGCAGTAGCAGTAGCAGCAATAATAGCAGCAACGGTAGCAGTAGCAGTAGCAGCAACGGTAGTAGTGGTAGTAGCAGCAGTAACAGCAGTAGCAGCAACAACAACGGTAGTAGTAGCAGCAGTAGTAGGAGCAACGGTAGTAGTAGGAGCAGCAATGGTAGCAGCAACGGTAGTAGTAGTAGCAGCAATGGTAGCAGCAACGGTAGTAGTGGTAGTAGCAGCAGCAACAACGGTAGTAGTAGTAGCAGTAGCTGCAATAGCAGCAGTAGTAGGAGCAACGGTAGTGGTAGGAGCAGCAGAGGTAATAGCAGCAGCAATAGCCGCAATAGCAGCAATAGCAACAACAGTAGCAATAGCAGCAGTAGGAGTCGTAGTAGTATCACTCATGATGATAATCTCAATATAATTATATGCTTGATGGAAACCAGCAAGACCAGTCAACCATAATCAATAAAGTACTCCGATTCTTGAATCCGCTGATTAGTAAGAGTTGTAATCCATGTTCACAAACCAAACCTGATGAATTTGATATCTTCCGATCTCATATGTATCAAAACTTGAAGAAAAAACCGATAAAAATTACAGCTTTAGGTGGCTGTGCACCAACCCTAGGGGACTCTCAAACCAGCAATAGGATCAAGTAATCAGGTAATTAGACCTGCTCTGATACCATGTCACAGAACTGATTAGAGAACCCGCAGCAAGTAGAAAGAGAGAAAGAAGGAAGAGAGAAGGAGGAGAAAGAGAACGTAAAAGAAAGAAAGAGAGGGCTGTAGTTTTCTGTAACCACAGAAACCCTACACCCATTGTATTTATATTGAATATAAATTGTATATAACAATAATATCCTTATGTAAGTAAAAAAGGAAATAAAACTCTGATAATAAAGGAAACTTAATAAAGTAACTTAACATGTTCCATGGACTTGCACTTCTGTGATACTTTTAAACCATGAAGTGGATCTATTCAAACCTTTCCTGTGGATGCTTCTTTCTTTTAAGATGGTTAGATATATTACTCAGATCTGCAATTTAAAATGCAGGGGAGATTCAGGGATCATACCAAATTAAAGTGACGACCACTGCTTTGGCTCTTGTACTTTCCACAATGCATGGTGAATTGGGGAAAATTAATGTCCAAGGCCACCTAATTCAGGTTCCCATTTCTGCTGCCTACTTTGATTTAGAAGCATCTTAGCTCCTTGGCTTATCACACTTCATGTGAAGTCTGCCACAGGGATAACCACTCGCTCAAAGGCTAAGTCAGCTCCAGACCAGTGGACTTTGATGCCAGTCCCTGCGAAAGTAATTTTTTTGACGATGTCCTCAGATTATAAGATGTATTCATTGTCAAGGAGAATGTGGAACATGGTCTTGAAAGTAATTTTGTTATATTTCCTTAATCAATAATTATGGTTGCCAAATCTTAGGAATGGACATATATTCCGCTAACATACATTGATTTATTACCTCTTGCCTTTTCTTGGTTGAATAATGTCATTAAATTGTCACTTATGACTCGTGGCTATTACTGTTCTACAGTATATCCTTCATGATCCAGCTAGGAATTATATTATTTAACAAGCTCACACATCTGCTTTACTACCTCACACTGTAGATACTGGCTTTGCTTGCTGATGCTTTGATTGAAATTCAAGAACAAGCTCCAGTTGGTGATGAAGAGGTAGGATGCATCGCTCTGACTCAGTTGGTTTTTCAGTAGTATGAAGGGTTGAGGATTTTTCACCCTAAACTCATATTTATAGGAGGATTCGGAGTGGGAAGAAGTGGAACCTGTGGATGGTGACAAAGACATTTTACATGCAGCTGCTGCTGTATCATCTGATAGACCAGGATATGCACAGTTTGAGGCGATGGCCAGAGTATTTGATGAGGTTTTGTTTTTTCTTGTTTATTTTCCCTTTACTTCAGAAATATGGGATGGGACACTGATCATTCCCCTGAAAAGTAGCAATACGCTAAATAAAGAGGAAAATAATGGACTTATCACCTAAACTTCCTTGTTCATACTTTTGCATGTCTTATGAGCTTCAACAGGAAGATGGTGATGATGACGACCTTTCAAGTATTGATGACCCTTTAAATGAGGTATTTGATGGATCTTACATCCTAGATTCATTATCTGGTTTATGCATATTATGACCGACATTCTCAAATGTCTTGTTGTGTAATACAGATTAATCTGGCCAACTACCTGGGGGACTTTCTCATGAAGTTCTCTGAGAGCAACAGAAATCTGTTCAATCATCTCTGCCAGGTATGACAATCAAACTCTTTAGCTGTATATGTGTTTTAATATCCTTTTCTGCTTTAACGCATAGATTTCCATGTGTGATTATTGTTTGAATCCGCAGAATCTAACGCAGTCTCAACACACTACTATTCAAGCAATCCTTGGTCGCTGAGAAGTCTCTCTTTCAGAGATTTCTGTATTTGTTCTGTCCGTAGATGAGGTTTCTAGCGGTCGGTATTGAGCATTCTTTGATTGACCTGAGAGTGGAAATTTTTGACAGTTGAGGTTGTAAAGTTGCAGTTTTTGTCTTTTGTAAAGATGCTGGCTCTTGTTAAAGGAACGATACCATCTGCCTCGAAATATTTACATGTAAACCAGGAGGAAGGGGGGAAGTTCAGCTTCCAACTGTATATTTTTTTCCCCCATGATGTGAAGAAGCCAGAATTCCAATTCTCATCAATTATAACACAAGCGACGAAGCCAATAGAGTCAAATGGCTACTGATTTTTCTTTTTCTTTTTTTCTTTTTTTAAACCAACACCAGTTCATTTCACTAAATCATACCATCATAACATGTCACCGACTCCCATGACTAATACCAAAAGGACCACTTGCACAAGTGAAACTCGGATTGCCCTCAGAGGTCTCGTCAGAGTTGGGTTTGACCCATTCACGGAGAGTTGTACCATCCAACATGATTGGTCAACGTTAAACCACATGACTCAGGGGACACTGAAGCTTCGTACTCAGGTAACCCACCAATTCCACTTCTCCTAAACGAGTAAGCCTTCAGATTATAGTAAAACACACAAATAGACTCCGATAAGATAAGAGGCGAGACCAACAGTTCATGAGTATCAATGACTGGCTGGAAACACTTCCGTCGGCAATGAGCTCCTTCCAACATGGCAGCAAGATGAAACTTTCTCCTTCCAAGTCTCCCCATTTAAGTCCACCGACACCCATATAACAACGTAATTACCATTATCATACGCAGGATTACGGCAATCAGCCGGAGCAATATGCCCTTCATCTCGTTCATGCGTTCTAAATCCTTCTACTGGTCTTAAAAGTTTTTATATTTCTCTTGAACTCACCACATTAAGCAAGATTTTCTTCCTGCTTATAAACAATGAGAAGATTCAGAATTACGAAAAGCTTTTGGAATGCGACAACGAGGCAATATCATTCTCCTATAAACAGGGTAAGTAGATTGACGACGAAAAAATCCACAACTTTAGATAGGGAAGTGATAAAATCGTACTAAAGCAGAAGCTATATGATCTCCATGAGAACAACATCAATTTACGAAGCATAAATTTTAAAGGCATCGGCTTGTCTTGAAAATTTTATTCCAAGATTTGCACAATAAGCAGGACATATCCCTGCTTGCCAACAAGCAAACGAAAATGATTATTAGCTAATATACCTGGTCATTTCTTCAAATAACAACAAAAGCAATACAAGAAGGGGCAATGCCTCTTTCCTACAAGCATGGCTGATAGATATGTCACATAAAGCTACAAATTCAGAAAGCCGAAGCCAGAGACGATTACTAATTTCACGTCTTTGAACATAGTATAAAATGTGTGGATGGCAAAGTAATTCAGTGTTCAACTAGCTAAAGCCTCCACGGCATGTGCCTGTCATGAAGGCCTTCCAGCGGCAGTAGACTCTCCACATGATGAGTAAACGTTTGCCAAACAGCAGGAGGCAGTACTATTCTATATTTAGGTAACCCCCTAATTTCGATCCCACGAAAACTGTTATTCTTCGGATTGTAGTAGAACACACGCGGCGGCTTCAACATTATCTGTGATACCAACAACCATTCACCGGTACTAACTGTACCAGCCAGAAAAACCTCTTCAGCCACGAGAATCTTTTTCCAACGCGGCGGCAATGCGATAACTTTCTTCCTCCAGATCTCCCGCTCAAAGTCCTCCGAGATCAACAAAACGACGTCATCACTGCCATCGCGCTTAAGGTTACGTAAATCGGCCACAGCGACGCGACCCTCGAATTCAATAAGGCATACTTTGCGATGACCTCCACGGGGACCATTATCGCCGGGGAACTTAACCATTAGAAAGCTCTCCGTTCCAACATCGAATTCGACCAAGTAGTCCTGCCTTGGATTGGTAATGTTGCCATTCCAAGCCCTATAATATACCAACCCGTTAAAACAAATTTCACCCTCTTTCTTGATGTGAGGAGGACCATCCTCGATCCTCCGCCACGTCTCGGATGCCAGATCCAGCACGTGCTGCTCCATGATCAACTCACGAAGACCGCCCGGCATCGACCTGCAGGTCGCCAACGTGCGCAACACCTTGTACTTCTTAGCAACCGGGTCGAACCCGAACGAGTAGTGCAGATAAGCGCACTCCCCGGTGACCTTCGCCTCCACTGTCCTCGACGTCATGTACTTCCCGGTGGTGGGGTTGCAAACTCCGACGTAACCATCGACCTGGAAGCAAATCAGGCCGTGGATAGACTGCGAGACGTAACGGCAGGCCGTGCCGAGCGCGAAGAAGTAAGGCGAAACGGTCCAGGGTCGGTGGTCGTTTCCGGGTTCGGATGGGTTCGCCGCGAAGAAGAGGCGGGCCCGCGGGCCGGCATGAGGGTGGCTCGGGAGGGAGATGACGAGCTTGGGGTGGTTGGAGGAGTGGGCGAAGTGGGAGTCGACGAAACGAGGGTCGGAGATGAGGGACCGCCAGAGGGTGGAGACGCACTTGAACCTGCACAGCGACTTCACCGGCAGCCGCTTGAGGATCTCGACGAGCAGGTCCTCCGGGATGACCATCGGAAACCAGCGACTCTCGCCGGCGACGAGACCACGACCGTCCTAGGTTTCGAAGGGCTTTGGCTCTTTCTCTTTGGCTGTCATATCTCCCTCCCAGGCGGTCACGACAAGCTTTTTTTTTTTTTTTTTTTTTTTTTTTTTTTTTTTTTAATGTAGGCCCGCATAATCAAAAAGAAAATTGCCAGATTAGGAAATTTTGTAAAAAATTATTCATTTACTAAAATGATGTAATAAGTAGGGGTGTGCATGATTCGGGTAGGCGGTTCCCGACCTAGAACTGGAAACCGTCCGCTAAGGACCAGTTTCGAAAAATGGAAACCGAGATCCACCTGTTAGTTGCATGGATCCACCTGGGAACTGGACCGTCGGTCCGGTTCGGTTCTCAGGTGGATCCATGGAACCGATCTTGATGCGAAACAATTTTGGTTTTCGACCAAAATTACTGGTTCTTCGCCCAACCTATTTTTCTTCTCCTCCTCCTGCCCTACTTCTTCATGTGCTTGCTTTTTGCCCACTCAGTGCTCGGCGTTTTGTCAAGGACTCAAGATGCGCTATGGAATTTTTAGCTTATGGACCTCTCCATTTAGTTTGACTAAAGATTACCTAGCCTTGCTTCTTCACGATCTTGACTTAATTTTTTTAGTTATTTGATTTAGGTTTATTAATTAGTAATTTCAATTTTTTAATATTAAAAATTAATATATTATTTTAATATAATCGGTCCGGTCTGGATGAGCGGGTGGACAGATCCGTCTATGAAATCGGGAACCGGATTGGTACCCACCAATTCCCATAAATTGGAATCGGGAACCGGACGGTTCCCTCAAAAACCATCGGTTCCGAGGCGGTTTGGTCCGTTCAGGCGTCGGACGGGTCCTGATTCTTTTGCACACCCCCAGTAATAAGTTTCAATTGGATATGGAAAAGAAAGAGATTCACACATCGGATCGTTTTCAAACAAATTTCATCTCATGAAAGAATTATCTTTGAGCTATCCAATAAAAATTTAGCATTAAAACGAAATTCGAAAATTTATTCATTTCTAGTTACTCGTGAATGACTTGAAGATTAATGAAAAAAGATGCGCACCTTTGATAGCAGTGGAATAGGGAGATGCGGGATTCTTCAGCTTTCTCAAATTGTGTAGTGTCTTCCCTTTGGATTTTTCTTTTAACGACTCCGGTTCTACCGCTCAACAAGATATATTGCACTTTTTATTATGCAAATGCTTATTATGATAGAGACATGAAGACAACCTCATAAACTAAGAATAAAGGTGAAGGGATTGTTCAATAAATTTCATGTTAAGACAGGAATAATAACCATTCTCTTTCCGGACCCTATTTATAGCCAGATTTTTTTTTTTTCATATGAATTTTTGAATAAAAATATGCGTTTGATAATGATACAAAATTTTTGTTCCCGGAGCAGAATTTCATTTGATAAACCTTTTTAAATATCTCCCTCCCAGGCGGTCAGTGACTACAGATGGGCGACCAACTGGTGGCAAGATGAGTGATCAAAAGAGTCTTATGTCTCATTTATGTTCCAAAAATTGAAAAGTAAAAAAAATATATATATATAATTCTCATTTCTGTTCCAAACCTATTTTTAGGCTAATAGAAAAACAAAATACTTAGCATTTGCATCCTAAGTCTATCGCAGGAGGATGATAAACCACTCAACTTGAAGGCTAACGGATCAGATCAGCAGAAGATTCACCACCGAATCAATGGAAGTTCATACCACTCCCAGGTTTTCCCCAAGGATGCGGGAGTTGCATTCAAGATTGTCGAGCAAATACAGAACATGCTCTTTGCAAGAAATGCTCTCTTCCACACTGCATTTATCATGGATATGCAAGAGATTCATATCCTTCATGTTCTAGCTGCAAAATGATGGGCATCAGAAAATGTCATCTCATTTTCAGTTTAAGCCCCAGTTCGACTCTTTGGAAACCTGCTGGTCTTCGAATTGTTGGAGTAAAAGATGCACGCCCCGATTCCAAAGCCCGTGGCGAAAACTCGCCGGTAAGGAAAATGGCACACGGAAGTATTTCGTGGTTTGAAGCTAAGAACTTTCGGTAAAACTTACTTGGGAATAGCTAGGAAAAATATCATAGGAAATATCTCCATTCTAAAATAAATCCCTATCAAGCAGCCCTCCTAAGGTGAGGTAGGGAATGTCATGGAAACTTTTGAGGAGAAAATATTCAGTAGTGTGATACCATCATTTCATGATGTGACACGTATATGCCATAATTAGATAAGCAATTTGAAATTAAATAAGAGCAAATAGAAAGACTATCTAGGGCGGGCTGCAAAAGAAGACAAACTAGAATAAATGTCTTTAAAGTTGAAATGACCGCCAACTCACTATTTTAGCTTTGTCCCGCTCTTTCTTTTACTCTTTTACACGTCTAGGATCTTTGTCCTTTAATTAACTTTCCCAAATTCCTTTTCGTTTATGAAGGTTTTGCATAATAGAGAAGTGCGAAGGTTGAGCACTCCACTCTGGTTCGCACGGTAGAGAGATGCGATGCTGCGTTCGCGCGGCAAAGAGGAGAAGGAAGGTTGAGCACACCAGCAAAGGTCGAGCATGGCACTCCGTCCCGATTGGTGCAGTAGAGATGTGCGAGAGTTGAGCACACGCAGTCTAGAAATGTGCTTTAGTTCGCGCAGCACTCCGCTTTAGTTCGTGCGGCAGAGAGATGCGAAGGTCAAGCACCACTCCCACTCCAGTTTATGCAACGCAAGCGGGAGTGGGGCGTTGTGCTCTTCTTCGCACCTCTATTCTGCACCGACTAGAGCGGAGTGCTGCGTGCTCAACCTTCGCTCCTCTTGCTACGTTAGCAAAGCTTCACACTTCTGCCTCACGCATCAAGAGTAGGGTGCTCAACTTTTGTACCTCTCTTTAAGTGTGAAACCCTCAAGTGACACTCGTGAAATTATGAGATAGAAGTTCTCATGAGTTTCTCTAATTTCGTTTTTCCTTCATAAACGAAATAGGAATCGGAGAAAGTTAATGAAAAGACATTTCTAAACAAAAAAAAAGAGCGAAAGAGCGAAGGAAGAGTGAGTTACGGCCATATCAATTTCAAAGGCATTTATTAAACCTACGTAATTAGTTTGTTTTCTTTTCCGACCTGTCCTAACAAACTTTCAATATATCCTGATTTAATATTGTGCCATATCACTATCATTGCATGAGGTGATAATATCATACTACTAAAAATTTCCTCGAGTTTTGTGATTTGCAAAGGAAGTTAAATGCAAGTCAATAAAACCGGAGACAGCTGGGCAATGGCAACGTGTCACACAAAAAGCAGCAAATTCAGATAGGCAAATGAAATCAATTGTCATCCAGAAAAAAACATGGAAATCAACAGCGAAATGCAGCAGTCAACACTTCAACAACAAGCCGAATGCTTACATCAGTTCTTCATCTTCCAGGTTCAAAATAATTCGCCATTTCGTAGTTTGAGCGCATACTCCAAAACCAATCGATGAATGAACTGAAACTTCAGGCCGCAGGAAAGAGTTGGCTGGCTAGTTTCCCAGCGGCAGTAAACTCTCCACATGATCGGAAAACCTCAGCTGACAAAGTAAAAAATACATACAAGGTATACGGTTAGGCAATTCAAAAGATTCAGGGGGAGGCAATATATGAATCTCACTCCGCCTAAAGCCGTTGGTCTTCAGATCGTAATAAAACACTTTATAAAACGCGTTCAGATCGAAAAACGACGCCGATATGGTTTGGGTTTCAGCGAACAACAGTTCGCCGGAACGAACCATGCCCACTGCAGAAACATAACTGTCCCCAACCATCTTCTTCCAACACGGAGGCAAGACAAAGACTCTCTTCTTCCAAATCTCCCGGTCAAAGTCCTCCAGGATCCACATAATCACCTCAGCACCAGAAAGAGCACCGGAACAATCCACCACCACAAGGTGCCCCTCGAATTTAATGAGCGCTTGTTTGCTGGCTCTGGCGGGAGTCACAATCATGCGAAAGCTCTCCGTGCTCAGATGGAACGCCACCAGGTAAATTTCACTGCACTCGACGAAGACCGGTGAGCAATTCCAAGCCGTATAATAGAGCACCCCATCGAAGCAGAACTCGCCATCCTTCTTATAATGGGGAGGACAGTGCTCGACCGGCCTCCACTCATTCGTCCCCAGAGTGAGCACCCACGACTCCATGATGGGCTGGCCCGATTCCGGCCTGAGCACTGTGCTCAAAACCTTGTGCTCCCTCTTGACAGGATCGAACCCAAAAGAGTGCGTTGCCTGCGAATGTGCAGAACTCGCGGCTGCGTGAGGCAATTCGAAAGTCACTTGCTTCCCAGTGCTGGGATTGCATATGTTGACTCCACTAGCAACCTCGAGGCAGACCAGGCCCTCGACAGACGGCGAACAGTAAGAACCAGACCAGTCGGGGACTAGCAGGCCACGTCTAACGATCTGGGGTCGACCGCTCCGAGGATGAGATTGGTCGACGAGGCAGAGCCGTAGGAACGACCTGCCGTCGGGATTTCGGGCGGGGAAGCTGACGATGAGCTTAGGGCGAGTCTCGGAGTGGGCGAAATGGGAGTCGATGAAGCTGCGGCTGGAGATGAGGGAGCGCCACCCACGGGATACGCACTTGAACCGACAAAGGGACTTGACAGGAAGTCTCTTCTGGATCTCGATCAACGCGTCTTCGTGGACGACGATCGTCGAGTCGTCGTCGTCGTCGTCCCTCCTCCTCGGACCGAGGCATTCCTCCATCGCTGCTGTTTGCGGCGAGCACACGGTATTCTATATTCGTCATATAAAAGAGAAATGCAATAATAAAAGAATTTGTAAAAATTTAAAGATTAGAAAAAACCCTCTTGATCATCGGATGACAAAGGAATGATGTCTTTGTTTGAAAGATTCACAAGCCCATTAGTATTCACATTATTTTCATTATAGATGTTCAAAACTTGTTATTCTTCTGTTCATTTAATATATTTATTGGGAAAATGGGGCAAAACCACCTTAAAACTTTTGGGTAAGTCAGGTTTACTCTAAACTTTTGATCATCATACCAAATTCCTACTTTGTTTTAACCGTTAACCGTTGCATTTTTAATAGTCCAAATTTGAGTCCGAAATCCGAATAGGTAACAAATTGTCTTATCAAACACCATCTTCCAAACTAGATGGACTTGGATATACCTAAAAAAGATATCGGACAAGAAATCTGGCATAGAGTGGAATAAACCATAATTAAATAAAAATATACTAAAAATAAAATAACAATCTTTGGTATCTTCCAATGACATAGAGAGGCATCTCACAAACATCAACGACAAATTCACAATTCTTAACGCTCCCGGCAAATATCTCTCTAATCTCCAATTGATCCACTATTGAATGGTCAGTCAATCGTTCTCAACTCGATCATGGTTGGATTACTCGAAATGGAGAATCAATTGAAACCGACCTTCTCACCTACCTCTCCTCCTCCTCCTCCATCGGACCCACTGTCATGACCATTCACATCGTCAGTCTCCTTTGACGATTCGACTCTATTAATTTCTCCTAATTCAACCTCGTTGTCTGCTCCTCTGTTTTCGCTTTCAACAATAGTAGTCGCTGTCGTCCAGACGCTAAGAGACACAGCCAGGAGGAGGCAGTGCAAGAAGGACGGGGTTTGCATATGCTCAGTTTACCTTTCTTCTTTGTAATAAGAAGCGCCAGCTCTCTCTCTCTCTCTAGCAACGGCGTACTTACCTGAAGCTCTTAATATGCTGGGTTGGCGCTTTATCTTGGACATGTACTCATCTTCCTACTAGCCAAGCCAATTGAGCAATTGCTTCCCAAGGCTTCTAGTGCATTTTTGTTCTTCCTGAACTCCCTTTAAGACCAATCTCTTCTCCATCCATATCCGACCGGCGTAAAGCTTTCAATCACACCTCCCCCCCCCCCCCCCCCCCCAATGCACCTGCCCTACATCCTTCTCCCTTGAGACCATGTAAGATTGCATGCTGCCCGAAATTCAGCAGTACCAGTGAATCTCGTTTTGACCTGCAACAATTCGCTTTTGTGGTCACCATTTGGGATATGTATAAGTCCCTAATCTTCATTAGGGCCAGTACCAACTCAAGCAGTCATCAAATCCTTCCTCATCATCCCCTAGATTACCTGCGTCAGACCATCCAACAACCTCGCTATTTGCAACAGCAGCAACGTGAACATCCCTTAGAAACTCATTACCCTCTGCTGCATCTCCAACATTGGCTTATGGACGCTGCTGCCTTAGCCTTGTGTAGTGCACAAACTCTTCATCACCCAACACGATTGAATCATCATCTGATAAGGATAATGAAATCATCGCCCTTTCATCCGTCCGTCCCTAATTTGGATTGTCACTTTCATTGTCACTGTCCCAATCATTTCCCTGGTCATTCATATTAGGAACACCCTCAATGTCACTATCCTCATCATCGACAATGTCATATTCCATAACATTTGGCATGAATTTGCCCTTCAACAAACACATTGATAAAAGCTTTGCTGCTGCTGCTAGACCCTTGAAGTCCAACATCGGATCCTCTTATCTTATCCAAACAGCCCCTTCTTTTAAGCTCAATCCAGGAATCCAGTAAGACATTCGATCCGCTATATATCCATCCAAATTCACTCTAATAAGGTAATCATATGTTACCCTACGTGCGTCCAAGTTGTTTAATGGTTGTTTGATCTTACCAGTGTACCTGGCATTCGCACCAAATTCTATTATACCACCCAGGTTTAAATATACAGTGAAATTGCCTCCATCTGGAAGTAAACAATGCGAAAGAAGAAAATCATGCGAAGCGACGATATATGGTATCCGAATATGATGGAAGATGTGTGATATCTTCAAGCAACGAAATGAGTGGAGGAAAGAACCATAAGGGCCCAAATCGAGCGTCTCTCTGTCTCACTCGATTTGATTTTATTTTAAAGCTCTTGGTCTTTAACGTGGATGACAGAGGCACCAGTTGCTAAATTGCTGGACCAAGTTCTTTTGATGAAGGGAGAGGAGGACGCATGCAAGGTCCGAAAGTGGCCCAACTTGTCCTTCTGACAGACGCTGAGGGTTACATATGGGAGGCGGTTGGGGCCAAATTGTTCCCCCGGATGAAAGTTGGGGCCATTTTTGGGGAAAAACCCATTGAGAATTTGAGAATAAGTACGAAAATAAAAATCCGATCTTTTGAGAAAATGTCAGTTTGGATTCTTCAAAACTATAGTTGGTAGATTACTTGAAAGATCAAAGATTAAGAAATTTCAAATTACGACAATGTTTTGTGTGCATGACCTGCTTCTCAAACAAAAGCACACACCATGACATGATGGAGGGCAACACTTCTCAGCTACAAGCCAAGGCTGATGGGTACTTTTTCACATGAAAGCTGCAAGTGCAGAGAGCAAAATGCAAGCTCTTAGGCATGTTATTCAAGGCTGATAGGTACATTTCACGTGAGAGCTGCCAATTCAGACAGCATAATTTATGCTCTTAGATATGCCCACCTCGACCTAAGCAAGTCCTATAAACTACTTCATCTAAATTTTGAGACATAAAATTCGGGGTATCCCCTCTTTGGTTGGGAAGAAAAATATTTGCCAAGGAAATTGGGAGGCCTTAGCTCGAGCAGGTAGACTCCAAGTCCCCATTATTTGGAGTGGGGCTACCGTTAGGTAGGCCAATATAATAGCTCCTACACCTGACATGACAAGATGAAAACGCGAAAGGCTGTGCTTCACATAGTGTCTTGTGACCACCGAGTCAACCTAGTACCCTGATTACAAGACACTGCAAATTGAAGCGAAAAACAATGAGATTACACAAGTTATCTGCCTGGTTCATAAATTGAAAACAATTCAAGTTTCAGTCGCCTCAATGTACGTCTAGCTACTGGTTTATCAAAACAGAGAGTCAACATCCAATTACAGAGTTCAGCTTCCATGTACGGAATCTAGTGATGTAGATAGTATAAAGGTAGAAATTGCAGAACCAATGGATGAACAAGCTGCACATCAGAGCTCAGCCTGAAGGAAAATGGTTGGCTATGTTTTTACTGGAATGACTCATCAGCGGCAGCAAACTCTCCATGTGATCAGTAAACGTTAAACCATACATTTCAGGAGGCATCCCTGATTCGCATTCGGGGAATCCGCCAATTTCGCTTATCCTAAAACTGTTGGTCTTCAGATTGTAGTAAAACAGGCACATCGGCTTCGACAGGACCCAGGGCTCAAACAACAGTTCGCCAGTTTGGCGAACGATACCAGCTGGGAACATTTCATGGTCTACAACAATCTCCTTCCAACACGGTGGCAAGACGACAACTTTTTTCTTCCAGATCTCCCTGTCAAAGTCCTCCAAGATCCAAATAGCAACCTCATCATCAGACCTAAGATTGTAGCAATCGACCAATGCGACGCGCCCCTCGAATTCTATGAGGCGCCTCTTGCTCATATCTACCTGGACACCACTAGGACTCGCGATCATTCGGAAGCTCTCCGTCCTGACGTCAAGTGCCACCAAGTACTCCACCCTGGGGATGGCAACCAAGCTCTTCCAGGCCATGTAATATATGACCCCATTGAAGCAAAATTCCGGGTCAAGCTTGAGATGAGGAGGACCGCCCTCGATACCCCTCCACCCGCTTAATCCCAGAGTGAGCACATTCATGATCAACCCGCGGTCGGGCTTACCTGAATCACTCACCCATGTTCTGAAGACCTTGTGCTCCTTTCCGACCGGATCGAACCCGAACGAATGCCTGCAATAAGAACAGCCCCGGCCCGACCTTGCCTTGCTTTGTCCCAAAGTGACAAGTTTCCTAGTGCTGGGATTGCAGACAATGATCGAACCTCCGACTTCAAGGCAGATCAGGCCGTTGAGAGACTGCGAAACGTAGCGTCCGGGGGAGCCATGGACGAGCAGGTGAGGCTCAGCGATCTGGGGACGGTCCCTTCCGGATTCGGGGTGGTCGGCCGAGAAGAGCCACCGCCCTTGCGGGCAGGGGACTTGCTGGACCGGCAGGGTGACGAGGAGCCTCGGACGAGTCGCGGAGTGAGCCAGGTGCGCGGCGAGGAATCGCGGGTCAGAGATGAGGGAGCGCCAGAGCGTGGAGACGCACCTGAACCTGCACAGGGACTTGACGGGCAGTCTCCTGAGAATCTCGATCAGCAGGTCGTCGGGGATGACCGTCGGATCAGCGTTCGTCTTCTTCATTTCGTTTCGTGGTGTGGCGGAGGGCTTCGTCTTCGTCTTTGCGTGAGCTCTGGGAAACGAATCGAAGTCTGAACAGGACATCGGCGTGGAACTTTATATAGCGGCTACACCTTGAAGGAATCGAAATTCAATGGAAAGTGAGATACTCTCGACTTTTGACCAGGCAATAATGGTGTATTAAAAAATACTTCCGACTTCTTCCCACTCGTGCGATGAATGCAGTCTTGAACTTTTCATTAGTGCAATCGGAGTCTTGAATTGTTTATTCGGAGAATTGACGTCACGAGATTAAATGGCCGTAATTAAGAATTCCGATATCTTGAGAACACAAATTGGGCATCATTAGGGAGCTCATCACAGGTACAACCCTGCATTAGGATAATATGTGTGTCATAAGCCGGCAATTCTTTAACCACTAAATAGCCCGTGTGATGCTTGATGTACAAATAACACCACGCTAATTTTTCTTTTATAATTGTTCCTAAAAACAATGCGGCTAATAACTTTTTCTTATTGGATCGTACCGTGCCCGACTTAGCTTAAACATCTTATCCATTAAGCAAGATAAAAGAATCACTTTAGGCACAAAAACTAGTTTTCCGCCTGCCATGACCTCACTAGAAGAGGGGTATTAGTTTTCACACAATAGGCCGATGCCACCTTCAGAGCTCTTAAGAGATATATGGTGCATTTGGTTCAACATTTTGAAAGCCCATTGGAAAAATGCAAAGTAGTTTAGCCTAAAGAACTTTAGGCAAATGCAAAGGTTGTTTGGTTAACTATGCTTTTAAAAACAATTTTGAGATAAATACCGTTTGATAGAAAACACATTTAAAAATCCCTTTGGGTGATTAATATTAGTTTTTTTATATTAAATTTCATTTGTTTAAAATTAAAAAAAATAATGTATGCAACTTTTTAAATATAAATTTTGACAATAATACTAAAAAATTCAAATACATGTATAATTTGTTTTTAAAAGACCAAACCCTTTATCGGAATTTTTTTATAATTTTTATTTGCTTAAAATTGAAAAAAATAATAATGTATGCAACTTTTAAAATATAAATTTTGACAATAATGCTAAAAAATTCAAATACATACATATATATATATATTAAAAGAAGAAGACAAAACCCCTTCATTGGAAATTTTTTAATTTTTAATTGTTTAAAATTGAAAAAAAATAATTTATGCAACTTTTTAAATATAAATTCTGACAATAATACTAAAAAAATCAAATATATATATATAATTATAATAAAAAAAAAAGACCAAATCCTTTGTCAAAATTTTTAAATTTTTATTTGTTTAAAATTGAAAAAATAATGTGTATAAATTTTTAAATATAAATTTGAAAATAATGCTTTATATATGTATATATATATATTTAAAATTGTCAGAATTTTTAAATTTGTATTTATTTAAAATTGAAAAAAAATAATGTATGCAACTTTTTAAATATAAATTTTGACAATAATGCTAAAAAAAATTAAATGTATATGCTAAAAAAATCAAATATATAAATATTTTTTAAAAAGACCAAAATATTATTTATTTTTTTAGCATTTATATAAATTTGATTTTTTTAGCATTATTTTAGCATTTAAAAAAATAATAACGAGAAAAAAAAGAAATTTGAAGAATTAGTGATGATAGTTTTGGAAAAAATAAAAAATAAGTTTCAACATTTGATCAAATGCTGAAAACTCAAAGTTAATCCCTACTAGCATTAGGTTTTTAGTCTTCTCAATGCTGACTTTTACTTGAAAACACTTCAAAATGGTTGCCAAACAATTTAGAATTTCCCCAAAGGGCTTTGAAGGCTGAAAGCCCATTGGAAATGCTGAACTAAATGTACATAATCTTTCTATTTTGGAACCTTTAAAACCAACTATCTCAATACCATCCTCATGAACTAATTGTATTCATCATCTATGTATCATTCACTTTTCATTTGATAACTCTAAGCTCCACTTATAAGGGCATGTAAGTAGGGAGAATTACGGACCTTAACATATGCAAGTGAGTATATAAATGGTGGCGTAGGAGGCTTAGGCCTTGTTTGGTAACCATTTAAATAGGGCCAAATTCTGATTTTTTGTTCTATAATCAATTTGGGCTGAGAATCGCATTTGGTAAAATTTTGTTCTCGATGATAGATTGGGAGTGGAATCAAGAACCAAAAAAAAGTTGATTCTCGTTCCAGGAACAAATTTGAGAATCAAAAACCAACTCTTCTTCTTCTTCTTCCCTTTGGCCATCTCGCGACCGCTGTCCACCCTCGCCCGCCACTGCCTACCACCGTCTGCCATCGACGTCGGTCGCCGTCCGTTGGTTCGGCGAGCTTGCCGGAGGCTCACCAGGCCAGGGTAAGGTCCGGCAAACCTCATGATGCCTAGCCCCGTCGATGGCCAGGCGAGCCTCACCTAGCCCTAGCGAGGCTTGCCTAGCCCCACCGGTGGCCAGGTAGGCCTCGCCCAACCCTGGCGAGGTCGGCCTGGCCATCAGCAAGGCTCAGCCGATGAGGGTCGGCGATGCTCCGGTGAAGTCATCGGCCACAAGAAAAAGAAGAAGAATAGGAGAAAAAGGAAAAAAGAAAAGAAAAAAGGAAAAATGAAAAAGAAAAAATGAAAAAAGTAAAAAATTTATTTAAAAATTAAAAGAAATTGATTTGGAACAAAATTAATGAAGCGTAGTACCAAACGCAATTTATTACATAATCGGAAATTTTGAACAATTATCAAACACATTCTTTTACTCATAATTGGTTCCGGGAACGAATAAAAAATAATAATTTCATCGAATCTCTAGGGACGGAATGTAATCGTTATCAAACACGCCTTTAGAATAATATGTGCATTCGGTGTTTTTCTTCTCGACATTAAAAAAAAATATAAGATATTTGCTAATATTGAAAATCTCTAATCAAGTTTGCCCTTTAAATTATTGATAAACCTCAAATAACGCTGAGAAATCATGCTACATTACTATAGGCATACATAATCGGCATGTAGAAGTTCCATGGACTTAATTACGGAAAAAAAAAAAAAAAAAACTTGATTAGAAAATATTTCTCCGTTATAAAGAGAGAAAGAAGAAAAGAAAAAGAAGAGTCTACTGAGTGATGCCTCAGGCAAGAGTAGCACGACGCGGGTGGCGAGCTGCACTTCTCCGGTCGGTCGTATAAACAGCGAGCGGCGGACACAGACAACGTCAACAACAACAACAACAACAACCTCAAACCGGATCTTCCTCGCCCGGACCACATCGTAGGAACCGAACAAACGTTGCTGCTTTCTCCCAGCATATTCCCCTCTCCTCTCCCCCGTTCAACTACCCCCGTCGCCCACGCGGGAGGAGCAATGGCGGTTCATCCTCCTCCGACGACGTTCCATTCCCTCGTGGCTCCCCGCGCTTCTCTGCCGTTCCGCGATCGCGCCGCCCTCGGGCCGACGCCGCACCGCCGCCTCGGAGCCGCGCCGAGGATCGTCCTCTCGCGCTCTCGCAAGCGCTCTTCTTCTTCGGATGGCTTCGAACCTTCGCTCCGGACGGAGCATTCCGGCGCTCCGATTGGATCGCCCGCTCGCCGTTCCTCGGCCTCGGCCATTGATTTCCTCACGCTGTGCCACCGGCTCAAGGTGCGCCCGCGAGACTCTCGGTCTCGGCTTTGATTTCGTTTTGCTCTCGCGACGAGTCTGAGGGAAGGTGAAATCTAAGTTGTGAAGCAATTAGGTTCTCTGTATCTCTTCTTCATCGCGATTCGTCAGTGTCCGCAAGTCTTGGAGCATGAGCTGATTTTGCGAAGAATGCGCTTTGTGCTGTGCTGACTGCTTCTCGTATCTGTTCATCGAAAGTTTTGATTTTTGTGTTCCCCTTGTAGAAGTGGGTTGCGTTATGGTTCTGGTCCAGCTGACTTTGGGTGCTCGGTAGACTTGACGAGTGAAATTCTCGTCGTGAAGTAGGAAGGACTTTGGTCTCTCGTGTTTTATGATTTTGTTGTGAAATGAAGTGACTGTGGAAACTCTTGAAGCATGAGCTTGCATCTCTCATATCTGTTTTTTCCGAAGTTTAGGTTCTTTTGAGCAGTAGATTTGCCTTTTTATTCTGATTTTTGGCACGGCTGAGCTGTGTGGTTTGCTATACTCCACTTTCTTTGGTACTTTACCTTGTTGAAGCTAGTTCAATATGTTCCATTGTTCAAACTTTGAATGAGGATTTTTTGCACGTGACTGTTTCATGGTCATGGTACTTTAGTTTGATCTAATGGGGGGTAACATCTAGCTTCGAGGTAGTTGTGCTGATGACTTGCGTTCGCATCCCTTGATCACACCTATTTCTGCTCTTCAGATTGATTGTAAGTTGACGTCGGGCAAAATATCTGCCATGACTTTGCACTTGTAGTAGGTTCTATGTGGCCAATAACGTGAGTTTACACCTTGACAGATTTCTGTGTATGTGTATTTGGGCTCTATGGGATCTCATCAATTCCAATAAAAAAAAATTAAATGACAGTGAATTGTGACATGTTTCGACAAAGTATGTTCAGTAGAAATAATTTTTTGCTCTTTTCACAGACCACCAAAAGGAAAGGGTGGATCAATCAAGGGATTGATGGTCCTGAGTCGATTGCTGATCATATGTACCGCATGGCATTGATGGCTTTAATTGCTGATGATCTTCCTGGACTGGATAGGGAAAGGTTGGGGACCCTTGTCATGCTCTTGAAACTCTGTGTTTGTCAAATATAGAGTGACATCAATTCACAGTCATTCATCTTTCATCATCTTTTGCTGTATAATCCATTAAATTTCCCAATCATGTTATTGTACTTCTGAAATGATGCCCATTTGGTCAATTGGTACCAAACCATTTGTCAGAAATCTAAGAGAAAAGTTGATGTGGTATGTGGTGTGACCTGAATAAAAGTTTCATGTTATTCCCTGTTCGCCCACGCAGTCTCTATGTTCTCTCACAGGTGAGTGATGGAGTGATTTCACTTTGAACCATTTTAGAAGTGTTGAAATATTGTCCCACATCACTTGACAAGGAGTCCTAAATACTCTTTATGTTTATGTGGTCTTCCTCCATCTATCAGCTTAATCTTTTTGGCTGGACCTTCTTAGATGGTATAATAGTAGGGACCTCCTGAGTTCAGATCTTTAATGCTTTTATTTGCCTTCTCAATTATATATTTTAATGCTTGACTTAGGCCAAAGTTTAGTCTACTGTGAGGGGAAGGGGAAGTATTAGAATATTTAAAATTAAACGGCACATTCATCTAGTAGCTACATATTCATCTAACAGCTCAAGGCAAAGTATTAGTATATTTAATATTAAACCATGCATTCATCTAATAGCTTAAGCTTTTAAAACAGAAAGTAGGTATGTAGTTTACATGTCAAAAGAAAAGTAGCTATAATTTGAATGACTTGTTTTCAACCTTACATCCCAATGAAACTCCTCCTAAAAATGTGTCTCTGACTGTTCAAGCTAATTGGCAGGAAAGAACTTTGCATGTTCTTTTTCTTATAAAGTCGAGATTTTGTTTGTCATAATGCTCTTGACCAAATGGCACATGCATCCATACCAACTTTTCAGTTGAGATTCCATGTCACTTTTATGCCTTTCTCGTGTTCTCCATCACTTCTTTTCCCTTCCACAGGTGCATCAAGATAGCGATTGTGCATGATATTGCTGAAGGTATAGTTATCCATCTGATTTTCATGCTCATTTTCTTTAATTTTGTGATTATGTTGACCCATTCTGTGCTTTTCTGATTTCCTGTTGCTGTTGTTGGTTCATGCAAATTTTTCTACTATGACTGTAAATGCTAATGGCTGACATGGACTGATCTTGCATTAATTCTTGTTTCTATTCTTACAGTTGGATCTCCAAAGACCGTTCTAATTGGATAAGTATTTTATTTGGGGAGCTACTGTTGATGTTATTCTGTATAGAATTAGCACCTTTAAAGATATATCAATTTTCTTGTCTAGCCTTGTCTTGTCTAGCCCACTATTTGGAAATATCTTCGTACTTGGAAGAGGCGTGTTTAAAAGGAAAGAATTGATTTAGATGTTTACTAGAGAAAAGAAGAGAAAGGATATGAAGTGCTTTGGTTATAGTTTAGTTTGGATTTTTTGTGTAGTTTTCATTCTCCCAAGACCATGACAGGCTTCATTTTGTGTCATCACTTTGAATAAAGTTGCATCTTGAATTCTGTAGCTATTGTTGGAGATATAACACCAGCAGATGGCGTGCCTAAAGAGGAAAAGAGTAGGAGAGAACAAGCAGCTTTAGATGAAATGTGTCAAGTTCTTGGTGGAGGGATGAGGGGTACTAATCTTCTCATCTTTTAGATATTGGATTACCTTTTCGCTCCTGAGTTTGACTCCAATTCAAATTCTCTTTCTGTAGCTGAAGAGATCAAGGAACTTTGGGCTGAGTATGAGAACAATTCTTCTCTAGAGGCTAATTTGGTCAAAGATTTTGACAAAGTATGTGTTTGCTGGCGTGTAATACTTTATGAGCTACTGTTTGTAGGCAGGGCACACGTCAGAATTTTAAAATTTCTATTGTAGTCTTGTTTGCTCTTTGCTGGTTGATTTTCATTTCGTAGCTATGCTTTGATGTTGATATTTTCCTTGTAAATAATTTAAAGCAAGATATTTTGCCTTCAATGGCACAAGATTGCACAATGCTTCCAAGTCTATCATAGCGCTCACACATAACAGAAACAGTTTCTTATTTATCTATGGATATGAAGCATTTGGTTGCCAATTTTTCAGGACTTCTCAATTTATCAAGCTTCTTGTTGAAATCAGATCGTGTTCTTGATGGCATGGTTTCCTTAATTCAAGTAAACTAACATATGCCATTTTCCAGGTCGAGTTGATTCTGCAAGCCCTGGAATATGAGATGGGTAATGAACCCTCCTACTGTCTCTCCACGTGTGTGCAGACCCCTCAGACATCTGCTGTGTGTGTAGTAGTTACCTATTCCCTGTTGGTGTTTCATGTTGGCCAACCAATCAAATTATCTGAGTTAATTATGAAGATGATTTTGTACATAACATGCTTTGGTAAACTTGGAAGAAAATGAGCTGCTATCATCAACAGTACAGAAGAGTTTGTGACCGCTTGAAAATCAAAGCTCAAATTTCTGACATTAACATTTCTGGAGAACCTCCATGGGGTGATTCAAAAGTTCTGATTCCAAATGAGCTGATTAGAGCTTAGGAGCAATTATTTTTAATTGCTTTGATCTTGAATAATCTTTCCAGTCAATATTTTCATCTCTCTACAGCTTGAAAATCACATTTTCATATTTTTTTGGCTCCTTGTTTACCAATCTAGGTGGTTATGTCCTCTACCAACATGCTGCTAATTAGCAAACAGCCAAGCCTTAAGATGACGAGTTAACTTGCACGTGATGGGAGACTGTTTGGCTGTGATATACTTTTCAACTTTGATCCTCTCTGCTGAAGGCAGTGGTTAAATCATTCTTGTGACTGTGCTGACCAGGAGTCCATCACTTTAATGGCACAGGATAGAACAGTTAGTGGGTGGAGATAGAAGAGCAAAAAGTTTTACCCTGGGATTTCATGAGCTGACATTATCATCAGATCTGCTAAAAGTTCATAATGAGCTCTTGCAATGAATGTGATGGATTCTCCATTCTTATGACTCTGCCTTTTGCTTTTGTTGATTTAATTTCATTGATTCTACGGAAAATCAACGACAGCGGGTATACAGATATCATGGTCAAGTCATGTGATATGTCTAATTTTTCTTGTTTCTTTTGTCAAGCTCTGTCTCATCTCTGTGTCTGTGTCTGTGTCTGTCTCTCTCCCCCTCTCTTCCTCACCCTCCCTCTTTAACTCTTCCATATTTGATTGTGCTGAATGAGATTTTGTTACTTGAATGACATGACATGACGCCCAACTTTTGGAAGTTTCTACTCACGTCTGAATGCTCATTTCTAGTCGTACAATTAGATTTGGGAACTGCATAAATGTCCTACCTATTTCTGGTTTTGATTCAGTTTCTACATATACACTTTCCGAGAACCTATCTCATTGAGGTTATGCCATGTACATGCAGAACATGCAATGGTGCTGGATGAGTTTTTCCTTTCAACAGCAGGTAGATTTTTCTTCCAATTCTTTTCTCACTTTATGTTGGGATTTAAAATTTAATGTTGTCTTTCTTTCGTTATGTTTAATCATGTAGGTAAGTTTCAGACTGAAATTGGAAAGAGCTGGGCAGCCGAGGTTCTTTCAAGGAGGAATGCGAGGCTATCGAACGGGCTGAGCTAACTGCTTCATTCTTCATTAATAAGTCCCGTTCTTTTGCATCAAGTTGGGGCCAACTTTCTGGATTAATATTTCTTATGGACAATCATCTCAAGGTTACGTCCTTCTTGCTACTCCCACAGCATTGGGAGTATAGACTGATAGCTCTTCTCCTAGAAGCAAAGTCCCAAATTTCATCTGCCAACACCAACCAGCAGGAGTGCTAACTCAGAAATTCACCATTACAATTTACAGCTACAGGTACTGAATCCCTTTAATGGTTGCATGAACTGTAGGGAAAAAACTGTTCCCATGCTACTTTTTTCTGTTTTGTTCTCACAAATTTGTATGTGTGAGAAATGGATATAGCAAATGAAAATAGAATAGAGAGATAAGAAGGTTCCTTTGATGTTGTGCTTTTCAACCCGATAAGTAGCCTTATAATTTTTTCTGACAAGGTGCTCAACCTGCCATAGCAATGGAAAACATGACTTGATCAATAGTATTCTTTTTCTTGGATATTTTCTATATCTGCCGATGCTCTTTGCCTTTTCCTTCTTGGGAGAATGTGGAGTACTGAATTCCTACTGCCCTTGCTCATGGTATCTGTCTCTGAACCTGACATGCTGACACTGCTATACTTCGAGCAAGCCAGAGAGTTGACGATGGCTACTATTGCAGCGGCTTTTACATCAGTGAGGGTAATTCAAAAAAGCACACTCGATATTCTCATTGATTTGACGATCGACTTTCTGTTAGAAAAATCTGTGCGATACCTTTTCAGGTCATATGCATGCTGGAAATCTGCTTTCTTCAATCCAGCAACTCTTAATTTCAACTGCCAATTCTTTGGCATTCTTATACGCTACGTAGCTACCATTGCATTTTCCATTTCTGTATTACCCCTTTATCGAGTGCTTTGTTCGGGGGTGAAGGGGAGGGAAAATGGTAGAGGGTGATGAAACTTGCTTGAAAAATAAATTCCGAGTGAAATGCAAATTTTTCCTTGCATATTTTCTATCCGCCGTGTCCCAAACAAAGCAGCAACCGTCCTGGTAAATATGTTCGGTCCAATAGACCAAGCTAAAGATGATCAAGCACCCTATTTTCATTCATCGTTCAAAGGCATATAGTACAGTCAAACGGGCATCTGCATCGAGCGTGCAGTCTACATCGCGAAGTACAGAAGCGCGTAGAGTAATAACTCCTCCCGATGTCGTCGCCCAGAATTTCCCCTTCGTTTCCTCATTGGAAAAAGCCCGAGGCTTGTACTGTCCGAGTTTTGAGGTCAAATGTCAACTACCAAATTAATGGGATGGTGGGATTCGAAAACTTAGAAAGCCAGAAAATTCCATCGCTGAATTATGAGGGTACTGCCAATTCGTGCTCTTTCGCTATTAAAACCATGCGTCGGGACACAATCTTTCGACATGAAGTGGAAAGATACCTATGACTCGGTCCTCAGTGGCCCAAACCAAATGTCTTAGTTCCCCGACCCGCCATCCATTCCCGAAGCCTTCGCTTTCTAAAAGCTCTCACATTAACGGTCGGAGTGCGGGAGTGCCACGTCTGTAGAATTCGAATGATCGGGAAGAGAATAAAAAGTTGATGTTAAACGGGTGACTTTGAACTGGTTTTCGTCGAACCTCGAACAGATAAGTGCGCAATGATTCAGTTTGAGCGTGCTTCGTTGGCTCAAAGGTCATACGTATGTCATACGCTCGAGAATTGGTCCACAAAATTCTCTCAAAGCTTTTGCGAATTAATCTCATCCATGAATATCTAGCACTATTATTTGTTGCCGGTCCCTTCTCACTGACCAAACTCTCTAGCGGCTGACTTTATTGGGGAAAATTACCAAGATAATCATTAACTTATTAATTGAGTCATAAACTTTTTCACTTTTTATCAATTGAATTCATCTTATCAATTTTGATTAAAAATTGCTAATGTGAATATTACCCGTGACCAATACTATCATCGAAAATTTTTAATAACTTTTTTTTATTAACTTTCCTTTCTTTTCTTTTTTTTCTATCCTTCACTTATTTTTAGTTTGGCCGACAAGGGTTTAGGCTGCCTCACCCGCAATCGCAATGGCCTCACCCATTGTGGCCCTCGCTAGCGCTTGGCAAGGGCTTTATTGTCCTCACCCAATGACCGGCAATGGCTTGATGACAATTGCCAGAGTAAACAAAAAAATTGGAATAAAAAAAAAAAAGAAGAAAAAGAAAAGAAAAACAAGAAAAATCAATGAAAGAATTCGAAAAAATATTTTAAAAATTAAAAAATTATTCACGTTAATATTGGTCTAAACGCGTGATGGTTGTGTGTGTGGCATTAGCGATTTTCGACTCAAATTGGCTAGATTGACTTAATTAACAAAATGTGAAAAGGTTTAAGATTGAATTAGTATAAGTGCAATTGATTTAGGATTTTTTTGGGTGATTTTCCAGCTTATCTGTGAAGGGGTTTTGCATTCACATTCTTGTAAAGTTGAGCACATGGGTGGTGATCGGTGTTGTTGCGAAGCGGACCATTCTGATCTGGAGTAGGGCCTCTCACTCTGTCAAACCGCATGCGTTTTCAGACGGGGAAAACAGCGTAGCACCAAATGTTCTAGATGCACCTTCCCACTTCTTAGCCCAGGTAGGAAAACGAAACTTGTTCCACGCCACCATTTGATATTTCAGACCTTACCGCAGTCGAAATCTGGGAAAGAATTTCCTAGACTATGTAGCTGGAGATATGGACCTGTCGTTTGGTCTATATGGCTACCAACCAAGGAAAGCCCGAATGATGATGGTACATGTGCCGATAAAAGGTTGTCTCTACGCATGTTAGCGTTGGTGAAAATCGTAGAGACGCGTGCGCCCAAATCTACGGTCTCTCTCTCTCCCTCTTGTCTAGCATGCCCACCGACACTTTCCTTTGTCAAATGTCGCCAATATGTCCGCATTCCATGTCATCCTTCTCAGTTCACATACTCCAAATTTTACAGTTCACCGCTACAGTAAAAAAGATATTTTGTTTTTTCCCTAAAGAGCAAGAGAAGTGCGGAAAAGAGAAAGAGCAGGACAAAAGGGCAAAAGAAAGTCAACAAAATAGGAGGAGGGAGATTAAAAAAGGGGGAAAAAGGGAGAGAAAAAAGTCCCACATGAGGGCTGGAATGGTGTGGTGCAGCGAACGAAAAGCTCACGACCATATACATATAAGTTCACGGTGGCCATGGCCATATGATTGCATCGTTGAAACGTCATGAAGCCATCACGGTGTCCCAACGTGGGGCAGCATGTTAACGGGAACCTCACGGGTCGCAAAGGTCGTCCCAACAAAAGATTTGTGAATCTAGCGGGACACATCGTGACCCACCACTCCCGAAACTCCTGTCGTTTTCCGGGTCCATTGTCCTAAGAACCGGGGGAGACCCACCAGATTTGAATGCTCCCGCTCTCGCCTTAACATGGTAAAAAGTTACCTTAACTACATGGTTTAATGCGAGACCTATTCATAGATCGACAGTTTCATTTGGGACCCGTTCTGCATATAATTTAGTCACTCGTGTGTGCATACACCATACCATAGCGAATCTCATGTTTAATTAAGATGAAAAAAGATTGGGGTGGGGAACCCCATATGATATGCTGTTTATTCTTATATTCGGTGTCATCTAATTCGCTTTTTAATCTATAAGTTGCATGCACCGTCGAGAATGCACCGACCCGGTCCTTTGTCATGGAGCAGGACAAATTGGGTCTTTTTTTATTTCTATAAATAAATATGTGGGTTGTGTTTATTTTTTTCTAGATTAAAGAATACTCGTATGATCAGCACAAGAAATCCATGCAGAGCAAGCTGTATCTGCCCCCACTTAATTATTCCTGGTCAAATGCGGGCTCCGATAGGGAAAAGTCCAAATGCTTGCAGCTATAGAAATGTGATCTCTTATTTTATTTGTGGGCATCAATTGCTGCGCAAAGACAAAATAAAACATTTGAATATTGCGGTAGGTTAGATTGACAAATTTAGTACATATATAATTTATATTATAACGGGCCGTGTGATATCAGTTGGATTGATAAACGAGCTTTGTTGACACACGCATACACCGTCAACTCAGAGATATTATTATTAAGGATATAAATGAGTTTGATGATTTTATTGACCAATTTACATAAACTAGTGGCTTTTTGACATTGTAATGGAGATTGTACTATTTTTGGTTTCGAATTTGAAGATTAATAATTTTTCTTGTGGACGATCTGGAGTAACATGTGAAAAAATTCCCTCAGCATATTGGATACAAAAGGCACCAGGTACTTTTCGGGTTATTATATTTTTCTTTAAAAAAAAAAATATTAGCTTAAAATCCTGGTTTGGGATTGGTATAAAAGAGGTTTGTTGTATGATAAACCTATCACCCATAATTCACAATTGTTACATTGAACATTGGAATTTTCTTTTGTTTTGCATTTCAGTTGGACGAAGAATGAGTCAAACCCTGAATATAGAGTTTGATATCGGCCCGACTCGATTACAATGAACTCAAAATAAGTCAAACTCAATATAATAATGTACATTAATATATTCGGTTATGATTCAAATGAATTGGAAAATAAAAAGAAGAGCTAACCCCAAATATTTAAAACCCAAGTAGACTTGTTGACAAATTTATTCAACTAGTAACTTGCATTCAATAAAGTGAAACTCGAGATACTCTAACAATAGTTCAATTCAAATTGAGAATCAATTCATATAAGAGAAGTCATAATTTGAAACGACCTCGATTAAAAAATCGAATCACCAACTTATCGATCCTCAATCAACCTTATTTGTCCTTTTGCATCTCTATTAACTATCCTAAATACTCACTACTATCCCAAATCCAAAGACGTTATCCCAAATCCAAAGACGTCAACAACTTGCCTATGAACTGGATCTCATAGACTACCTTGAAAAGACACCACCTTAAAGAAAATAAAATTGCGATTTTGCATAGATCTAGGCTTGGCAATGAGGAGGACATGCCGTTACTCAGCAGAACACCTCATTAGGGAATGATAAAATAATAGTGATCTGATTTGACGTTGCAATGAAGCAACCATGTACAGAAGGCCGGGCTGACCGTGAACCTTGAATTATTCTCATGATGACTCGATAATTATATTGGAGACCTTCCCTGTTGTCCTCGTTTGAGTTCGGACAATCTCTCAAAAAAGTAATTCTCTCTTGACGTCCCCATCAACCTCGGTTTTGGATCGCGGACCCCACATACCGTGTGCCTCCTTTGCGGTTGATCTCTCTCTCTCTCTCTTAGTGAGAGAGGGAGAGGAGAGGGGCACACGGAAGCTTCCAGGACTCATTCATCATCGTCTAATTCGAAACTGAAGTGTGATGACTTCAAACGGCTGAACCAGTAATAAGAGATTCGCTTGGAGCGCAAAAGGTTCGGCTCTTGTGATTCTGAAGCATTTCTCGGGTTCGCCTGCGCTCGCTGGTTAAAGTGTCGGTGTTGCCACATTTCTGTACTGGAGATTCGGGCTGTAGTTTTTTCACTTTTCAAGTCCCGAATCGAATGCGAAAAAAGTTGGGATTTTGCTGGGCTCAGTCTACGGGTTGGAGCTCATGAATCATTGTTTCTTTTGGAGACTGTGATCTGTCATTGCTTTTCTTTTCCTTGGAGCCGATCTGGGTTCTCTTATAACGTTGGCCACCTCGTTTCATCGGGGGTTCGTAAGCCCCATCGCTCCCCGAACTGTGTTCTATTCTTCATTGGCTGATACTGATGGTCTTCCTGGGACTCTGAGTGGCAGAGTCTAGTGATTCTGTTTGTGGTTTTAAATTTGAGGACTTGGGTTTGGCTCAAGAACTGATTTAGTCACTTGGGTTGTCCTCAAAATTTAGTCTTCCTCGCTGGAAAGGGAAATGTGGAGGTGTCCAGTATGTTAGTAGAATCCTCAAGATTTGACATGATTTGTGAAACTGGAGATTGATTGATCTGTTGTCTGGGTTGTGTTGATCTCAGAGATGGCAAGTACTTCGCCATCTCCGGATGCACCCCCCTCCGCTGTGCCACCATCAACTACCATCTCTCCACCTCCACAGCCTTCCTCTCCTCCATCACCCCCACCTCAGACTCCTCCAGCGACGCCGTCCCCGCCGCCGTCGCCACCGGCCCCTAGTAGTGACTCACCTCCACCTCCACCTCCACCTCCACCTTCCAAAGCTCCACCCCCCTCAACTCCTTCCTCACCACCATCAGATCCACCAGCAAGTCCGCCCCCATCTTCACCTCTTCCTGCAACTCCCCCACCGTCACCTAGTCCACCAGTTACCCCTTCGATACCTGTTGCTGCTCCTCCTACAAGCTCGCCTCCGCCTCTGCCTCCACCTCCACCTCCATCACCAGTGCCGCCATCGCCTCCGCCACCTCCACCGTCACCGTCACCTCCACCACAACCGGCTGCAAAACCACCAAGTCCAACTCCACCACCAACTGCAAATCCTCCTAGTCCACCTCCACCATCAACTGCAAAACCTCCTAGTTCACCTCCACCGCCTTCTGCAAAACCGCCTGAAAATCCACCTTCACCACCACCACCGCGATCATCCCCACCGCCGCCACCACCGTCGCCACCACCGTCGCCACCATCGTCTCCACCTCGAAGTTCGCCTCCACCCCCAGCACCTGTGTCGCCCTCACCCAAAAGTTCACCTCCATCACCAACCTCAAATCCACCAAAAAGTTCACCTCCCCCTCCGGCATCGGTTCCTACAGCTAAATCACCTACACCTGCTAGAGTTAGTTCCCCCCCGCCCAGTTCTTCACCAACTCCGCCTTCAAATTCTCCTTCAATCTCAGCATCTCCACCCTCTTCATCAGGTCTCTCTCCACCTTCCACTCCTGTCCCTTCAACCCCTGCACCAACTGGTCCAACTGCAAGCAACAATCCTAATTCAGCTTCCAGTTCCAATGACACCGGGAATTCCAGTTCTGGAATAGGAACAGCTGGCACAGTGGCTATTGTTGTGGCAGTATTCATCCTCATTAGCCTTATTGGATTTGCTGTCTGGTGCATGAAAAAACGAAGGAAAAAGGTTACTGGACTTACTGGAGTCTACATCGTGCCGTCACCTGGGGCCTCTTCCACTGGAACAGGTACTCTAGAGATGCTACCCCCCTCTGGAAAATCTTTTGTACTTTTTTGCGTATCATTTGTGAGGGTGAGCTATAATCTCGTTCTTAAAATGTGCTCTCTGTTTTGGTGCATTAGTAATCTTACAAAAACCCACACTACAAATTGGCATGATGGTTAGTACACGTACTTCTCTTTTGGGGTTGTTAATATTAGAAGTATAAAGCATTCATGCGCCGCCAGATATATAAGTGAGGTGACATGAATATATCAAATGATATCAGATGTCTCGCTTGACCTAATAGGGAATTTAGCACATTGGAATTTTCAATTTCATTAAAACTGTAACTGTATCCTGAAGAAAGACCAAACATCGTTCAGAATTGGTGTAGAGAGGCATAAGAGATTCACTTCTTTTAATCCTTGTTCTTAAGTATGTGTGGAATTAAGAGGGGATCTATATGTGGTGGTTGTTAACTTTACTGATTTTACAATATGAACTGTGTCCAGATTCATCTGTTATCAAGACACATTCTTCTGCACCCCTCCTTGGAAGTAGTTCAGGGAGTGATGCTTACTCGCCAAAGGAGCAGGGGGGAATTGGAAATTCCAGGCCATTGTTTTCGTATGAAGAGCTGGGCAAGGCTACAAATGGTTTTTCATCCCAAAATTTATTGGGTGAAGGTGGATTTGGTGCTGTCTATAAAGGATTCCTTCCAGATGGGAGAGAGATAGCTGTAAAGCAGCTAAAAGTTGGTGGTGGGCAAGGGGATCGAGAATTTAAAGCTGAAGTTGAAATCATTAGTCGCATACACCATCGCCATCTGGTGTCATTAGTCGGGTACTGCATTGCTGACACCAGAAGGTTGCTTGTGTATGACTATGTGCCTAATGATACCCTCTACTTTCATCTTCATGGTACGGTAATTACTCATCTCAAAGTTCTCAATGCTTCAATGCCCAAAGTATCTTTTTGCAGATTGTCTTCTGCCCCTTCTGATTTGAAGTTTTTCCCTTCTGACAAGTAGGAGAAGGTAGGCCGGTGCTGGAATGGGCAACACGTGTTAAGATTGCTGCTGGTGCTGCTCGTGGATTAGCTTACCTTCATGAAGACTGTAAGCATCAGTTCTCCAACTAATTTCACCATAGAAACTGTTGTTGGACAGATCACTAATAGCATTGATTAAATGAAGTACTGAATGTCAATGGCAACTTAATGCACATTAGCTTGAGCTAATCTGAGAATTACAAGTAAAATCCCTTTCTTCTTGTTGCAATGTTATTTGGAAAAAGGAGGGGAAAAAAAAAAAGAATCAACTGTTCCTTGTGGATCATGATCCATTAAAATCGAAAGCAAAGTACGAAAATAAGCTTGACAGATACACTTATTTTTCTTGACCTAAGTTTTATTCACTTGAGAGATGAAAGGATGTATAATGATTTAATTCCAAGAGGCTTTTGTTCTTGGAGTGAATTTGCTTGATTTACTTTTGCAGTAGTACATGTCTTTTAGTATATTTTATCATGGAATGTTCTCTGTCTCATGATTCACTAATGTGTAATTTTTTCTGAATTTTGATGTCTTGCTCAGGCCATCCTCGTATTATCCATAGAGACATCAAGTCATCAAACATTCTCCTAGATAATAACTTCGAAGCTCGGGTGTGCCTAATATCCCTATTGGATAGGCTTTAGTTGGTTCTTCTGAAAGTTTGGTTGTACTGATGCCTAGTTCTTTGCTTAACAGGTATCAGACTTTGGACTTGCCAAATTAGCTCTTGATGCAGATACACATATCACTACACGTGTCATGGGAACTTTCGGGTATGTAGTGTTGTCCATTTTCAGTTATGATGCTTAGAGAGGACATCCATCTGATTTTTACAAGAACCAGTTGTCACATGTTTGGTCCATGCACTTACTGCGCATGTTCTCATTAACATAAATTCTTCATGGTGACATTTCAGATACATGGCTCCTGAATATGCAACAAGTGGCAAATTGACCGAGAAATCTGATGTTTTCTCTTACGGAGTTGTGCTTCTGGAGCTAATAACTGGACGGAAGCCTGTGGATGCATCACAACCCTTGGGAGATGAGAGTTTAGTTGAATGGGTTTGTTATAAATCCTTGTTTTCTCTTTTTGTTTTCTAATCCATATTAAATTGACTTGGATAAAGCTGTTAGATCTAGCACAGCAAATATAGATGCTGGTCATCTGTCTTTGTGGAGCACGTGAAGCAATGTGTTGAATCTGTTAGTAGTTTTGTTCATACTCGTTATCCTCTGAGTTGGCCCATTCATAGCCCTGAATTATGAAGGAGTTCATTACTCAAGTACTTGGACAGAATTTATGTATCAGGGGTCTATCCTTAACAGTGGGAGTTTTTATAAGACAAATGTCCTAGCCAGATCAATCTAACTGTGCATTTATTTGCATCCTTTAAAATTTATGTATTAGAATTGGCTATGATGCTTTTCTATCATTATGATATGATAGTTGGATGTGTCTTTACTCTTATATTATACTGCAATTCTGACATTGCTGTCCATAGTGGAAGAAAACAATTAAAAAAATAGATTTTGGGAAATTTACAGACCATCATAGCAACATCAGTTGTGCAGGTCCATCATTTGACCTGAGCATTTGTCGAACTTTGGAAATACCACATGATGTAATTGGTAATATAATGTTTATGGCCCAAGTCAGGACAGATGCTTATATACATTAAAGGTTTAAAACAATGCAACCCTGTTTAATCACCTCAAGATTGAGAATGCAGATGACATTTGAGCATTTTTATCTTTTTCTCAGGAAAACTGCCTAATCTATAATTATTATGTACACATGGTTAAATTGCTAAGTACTAACTTCTGGTAAAATTTAGGAACTACTAGCAGGTCTACTTTCCCTTAAGTTATTGTTTTCCATAGAAGGTAATGGACATTAGATTACTTCTTATTTGGCAACGACCGTTTTTATTTAGTCTCACCTCATTGTATCAAGGGTTTTATAATAATTTCACAGCATATGTGAGTCTAAAAATGTATCTTGGTTGTCTTTGAACTTAGGTAGACTGGACCCTGTCATGAATGATGGGATCACCATCTCCTCTATTCTAGAATGTTGAGTGTTTTTCAGGTCCATCTCAATGAATGATTAATCCAGAATGCACAAGCATGGCAATGGAATAGTAGTAAAAAATGAAACATTTGCTTCATTAACCAATATATCCTACCATCTTCCAGGCTCGACCTTTGCTGAGCCATGCACTTGACAATGAAGAATTTGAGGGTTTGGCAGATCCAAAGCTTGAAAGAAATTATGTTGAAGCCGAAATGTTCCGGATGATGGAAGCTGCAGCTGCTTGTGTGCGACATTCAGCTGCCAAGAGACCTCGTATGGGACAGGTAAGTTCTAAATATGCATTCTGGTTGGAATTATCCGTTGTCAGTGAAGATATCCTGAGTCAAATCATACCTTGCAGATTGTGAGAGCATTTGATAGTTTGGCTGCTTCTGACTTAACTAATGGAATGAGACTAGGAGAGAGCGAGGTGTTTAATTCTGCTCAACAATCTGCAGAAATCAGATTGTTTCAGAGGATGGCTTTTGGCAGCCAAGATTACAGTACAGAATTCTTTAGCCGGTGTAGCTCGAATAGTTGAAGGATGGTTTTGGTAAATATTGCAAGAGGATTCATTTTGCATCGAGAGAGTTTGTCTTGTCTGAGCTGTGGCTCTCAAGGGCTTGTCTGCTGGAAAAGGGCAAAACTCACTCTCTTGGGCCTGTAAGTAGGATTCTTCATAAAGTCGAGTTGTGCACTGCCTTACCGCAATTTTTTTAGGGTAGCCAGTATTATTGCATATCTTCTATCGTCACCGAGGTTTAGGGTGGTGTGAAATCTCATTGGTTCAATTTTGTTCATTTTATTCAAATTCAAACTCGTGTAATTAATCTCCGTAATATCTTAATGCGTTCCTTTTCCCACTCTTTCTTTAAATTGGGGGAGAAGATTATGTTACACATCGGTGAATGAACAGTCCCCAACTGTCACAGCATCTGCATCAATAGAATCAAGCTTGTGACTCCGTGTAAAAGGGAATTTTGTAGAAGACCCCATAACATTACTGTATCTGCAAGAGGAAGAATTCTTCTTCTTCTTCTTCTTCTTCTTTTTGGCACGAGTAATGTTTGATATACAAGAGATTTTCTGAAGACTTGTATGCGAAAACTTATGAGATCATGTTTGCAAGGAATGATGTATGATTGCATAAGCTTTTAAATATCAGTCTCAATAGTTTTGCATTTGTAACATTACTGTTTATATGATGGGTATAATCTGGAGATCTGGAGGAGGTCGCGCTTTTGTATCAATGTACTTCGAAAGTCCATAAAACCAGTAAAGGGCACGGAATTGTTGCACCTATTTCTGAACTGAACGTTTCTGAGGAGATTTCTTGGTTTAGCTAAAACAATGAATGAGAACCGAGTCCACTGGAGAAAAGGGCAAACAACGAGGGGTGCTCCATGTGCTAGTGTATACATGAAAGTGGCATTTGGTTAATATGCAGGAAATTTTGCCTGGGTGGTTGATGGAATTGATGGTGCAAAATCTTAAGACTTCTAGTTTTTTCTTTGAGATGCATGTTTTTTATTTAGGAAATCTCTCTTGTGATTTCAAATTTTTTACTCACGTACATGGGATCTTATCAATGGACACTTAGGTAAAGATGCGTTGAATACATGCCTTGCTAGTACTATAAGGAAACTGTCGCCATAAGTTTTTTTCCGGGTTGATGTTCTTCTGTATGATTATTATTGTACAGAATAAGAGATTGTAAACGACATATCAGTATTCATCTATTGATAAGCCAAATACAATGACATGGATGAGGAGGTGCTCCTTCTAGTTGCTACAATGAGTCCCGCAAGTTGTTACGTCCGTTTCTATAAATCTGCGTGTGTTTAAAGTTTTGGTGTGATTAGCGTAATCGAAATCATGACAAAGCCTGTATCTCAGTCAATAACTTGAATTGCAAGAATCCAGTCATTGACCAGCTGTGAACCCATTGGATCAAGTATTAACAAAAGCTTAATAAACTATTATGTTCAATTTTTCGTTAGTAGAGACAAGAACAGCGCTTAATGATCCTGCTTCGTCGGACAGGATTAATTTCAAGTTGATGTTATGGGACAGATGGTTGCTTGATACTGGAAGGAAGACATGAGAACAGTGATCTTTAAGTCGAAAGCTGTAATAGCTACATCATTCCCTGTTTGGAAACTATTTTCTCCTTAAACAAAGGACGTGAGAATCACACCAAAGCAAAGACCTGACAACCCAAGAATCATCCCGTAGCAGCTGAAACTGAAGAGTAGACTCCAAGATTACTAGATCTTGACAGGGAACAAAAAAGACGTTGCTTCCTTGAAATTTAGTATTCCTCTCATTCCTTGATACGCAAAACTGAAAGCAATGATTGCATCCTAAGATTTGCCAAGCAATTTAAAGCCATATGACTCATTGCCACCTTTAATAGCTTTAGCCACATGACATCTGCTTGTTTGCTTTACCCTTCTCAATAACCTCCCCAGAGAGACAAAGAACCTTGTATCTTAAACCTAAGATAATGTCTTCCACGAATCATTTGCCTCCAAACCGCATCCTCGAGTCATGGAAGACTGGAACGCGCTCGCTGCGGATTGCATCGTTGTGTCGTGTTGTTGCCAATGCCTGATCCTCCAGATTGCCGTCTTCATCTTGTTAAAAATTCCATGCCGGCTATTCCAAAAGACAAAGCGATTCGCCAAGAAAAGGTTTCGGCATTCCAGGAGAAGAAGGAAAAGCCTCGAAAAGACAAGGTATTTAAGTGAAGGTCAGCTCGTGGAAGGGCCCGGGTGTTCTATGAGAGACAGGGAAGATGGGCTTTTCCTAGACGTGTCAGAGAGAGGCGGGCGGTGCATGGAGGAGGTTGAGAAGGCATTGGAAGAGATGTCTCAGAAGGGTGTGTTTGGATTTGGGAGCTTTTGGGGCAGGGAATCTGGAGGGAGCTTCTCAGGATGTGTATGTGATCATCAGGGATTTGATTCCAGTGTTGTTCAGCTTCATCTAATCGAAATTGTTGGTTCTGCAGCTACAAATATCAGAGGAAGTAAATCCATTCTTTATGCGTGATTTGCCAAGGAGCCACAAATCAATGAATTCTTTTCAACATTTCCGACCTTCTTTCAATTGAGAAGACAGCCAAAGCTTCTGATATCTTCTATTGCATTCACCTCCCTTGCAAGGTAGCACAATGTGCTAGTCAGGATGATGTCTTCCTTTTGCCTTCAGAATAAAATCAAAGCAATGCAAAAGGCTAGGACAACCACTTATAACAAAAAGCATTCCTATACCACTTTCCTTATTTCTTCAGTCACTTCGTTTTATTTTTCAGATTTCCTTCCTTAAGCGCATCAAACAAAGTCCGTGAGACCAGAGAAGTCGGTCATGAGTTTAGAAAAATGAAACATCATGAGTGCACGACAGAAGTAGAGTAGTTAATTCACCAACAAGATGATTCTGTTTACTTCCTTAAGGAATCGCTTGTGCACACTCTGTCAAACAGTATATTTTATGAGTTCGTGAATAATGGATTTTTGAAAGCTCAGCAGGAAAACAATACACGATGAGGGCTGTATCTTCCTGGACCATTCTGATTTTGACTTCCTCTGCATTGACTCTGTACAGCTCAGTTGACAGATGTTTTAGCACTGGCAGCTTATTAAGTTACTGAGGTATTGCAATCAAGAATGGATATGATCATCGAAAAGTCAACACAAGTGACAATCATTTGAAGCATATTCTCTGAAACCAAATCCAAGCTTTGATTCCTCAGAGAGTATTCTCAAAGACTTTTAATGGGTCAACCGGATATGATGCTGCAAGATATTAAATGCTCAACAACCTTATCATTTCGGCAAATTCAAATGAAATCTAAATTAATTTCCAGATCTGTTCATCAGCACTGCCATGAGTAATGGAGCAACACCTCATGGAAGTTTGCCAACCATAATGCTCCTTGCTTTATTTCTTGCAATGATTTACCTTTTTCCTATATATATTATGAGCAGTTCTGCAGTCCAGTCGCTTACACATAATTTTCTGCTTCAACTTCACTCAAACAGAGAACTAATCAATGAACGCATGTAATGATGTTACAGTCCACAAAAGCGCTTTCAGGAGTTCAATAGCTCAATGTGAAATTTCAAGTGCAGCATCCAAGGAGAAATGAAAGACTACCTCTGGATAATCATATAAGATGTTCTGTACACTATTCACACCTACAATGAATACTCTCTGGTGCTACATACATTTTGGCGATGATACAGGAGGCTGCACCCCAAAAAATTCACAATGTACAGCCTATTTCACAATGTACAACCAAACCGTGTTTCTATACATCTTTATTGTGATATCGAGGGCAAAGGTCTGCTTTGAAGGAGGCCAATTTAATCAACATATATTTCCTGTGAAACTCATCTACAGTGGGCGAGTTTTGTATTTGAACTCCCGGTCATCAGTCTGCCAAATCCTAATGTTTAGCTACCCAAGATGTAACGGTGGCTAGTCATCTACTATGATTTCCATCTTGCACACGACTAGATTTTGCGGCTAGACGTGCAGTGTGACCAACTGTTGTCGGCCGCAATGATCTCTGCCGCACCACGTTGCAGTACTCTTCATCTGTTCGACCTTCGTGCCTTATCCACTGTATCATTCCATGGTACATGGGAAAGAACCGCATCTGAATTGCTGAGAACGAAAAGTAAGGGATCAGGGCTGAGATCATCACAAAGATTGTGACCAGCCAAAAGGAAGGTGCAGGGGCAAGCGCTTCAATGAAGACTTGGTAAGCAGTGGTTGATAGCTTAGGTGGTAAGGCTCCATACACCAAAAGGAAGAGATACCAGATGGCAACGGATCCCCAGATGAAGACATGCTGTATTAGAGTGAAGTAGCTTATGGCGAGCGCCATCTGCAAATTCACAACCCACACTATACATGTGTACATCGTAGCTCCTAAGATTTCGAACCCCACAATTTTCCCATCATTGATAAATGCCTGGGGCTCCAGGGCATTTGTGCACAAGAAGAAGACAATGATGGCACTAATGAACCCGTTGAACATCCAGCCAAGGATTCGACGCCAGCTGAAGAGCATATTTTGAACTCCTTCTTGGTACAGTATAGGAAACTGACACAACAAAATGAATGCGAGAAAAGTCATATTCGAAATCATGATCTTCAAACGGACAGGCTAAATATGTTAACCATTAAATAGAGAGCTGCAGTTGTGGAATTTAATTTCTACACCGCAAGATTCATCCAGAGACTCTAGAAGTCATGTCCCATGATCAGACTTGGTCCACTTCCTCCCACTAGATGGTGAAGTATTGTAAGAAACATAGAGGTCCTTTCCCACGGGGTACCAGTTAAGCATATTTCATTAGGAATATTTGATTTGTAAAGCAGTGATTACACATAACAAAAGAGTAGTGCATTGGAAATAGCAAATTTTCATCACGTTCTGCTTATCTTCACTTGTTAACAAGATAACTATCTTTGTTCTTTCACTTTCCTAAAAGATTTTGATGCTCCTGATCAGTACAAAGGCTTAAGTTGATCTTGTTTTGAGTTTCCAGCAGAAAGCCTTAGGCATTTTCCAAAATTATCCAACTCTGCGATGAATTAGAATGCAAGAGGAAAGAACTTTCACCAAAGAAGGGGACTAAATTTATAAGGTCACTATCAAGAGTCGTGAGATATTCATCTAACGTGTTTGCCACAAGAAATTGGTAAGCGTTTACATTGCTTTTCCCTATGATTTGATCCCTTATATGGCTACATGTCAATTGTAGTAAACTCTATTGACATTCGATTAAAACATGAACATACCTTGAGACAAAACCGCGCTGATACATCCTGATCAAAAACTCCCAGTGCAATTACAGGGAGTGATGTGAAGAAGACATTGAAAAGTGACATAAACCAATCGTTGTAGGCAGGTTGCGCAGAGAAAGAGGTATGTGCTTCATACAAGAAGAGAGAGAAGCCAAACGCGATGTTCTTGTAGAAAAAGTAGCATATCTGCAGCAGAAAGACAGCATCATCATTGGACAAATTAAAGGGCTTTATTGGATCATTTCCAATCATTTTATCGGTCATAATGTAGACATACTGATGCCTGTTTCTAGATTTAGAAGAGCATTACCATTGTTGAGATCCTCCTATAACACCAATGTCCATGCACAAGAAGCAAGCGCTCTAAGTAACGGAACTGAGCAATGGCAATATCACTGGACATGACTGCCTGGATTATTGGAGAAGCAGAGAAAAGATAACATATGTAAGAAATATTAAGATAAGATAGCTGATGTAAACTTGGAAAAAGGAAAGAAATTAATATAATTTCTATACATTCTGATGATTACCTGCATTCCTTCAACCCCACTAATTCCAACACCAATGTCTGCTTCTTGGAGCATTCCCACATCGTTTGCACCATCACCAATTGCTAATGTCGTTTTGCCAGTTCCGGCTTTAACCAATCTCGTCACCTGCATTTACCAGTTTTGAATGTTACGTGTGACTTACTGGGTTACATATTGTTTGCATGAATGGCATAAGCACAAAAATCGACCCTCCAAGTAAGAAATGCATACTAAACGTAAGGACTCACCAGGGCCTTTTGCTTTGGTGATGAACGACAGCATATAACAGATGCACAACTGATTGCAAGTTGTAGAAACTTATCCTTAACATCATCCTCCAAAGCATAGGCAAGTGATTTTCCATCAATGATCAAAGCAAATGCTTCAGAGCTTCCACTTGATTGTCTGAGCAGAGCCATCCCATCATTTATCTGTTGAAGAACACTTTGTTTCGATTCCTGAAGGATCAATCGGCGATAGTTCAGTAAGAAATATAATTTATTTCACTTCCTCTTCAGTGTTGGAAAAACTAACTTAGAGGAAGGTGGCAAACAGATTAAAGAAATCCATATCCCCTATACTAATGTGCTTCTTGATGGAGTAAATGAGGGGCTTAAATGTTTTCAAAGAGTTGCACATGTTAGGAAAAGAATATCTTTTCTAGACTTGCGAACCCCCCCCCCCCTCTTTTCTCTTTCCCCTCTCTATCCCTCCTCTATCCCTCTCTCTCTCCATGTTCTGGCGCACCTTTCTTAGCGCAGTCTTCTCTCCTGCCTTTTCTAATGCTTGAATATTAGGGTTCTCCAGAGTGATTATGATTTGCTTCATTCCTTGTCTTAATAAGCTACAAGCAAACCTGCAATATATTGTATTCAGAGATTAGAAGGACAGAGCATTGTAGCAAGGTTGGACTTTGCAAATGATATCAACCTAAAGATAATATGTGCCAACTATACCCAATATTGATGGCTGTCTCCATCTTATCTCCCGTCAAAACCCATATTTTGATCCCAGCTTGAGCAAGTTTGTCGATGCAGTCAGGAACCTACCAGCAAAGACACAGGAAATTCATTTTCACTTCTTTGATGGCTGACTAACTCATTAATTTTGATATTTCTTGTCTTACCCCATTCTGCAGCTTGTCCTCAACAGCAGTGGCGCCAAGGAGAATCAGATCCTTCTCAACTGTCTCCATCACTTCTTCAATTAATGAGTCACGCTCTGCACTAACCAAATTCTTGGCCTCATTAAATTTCTCATTGAACTCCCTGTACTCATCTTCTCCAAGTTCGCGATAGGCAAGTATTAATGTCCTCAAGCCTGTGTCAGCATACTCATTCACATGATCCCTGGTGTTCTCTTCAAAGTCCAGACCACTCTTTGATAGCCTTTCAAACATGACACTGCATAGAATTTTAGAGTGCAAATTCTGACATCAGTAAAGTGCATGAATGAGGAATGGGAAAAACCCTTGAATTAAGCAGTTGAAAACAAACCTGTCGGCCCCTTTACACAATAATAGTAGCTCTCCTCCCTCATTTCTCACAATCACTGACATCCGCTTCCTTGAGCTGTTGAATTCTAGAACATTCAAAAGCTGGCACACCCTGCAGATGAAATTAATACTGTCAAGAAAATAACTAAGTGGTAAAAGCAAAGCCTGCCAACAATTATCATATGATTGATCCATGGAGAGGTGGGTTTATTAAAGTAACTGTAGAGGTATTAAATTTGTATATTTACCAGCAAGGGTAGACTTCAAAATCAAGCATACAGAATGACAAGGAAAAGAGGTGCTCCTACCAGGGGCGAAAAAAAGAACCATCACTAATGCTCAACCATCTATCATGATTCCTCTGAATTACAAGCTTTGATGGGATGAAAAATCCAACTACTTTAGAGCATCTGAGTTCGTTTCCTATTTATACTTCAGGGGTATAGACCACTAAGATCACAAGAATCTTGGTGATGACCAGTAGACTGCAGCATGGTTTATATTTAATTAGTGATGAAGCAAAAGACACCGACCTTTCAACTTTCTGCCCAGTTACCGGATCCAACTCACACAATGAAATACTCGTTTGTGTTCTCTTGTAAAACTCAAAACCAATTTCTCTGGCGGCAATGACAAAAGCTGCTTCATCAGGCGATTCAGCTTCGTAAGATACCTTTCCAGTCTCTTCATCCACTTCAGGTATAGCAGTATGACAAAGTGCCAGCACACAAAAGAACTTATGAATAACATCTGCATGAGGCTCCTTCACCCAATTTGCATTCATAATTCGCTCATCATTAAAGTTGAATCCCTTAATCAATGGCTTTGGATCAGCTGAGTGCTCAAATTGGTCATTGCCATTCTCTTTCCCATGAGCCACTGGAAAACCCTTCCTCCTACCAATAGCCCTCTCAACCTCAGTGACACCACGTCCATAGGCCGTCCCAGCTATTGAACACTTGACAAACTCCATCGAGTTGCAAGTCAGAGTTCCCGTCTTATCAGAAAGTATTGTATCAACTTGCCCAAGTTCCTCATTCAGATTCGATGTACGGGCATGCGCTGGTTTATCAGCTTCTTCATAGTACATGTGAATATCCTGGTTGATGAAGATGCTCTGAAGAACTTTGACAATTTCTATGGACACATACAGTGAAATTGGAATGAAGTAGCTGTACAACATCAGTGCAGTCAGGAAATGATAGATGGCAGCAACTGGCGCTCTCTTGGGGTCAAAGTAAATTGTAGAACTATCCGGCCTAAGATACCACCTCTTCATTTTCCCATTTTGCAGATCTTCTTTCGTATATATGCCAAAGAAAATGGACCCAACAAAAGCCATCAAGAATAGAATGAAGAACAAGAAGTAGATGATTTTGTCCATCTTTCTCTCGATTTTGCTTCTCTTTGAAGGTGGTTCGGTGGAGTTTTGTATAACCTTTGTGTCGTGCCCTGTGAAGATAACTGCCCCGTATATAAAATCCGTGTTTCGCAGCTTCGAATCCCTAAGAAGAAGCTGTTGAGGAGAAAGGGGGTACTGTTGCTCTTCAAATTCCATACTTCCAACAAACGAATATAGATTTGCATTTGGGTCTTCACATTTCACAGTTGCTTGGAAGTCCCGGAAGTCTGTGTCCTCATGCAAACGTGAGGTTACCTCCAATGCTTGTTTTACTTTCAAGTTTGTCTCACCATCAAGGTTCATGGTCTCAACATAGCAGATAGCGTCTTCATAACTAGATGATAGCAAGAGGAGATCGGCTGGAAAGAATTCATCCTTCTCTACCTTCACTATGTCTCCTACTCTCAGATTCTTCCACTCAGTGTAGTCAAAAACTCCATTTTGCCGGTGAACTTTGACTTTTCTATTGTTAATCTCAATATCCTGGATGATATGTGAAGGGTTAAACAAAACACCGACAGATACAACCAAAACCAAAAGAACTGATACAGACTGTATTGGTGATGTGAATAGATTGGAGGTGTGGAAGTTTAATGAAATCACAGGCATGAAACAAAGATGTTGCAGAAGTGGAAATCTACATCAGCAAGTAACAATATTTTCTATTTAATTCCTAATACATTCAAAATCACACAATCACACATAAACAAATGTACGGCCTTTTTTCTATTTTCTGATTGATTTTAAAAAAAGGAGAAAATCGGCATAGAGATTTACAGTATGAACTGCACCATTAGTTAAGCAAGAGCGGAAGCTATTTGATACAACCAATTGCAAGCATAAGGTCCCAGAAGATCAATCTACTTCACATCTGAATGTACTTCCACACAAGTGTACTTAGTAAGGTTCCAAAAATTCGTTATTTTCAAGTCCAAAACAAAGTTCATTTTAATCGGTTTTCCAGGAATTCCAGAGTGACCCAGAACCAACCAAATTCGCTTGATTACACTAACCAAGAGAGAGAATTCAGAAGTATGATAACAATAAGTTTAATGGACAAAATTAAGTGGAGTAAGGAAAATAGTACTACCTGCTGTTTCCGCCGCCAATCTTCTATACCTTCCTTAACCATGGTGGCGCCAACAACAAGGACAAGAGGAATGATGGCACTACTGGCCGAATAAGGCGCAAGGGATGTGAAGGCAAGGACTCCTGAGACCAGGAAGTAAAAGTTGGCCACCCTCCTGAACTGCTCAAACAAGGATTTGGGCAAGAAAGTGGCAAGTGTATACTTTGTGCTCCTGACATAGTTGCCGGTGTAATTGTGAATATTGGCCTCAAAACAATCCGGTTCATTGCAATGGACTACCCTAGAGAATCCTGGTCCCCCAATTTGCGAATGGTCTTCCTCGAAAGATGCCTTCCCACATCTAAATGAGTAGATCTTGCTAAAATGCAGCTTTCTTCTTCTTCCACCAGCCATTCGATTTCTGTTTTCCTTCCCACCTCCTCCCTTCAGCTAGAGAAGCTACCGCTATCCCAACTTGATACTACACTTGAGAAACTCTAGAACCAAAAGAAAATTCTGATCCTGCCCAGCAAATAATGCAGCTCTCCAGGCTGCACAAAGCCCAGTCCGACAGTCCTTCGCCAAATTCCAGAGGAAATTCACTAGAAACAGAACTCGAAATGAGTTCTTGAAGACCTCAAAAAGAAAATTTCGCAATTAACAGGATAAAGATTCTCCTTGAAAACAGCTTCTTCCAACCAAGATCAAGTCACCACCTCCACCAAAAAAAAAAAAAAAAATTCCAGAGTAAACGCTCGAAAGCGAAGACAGATCTAGCTCCAGATAAACACAGCACCAGAAAAGAACTCCGACCCAGAAGCTCAAAAGTACCCAGAAACTGAATGAACCAATGAACAAATACTGATCCCAAGCAAATTGGGAAAAATAAAAAAAATAAAAGAACAAGAACAAGAGCTATGAGAGAGGGAGAGAGAGGGACAGGGAGGGAGAAAAGCTGCAGCATATAACAGTAACAACTACCACAGAGAGAGAGAGAGAGAAGAGAAGGAGGAGGAGGAGGAGGCCTTTTAAACTAGGACACATCAACCTTCTCGAGAGCTCATTAAAATGCTGCCACGGACATGGGTTTGAATAAATATTCTCTTGTTTAACTCCCCCCTCTCCCCCTCTCCCTCTCCCTCTCTCTTAAACATAAGCGCAAACGTAAGGCGTTGAACGTAGACTTGGCTTGGCTCTACAAATTTGACTTTCCAACTCCTTATATTTTTCTCCCTTCTCTCTCTCTCTCTCCTATTGCCCCTTCCGGGCAAATGCATCAGCAACGGGAACGAGCTCGGAAGCTCGAATTCCCGTCACCTCCCGCCGAAAATGGTCAAAAGGAAGAAACTCCATATCCCATACAAACCCATTTCCTCGACAGACAAAGAAAAGTCATAAAAAGGTGGGAGATTTACCATTAGAACATGGAAAAAAGAAGACGAGGAAAAAGCAGAGGATGTTCTTGGAAAATGATATAACGAAAAAATAAACAAAAACAACAACAAATACAACAGGCGGTATTCGCGTACTATTCAATATCGCGGGAAAGGCCTCCTCCCCCTCCGACGACGACCCGTGATGTCATCAGGGGCGTCGGGCCTTTGGTCTCCTCCGAGAAGAAGAAAGAGACAAAAAAAAAAAAAAACCCAGATTCCTTTTTTCCACGCTTCCCATAATAAATTTTTCCCATGTTCTAGGCTGTCCGTGGGGGAGCTGCCAAGGCGAGTTTGGCTGTCGTCTCCCAGATAAGGTCTTCACCGAAAGGAAAGCCTTGGGTAATATTGCACCGTAAAAATTCCCTTTAAATTTCATTTAACTAGAATTACATTAACATTGTCGAGAGAAAAAAGGACAGATGGGGGGGGGGAGCTGAGCTGCACTGAATGTCACCCCCCCCCCTCTTTCGTTTCTGGGGTCCTTTCCTCTTCCAAATTCTCTCCCTTAATTATTGTTTTTCGTGGTTCAGATTAGCGTGGATTGGGAGATACGATAATGAAGGGTTCGAGGACAAATAAGGGAGGGAGTGATTATAGAGAGGAGAACCGATCAAAGCAATGCGTTGTCGTGGAGGTGGAGGAAGTCGCAACGTGATGGCCGGCCAGATGAAGCCCCCCTTACAAAAAACTAATCCCAAATGCCAACAAACGCTTTGGAATTTCCGATTATTTTCACATATTTGATCCTCATCGATTTTTCTTTCCTTAAACTATTTCTAATGACACATCTCATCTCGATAAACTAATCATTTTCCTCTTTTCTCATTAGGTGTGAATCTGATTTTTTTCCCTATGTCCTTATTCATTTTTTGCGATGTACGACTCTTGGGATATTTAATTTCTCGTGAAAACGATCACTTTACATCAAGTTTCCACAAGTCTTGTGATAAATTGTTATCCAACGAAAGAAGGTTTCTTTTCAAAAGATTAAATAAATTCGAAGTGAATTGCATGGAAGTCAACTAAATTCAAGGTGAATCATAATTGAAGAGTGTTCTAGCGGGGTGTATCCGGCGGATAGAAGAATTTTGATGGAATCAAAGGGAATGGATGTAAATGCGGGAGGCCCAGATGCTGCCTGAGCTTTTCCGTCTTATCATCGTCCTTTTACTTGTTTCCTCCCGTGTAATGTCATATCATATATCATTTAAGCCTTCTAGAAAGAAAAGACTTGCCCAAAATATTGGAAAAATCAGGAAAACGACGCGCATGCAAATAAAATATCCAGGAAGGTGCTAGAACACGGGGATTGCAGGCAAGCTTATGTTATCAAGATAGACAACGAAGAGAAAATTCCCAAATTGGATTAGTTGAGCGGCAAAGGGTGTCATCTCTAGCGCTGGATTTTTCGAATTCGGATCTCCAATCATTTATATTCTCTAAAGTCGCAGTGTGATTTTATTGTGACTCATATATCCCTAGCGATATATACTATGTTAACGCGATTTATGAAAGAATCGATATTATATATCCCTTTAATGAAACTATGGTCCTTAATAGTATCATTGTTACATCTGTTGCAACTAGTGGATTTATGCGGTAGCAATTCAATGTGAATGGAGGAATAATTACTTTCCAAGGATGATTCACGCGGGACACCATCTTGACTCTTGAACAAATCAATTTCAAGTGACCATCTTTTGGAGAAAAGCGAACACCCTTTTGAAGGACGATTTCAATTTGAATTGGTTGAAAGTCAATCCATTTATTAATTGAAAGTTTCGTCCATGTGATTTTATTTATATATAAAGGAATTTTCCACCTCAAAACTTTCTGGTTGTGGTCTATCCGCGTAGCGGAAGTTCTGACGGACTTTTCCTAGTCGAGGTCAAAGTCACTTTGGATTCATATAGACACGAACGCGTCCTTTGTTTTCCAAGAGCCTTTTCAATTATTATTATTATTTTTTTTGTTTTTGGAAACCTAAGAATTGAAATTGTCATGATCGATCAAGAAGCCTGCTAGAAATAAAGACTCTGTCCACGATGAGAAGACGAAACAAAACAGCGTGCATGCAACGTCTAGAAAGTAATGCACCTTTACTGATTACGCGTTAGTTGTAGTCAAGGTTAGGAAAAATTCAAGAGGACCACACGCGGCAATTTAAAGATCACTTAGGATTATCATCTCGTAATCGTGATTCTGCGATCCTAAAGGTGGCCTAAGCCTTTCGAGCCTAGCGTGTGTTAGGCTCTACAAGTGGTCATCTTTTCCTTCGATCCGTTGTGAGGTAAAAAAAAAAAATTAAGTTGATGGGTATATGGCTCATCGGCAGAGGGGTTTGGTGGTTAGGGCACTTAGTCCAGGGTTTTAGGATTGATTTCTAGGGTGAGGGAGAGAGAGAGAGACAAGAATGGTTAAATTTTTCTTGCAATCGCTTAAAGCTTAGTGAAATTCGCAAATAAATTGCTGAAAATCAATTCTAGGACCCTTGACTAAGTACCCTAATCGCCAAACTTTTATCGTTTTACAATTAATGCACGTCGGCTGGAATTCGACCAAATTTTTAGGGATCCAAGGTGCGACAAGGGAAGGACGGACTGTCGACATTGCATTGACGTGGCATCTTAAAAATTGGCCCCGTATCCATCATGTGAACAATTTGTAGAAAAATTGTTTGGAATCCGACCAAAATGCATTAGTTACAAAATTAATATTGAAGTTTCGTGATCTTTATTGCATATTTCTTTGCAAGTCACTTGTTACGAAGGGAACTCGTTATTTTAAAATAAAAAAAAAATAGGAGGGGTTGCACCAATGAAAAACATAAACTCTTGAATCATCATACCATGCCTACACGTTTACTCAAGGCAATTTTAGAAGAATAGATTTTACTGACCTGCCAGAGAAAGAATTCTTCCCAACGCGAAGAGATCAGCTAACCGTTGGAACCGTCCCGATCGCCTATTCTACGAAATGCAGGGGAAAAAAAAAGTTCACCAGAATCGACAAAATATAATAAAAAAAAGTTAATCAAAATTGACAAAATATGATAAAATAGAGACGTCGTGATCAAAGAGCCGTAAAATCCACGCTGGAGAAAAAGAATATACCCGCCAACGTTGGCGAACCCGACAAGAACGAGCATCCCACACGACCACAACCTTTGCGAATCCACGTGTCGTACCGCGAGAAGCTGAACGTGTCAGAGAGATGGGCCGAAGGACGAGGGAAGCGGACAAAGTCCACGGAAAGACGGTCAATAGCCGGCAATAATGCAATCGGGTCATAAATCAACTTCGCATGAAAAATCGAATTTCGGATCCAAAAATAAAGCGGAAAAAAAGCACACATGTCTCACGAAACTAATTAAAATTTCTCCTCCATCATTGGTGGGTTGCTTTGAATAGATGAGTTCATGCGGGTGCTATCTAATTTCAGAATGATAATACTCCACCTACACTGATTTATCATCATCATCATCATCATCATTAACAATCCAAAAAATTTAATTTAAGGACCAGTCATCAATTATACTGATATTTAGCACACCATATGGAATCACTAATCAACTACCTGGGCGATGATTCTCTAATACAAGTAGTTCTAACCACATCTTATTAAAATAGACTATTTTGAGAGGCATAATATCCAAAACGAAGAATTAAAGCAAACAAGAAACTTAAAATTTTTCAAGTCATGGGTTCTTCTCTAAGTCAAATGTTCTTTGAAATCATATTTATTCATAAATCATAAATGCAACGTGGTCTTGATGAGTAAATGTCGTGATTTTAATCAAAATAAATTAAAATGTTAGATTGATAAATTGTCAAAAAATTATAACTGAATCGGTCAAAATTGTAAAATTTGCGACTAAATTGATTTGTATAATAGATTCGGGGCTTTTCGACAATTACCCTTTTGTTGGCTACTCACAAAAGAAATAATTTAATAATCGCTACCTAAATCTTGAATCAGTGCAATACCACCCAATCGCTGATCTTGACTTGCAGTAAACATCCACCACCACGACAATGACGAGGATGACGAAGAAGAAGAAGAAGAAGAGGAGGAGGAATCACCTGACTGTCCTACGTTAGCCTTTACCTCTTTGCACATACCACGAGCCGGTCCGCCATTTCCATCGATCGACGTCAAACTTTTTGGGTGTTTTCCCAGCGACCGACCTGCAAAACGCACATTAGATTCGACCCTCCCCCACGAAAAAGCTAGCCTTAAAAAAAAAGGTCGCGTATTTCAAGCGAATCCAAGCCCTTCATATGACGTATTAGGAAAGATAATCCTCCCTCGAGATCCAATCAGTGAGTAAGTGGGCCCTAAGCCATTAATTAAGGGGAGGGGCGAGTGCTTCGTGACGTGCGCGGAATCGTATTTTTTGCATGGGCATGACCGGAGTCGCTCGGCCTCCCCTGTTTTGGCATTACTTGTCTTTTAATGCCTAGAGGGGATTATTTTATATTCTATTGGGAAATATTCCAAGGTATATCTGACGTTCAGACAAAAAGAAAAAGAAAAAGAAAAAAAAAAAAGAGTGCTCGTTTGGATACTTCTGGATGATGAGGTTAGAATATTCTGCTCTCATCATCATTTTGGGCCAGAGAGATAACACCAACACCCACCCCCCCAAAAAAATAAAATAAAAAAATAACCCAACTTGTGGAAATGAGGAAACTGATCATCTCTTCTCTTGCATCATTGAGAAAGATGCGATCTTATTTACTTTCGGGCCACGCATATTCATTGCTCTAGGTCTAGACTAGACAAGCGAACGGTGTCACGGATACATGTTTTTGCCGGGTCCATATGTCGGTGCCTGCAGATGTAAAAAATAGATATAAAAAGTATAGGTTTGATTTGGAAAATGTTACTGCTCAAATCAACCGTACTGATTCGCTCATGTTGGTTTTGAATGGAGTTGAAATTTACATTAAACAATCAGTCTGAGTAGATGTTATGATGGTGGATGCATTTCTTGTGGAGCTAATCCAGCCTTGCTTCACGTAATCCTCCCAATTCTTTCGATGAAAGTGTCTCAACCTAAATGATTATACAAGTGCAATTGATTATTGAAACCGTGGCAACGTACGGGCACAGGTTGAAGGTTATTAATAATGTTAGATGTTGTGATTAGTTGGGTTTGATAGGTGTGATGCTGAAACATTGTTAGCCGGAATAGCATCGAATGTACTAAAATCAGATTATATATTCAATACATTAAGTGATATAAGAGACTCTAATGGAGCATTGAAAGTGACTCAATGCCTATGGGCAGATGGGTTTGACCCCACTTTTGAAAAAAATAGTCTAAAAAGTCTAAAACCTATTATATTTTTACAATTTGATTTTAAATATTTTAATTACACCGATTGAGTTCCTAAATATTTTCGCATTTTGCTAATTAACTTAATTTGATTAATTTTGGCTAAAAATCTTAACACGAATGCCAATTATCCTTCATAGCATGGTCGGTATTGAAGAAAATAATTTTTAATAATTTATTTTTTTATTTTCTTATTAATATTTTTTCCCAGTGCTAAATTTAATTTTCAAAACGAATCTTATTAAATAATAAAAATTAATTTAAATTTAAAATAAAATAAAAAGTCGAGAAACTAAGGGGCGAGGGATTGCACAGTCGTCACCCTTGCCGCCCCACCTTCATCGAGAAGGCCCACGAGGGTGGGGGATGGTTGGCGACGGTTTCTCATTTTTTTTTTTTTTTTAAAAATAAATTTTTAAATAAAATCTAAATAAAAATTGTATGAAAAATCAAATTTGGACCAAAATGATGTTGTTTTAGCCTTATGCTTTATGTTTTAGCGACGTAGGGAGATAAAATCATTAAAAGAGTCACGTCAACATTTTTTATCAACAAAGTGAACAGAGTGAACAAAATGACTTAATCTCACCAATTTGATAAGTTTTAGGACATGATTGTACTTTTCATGAGTTTTAAAACATAATTGCAATTTTATGACAAGTTTTAGAACTTTCAATGTAATTATATTTAATTAAAAAAATTTGCCTCCAACCTATTTCATTCTCTTTCTCTCTTAAAAAAAAAAAAAAAATCATCTTCGAATCACAGTCTTAGTCACCATTCTCACTATGATGTTATTTACCATTGCCGCAAATGTTGTTGGCACCACCATCTCAATTAGGATAGATAATTTTCAACCTAAAGTGGAGCTCAATCAGGCCATGTCACAGAGAGAGACGATAACATTTGCAACGATGGAATTGAATTAGATGTTTCCAAGAGGGACATGTAACGCACATTCAATGGAAATGAATTAGATGTTTCCAAGAGGGACATACCATGCACATTCAATACTTGAACGGGTCAAGTGGACCACAAGGGTCTAGATCCTATTGCACGAGTATTGGATAGCCTCGTTTAGGTCACGTGCACCAAACGCATCTAAGATTCTTTTTTCTCTTTCTTGACCAACTTTCTTGGCTCGTTCTATGGAGAAGACGAGATTGGGACATGTCAAAAAATGACCAAATAAGCACTTGCAATGAAAACGAAAATGGGGTCAATTTGAGCAAATCGATAAGAAGAACGCGGATCCTAATATAAAAACGAACCGGTCAAACACGAAATCGAACATCTCTTTTGTGCGGGGAAGGTAACTCCGAAAGTCTTTGTCCAAAGCCGCGGTCGTGTGGTCCACATGGCGGCGACCTTGCCGGCCGCGGGGGGCTCCGTGGAGCAAGACTTCTGACAATTTCAACACCTTTCCCTTCTGTCCTCTCTCATTCTCTTTATGCACAAATGTGCGCGTACAAATAATTGTACAATTCTCAATAACTTTAATCCGATGTTAGTTTTTAACAATCGAAAAAGATCAGTCGGCTAACGATTAAGGTCAACGCAGATTATATTAATATTTGTTAGGTCAGCTCGATCCTTTGTATTCAAATGAGGAGGACGGAACGACTTTGTGGATTGAGTTTAGTTTAATATGACGCGTTTATTATGTGTGACGTATATGCTGATGCGATTTGGACATCGATCCAACATTAGTAAAACAAAGGAAGAAAGAGAATAGACATTTATCAATCACATTATAATCCCATGATTTGTGCCTAATACCTTAAAAGATCCAGAACTTTAGCTCTAATCTCAATTCTACCATAATTTCTTTTTGCTCCATAAAAAACTTCCAATTTAGATCCAATCATAATTATAACATACACTTTTTTTTTGTCTCATAATCACAAACTTTTATTCAAGTCCCAAATCAACCATCACTAATTCTTTGCCCAAAATTTGACAATCAAGAGATGAAAATTCTCGAACACGAGTTGTTCAAGTGTCTCAAGCTGAGTGTCCCAGGCGCGAGTTCTCGGTGCACAAGCTCTCCAACCATGAGAGATAGAAGAGTCCCAAGTACAAGAGATTGAAGACTGAGTGCCAAATCGAAGATTTCTGAGTAAGATGGAAGAAAGACTCTTTAAAAGTAAGAGCAATTGAGGAAAGCTAATCAAAATTGTTTTAATTTTTTACCCAAATTTCATATTCAAGAAGATGTCATTTGGATTGATGTGGAAATTCATCTCCAAAAGACATTTATGTGAATATGAAATGTGGGGAAAAATTAGAACAAAAATGTGGAAATGCCACATAGGATCACTAAAGCAATTTTGGACAAAGGGCTAACGAGGTAGATATGGGACTCAAGTAAAAGTTAGGTGTATTTTTAATGAGATAATAAAAAAAAATTAGGATAAAATTGGGATAGGGGTTAAAGTTGGGGTTCTTTTTTTAAGGCAACAGGCCCTTATTTTGTCAATTTGCAAATTATTTTTCTTCTCTCCAATTTCAGCCCCACCTTCCGTCACCACTCTCACCAAATACCTTTAAAATGCCGATGGTCCACGAAGCTGATAATGTATAACCATCCCAATGTAACGACTTTGACAATGTCGCATCCGAATTTCTCCAATGAAAAACTTCCACGGTTGAAAAATTGGCAACTCGAGAACTTTTGAGTCGTTCTTGGTCGTTTCTTGAAGAGATTCAAGTCTCCATTTATACCACCATAATGTAAAGGACATGAACTCGGTGCTATACTCAAAAGTATTGTTTTGCCGAAATTTCTCTCGTGATAAATATCTTTCATCGAAAGTCGTTTTCAATTTTTGTTAAAAGAGATAGGTTCTATGCCAACTCTAGATTGGAAATATCCAAGCAAATAAGGATACAAACTTGGATTGAACGAGACTATATGAACACAAACCGAAACAAAATTTAATCAACAATAAAGCTTGAGAAATACGGGTATTACAAACAAACCAAACGTAAACAAACTTTCTTGATATTTAATTGACAACAAAGCCTGAACACGCCAAGATAAAGATACACGTTGAAATTTAATTGACAGCGTTGATTTGGAAATTACAGCTAAGAAACATACCGGAATTTAATCAACAACACGAATTTGTAAAATAAAAGTATAGTGCAAAAAAAGTAAAAATAATAGTAGCAGTGTGGTAACTGTTCTTGAATGGTTTCCAGCACTTGCATTCATCTCAAGCGTTTCTTGCGATTGCATCCATATTTCTTCACTTCCGAAAGTCTTGCGCCCATGCCCTCATGATCTTCTAATCTTGTTCATGAGTGGTTTTCCTCATAAAAACGAACGTCGATTGCTTCATGATCTCAATTTCTTTATCCCTAGTAACCTTGGATTTGCAACCCCTTGATGCTCTCTATCCATTCAAAGACCTTGATGGTTTGCTTCTTCTTATTCACTGATATCTCGGTCGATTATCGTTAACCATTCGTTTTTATAAGTAATCATCAAAATGCGTTATCTATGTACTCTAGTGCTGATTGCTAAATTTAATATTGATCATCATGGTCATCAACAATGCGTCATGTTGGTGACTACAATTTTGCGTTAGTCATGTACATATCCATGTGACAACTTGATTTTTTTTTCTTGGTGTGTGTACATAAGTACGATAATTACCCAGAAATTATCTTTAGAAAATTGGGAAAAAATTGCTTAAGTGATTTTTTTCTTTTGTGTTGATAAAATATCCCATATCGATTACCAATGGAATTTATATGCTCTTTATAAACTTCTCTCCTCGCAATATGGTCACAAGATTCCTTTCCTAAAATTAAGGGTGAAGCACTAGTCAACCAACCATCGGTTTCCGAGCTTGAGCTGGGCAATGTATGAGCTAATAAGATATATTAACGATTCTCCAGTGTGAGACTTTTTTTAACCCTGATCATTCTTGCATCTCTAAATTAAACATTATGATATCAATGGTAATTCATTGACCAAACAATTAAACCATCGAAGCTAGCGGTTGGCCTTGTTCCGCATCGAGACCGGAAGATTAGAGATCCAAGTGCTAGATCAGGGTTAGGCGATACCTGCACTGGCGTACGAATAATTTTCAGCCACAAGAGACCATAATCGTACCGACTACGGCAAATGGAGAAGAGTTACATAACCTCAAAAAGAACCCAATCTAAGAACGAGGGGGGCGTTTTTGGTTTGTGGGGTTCCTTTCGTGGAAAACGTTGTCAAAGTGGCTCATCTACTTTCGTGCTCGCGTCAAACGTGGTTGTCAATTCGACTGGGCATGACAGCGAAAGACGTTCCATCATTGCGCTCTGGCCCCCGGGAACGTCACCCGTTTCATGCGTGCTAAAGGCTGATGAATTGAGCACGATACTTGGAAACGAACGTGACGAACGTGAACGTCTCTGGCCAGGCTGCTGAACGGCACGTAGCGCCGTCGCCACGGTGTGAAAAACGCAGGGACGCAATCGATGGGTAGCAAGTTAGCAACTGGCGTTATCCCATTAGAAGTGTCCATCATTTTCGTCATGTCGCGTTCGCGATGGTTGACTTTCGGGATGGAAGGTTTAGTGCCACACGATGGTAGGAGTATGGGAATTGAAGATTAGGGGCGCGAATAGATTATCTTAGGTGAGATTTTTTTCTGCTTATTTTGGAAGAATTTGCCCAGGTAGGGCCTAGGGGTTGGTGAGGTCTCGTTGGATCGGATGTGGCCGGCCTGGCGTTGCATAGATTTAACTCTGTGATTAAGAAGGCTGTGTTACGATGACGGCGGCAATTAATTGACGGCTTAAGAAATATAGCACCAGAAAATGTTCTCTTTTTTTAGCTTATTCTTAGGTTTCGGTGAAGAAAATGGGAATCCGGGTCGAGCTAAACGCGTGCTCAAATTTAACGTTGAACGCGCGTCGTTCGATATGGTTTTTGGTACGTTGTCGATGCCGTTCACGCTCGAAAGCCCAACGATGTTGCTCGAGCCATTTGATGTTCTGGCCTTCGCAAGTTCTGGTTTCTCGTTTCGGGAGTTCGAGCTCGATACGGGGGCCCAAAATGGAACGGAGCTCGAAGGTTTATCGACGCGGACCGGGATCGTTCGTCCGTGCAGACGGTCGTCAAAGCCCACGAACGTTTCGGTCGTTCAAACCATCGTCAGTTCTGGGAGCGTTCACACTAACCGAAACCTGCCAAGAAAAGCCATGCGAGTGTCCATGGAACGACTAGTTGTTGTTCGGGGTCTGGTCTTCATGAGAGGTCTGGAACTCGGATTGGCTGTCTTTCCAACCTCCGCTATCTGATCTTTGATGAAACTGCTTCAAGCGACGTAGGCCGAGGGACGGAGCTATTCCCTTTCCTCGCATTTCCGAAGGCATAGGGAAGAGAAGCGAGCCTCTGTTTCTTGTTTTCACCTCCCCGCCCGCCCACTTTCTCATCAGCTCTCTCTGTTCAGTCATTCCTAATGGACGCACTCGATGAATCCGAGCGCATGGAGGACATAGCCAACATCGTCGTCATGGGGATTACTCTGGTGATCATCGCGGGCGTCGTCATCGGCGTCGTCGCGGGGATAACCGAGCCCACAGGCTCCTCATCCCGAGCTTAGAGAAAATATCCATATGAACCGGCTTGTATCGAGCTGGTTGTTTGCATTCTTGGAACTTGTATTTTGTGTCCTTTCTCATTGCTACTATGAATGGTACAGCAGGCTGATCGAGAATGCGTACGTGTTTTGTTTTGCTGCTACTTGCGAAAAGGGACTTCAATCAAATGTTAAAAAGGTTGCCGATGAGGAAATGAATGTCATCGATAGTTCGATGTCGGGAGGAACGTTTCAGATTCTGAGGCAAACAGACGGCGAATCCGATGTCTATGGCAAGTCGTGCGGCAACCAATGAGCGAACATAACAACTGGGCATTAATTTGTTTATCTTTGTTGAAAGGAAAAATTCTGTGTACAAGTTATGGAAATTATCTACGTATGCCGCCGAACAATGAGAAGATTCTGATAACGTGTGACATCAGTTTGTCGAAAAAGACATTAAAGACTCGAGGAATTTGTGGGAGAGGTTTCATTTCGCAAAGAATCGAATTCTCTAAGCGATTGTAGCTAAAATTGGCATCAATCTTCCTCATCCACTTCATGAAAGGGAAGTGGCACTATCTTCACTGCTCTGAATTTTCCTGCGTTGTTCAAATGCTCATTCTCCAACCTGCATACAAGTGGGAAAAATTCATCTATCGGATGTTGCAATTGTAATGGAACTATTCTTATCCGTTCGAATATTCGGCAACTTATTAGAATGCATACGACTGAGAATTACATGTGGAACCAAAGTTACCTGTAGAAATTCCAAAGTCCTCTCCTGGTAACTTCAAGGGCTGCCAAAAATAGCCCCGTCACGTGGGAATCAACATGCTGAAAATTGTAGTGAAGAACCGTTTGCAACCAAGCAAGCCTGAGAATGAGGTTCAGACCCTGCATGACATACCATAACTTTTGTCACAACATGATGTTGAAATCAAAGATCATACCACTGTTTCAATCAAAGAACCCAGTAACTGCCATAATCGTAGTTGGTGTTTGGAAAAATCTCTCTTGTCATGTTAAACAAGGATTTGTTTTTCCCCTGATTTGGGAAAAAGAGCCTTTTTCTCACATGATCAATCCAAAATTTTAGTTGACATTTTATAATTTCTGCTATTCTCTTGGGAAAGCATGTGTATATATACCATGGAGACGTAGTATAAGGTTTTTCGGCGTAGCATTAACTCGTTCCTCAACCACGGGTTCTTGGAATTCATTTGGAGCAAACCCCAATCCTTTACAAAGTCCCAGTATAGTTGGTACAGAGTTGCGGAACTCGAAATGATCACAAAAAGACACAGCCACCCAGTGCTTTTTTCTTTCTCGTATGCAACTTTAGCCCCAGCTGCAAACATTGCCGACACATATTTCCCTAGATTCACAAGATGGCTCATCTGACCTTCATCAAACCATCGGCGAGCACACTGCGAAACAAATGTTTTTCAGTATTTGATCAGATCCCTTCCAAATACGAGAATCACAGCACTAATATGCAATTCATATCAACCATGGAAGCACAGTGATCAAACAGACCTGCATTGCTCTCCAATAGTAGGGGAGGAAGGACACCGCGTATGCCAGGTCCCGGTAGTTCTTAGAACTCATGCAATAGTGGTAGTTTTGAGTCCTGAAGCTGCCGCTTATGTAGTAACATGCTACATATTCTAGGTTTCTGAGCAAAGGAACCTGTCATTGATTCACAAATTACGCTTCAGAACAATGTTTTCATCAGGGAACCAGATTCCTGATGATGGGTCGAGTCCTAAAGCCTTACCTGACTACACAGTTGGTCAGCCATGAAAAAGTCCAGCATGACAACCTGCATTAGGTCATAAGATGGAACCACTAAGATTCACATGCTTTTTCCCTACAAATCTGGGCTCAAAATTAGGTTTTATCATCAGAAGCAGGAAAATTTAGTACCTTGTAAAGAGGGGACAGAATTATGTTTCTCATCACACTAAGGAAACGGTAACGGCTAGAATGATAGAGAATGTTAAATGGGCACACGAGGGCAAGTAGGAATGCCTGCGTTACCAAATAAAAGCAATATGTTGATCAGTTTGAAGAATTTGAATCCAAATGAGTAATTATCTTCATTCTTGCTATCATGAAAAAAAGAGAATTACCAGTAAAAGCAGTCCTGGGATCGCCTGAACTTGAGCAGAGGAATACCCTTTCTGTTGTAGTGACAGATGAGCGAACACAACGCCTAGAACGACAGCCATCGATGATGCACAAATCAAGAAAACGTCTCTGTACTTAAGCTCCTTGGTAGGGGCCAGCTCAAAGATGAAGCTGTAATTTATCCTCACTTTTTTCCATGCAAAAATATTGCAACCGTATAGGAAGAAGTGCAGAAACAAAAGGCTGAACATGCTGCAAAGCGCAAACCAAAAAATAAGTTCACCATTCTTAGTTGAAATGGGGATATCACAAAGTTCTAGAGTTCTCATAAATTCAATTATGCACTTGCCTTAAAACTGGATAGACAGTTTCCATGTAGACCGGGTCATGTTGCTGTCTGTACATCCCGGTCATGTGAGCCATGATTATGTATCCAGCCAAAAGCGCAATGAAACAGCCGGTAAATATCCCTGATTATGACAGAGTAATGCTTGAGTTAGTTTCTGCCGCCATTAATTACAATTCCATTGAAGCTTAAAATTCATGCATATGCTGATTTTTTTGTTTTCAGTCACTAATAGACAGAACCTATTAAATTAGTTAACCTTTTTTCCCCCAAGTTTCCTCACCTCCCATTATCTAGCAGATGCATTTCTAAATGATTTCGTCATTTAATGGTTCGATACTATTATTACGTTGTTGCATGGGGCCTTTCACTTTCACTTTCTATCCCACCAGGAAAAAGAAAAGACTGAACCACTCAGTGCCACTGCTACTAGCCCGATGGGGCCCTATTTCCTGCTTTTTCTTAGAAGAGATAGCTAAAAAAATCTCCATTAACTACCGAAAAAAGAGGTCATTTTAATAATTATCGAGTTTGGAGCTATTGTTTATGGTGGACCATATTAGTTTTCTAGCAAAGAAAGATCAAGAGGGTTACCTATGAAAAAGGTCTTGCCATGGGAGTCTTTGCGCTGACGAGGCTTCAGGTACTTCATGGCCTTTGTACGGTCCTCCTCAGCAAAGTGCTTGATAAATAGCTCCTCAACTTCGTCGCACAAATTCATCACCTGTCATTTGTCAGATTTTTCAGCAAAGAATTTTTCTTTTCTTTCATAGTTAGACAGGAATATCTTAGCTGAAACAACAGAATCCTAAGGAGGCCATTCGTTATGCACACACGACACCCATGAAATCTAGGACGAATGGGCCACTTCGTCCTGTCGGCAAATATTCCAATGTAATGTTGTGGCCATCATCTTAAGCGGTCTCCAATATATGTTTTTCATGGGGTGTGTTCTGTTTCAGAAATTGCAGATGATAAATAATTTGCTAAAAGATTTGAAAACTACCTTGTTTGAGCTGTTAAAGTAGGAGCTCTCCACCACTCTCAGGTAAATTGGAAGAACTTGCTTTCCGGTCACCTGAATTAATTAAGAAACCAATACCCATTTTACTTTTCTTGTTTCTTTTAACATAAAGTTATCGGGAGATTTGTTTAGACAGGAGAGAGAGACTCAAAAGTATGGTCCAACATCACTTACTTTGTCAAACTTCTTCAAGATCTTTACAAAAGCCAGCATGTTCAAGTTCCTGATGGTAAATGGTCATCTTGGTTAACACGAAAGATGCTCTTCTGAATCAGGCAATTCGATAAACTTTTTGTGATCTTTTTCCTATGAATAAAAAATTCCAGTTACCTGTAAGTTTCGAGGTAGCCCAGACCCTTGTAAAGCTCCACAAATGCTCCTCTAATCATCTTTTCTGCTTCGCGTAACTTTGTTTTGTTGATATTCAGTTTGCTGCCATCTGAATTGCACTTTTTAGAGGACTGATTGATCAAGTCTTCCCGAACTAGGTAAGTGATGGCAGAAAACGAACGAGTCGGTGTAGTTAGAGGGATATTGATCTTCAAGTTCTTTCCTTGGCAGTTGAAAGAGCGAGTTGAGAGCGATCGCAGTTTGCTGTCCTCTCTTTTGATTCTCTTCGAACTCCCAATGTCCTCTGCTTTCGGAAACTCTGAGAATGGCATTTCGCTTGCCTCTGAGCCATCTGTGTTAGCTTCCTGCTGCTGCTGCTCTTGTCCTGCTCTGACCTTAACTGAGTCCTCCTCTGTTTCAAGATAAAAGCAAAAACTTGAGCGATCATCTCCTTGTAGCTTGCTTTACGATTGTCATTCCTAAAAAGATGTCAAAACTAAGCGCCATGATCCTGAACTCTATGTTTTTCTCCTTCCAAATTTACTAAAATGCTGTTCTTTTCACCCCCTTCACATTTTTTTTAATCAAAGTCAGAGAAAATCCGATATTATTTACAATCATCTACAATAAATCCCTACAAAATACATAGTGATCATATTTACGGATGCACCACTGTGCCGAACATACTTAGCACAAGCGTGCCGTAAAAGTATATTTTGAAAAGTGTCACTGATCTGTCCTAGATGTTAGTGAAATTGGATTCTTAAATGAGGAAAAAAAGAACTTGGGAGTAGTCGCAATGGCCTAGAGTAATGGTTTCCAAGAAGAGCCAGTCCTGTTTCAAGGTTGTGTTATGACTTCAAAAAAGCCAAAGGCTAAAGATTAGATACCACAGGAGATGTGAGATGAAATGGAAAGATCCTCCTTGAAATCCTGGCTCGAAGCCCCATCGCTTTGCTGCTGCTTGAGTGTGGCCTTGAGCTCGACCAGTACATCCATTTGCTTCTTCAGTGCCTCTCCTCTGCTTAAGAACTCCTCCTCCTTTGTCCTGTAGAACTTGTTCACTTTATTGAGCTGGAGATCCAGGCATGCGAAGAACCCCTTGGCAGCCTCCGAATCAGCCAACTGCTCATGCAGCTCGGTCTTGTAGACGTCGTTCATGCTAGCCGAAGACGCGAGCTTTCTGTGCACCTAATAGTCACCACCAAAAACAACAGGCAAATGAGTTCATGCTAATGCGCAGGCATATAATTAGACCGTATGGTGGACAGGATTTTACATGAATGACTCCATTTTCTCTGTGCCTGTGGCCCAGCACAGAGAACTTCCTGAGAGAGGACAAGAAGCTGCCCTGAGAAGAGCCGTCGTGGTGGTGCTTGTCAGTTTTAGGGGTGTCTGAGTTAAGGAGATGGATTCTCTTGAGGTCCTTCTTGAGTTGCCAATAATCGACAAAGGCCTCTTTCCACTCAGGCACAAGCTCAGCCTCAAACTGCTTAGAGAACTTCACCATCTTTTTGTTCTCTCTCTCTCTCCTCCCTCTTAATGTGCTCCTAAAGACAGATGTTGTCTTAAGGCCCTGTTTTGGGAGTGAGCTGCTTGAGTGGTTCAGTCGAAGCTCGTGATCATGTATTTATATGAAGAAAAAAGAGTGAGCTCAAGATGTGTGATGATGCTGTAGCAAGTACTGATTCCTGGTGGACACATTCCTTCATATAATATCGCCTCGGCAAGCATTAATTCGATCCTATGATTCGTCCCACTTGACAAGGGGAGAGGAGGAGGAGGGGTGATTCTCAGAGGCGCAATTCGCCGGAAACTGACCGGACTGCCGCCGCCGCAAAAAGCTTCTTGGCCGGCGTATGCATTCTATGAAGATCGTGCGAAAACTATGGGAATTTAAAGAAAGGCCACAAAGGGAGATTATATAATGTAGAGGTTGCAAAGTTTTTCATTTCCATCCTCAGATTACGTATTGACCTCTTTTAGTTTAGAAAGAGCACAAAAATGATGGGCGGCTTTGTTTTTTTTTGGGGGTAAAGTGGGTGTATAAAGAGGATTAAGTTGCTTGCAGGGAAGGATGGTCATTTGGTTTAATCAATGTATCGGCACGCCATGCACAAAGGTTGCCTGCCATTAGACCAGCCTGATTTTCCACTAGTTGAGGATAACCAGAAAGCCCCATTCCTTTTGCATATCAAAAAGGAATGACATGGAAGATATGTACTTAAATGCTGGTGTATTGGATTGGATTGCTACATCATTTGACAGACAATATTCACATTTTCGGGATAATCTTATTTATCATCGAAATTTGAGCAGAATGCTATTAAATTATAAACCTTTTAACGAGTGCAATAAGATCCCAGACCGTTCCATCAAAAGCACTTGATTTCACTTCTCGAAAAAAGATATGATATGACTTCACTAATTAGAAAGTTGAAAACTCGATCGCATTCCATACATAAAATTTCTATCCCTAAACAAGTAATTCTTATATATAGAAGCTAGTAAAATGAATTGACAATCTTTTCTCTAGATGCATAATTTTCCTAAGTGAGTATTTCTATTCTTATGAGTGATTACTTCCGGAGAGAAGGATTGAGGTCAAGTTGAGCTCATTGGAGGGTGACTACTTTATAATTGTTTTCCATTATGTTAGATCTATGCATATGTATGCACTTTGAACCAATCACAAGTACCATCATTAACATGCCTTATCTCATAGTTATAATCATGATTCCTCCTAAGTGGGCATCGATGATCTCTCCCTCCAAATATCCTAGCCGAGGCACTGGTACGTTCAGCACTAATAACGAGCACTAAATATCTCGCTTAATTGCCGATTATCTCCCACACTTTCCTCATGCCACCCTCTTTTCGCGATTAACTATGTTTCGCCACCATAAACAATGGCTAAGGACGTGATCATATTCCGCCACTGAGGAAGATTAGATGGATCGGAATTGTGCACATGGTGCGATTCATCTACTTTTTAGGGGAAGGCGGTGTTCGGCCAATGGATTATTCCTAAAGAGTTGGGGGGAGATTAGCAAATGAGGGGAGAGAATCTCGGGGGAGACGGGGCTGTGCACTTTTAGGATAAGCTTGGAGCTTAGAGATGGAGATATGCCGAGGCTGCTTGAAGAAAAGAAGCAATTATTAAGAAGGGTGGAGGGAAAGGGATAATGGGGAAGAAGGTTCCTAGTTCTAAAATTCCAGGTGAGCGAAACAGCCCCCCACTCTCTCACACTCCACTTGTCAACATGATTGCATTTTTATCTATGTAAGCTTCCACAAACTGTCTGACGAGAAAAATTCCCAAATCCGTAGCCGTTGCTCTCTCTCTCTCTCTCTCTCTCTCTCTCTCTCTCTCTCACTTTGTCTCTGTGGGGTATATGTGAATGTGGACCTTAACATCGGCACTATCATTGTGGAAAAATGACAGCGTGCTTAAGTTGGCTGACTCAAAGATACGCCATTTTGCTTTCTCTCTCTCTCTCTCTCTTTTGCTGTCTCCTCTTATTGGTATCCCTTTGCCAATTGGAAAACAGGCACTAAAACAAGGTCGGGTTTAATTGGGTTCATGACTCGTACCGACTCTAACAAAACTCAAATGAACTTTTCGCTTTAAGAGACGAGACTCTCCATTTTTCCAATTTAGTTCGAGCGTTACATCTTGAAGACCTCGCAGGAGATTGGACAAGAGCTCGCGTTGTCGTTCAAAAGTAAGACCCACCGTACATGGTGAGCTCGAGTGCGCGTTTCGGGAGTCGACATATGCAGATTGGGTAGATCTTTATAGATAGTATCGAGTGGGACACTCTCCAGTATATCCACTAGACCTATATGCAAATTGACAAGGGCAGAAAGTGATCGTCGTAACGAGAGAGCTTAGATAAGTGCGACTCTTGACATTCTTATAAGATGGCGAGGAGGCGGAACTACAATCAAATGGATAAAGCATCGTAAGGTGATATGTACAAACATTGATAATGTTGGCTCTTTGAGTAGGAGACATGAAAGCATAGTCGCTATGCCGAATCGATTCGCCTATCAGGGTCAACACGTTATCTTACAATGCAAGCGAGGCATCTCAATGTTTACAATGTGTCTCGTCAGGAAGAGAATCTAGACATCTTTATAGCCCCGGCACACCACGCCCGCAATACCTAACTTTGCTTTTAATTTTCATTGGCACATGACACCAATTTCATTTCCGAAGTGAAGATGAGACGAGAAATCTAATTTTTACAATTAGGAGACCCGAGTGAAAGGATAGGAAACCAAATAAGAATAATGGGGAGCCAATCGGAAGCTGCGTATGGAAATTGGGGGTCGATGCGGATCGCATTACGTGGTTGCGCCCTCGCAGCTACGCAACCGATCCGATGATGATGATCTCTCTGTCATCTTTCATTCCTTGTTGGGTCAGACACATGAATTTGGCACCAGACCTCCTCACGTGCCTGCTATTCTATCTTCATTTGACTTTAGGTAAAGTAAAGGAAATATGATTGCGTCACGCGTGTGGCGGTCCACGTCGCTCATCTCACGCGAATGCGTACAAAGACGATTCCCTTTTTTGATTAGTCTTACCGTTCGTTAAACATCGACAACGTGCGAAGTATAATTTTTTGCCCGAATCCTCGTCACAATGAAGAATAAAGGAGATGGACGTCTGTAAACTGTAATCCCGCCTAAAAAGGAAGGATGCTTTTCTCCTCCCGGAAAAGGATAAGTTCAGCAGCTTGTCGAATTCTTCATGATTCTGTGGTCATATTAGTCGCAACTCCTAATCGGGATCATGTTACAAGAATTTGAATTTCAACCATGATATCATGTTAAAAAAAAAACAACAATTAGACCTTGATAAGTAACTCAAATGGAGCCAGTAACCTCATATTAGTCGATAATTTAATTGGATAAAAGTTGATAGGTATAAGAGTTGGTAAATTTTTTAAATTTATGTAAGCTACACTATCAAAGGTTGACGAGTTAGTACAAGAATTTGTAATTCGCAAACTATAAATAAGTTGGCAAATTCATAAAAGTATTGGTATGTGAAAAGTACTAGTTAATTTTGAACACGTTACCCCAGTCATTGATCATATTTTTCTATCCACGATTTTTTTGACAGTTAACAATATTTATTGCAATTTATCAGTATGGAAAAAAAAAAATTTCATACTTTTGGGCATGGAACGATAGAATTTCACCACTTTCTGATAAGATATGATTAATGCGCAAAATATTATACTTTTCAATATAGTGATGCATATCAATTTTAAATTATCTCGAGGGTCCCCCCCACGTCATATATCTACCATCCCTAGTTTTCAGCCATGAGCATCAGAAGAATAAAAGTATCATTTATGCTTGAATAAAGCGACTATCGAAGAGAAAAGGGTCGAACCTAACCAATGCAATGCGTCTTTAACATCTAAAACTGCCGACACATTACTCTAATCTTGTCATGAACATTGCATCTTAGAATATCACAGCGTCCCATCTCTCCAGATCAAGATGCCATTCTCCATCCACTCTGTTCCAATGGTCAATCGACACTGCAAAAACTCGGATAATTCAATTGGGGGTCCGGTTTATACTCCTTTAAAAACCATAAACATCGATTGTCAAAGAGAATGTGATTCCAGATTACGAGGTTCTGTACCGCCAACCTTGAATAGTTAAGGTTTTAAACCAAAAACGAAACGAGAATATCCAACGCCTAGTCTTAAGGACAAAAAATGATGGCAATATCCATCCTATCTCTTGAAAAACGGATTGATTCATCCTCCTCCTCCTCAAAGGAAGCTCGAGATGATCTAATAAATCCGGCATATGCTTGCGCTAAATACCCTTTACGATTCTAAACGTACGCATTCTAGCACGTCATACTTGTTGCAGAATCTTTCCTTTTATCTGTTCTTGGAAAAATGAAAAACCCTGGCCATCCAACAGTTACTTCTCTTCAAGTATATGCTCCGCATGTGCATCTTCGATCGTCTGAACAGGAGGAGAACATGATGGTGAATGGTAAGCGATTCGGATTCGCTCGTAAGCCGGTGAAGAACCACAATCTTTCTGGAGAGTGGAAGGCATATATGTTGGAGCAAAAGGTTCTCCAATCTGTCTCCGTCTGATAAGTGCATGGACATTGAACCAACGAGGGAAATGTGCTTGCTATAACATACTGATTCGAAGAACTTTGCGTAGCCCACGCGTGGCTATATAATTCATTTATACGATGTTAGGCTCTCCGCTCATTAAGGAACGATGCTGTTGGATCTATCATATATAATCCAGAAAAGTAAACCAAATATTCCTCGAGATTTGAGGGATTATGAGACATAGGACGCCATAAGAATTATGTACATGTACCTGTAAATAATGCCACCAAACCTTTTTTTTTTTTTTTTTTTGGTGGAAGCATCGCGAAACTTCACATGCGATGGAAATGAGTAAATTAACGTGATGACATAAGCTCGATGGTAGCTTCCTTGGTATGTTCCGTTTCTAGAGAAAATAAAGCCTACGAAAAGTCTGGTGGCTAAAAAATTATCGAGAATGTGATCGTGGATCGTGTCATGATCGAGAATCGAAATAACTTTGGATAATAGAATATATCATTGCATTCAGAATTTTCAATATATATTTTATATGGGCAATGATCAGATTGTGTTCACCTTAATATAAGATAATTGATTAGTGTATGATGTTTCTCTTCCCTTTGTTCGCTCCTCCGGATCCCATTTAATTCTTATTTCCGTCAAATAAGTGCAAAGTTTTTGGAGCTCTTACTTATTAAATCCTCCGCAAAAAGAAAAGGACATAAATAGCATTTCTTTTGGTAGGCGTATAAATAGCACTTAGATAGGTGACAGGTCTGAAACTCTTGCCATTTTATACGGAAGGAAGGGAAATTATACTGCCCGAGATATGTTTAGATGTATATGTACATATGTGTGTGTTATCGTTTTCGTGAATATACGTTCTTTCAACTCAAGCTAAACACCTTAAAGATATATTTTCTTTTGATTATTAAAGGACACGAGCACGAAACCCTGGTTATCTAAAAACTCATAAAACATCTTATAAGTGCATGAATTAGAGTATAGGTATTTCTTTTCTTTTATAAAGTCTTTCTTGGATAAATAAACAAATGAGGGAGAGGGTACAATATACGAATATTTCAAGTTTATCTTTTATAATGCACACACAACATGTACACCCCTTCCCTAATTCTAGAGAAAATTTCAAATAAGGGTCTAAAATGCTATCATTTTCTTCAATAGGCACTCGAAGTAGATCTTATTTCGAATAATCGCCTAAAGTAGTTAAATCGTCCCAAATAAAGATTGGAAGTGGAACTTGTTTCAAATTATGGTTTGAAGTGACCATATCAATTTCAAAAAAGGGTCTAACCTCTCAAATCGAAGGGCATTTTCATCTTTTTATTTATTTATTTATTTATTTTTCTTTGCTTTTCTTTTTTTTTATTTATTTATTTTTTTTTTCTTCTTTTTCCCCCCTCTCTGCCATAAATGGCAGAAGTTGCCAGGCAAGGGTAACCCCTATTGACATTGGGCAAGGGCGACCCTTGCCCCGCCCAACCTAGGTGAGGCGACCCTCGCTAGGTCTAACGAGGGCTACCCTCACCCTCACCTAAGGCGGGTGACCTTCGTTGGCTATCAACAGCAATGACTACGGGGGAGGGAAGAAGAAAAAAAAAAAAGAAAAAAAAAATGTTGTATTTTTTTTACCAAAATACACTTTCTCCCATGACAGTAAAAGAAAAAAGGAAAAAAAAAATACATGGTTATATTTTTTTTACCAAAATACCCTTTCTCTCATGACAAGAATAGTCATGGGTAGGCCAAAGGCCCTTATTTGAAACGATTTAATCACTTCATACTCTTATTTGAAATAATTTAGCCACTCAAACATTTATTTAAAACAAAATTCATTTTGGATCTTTATTTGAGAAAACAATGGTACTTTAAGCCCTTATGTAGAATTTTCCCTAATTTTATAATAATAATAATTAGGATAAAGATTCCCTACTCTCTCTTTTTTTTTTTTTTTTTTGTTCAAGAGATTCCCAACTCACTTGGAACTTTTATCGATATCTCAAGAAATCTCGACCATTAATTATTTTGATAACTATCCTTATTAGCGCTGATTAATAGCTTCGATCATTGAGACATTTGATGGAAACATCAACAAGAGTAGGGGAGCTCATCTGCTTCGCCTTGCACCTTCCCTTCTGCATTCCGATCTCCTAACTCACTCACACAAAACACACATGTGAAAAGATAGGTCATATGCTATTGGTGTACAGGACACTTTACGCGAGACATTGTCCACCCTTCCTTTGAGGATTATATAATCGTTCATTTTCTCGATTCTAAATACCGACAGTGTATGCTATATTATTCTATGTATGTACGCATGTATGATCACAATCTCGATGTATATAGGTCAGCGTCGTTGACCTTGGATATGAGGTCCATATATGAGCTTGTCAAAAAGGGCAACGCGGAGGCAGTGGTGACGGTGGTGCAGAGAGAGAAAGAGAGTGGATGGGTTAGTTTTTCTTTGGTGGCACTTGCGGAGTTCTCTTTTCTTTTGTAAAAATTACGTGTGATCCTTGAGTGAATAACCAATCAATCGGAGGTTGATCTCATGGCATCATCGCTCCCTGTTCCACGATGGGAAACACGGGTTTACAAAAATTGATCCACAAAATTGATTTACAGAATGATGTGACAGACTGTAAGTGGTTATTTAAATAAATAAACTGCATTCAATATTTCGGAATTACTATTAATCACTTAATTGATCAATTTGGTTTCCATTTCATCAAACTTACCATCTCCCTCTTATGTGACAAGGACGCTAGGACGTTCTCCAACTTGTAATCAGAACTATGACCTGAATTATTTACACCGCATAACCATAGTCTCCGCACGAAATCAAATTTCATGATAATACCTAAGCTCATCAGTCCATATCCATCGTGCCAATTCACCTAAGAAAGATCATAAGCTACACGAAGAAAAGAAGCGAAAAAGGAAAAAAAACAAATGGATATTGTTATTGCTCTTTGTTAAGATGCACGCGTAAATTGTGTTAAAAAAGATCCCATGGTGTTATAAAAGCAATTAGGGTATGTTTGGTTCAGTATTTTAAAAGCTCATTGGAAAAATGTAAATCAATTTAGCCTAAAAGACTTTAGGCAAATGCAAATGCCATTTAATAAACTATGCTTTGAGAAGCAATTTTGAGAGAAATGTCGTTGATAGAAAACACATCTGAAAAGCCATTTGCATGATTAATATTAGTTTTTTTTTTAATTTCATTTTTTTTAAATTTGAAAAAAAAATAATTTATACAACTTTTTAAATATAAATTTTGACAATAATACTAAAAAAATCAAATAAATATATAATTTTTTTTAAAAAGACCAAACCCTTTATCAGAATTTTTTAATTTTTATTTGTTTAAAATTGAAAAAAAAAATAATGTATGCAACTTTTTAAATATAAATTTTGACAATAATAAAAAAAAGATGCTCGAAATTCTTTAATTTTATTTTTTTTAAATTCAAAAATAATGTATGCAACTTTTTAAGTATAAATTTGAAAATAATGCTAAAAAATCAAATACATACATATAATTTTTTTTAAAAAGGACCAAACTCTTCATTGGAAATTTTTTTTATTTGTTAAAATTGAAAAAAATAATAATGTATGTAACTTTTTAATATAAATTTTGACAATAATGCTAAAAAAATCAAATATATAAATAATTTTAAAATAAAAATACCAAAAAATATATATATTTTAATATTTATATAATTTTTATTTTTTAGCATTATTTTGGCATTTAAAAAAATAATAAGGAAAAAATTAGAAATTTGAAGAATAAATAATGATAGTTTTGGGAAAAAAAAAGTTTCAGCATTTGGCCAAATGTTGAAAGCTCAAAGCTAGTCCCTACTAGCATTGGGCTTTCAGCCTTCCCAATATTAACTTTCATTTGAAAGTTACTTCAAAATGGTTGCCAAACAATCCAGCATTTTCCCAATGGGCTTTGAAGGTTGAAAGCTTATTGGAAATGCTAAACCAAACGCATCCTTAATATATGAGAAGATTATCTAAAAAGTCCTCAACTTATTGTATTTTTGTTAATTCAATTTTGAACCTTTAAATTTTACCAATTAAGTCATAAACATTTTCATATTTTATCAATTAAATCCATCTAGCCAATTTTGATAGAAATCTCCAATGTCGATGTCCGCCTTTCTATGTGATATGGTCTGATGTTAACAATCTTTAATAATATTATTAGGAATTATATATTTATTTTTTATTTCCTTTATTTTTTCCCTTTCATTCTTCTTCTTCTAGTCTAGGCCTCGATGACTGAGTAGAGGCAAAGATTGACAAGATCAACCTCACTAGCCTCTGGCAAAGCTTGCCTCCATTGGCCACTGCGAGATTGAGCCTTACCTACCCCTTGGCAATGTCAACCTTGTCATCATTAAGCAAGGTTGACCTCGCTCTACCACTAGTGAGGCTTTACCTCTTTCTACAACTAGTGAGGCTAACCTTGCCTAGTGGCTGTGAGGTTGAGCCTTGCTAGGGGCGAGCGAGGCTCACTAGAGGCTGACAAGATCGACCTCGCCTCTAGTTGGCCATCGTTGAGGCCTAGTGACTAGTTAGCAAAGGAAGATGGGAAGAAAAATAATATATAAATAATTGAAAAGAATAGTAAAATATTATTGGAAACTATCCATGTCAAAGCCAGTCATCCACATAGGATGATAGGCTTCTATGTTAGCAATTTTCGGCCAAAATAAGCTGAATGAACTTAATTGGCATAACATGAAAAAATTTAGAACTTAATCAGCAAAATTAAAAAAATTCATGACCGAATTAGCAAAAGTGCAATAGATTTAAGACTTTTTGGGTAATTTTTCCGCTAATATATCATAATTTGTCCATAACTCATTTATTGAAGTTCTGATCTCCCTAAACTAAGGCATTAGGATTTGTAATGCAATCCAACAAATGCTATTAGAGCCATTGGCAAATTGGTAGGCCCCCAATCTATTCGGGTGTTTGGTGAATATCTCAAGAATGGAATCTCATGACCAACCCAATTTCCAAGCAATTTTCATGGTTCGGTGGTATGACAAAAGAGATCAGGGATGAAGGTGGGCTCATGGTTTGGTGTGAGTTGTGTTAAAAAAAGGTCTCATATCGAAGAATTTTTATGGTTTGGAGTAATTAATATTTTCTAAGTTGGCCCATAACTAATCAGCATAAGCTTTTGAGTGAAGGTAAACCTAATTGGATATGTTGATGTGCTCAAATTTGGGCTCCCTTTTGACAATCTTCCCATATGTTGGTATCGGCTTCTTCTACAAGCTCTTAATACTTTTTACTATTATAATGGCCAAATGGCAACGGTCAACTAGTCCCAACTTTCCACGATACAAGATCACGTTACAAATTGCTGGCCACATGCGATGAACTAGAAATGCGAGGATTGTCTTTGCGCGTTGTATGCAATCCGAACTTGTTACGTGTACGTGTTGTTGAGCAACAAAGTGATCAGGTTAAAATCTATCATCTCTTGGACGCCACCACAGCAACATCATATAGAAACCCCTTGTCTCGGAAAAGTTCACGCTTTTCTTTGCCTAACTTATGAAATTGACTTTTACTCTTTTCTTTAGTGGTTTCATGCGTTAATCGGCAGTTTTGCATGAGCAGAATTCGAACCCTTTTCGGGAACCACTTTTGTACGTGACCTCGACATGTTGAATTCTGGGAAATGATTTAATAGATTTGGATAACAAAAGTTAGCAAAAGCTAGATAAACTGAATAGATATAGCAATTCAATCGAAATCAAACAAATCATTTGGATTCTTTTCCAAATGTAAGATGTGAGACATCTTATTCAAACGAGAATACAAACTTGTTATAGTATAGTTTTGGCTTGGTTGAAGCTAACCAAGTTGAAATCTCACAATCTCGAGTCAAATCAATACAATCCCTAGTGCCTATATAGGATAAGGAAGAGTTTGTGGTGAGTCGAATTAATGAGAGATGGATAGATTACATGCATCCCATGATCAATTGTCGAAAACTATGCACCTTAGAATGATGCCTTTCCATATTGAAGAAAAGCTATGTTTTATATTAAATTGATATTGATTAAATGCAATAAATCTATTCATATTTTTGTCGACTGCGTGCCAATTGCTTTGAATCAAGATCAATCACGAGCCAAAGGCATGCACAGTCTTGTATGGATCTTATCGTAGTTCAGCCGCTGCGCTTATGTCCCTGAATTAATTAATTAAAACAAAAAAACAAAGTTTCAATTAATCGATTGATGCATCTCCATATCCACCTTTTCCTTTTAGTCTAGTCATTATTTTCGCTCGGCATGATTTGGCACAAAAAGTGCAATACAGTGATGACAAGGGAACGTGGGAAAAGGACTAAATAAATGAAAGTGAGTCTTTCAAATACGCATGCTCGTTTGCAAGACTGAGAAACCCTAAGTCAAAAATGTTCAATATCGAAAATCAAATGTCTTTATTAAAAGGTATGTATGAGAAACACGGTAGTTGAAATTGCATGCATTTAAAGATGAAGAAAGAAGAGAATTCTTACTTTTGCAGAAAAGGGTGTGCTCATCCTTCCGACTCCAAAGTTACCGGCCACCAAATCGGGGAAAGAAGGCAGGAGAGCGATCCCATTCCACTTTATTTCATTCTATCATATCACCCAAACACGTAAAAAGAAAAGCGTACGAATTTCAATTTACTTCGATAGGTCCAAATGGGCTTTACCAAAAAATACGCATAAGTGACATTGAACGATGACATCCGCTTCAAAGCGAAAACGGATGTTGGTAATCGCGAAGAACAAATAGTTCCTCTTGTTGGGACGCGGGCTATCTAACTTCCGTCTCCTGCATGACAATTTCTTTTTAAAGTTTGGTCATCATTTAGGTAATATCAAATGTATGAGGAGAAATTCTCGACATAAGTGAGATTAAGTGCACAAACACAATAAAATAGATAGTAAAGGTGAAAGAAAAATCGAGATACAAAATTTATTCTGATTCACCTATAAACTAGGGCAACATCCAGCAAAGAGTTTTACTATAATTAACATCTAACACCTCTTTGTTACAACTCTCAATTACAAGAAAAAGAGATTATATATATTCAATGACTATTCATGGACACAAACAAACTATAAAAATCTCTCGGCATCTCTTGGGCATCACACCCAAAGACCCTTGTCAGGGCAGCTTTCAAACCCTTATGCAAGCACTGAGGAGTAGAATCATCTACCTTTCTGTAGTAATGAAATCCAAAAAAAAAGGTATAACATGCAAATAAAAGCCACAACTATATTGAAATTGTACAGGGACACTTAAACAATTAATTGCTCTCAGTAAAAACACAAGATCGAGCTAGTTGCTCTTAAAGACACGCCACTCTCTAATTCTCTCACTGTCCTACCGTCGTCTCCGTGGCACACAAGTTTCAATTTATAATTGAACTGCCTGAAGAACTTATCATCGTGGTAAGAATCAGTTTTCTTGGGGCACTTAGCACCACTTGTCACCAAGATGTGAAGGAGCCATTTTATCTCCCGATCTTAAGGATACGTCACAATGATATGCAAGGGCTCGTCCAACACAGCATCACTACATGCAAAAGCATTTCATGTACCTTCACCACTTGTTGCTATGCATCCTCACTACTTTAAACTTTAAACTTTACTAACATAACAGTCTTTAGGTTAATTTGAGAATAACAACTTGTTATGAGTCACAAATTCTTAATGAAGTGAGCCTTGTAACGATTTATAATTATTTTTATTTAGTTTTTTATGGTCTAGAATAGACCATTATTCTTATAATAAATTAAAAAACTATTAACCAATCAGTTCTCTTAACACTTTCTATTGTACAAAATGATGTTGGACTTCCACGTGCCTTGTTCTCACACGAATCACTGGCTTGTCCACCAATAGAATTGCTCATTGATTATCACAGCATGGCTTATTGGGCACTCATCAACTTGTTTGTCAGATTTTGGCGATAAGGATAGCATGAATGTCATAACTTTATATGGCGCTCACTTGAGGCCATAATTTTTTTCACTCACTTAAGTGCTACATTGAAGTAAAATCATTCAATTGAGTGTCATTTTCAGCAAATATATGGATTTTTTACTTAATTTTCCATCCCAACTTGGAATTTTTGGTTCACCCGAAGAGAAACGACATCATTTCCATGGAATCTGTTGGCTCTCTCTTTTTAACAGAAATGACGTTGCTTCACTCGCGCTCTCTTCCTTTTGTTCGTCTCTGAACGCCCAAAATCCCTCGATCTTTCTCTTTAATTACAAATTAGGGCTTCAATTTTCCTCAACACATCCTTGGTGAGGAGGTGCCAGGTGCGATGGAGAGCTAACGGTGACTCCTAGGTGATGAAACGGATTGATGATCACCGGAGAAACCTGCAAAGGAAACAGTTAGGCGCGGGAAATTTGCAGGGACGGCTACTAAACACTGCTGGTACGTCAGGTAAGAGCCGGCAACAGCAGCATGACGGTGGAGGACTGCCGCTTCCTGGAATCAACGCAGGGACTGGTGGACACGGTTGTTGCGGCCGAGGACGAGCAGGATGTGCAGGGCCAAGGCAAGGAGGAGGAGTTCTGCGAGTGATGTGGAAAACCTGTGGAAGATGCCTGGGCTGGTCCAGTCGCTGGTGGAGTGCTAAGCTGATCTTGTCGCATATTGTCATTAGCCCTGAGATCACCGGAGCTACTTTGTATGGAGTTGCAGATCTAAGCAACGGCAGTGGGAAGAAGCTAGAAGCTTGCTGAAGTGACACCGGCGATGGTCTGAAGCAAGCGGAACATGAAGCGATGTCGTTTGCCCCAGTTTGTTGAAGTAAGGCCAGTGTTCTTTAATTAGATGAGTCCTACAATGTCGTTTAACATCTCTAAGTGTTGTTTTTAGCTTGTCAATATGCCCCGTCAATTCGTTTAATTTATTTTAATGCCACGTCAGATTTTTCTGATAAGATAAATCGCTGATAATACTTGAATAATCAATTTTTTAAATTTGTGCCATTGAAGTGAGCGAAAAAAAAAAAAAAAAGTTGTGACACTTTTATTGTTCTTATCTTACAATTTTTTTTTTTGAACATCAATATCTACACCTTCATAAAAAGATAATGAAGTTGGATGAGAGGTGTCAATTTGTGATTATGCACAAGACGAAGTGGTTTTGAGAAGAGAGCAGTGTCATTAGCTCAAATTAATGGTGAACTTTTTGCCATAATTTTTAGATGATGTTAGATAGGCAACCCGGTAAATTGAAAAGGCAAAAAATGGGTTTATTTTTAAAGGGCAACCAGATTAGAGAAGTAGTGGGATTATAAAGAAGTCTAAGTGAATAATATTCAAATAAAATATAATTTATGAAGGATTTATTTGCAACTTTCAAAATAGTGGACATTGTTCTCTTGTCGAAAAGAAAAAAAATTGGTAGATATTGCTCCAAAATAAAAAGAAAAGATTAAGAACTCAAAAAAGTAGAAAAAGTGAATATCTAATACCAATTTCCAATTATTTTAGGATTTGTGATCGATTAACACATATGGATTTTGATTGAATTTGCTTTCTAAACTTTAGTCTTGACTCATACAATCCTAAAATTGAACTAATATCTTTTTAGGTACTTTCACATCTTCACCTATGAGATTCCAATTCATAGGATAATTTTTTTCCTCTACTAATTCATTATTTATATTTTGATCTTTTCTTTATTTCATCTGTTATTATGCATAATCGACATCACCAATCTTGATTTTAAATCACCAAAGAGCCCTTGTAAAGTAACTTGATTTGAGCTAAAAGGATAAGGAAGCATTCGAATGCATAATGATTTATTTATTAGTTGTAAAGTAAACATTTGAAGTTCTTTTTTAAATATTTAAAATTTATTAGATCTTTCTAAAAAATTTAAAATTCTATTTTTGCTACCGATAATATTTTTCTGTTAGTGATCACCTCTGTTTTGGTATCTGATTTGCTTTAGAATTACATGTTTTGTTATGTTGTTTTTTTGTTTATTCATATTTAAGGAGTCTCACTTGGGGAGATTTGAGGAAATGACGTCAAGTGAGATTTTCCGGCTTTAATTTTTCTAAGGAAACCGGTTAAACCAATCAACAAGTTTCCTTGAAAATGGAGAAGTCACCGTTTGATTTGCGATTCTCACGGCGCGTTCATCTCATCTTTTCCCTTTTAAGAATATGCATGAAGTGCGTTTGCATGTTATGACGATGCATCGAATGTGCAAACGTGAAGGGCTGGCGTCGCGTCGCATGCGTATGCATGGAAAATGAAAAGAGTATCTTGACACTTTGGTGACAAGGGATGCCAAGTGACTTAGGCGGCTGAGCTTGTCACAGGCCGAGCAAACCAAACAACCTGAGAGTAAAAAGAATTAGAGGAAACTGGCGGAGCAACTCGCTCACTTTTGATCTTTTCTAGGAAAGCAAATGAATTATTTTAGTACTTTTGTACTATCTCCAATAGAGTGCGCTTTTTTTTATTTGTGCATCATAGTTTCATTGGATTTCCACCACCGCGCTTGAGTCCAAATTCTCTATAAATGGTATCAACTGGTGCACAACCCAAGATAGTTGTTAAAATAATTAAATATTAAATCATATATTCATTTTACATATTATCGAAGTAAGAGATACTAAGTTCATATTTTTCCAAACCCTTTTATGTCTCCGTTAACTGTCCAAGCTTTAGACAAAATTTGCCTACGTTTTAGATTATGGTTCCACAAAATTTCACAACAACAAAGTTGGTTGGTCGGGATTAGACTTACTTGAAGAAATTAAAGGACGGGTAATCGACTCACTATGGCTGAATTACTACTTCAGCTAGGAATAAAGAAAAGCTCTATAACCACTTGCAGAGGATGTCGACTCGGACGCAGCGGTGGAAACCCAACAAAACTTTGAGGGACAAATGTAAACAGAGTTTATTGAAACAGTACAAAGACACTATTACAATTTTTTTTGCTCTTACTGAACACAAGGAGAGCAAACAGCTCTCAGAAACGCACATCTCTCTCTCTCTCTCTCCAAACATATATATTCACTGAACTCTCCCTCTCTCGGTTTCTTTTCGCACGCTCAGCTCTTTTCAAGCTTATGCAGGATCTGATGTATAATTTATGTATCTTTTAGGAGGCCATTAATTCTCTTTCTGAGAATTTCAAATGCCTTGTTTGTTACTCACTTCATGCGTTTTGCTGTAGTGCCCCTAAAAAATAATATAAGAAAATAGGGTGACGAACATTTAGAGTACCAAAACTTGGCACAAAATGACAATTAAGTACTAAAAGTTAAAAAAGCAATACTTAAATGCCAAAATCGAAATAACATGGATTACTTAAATGCCAATGGAGAGAAAATCCGACCAAAATGCTGACACATAAGCAAGTTATATTATTAAAAAATTACCACATAGGATTTTTGGTCATTTCCACCGGACTTGGTACTCAAGTTTTTTTTTTTTTTTTTCAAATGACATTTAAGTGTCACTTTCATAACTTTTAGTACTTAAGTATCCCATTGTGTCAAGTTTTAGCACTCCATGTGCACTTTTACCTAAGAAAATGAGAGAAAGTGGAGTCAAATGGTCCAAGCTAGCAGACAGGAACATTTTGGTCGATGATCTTTACAATTTTCTTAATCCCCACTTGATCTTTCCCAATCTTTTTGGCCCCAAGAAAGTGATGAGAAAATAGAAAAGGAGACAAAAAAAATTACTCAGTGCGGGGAAAAGACACAGACGAATTGAACTTTGTAGCAACAATAATGAGATTGTGATTTTGGCTCTGTCGTTGAGTTTGAGGGAAAGGTCAAGTGCAAACGAAAGGAAACGTGACTCTCATTTGTGCTTTAAATTTTGTGAAGCTCTTTTACAATCAAATTGCAAATCATTATAAGTAAATTAGATCATTTGAAGCTTTAAACCTAATAAGATCGAACATATGACCGAACCCGAGTTAAACTTTTTTTAGAATTGGAAGTTCTTATTTAGAATGAACTATACTTGTAATTCAAATTTTGTCAAGCTCTTTTAGGATGAAATGAACGCAATAACAAGTAATTTAAATGATTTGAACACTATATACCTCACAAAATCAAGCATTTGACGAAGCATTTGACGCAATAGTTGCGAAACTTTCTTAAAATCAGCAATTATTCCTTTTTGGTCCAAGCTGGTGGACAAAACATACCGATCGATTATGTTTAGGGTCATTTTTTTCCATTCTTTATTTGGTTCAGACACATTATATCACCCATCGCTTTTTCCTCCTTTACAGTCAAATGCGGGGCCCATATAGGGTCCTTTTTTGAATTTGTTTCTTCTTTTTCATTCCACTTTCCTTCTTCTTGTTCTTGGTCGTGTTGAAGCGATTCGCCGGCATTTCTTCATCCTCCTCTTTTGACCTCCATGGACACACACAGGGCAGTCTCACAGAGCCTCACAAGCTTCCTCTCTACCTTACCATCGTCCCCTCACAAACACTCCTATGCTAACACAATCTTCCTTGAGATATAATTCTCCGCAACAATCATTTGATTCTTACGATAATTTCTTATAATCGAAACAGAATGATTGACTTACTATGGACAATAGGCAAAATGAGCAAAGACTGAACATGAAAAGGATAACTCCGATGCATCCATAATTGACCAATCAAGAGGATAAAGTGCTTGACACTGATCAAATGATCATCGCGAGAGACAGCCATATGGTCAGATCCAAAAGTCCCTAATCAATAAAACTACCAAGATGAAAAAGGAAAGTGGAAGAAAAAGAATAAATAATTTTTTTAAAAAAAAAAACCTAAATAATCCCACTTTTGACTCTTTGCAGGTACAGCACAGGAAAATCAATGGGCAATATAGTCATTGCACTGTAAAAGGAAGTGTCAAAACCAAATGAGGAGCGAAAAAAACGCGAGTCTTCTCCTTTTGCTATCCAAAAAGGTTGTGATGAAGAAAGATAAACAATCAAGATCGTTCGTGCGGGAAGAAACGACAACAATAAATCGAACTTTGTGTCAATCACCCCACCCTTTCTAACTTTGTTGATTGAGGGAACGGGATCTGCGATTTCGGTTTTGGCCGTGGTGAGCTTTTGGGAAAAGGTGGAGTGCGATTCCGATGCGGATTGGCATTTGTTTATCTCGACGGTGTCTTTTGCATTCAACGCAATCGTATACGTACGTTCTCACGTAAAGTTTCCGCAACGATGATGCAGCAGGCTCTGCACGACACGGTCGGAGTAGCAATCGATGCGATGCGAGCTCTATTATGTTCCATAAGATGAGCTACTTGTCCAACCTTTTGGTACCAATGTTTGTCTTCTGGGTAGGCAAATTTATCTTCGGCCTCTTGGCGAACGAGACGCGATTTTCGAGCGTGATGACATAACAAGGGTCAAGAAAATTAGTGGCGATCCCACGTTGGAGAAGCGTAGCATCACGCCTACAATGTAAAAGTTAACCTTTTCTTTTGTTCTTTTTTTGTTCTTTTTTCTTTTTTGTCCTTTTTGACCCTTAATTTGGCTACTGATCTTTGCGGAAAGCGGGAACACTTCCAAAAGTCCAATTATTACGACCAATAATTAGGGTCTTTGGCAGTCTTAGTCGTGATTTAGTCGATCCATGATTGGTAATGTTAAGTTCTGGCGGATACTCGATTGGAACATAAGCCCAGCAAGCGAAAAGAAAGATGGCCACCGGCTCAATGGACTCTGCACAAAGACCACAATACTACTCCCACGACCCGGTTGCATCATTCCCTCTGCGATTCTTGCATCCCGATCCCCCGGAGCACCGCTTTTGAAGCTCAAATAGACATGGAAGAAATTGGACCGTGGTGCGCAATGGCGATGGGCCGGTCGGCCGTCGTAAGTGCTCGCGTCTGCTCATGAATGCTTTCCGTTAGTGCTTAATAGGCCAGGCTTTGTGGGCTCCAGGCCTTAAGTGGGCTAGGCCTGATCATTGGGCCGTCTCTACTCCTTTTGGGCCGAAAGACGTATCCGGGCTGAAACGCTTAATCCATCCTCTGGTAGGGTCGTTTCTGGCATCTGTCTATAAGGAGTTGCAATGTCGCAAGCATCGAAACCATAAAAAAAACTTGTGAAATGCCTATGAAAAATTGATGTCACATGGCTTCAGATTATAAATAAAATGGGTCGTCCATGAGGCACGAAATCTCCATCTGATTTTCGACGACATCAAGCTCCTCCAATGGTCGTGGATCTACACACCTAAAATGAAGAAAGTCATTTTTGTTTCCTTTAAAGAGGACCTTCGATACTTAAGTTAGTTACTATGATAAAGTGATCAAAGATAGTTAAAATGGATAATAATATTAACCAAGAGTCAAGTTATGACACACAAGGGAACATGATGTCCAATGATCCACGGTAGCGAGATGAGCATGGAGTCGTCGGAGATCCGCCGGAGATTTCGTGCATCATCCTGGGATTCTTTTTTTTTTTTTTTTTTTTTTTGGTCAAAAGAAATATTGATGCATTAGATTAAGTAGTCTTAGAACACAACGATGATGGACAATCTGAAACTAAAATATCCCAGAGAGATAGAGGGGGTATATGCACCCAATTTAGAGGGAGTTTCTTTGCGCGATGTGTGCGTACCAGCCAATTAGCCGCTTGATTTGCCTCCCGGGGACAATAGGTTACTGATACATTTTGGCACAGAAGAAGCTCATGTCGGCATCGTTGAATTATGTCTCGTAAATTCTATGGTATCTCGGCCCGGCCCATGACGAAATCAACCACCGCTAAACTGTCGCTTTCACAAATAAAGTGAACTGCTTGACTTCGTGCATCTTGCACGTGAGACGACTTCCAGTTCGTGAGAAAGTGTAACCCATGTAGAAGGGCTTCCGCTTCTGCTTGTACTGACGAAGAAACCCTAGCCTCCGCTGCAAATCCGTCAACAACACACCCCACTTTGTCCTTGGCGATTCCAAAGAACAAAGGAATTCTCCTGGTACCCATGACGCATCCACATTCAATTTCAACTCACGATGTCCCGGTGGTGTCCAGTCCTCTAGTAAGTGTTGAGTTGTAGTTTGGTTTGGCTTTTTCGTCGTTCCTCTACTGAAGGCTATATTATGGGTTTGTACGAGATCAAGGACATCCGTAGGGTTTGGGGCTTTTTCTTTGAAGATCCATGAGTTTCGAGCCTTCCAGATCTACCAAAGAACCCCTGCGATGAACTCGCGCTCAGGTAATTTCCTTCATGAGTTGAACACCGCCAGGAGCCACTGATCGAGCCGTTGGAATTGTTTCATCATATTCGCTCCCTGTAGCTTGGTGTCTTTCCAGATCTGTTTTGTCCACCTGCAAAATAGGAACAAATGTTCGGTGGTTTCAACATGCGTGTAACACATCTGACATAAAGGATCTGGGCTGATCTTCTTTTTTTTTTTGTAGAGATTCTCCCTTGTGGGAACGGCATTTTGACAGATGCTCTAGAGAAAGGTTCGAATTTTCGGTGGGACAGCGAGACTCCATATTTGTGTCCATAAATTTCATGGGGGCTAGTAAGAACAAGAAGCTTTCTGTAGGTTTAGTTTGGCGGTCGATGCATGGGCCCTGTTATATCCGCTCTTCACCGTAAATTCACTTTTACTGTTCCTTGTCCATATTCTGCTGTTTGGTTTGGGGTCTTTACTCAGGGGAATAGCTAGAATCTCGTTTGCTATTTTCTCCTCAAAATACTGATGAATAAGGGTCTGCTTCCATGTTCAAGAATCTTCATTGATCAGGCCTTCCACCATGGTTGGTTCTGCTTGGTTTACTGGTCCTCCTGTTAACTCCTGTGATAGCCATTTATCCTCCCTAATTTTGATTGATTTTCCATCCCCGACTAACCATTTGATATCTGGTTTAATAGAATCTCGCCCCAACAACATGCTTCGCCAGCCCCAAGATGATCTCTGGCCCTTTTGTGCATTCCATATATCTCAATGAGGAAAATATATGCCCTTTAAAACTTTACTCCATAATGCATGCGGGAAGTGTGTAACCGCCAGACTTGTTTACCAAGCATTGCACAGTTGAAGCACAGTTGAAGGTAATTAAGTCTTTGAACCCCATCCCTCCTTCATCATTTCTTTTCTTCAGAGCTTCCCAGTTCTTCCAATGGATGCCTTTTTTTTGTATCTCCTTTCTGCCACCAGAATAAAGCTATTCGCCTTTCAATTGCTCTACAGATGGACACTGGCAGCTTAAAGATCAACATGGCATAGGTTGGTATGGCCTGCACCACACTCTTAATCAAGACTTCCTTTCCTGCTTTGGTGAGTAACTTTTCCTTCCAACCCTCCAGCTTTGAGTTTACTTTGGTTAGTATCCATGCAAATAATTCTTTTTTAGATTGTCCCCATTCTATAGGGATACCTAAGTATTTTCCTGTCTTGTCAAAAATAGGCACTCGCAGTTCTTGAGCCATGTTCCTCTTAAGTGGTAAGGGACAATTCTTACTAAAATAAACGTCTGACTTGTTTAAGTTAACAGCTTGCCCCGTTGCATAACAATACTGGTTAATTGTAAGTGTTAGATTCTGACATTCCTTTAAAGTGCCATCCATGAAAAAAATAACATCATCCACGAAAAGAAGGTGAGAGAGCTTAGGACAAGACTTGTTGAGCTGTATACCTTGTATGCCGCCTTCTGCTACTGCTTTTTGCATCAACCATGTTAACACATTTGTGATTAAGATGAATAAATAAGGTGACAGGGGATCTCCTTGCCTTAGACCTCTGGATGGACTGAAAAAAGGGGTAGGTTCGCCATTGAGCTTAACACTGAAGGTCACTGTTGTTATGCATTACATTATTAGAGCCACCCATTTCTCAGAAAAACCCATTTTAGCATGCAATCCCGAACAAAATCCCATTCAATTCTGTCATATGCTTTCTGCATGTCTAATTTGAGTACTGCCTGATTTTTTTTCTTTCTTTTGGTGATGCGCAGCTGGTGTAACACTTCCTACACAATGAAGATGTTATCTCGTATTTGTCGCCCGAACGAAGGCACTGTTCGTGTGCGATTATCTCGCAGACCACCTCTTCGCCTATTTGCTAGTAGTTTTGAGATAATTTTATAACCGAAGTTGCAAAGACTGATAGGTCTAAACTGACTAATTGTCTCAGGATTTTTCACTTTGGGAATCAAGGCAATATATGTTTGATTTAAATGAGGATCTAAAACACCTGTGTTGAAGAAACTCTGCACCAGATGGAACAGGTCAGTTTGAATAATATCCCAATCATTTTGATAGAATAGACCATTGAACCCATCAGGACCAGGCGCTTTCAAGGCTCCCAGTTGAAAAACTGCTATTCTAATTTCCTCCATCGTGGGAGTAGCCACCAGGGATGCATTTATACGATCATCAATAGGAGAGTGGCATTGGCTTAAGACTGGCTGATAATTTCGTTCCCCTTTTGTTTTATATAAATTGATGTAATAAGCTTGGATATGATTTATGATTTCTCCTGGATCCCAACACCATCTGTTATCTTCCAATTGCAGCATTGTAATATGATTTCTACGCCTCCTTTGAACTGTTGTAGCATGAAAAAATCGTGTATTTTTGTCTCCCCACTGTAACCATTTAATTCGCGACCTCAATCCTCAATATTGTTCCTCCTGCTTTCTTAGTGTGTCTATTTGGTGAATGATGCTTTTCACTTCCTTTCTACTTGTATGCTGTTGTGGCTGATTGGTTATGGCTGTTAGGGCCTGAGTTAACTCTTTTATCCTGCTGGGTGCATGAGCGAACTTCTTTTGACTCCATTGTGTCAGTTGTTTTGAGGTCTGCTGAAGTTTGTCTGAAAAAGTGGCCTAGGGATAGGCTGTATGGGTCCATGCGCGGTGAATAACATCATGATATTCTTCATTTTCTAACCAGAACGCCTCCATTGTAAATTCTCTTCTTCTTTTCCTACGTGCAGGGTATAGCCTCAAGACAAGAGGGCTGTGGTCCGAGCCTATTGCTGGAAGTGCATGGATTTATGCATCATGAAAGATAACTCGCCATTCCAAGGTACATAATACCCTATCCAGTCTTTTTTTAACAAGATCCTCCCCTTCTCAATTGTTTGCCCATGTAAATGCACATCCTTGGCTATCCATGTCCATCAGAGATAACTCATTGAGCATATCTCTAAAAGCTGCTATTCTTTTATTATCTGCTTCTCTTTTCCCAACCTTCTCCCATACATATAAAATCTTGTTGAAATCCCCCATGCATATCCATGGATTGGAACTGTGAGGTTTTAATGTCTTCAATTGCTGGCATAATTGTATCATCTCGCCAAAATTTGTGGAAGCGTGAATAAAAGTAATCTGCATGACTATTTTCCGGGCCGGATCAAGTGCATTTGACATCAATAAATTGTTTTGAACTCCTTTGCACTTGCAATGTTACTTCCTCATTCCACATTAACGCCAATCCCCCTGCTATACCCATTGGGTTTTCTAAGAATAAGTGTTGAAATTGAAGTTTCCTGCATATACTTTCCACCATCGTTGCTTTGTTTTTAGTCTCCATTAGAAAAACTATACTGGGCATTTCAAGAGCGATTAATGCTCTTAGTTCCTGGATTGTCAGGGGGTTGCCCAGCCCCTGACAATTCCAGCTAATGATTTTCATGTCGTCTTTGGTGGCTTATTAGGGCTAGCCACCAAAGCCCAATCTGTTCCATCCTTGAGCAACTTCACTGGAGTCAATGCCTGAATCATCAATGAGAAGAGGGGTAGGTTCAGGTAAACATTTTTGCTTCTTAGCTTTTTGCACCTTCATGTTCTTTTTACTACTCTTTCCTATTTTCAGAGAGTTTTCTATGGGAGCGTCTGAGCAAATGATCTGTTTTCCATGATCTTTAAGTACCTGCTGATTTGTAACAGGGACTTCCATTATTTCCGGCTCCATGGGACTTTCTACTCTTTTTTTGCTGCAAGCTGCTAGGTGCATTTCTGGACCTTTCTCTTGTATGGTTATATCCTGCTCTCTACCTGGAGAAGGTGCTACAGGTATGGTTTCTTCTACTATAATGTCTTCTTCGATGTTGCCATAAAAAGCCTCCCAATAAGGGCTATGATCACTGACTTCTGCTTTCAGCCATGGTCCAAAGGAGCCAATTTTGTCAACTGCCCATGATGATTCTGAATAAGGGATTTTTGAACAATCTTGTGCATAGTGGCCTATTCTTCCACATGAGTAGCAATAATGGGGTAATCTCTCGTATTTAAATTCTACCCACAACCATTTATTGTCGATGTCCAAAATGGTTCCTGCTTTCAGAGGAGTAGATAAGTCTACTTCCACTCTAACTCTTCCTCCTTTTTGCTGCAGATTTCCCATGGTTTCGAGCTATATTTCCTGGACCTGGCCTAGCTTTTTCCCCAGATCATGGTAAACTGTTTCAACTCTCCAACCAAGGGGAATACCTCCAATTCTTACCCAGAAAGCTGCTCTAGAGAAATCATAATAGTGTTTTGTAATTTCAGGCTCGCACTATTTCAGTACAAGCAAATTGCTGGAGTAAGACCAAGGTGCTGATTTGAGAATTCTATCCTTTTCCACCTCTGATTGAAATACAAAGGTAAAGAGACCTGGTCCTTTTTGTGCACATTCTACTTCTTTTGTTTTCCATGCTTTCTTCATAGTTGTGAAGAATGCAGGAAAATTGACATTGGGTTTAGAGTATAGTTTACCCAAAATTGTTCTGTTGCATTCATCTCTTTTTTGTAAGGATATCTCCGGGTTTACTTCAACCACATCTTCCTCCGACCAAAGATGTCCTAATCGTTTACATAATGCTGCTACCCACAACTCATTTTCTTCTTTACTATCCATGTTGTCTGACTAGGTTAAAGAGCAAAAGATACTAAAAAGAAAAGCAGCGGCGGACATCAGCATTGACATACTAAGAGAGGCAAGGTAAGTCGCTCTAAAGGTTGTCAATACTTTTGAATTCGGCCGAAATTCCTCTTGGACATTTTTCCAAGCATCTTGCTGACAGAGAACTCAACACTATTTTCAGTAGGTATCCTCATCAAATCTGGACCCATACGCTAATCAGACCCTTTTCACAGAATATCTACAGTGATTTCTTTCCAAAAGTGCAAACCCAAATCGTATTCACACCACGCACAAACTATGCCAGAAGTCCAGAGCCAGAATCATACTCACATCACCAACGGCTACTGCATGAATTCCAAGCGATCCCAAGCGATACTTCAAAACCATTAGCTCCGCCAACATGTAGAAAGAGGAAGAGAGATCCAATCATGGTGCGAGCCTCGTAAACCGGAGCTCCAACCGACCGACCGAGACTACTGTTCTATTTAATGAAAAGAAAGCCTCCACACTCAGCAAAAGCTAGATCAGACGAAACATTGTTTAGGGTTTTTGTTTTTTGTGAATCATTGTGTAAAAGGGACGAAAAAACAGGAAAGAGGATCGAGATCTAGGGTTTGTGGAGAAGACAACGCTACCAGAGGGTAGAGAGAGACTCGCATACACGAGAGATCTGCTTGTTCAATCAGAAAACTTTTATAAGGTGGACGATTTTCATCCTGGGATTCTAATTCGTAACATTTTCCTGCTGGTTCTTATATTCTGCCTAAGTCCAGAGATAGAGGATCTGATTCCGTTGCTGCGTCAAATCTAAAACATCAAAATCGTTGCCACAAGTTAACAAGCTTCCTTTGCTTTGCGTCGCATGGATCTGGGGGTTCAGGATGATGCCACCAAAGGGCAGGCCCCGACTCCTTTTGGATCGTGCAATGCAAAGACGATAGAAAAAGCAAAGACTCGAGCGAGCCGGAATTCAAGCAAGGCTGCAGAGTCCATTAGTTTAATGATGGTCATGCTGAAAAAGTCAATAGGATTTGGCGGGCCAAACAAAGTTGACCTACCAAGGAGTAATTCAAAGGTAAAGCTATTGAGATTTACTAACTAGAATCTTTGTTTACTGCATAACTATGAGTGAGGATAAGTCGATTCATTCACCAGTATTTTTGCAAAAGCATGTATTAATGTCATAATAGCTACTCTTTTAAGTGCAACCTATTCTTCAAAATTAAAGTCTTACGATAATTTATAAACCCATATAACGTAAGCAGGGCAGCAAATAGGCTAATCAATCATACACAAATATGGAGATACATAGCTAAATTAGTCGGATGAGTTTCATTCTTGGTATTTTCGAGCTTGACCCAGTCGTCGATACGATCGTGCCGGCGATGCAACGTTTCATTAAATCCGACAATTTGATTGCTGAACTTTATATAAAGATGGAAAATATCTCAGTATCGAGAGCTGGTTAACATAAATAAAAAAAAGGTATTTTCCCATCTAGCAAGTGTCCAAGAAACGCTAAAAACTTAGCGAATATAAACGTGCGCATTTATTCTCGGGAGAGAAGCATTTAAAAGATAACTAAAAAAGACAGCAGCAGCCCTCCAAATCAGACTTCGACACTTTCGATGCTCCCATTGGTTTCTCTCTCCTCTGCAGCCATCTCTGCTTTCTCTCTCTTCCGCCTTCTCTCTCTCTCTCTCTCTGTTTCTCTCTCTTCTGCTCCTGCTTCTTCTGCAACAGTGGCGAGGCGATCTTCCTCCATCTTCGATCGATCCTCCTCAATTGAAACCCGACCCGGAAACTGATTCCGGGTGCCTGACGGCGCATCCCCAGCTCAGGTCCGTTCGCAATGCCGTCTCCCCTCCTGCCCATCACCAACCCCTCCTCCCACCACCATGCCTCCTCCCTCTCCTCCCTCGCCTCCTCGCCGGCGTCCGCCGTCTTCGGCTCCAAGAACGGCGGCGCCGGCGCCGGCGGCCGCGACGACGATCCGATGGCGAATCTCCTCATCTCCTCCCCTTTTGACGACGAGAAGGCCGCCTCCATCCGGCCCCTCCTCTCCAGGACCTCCAGCTACGCCTCCGCCGGCGTTGCCCCCGCAGCCCCCTCCTCCGGGCTCTACCAGCAGCGGCGGCGGCGGTCCGCCAGCGAGAACTCCCTCTCGTCGATGTCCGACAACGGCCGGCACCAGCCGCTGGGGCGCGAGGTCGCGGATGCGACTTCTACCCGCCTCGGCTTGAGGCTCTTGAGATATCTTGGGTAATGCGCAAGTTCATTTTTTTTGTTATTTTTTTCTTTTGGTGATCGCGAGATCTTCTTTTCTTCTTCTTCTTTGTCAATCGATGGTCATGCTCTACCCGATAGATGCTGAACTCGTAATGGTTATCAGCTTATTAAGCCCCATGGCATGGTTACTTGACTGCGATCTTTCAAGGGTAGTGATTTCTCCTTTGAGTTCATATATTTTTTCCCTGATATTGATTGCAATATTCCCTATTAGTACAGTAAGTTTCTAGTTTTCTCATAATCGTGACGAAACAAGTGCATGGTTCATGCTTTGATCCGGATACCTTATTGTGGTTTGGTTTTTGGTTTTGGGGGGGGGGGGGGGGTGTTGGGGACCGCATTCGAGAGGTCATGAGGAAACTCGTGAATTTGGAAAAATGCATGTCATCCAGATAGGCAGTGGAAATTACTGATGACTTTCCTTTTCCAGTGAGTGGCTGAGCCGCATTCGAGAGGTCATGAGAGAAGTTGTAAATTTGGAAAATGTTTGTCATCCAGATAGGCAGTGGAAATTAATGATGACTTTCCTTTTCCAATGAGAAAATCATCGAGTCCTTGAGTTGGGGTGAAGCAAAGTGCCTTAAAGTGATTGTGCTTCGAATGTGGGATATTGGTCATAGGTGTTATGCAAGAAGAATCAATTGACATTACTGCCTACCTACGGGGCTAAGCAGGATTCTGTTGGATTTTGAGTTAGGTCTTTGCTAGTGAATGCAGATTTGATTAAAAAGTTATGGCTTCTTACCCCGTTCACCGTCCTACATTATTTCTGACTAATGTTGAGTGAGTGGAAGTTGATTCATCAGCATTAGAAAACACTATCTGAAAATATCAGGGTGTTCAGAACCTCAGCATTTAGTGGCGCCTCCGTAGTGTAGGCACTTGGCCATGAGACAATCAGCAAAATTGCTGTGTGAACTATTGGCCAGATGGTCATTTATATAAATCGCTAGGACTGTAGAAGAGTAAGTGGAATTTCGATGCTATTTGATGCACCTGGAAAACCTTTGGCATAAAAATAAAATGAAATGAGTAGTGGGAAGTGAAGTTTGTAAGAGATGCAATGTGTTCTATTTCTTTATTTTTTCAGCTAAAAACTGAAATCATCTACGAATTTTAAATCCTTTTAAATGTGAAGTACAAGGTTCTTTTGCATTTCCATCTCAACTTCTTGATGTTGCCCAATCATTTAAATCTTATTCAGGGTAGGCTACAGATGGATTACAAGATTTCTTGCTCTTGGGTGTTATTCCTTGTTACTAATGCCTGGTTTTGTCCAAGGTCTGTTCCTTATATCTATCATGCTGAGCCGTTCTAACATTAATTGCCTACTTCCAGCTTATACTACTAGTGTTGACATGCCTAAGCATATGACCAATGTTCTATCTTTTTGCAGTTGGGTATTACTATTTCTTCTCTAGTCAGGTACGCAGAGGAATAGTTTATGGTGATCTACCCCGAAATAGGTAACATCAAATTTGACTGTTATGTCAAACGCACCAAATAGGTTTACACTTTGTGCTTCCATGGATTATCTATCCATCACTGGAAGATATTTTTTAGTGCAGGCTCGATTTATATCTGCCAAAAAACATGGATGGGCCAAAGCCAGTTGTTGCATTTATAACTGGTGGAGCCTGGATTATTGGGTGAGTGTTTCTCAATGTGTCGGTGGAGTAAAATGCGAGAGTGAATTCTTTGGTTGAGAATGGATGTCCTTGACAAAGTTCTGATGACACAACTGCAATGTTTGTTAATAATGTTGTATGAAAGATCTTTTAGGATAATGTCATTGGTCCCTTGACAAAGATCTTTTAGGATAACATTGTTGGTGCCTTGACAGAATTCATGGATGAAGAAGGAAAACAAGTTTTTTGTCTCATTTGCTGTGATTAGATATAACATTCTACTGCAATTTTCTCTTCATGCAGCTACAAAGCATGGGGATCTCTTTTAGGTCAACAATTGTCAGAAAGAGACATCATGGTGGCCTGCATTGATTACAGGTTTACATTGAATGCAATTTCTGCAGAAACTTGTTGAGTTTACATAATTTTAGTGAGTCAAAACTTAGGACAAAAAGCAAGTATAATTAGTTTATGAACATTTTCTTGGCAAAGAGATGTTGCAAAATCTGATTACTTTTTACAGTTTTCATTCCATTCTTACCTTTTTAAAAGCACTGAATGTACATCTCAATAAGCAATGGTTTGCTAAAACTGCTGGAGGAGCATGGCATTGTTGGAAGTAGTAATAACTATTCTGATTTTGCAACAGTTATTTTTGCAAAATATTCATTGACCAGCAAAATGTTGAAAAGTGAAATCCTCAAGTTGTTCAATGCAACTGCTTGCAGAAACTTTCCCCAAGTTACCATTGGCGATATGGTTAAGGATGCTTCCCAGGGCATTTCTTTCGTGTGCAACCATATAGCTGAGTATGGAGGCGATCCAAACAGGTAAAATATCTCTTGAAGTCCTAAGACACTTAAATCACTGCCAGTTCATGTTGTTTTGTCAGTATCTGAGTCGACATGGCATTGAACTTTTATAGTCATGATGACATCGTATGCTTTCTTTTGGTAGAGTCTATTTAATGGGACAGTCTGCTGGGGCACATATTGCTGCTTGTGCACTCTTGGAGCAAGCAATCAAAGAATGTGGTGAAGGAGAGAGCACTTCTTGGAGTGTGTCTCAGATTAAAGCTTACTTTGGTTTATCTGGAGGGTAAACATCTCTTGACATCTTCAGTGATCTCTATTTTCATAGCTGCCATTTGAGAATCATATGGTCGTCATTGAGTAGTGAAAATGTGTCTGATTGACCTTGGACCATCTCATGGGAGAGTTTACCGGTGTTTTGTGGAATCCTACCTGCATAAGCAGATTAAGTCGATTAACAATATGACTGACAGACCCATTTTCTGGTATTTACTTTAATTCTTGATTTTTCATATACTTCTCATTTTCTCGCTGATGTGAAGTCTCAACATATTACACACTACAAATACTTAACCGTGATTTTGGAATGCCTGATCTGTGTTTCACGAGTTACAGAAACCAAGCGACAATTTGTTAACTGGGAGTCAATTTAAAGGAGGTTTTCCCTTTTGGATTCTCTTTAAATTAAATCTCCCACTGCACTCAATAGATTATTTTGGCCATGTCACAGAATGTTATGTCCTCAGAATGTTCTTTGAAGAGCCACTCTTGAACTTCCAACATCATACATACAGCTTGGTAGTTCATGCATATGACAGCGACAAGTATCAAACTTTAGATTAAGTTTTCCTTGATCATTCAGTTTCAGTATTAAGACCAACGATTTCACCAGTAGTGAGACAACAACTTTATTGGTTTATGCTCCCCATTCTTGTGTTCCTGTGGTTCAGATCTTATAGTTTCAAATTCTATGTCAATTCAATCACACAGCTATCTCTTTGCTCAAATTGTATCATCTAACAGCAAAGCTATTGTCTGGATCAACTTCACCTGGAAATTCAGTGATCTGATTTGTTTGGAAATTTCAACCTCTATAAGTTAGGGTTCATGAATATACTGATCCATTACGGCTTTGTTTTGAGAGTCCTACTGGCTGCATTCTGATTGTTGGGCAATTTTTAGGTGCAATTATAATCACCTGTAGTCATCTTACTTACATTTCTGTTAACAGGTACAATTTGTTAGAACTCGTTGATTACTTTAACAGTCGAGGCCTGTACCGCTCCCTCTTCCTGGGGTACCCTCCATTTCCCAGTGTACTTTCTTTGTTTTTCTAATAACTCGATCCTGCAGTTGATTCCATCAAATTGAAGGATCTGAGGTGTTTCATTTTCCTTGTTTTCAAAGCATCATGGAGGGTGAACAATCATTACAACGATATTCTCCGGATTTAGTGGCCCGGGACCCAAACATTAGAACTGCTGTCTCTCGTTTGCCTCCTGTAATTTTGTTTCACGGCACTGCAGATTATTCTATTCCATCAGATGCCAGGTTTGTGTTTCTTCCAGGATGTATTGTTTAATGAAGGATAAATTCTTAGATTGAATCATCACTGCTACTTGCATAAACTGAATTGGATGGCCTAGTAGGTGTTGTAAAGAGCCGGCCATGATGTGACAAACACTACTTGTCAAAATCATGAAGTGCTAATAATCATGACATTTAACTGTAAGCAAGTGTATCATTACCACCCCCCCAAAAAAAAAAAAAAAAAAAAAAAAAGGATAAGTATATCATTAGACAGTGATCTGTTCAACACAATTCTGGTTGGTAAACCATGCAAGTTGTTCCAGACTTCTCGTTGCAAATTGTGCATGTCTCTTGACTGACATCATTGTTTCATCAGCAATGATATCCATGTGGATATACTACGTAATTGTTGCTTGATTGTGTCAAAGATGAGTAGTTATTTATTCTCGAGGCTGCCATTCCAAGCAGGATGATGTTTGTATGTCAGTATCGTTTTCCACATAGCTTCCACTGACATATATTTTTCACAGTAAAAATTTTGCGGAGACTCTTGGAAGAGCTGGAGTGAACGCGGAAGCAATATTATACAAAGGGAAAACCCACACTGATTTATTTCTCCAGGTTAGGAGATGCTAACAACATTTTGAGGTCTTCTTGACTTCGTTTCCACTTGGGTTGAGTCTATGATAGGAGGACAGAATTAGTAAATTCCTTCTCTTGCTCATTTCGTTCAATGGATCTTCCAAGTTTCGTGCATTAAGCATTGCGATGGTCCTGTAATCTAATTTATACGTATCTCAAGTTATTAAGACTCGGTTTTTTTCAGGGAAAATAACTTTCAAGAAAATGTTTTGCGGATTTTCTTTCATTCATTTTACGGAAAATGAATTAGTTAAGGAAAAGATTTTCTGCTATTAGGAAAAACACCTTCAAAAGTAAGGAAAATGTTTTTCCACTTTTCAGAAAATGAGAAACATTATCCATAACTTGTTCAACGTCACTTTTTTTTCCTTTACCAAACACATTTTCATTTTATTTTTATGTTTTTTATGTTTTTATTTTTTTAAATCAAGTTTTAATTTTTTTCTTTATCTTTTTTTTTTTTTTCTTTTCTTTTCTTCTTCCTTGGTCTTGGCCGGTCACCAGCCATGGCGACGGTCGGCAACTATCCATAGGCCAACTCGAGCCTTGCTGACCCGGTGAAGCCAAACTCGGGCCTTGCCGAATTTGGCAAATTGGGCAAGGCTAGAACTTCACCCGAGGTGCCAAAGGTTAGCGAGGCTCTAGCGACCTCAAGCAAGGCCCAAGTCTTGCCCAACTCGCTAGATCTAGTGAGGCTCGAGTTCATCGGCCTCAAGCAAGCTTGGCTTTGCCATATCAAGTGAGGTGGAGCCTCATTGGAATCTAGTGAGGTTGAGCCTCGTCAGCATGGGGCGAGGCCAGAGCTCGTCAATGGCCAGTCGCCGGTTGTCACTATAGCTGATGACTGGCCATGGTCAAGGCCAAGGAAGAAGAAGAAAAGGAAAAAAATTAAAAAATTAAAAAATCAAGTTTAAAAAATAAAATAACAAAAAATTATTGAAAATGAAAGAAAATAATTTCCTTACCAAGCGGCAGAAAATATTTTCTAATTCATTTTCAAATTTCAACCGACCGAACATAGGAAAATATTGTTATTTTCCTAGAAAACAATTTCTGGAAATGCTACATCTTCTACAAAACGATTGGTGCCTAAATGCTTCATTCTGAAATCGGCTCCCCATTTATGATCCTTCGTTGGACTGTCTTATTGAATTTCCTACCCAATAATTGACTCAATTTAGGCAGATGTTCAATAATTGCCTGATTTGTTAAAACTTAAGAAATACTAATAATTTCATTAGTTTATTTCGGCATATTTGATGAGTCTCCATATGCTTAATTTGGGGTTAAGCTTATCCTAAATGACTTTCCAGGATCCTATGAGGGGTGGCAAAGATGATATGTTGGAAGATTTGGTGGGCTACATACATGCTGCTGATCCAGAAGCTCGCGCCAAGGATGCGGCAGCTCCTCCTAGACGTCGGATGGTACCCGAGTGTATGTTGAAGTTAGCACGTGCCGTCAGCCCATTTTGAACTGTAATGTTGCCATTAGGTAGCTCAAAGACAACCAACCTTTCGAAGTAATCATCGTTAGAGCTTAGGTGACTCAATAATATTCTATTCTAAGCTCACTTTAGTGTTTTTGCTACAATATTTCTCTTCCTTGCCTACTTTTTACCTAAATAAGACCGATTAATCGACATGATACGACGATATGACACGTACCAGAGTAATTTCAACACATTGGAACACGTTGTATATTAAATATATATATTTTTATATATACATAATAAATTATCATTTTTATGATTATTTCAATTAAATTCATAAATAAATAATTAAAAAAGCCTAGAATGAATATACACTAAAAATATTAATCCGCCATTTATTAATATCATTCATTATTTTAATTTGACAAATTTAACTATATTTTAATAATTCATAAAACTTGGAGAAAAATAAACGATCCATATTTTGGACTTGCATGTTAGATATGTTGAGATATGTTGAAAGAGGAGAAAAAAAACTTGAGGGGTGAATTGTGTATTATGAGAAGTGAGAGTTAGAAGAGAAGAGAATATTAGGTTTTTCTTCTTTCTCCATTTATTATTTTTATTATCATGTTTTATTTTTTCATATATATATTTTGATATTTCATTTATTGAATTTTTAAAATTGACCTTGATATCGGAATCATATGTCGTAAACTCATACGTCGAATTTCTACTCGAGTGTCGAAGAGTGTCAAGAAAGTTGATCAGGTGTCAGATTTTCCGACACGTGTTGACCGAGTGTCCGAGAGTGTCTGAGAATGTCAAATACGTGTTGAAGTGTCCGACATGACACGAAGATTCTTAGAGAGTGTTGGTGCTTCATAGCTTTTTATTGTCATTCTTCAGCTACTTAAATTTTGGTATTTTTCTTAAGATCTCCAGGGAAGATCCCTTGAACTGGATGCTGCCCGTAACTTCTCTTGATGTAAAATGCACTTGTATACCACGGATACAAGTATTTGTAACGAAATTGCATATAACCAAAAAGTGGATTTCTGATGTTCTTTACTAGCTCTTGTCGAAGGAGTTGGCAGTTTTTTTTTCCTGCTGCTTTTCATATTAAGGTAACTAAATTACGTTCAGGGTTCTTTACGATCACAAGATTTTGCAGCTTACAATTCATTCGAGGAACAAGATTGAAGCAGGCAATGTGACAAATGATTGATGCAATATTCTGATAGAAATTGAGGTTGAAGTTATGTTGTCTTTCCTAGTTACATAGGGAGGATTATCAAAAAAGTTATAAATTTATTGCAATTATACCAATTTAGTTCTAAAATTTTCTTTGGGCCAATTTAGTCCTAAACATTTTGCATTTGTGTTGATTCAATCCATCCGGCCGTTTTTGGCCGGCCAAAGTTGACTTGGCACTATCAATATTGACGTGGCATTTTTAAAATTAATTTTTATTTATTTGTTTATTTTCTTCTTTTATTTTCTTTTTTTTTCCTTTCCCCTTCCAAGTGAGAGCCGCGACGCCCTCGCCCATTGCCAATGAGGGTGTCGTAACCCTCGCCTAGCTAGATCTAGCGACGCCCTTGCTTGGCCAAATTTGGCGATACCCTCGCCCATTGCTAGTGAGAATGTTAGAGCCTTGCATGTGACCAGTGAGGGTTGGCCGGCAACCCTCCCTGGAACTCAAGGTAGGGGAAGGGGAAGGGAAAAAGAACAAAAATAATAAAAGAAAAAATTATTTAAAAAATCAAAAAATATTAAATATTATTTTAAAAATGCCACGTCATAGCCGATGGTGTCACGCCAATGATAGCTAGCCAAAATTCACCAAATGAATTGAATTGGCATAAATGTAAAAGGTGTAAGATTGAATTGACAAAAAAAATTAAAAATGAATTTGCATAATTGCAATAAGTTTAGGACTTTTTTAGTGATTTCCCCTTGTTACATATGGTGTCTAGTTTTTTACAGTAGCTTCAAACCACCAAACTGTCAAAGGTTTGGGATGTTTTTGCATCAAGCAGTGCAGAGCTATTTATTTCGGAAAATCTCAAACGCTATTCTCCTTATAGGATGGGTTTTTGACTATCTATGGATTATCATTGTATACGCAAATAAAGGAATTCTAGCTTCTTTTTTTTAGTGGTCCTGTAATGTCCGAACTAGCTTTTGAGTATTGCGACCGGTCCACCTAGCCAAGAGATGTCATAGACACATTCTCTCACAACAGTCTGGTGCATTTTTCAAGATTTTAATCTTTGTAGTGCTCCAAACAAGATTTGAACTCAAAATTATAAGAAGAGGGTATACTCCACTGCCATCTAAACCAATACTTCATTGGTAAGGCAGTCTACTTTAGATCCATGAAGACAAATGTTGTTTTAATCCTAATTAGTTTTAAAAGCATTAATTAGCTAATATTATTTAGGATTAATACCGTGAAAAATTGTATAGGTATATTTATAATAAATTTGCCCTAATTTAATTTTTTTATCATAAAAAATTTCAAATTAGTATATCTGTGATAAATTTACTTTATCAGTTTCCGTTAAATTTTACCTATGTTGGTTAGCACGTAGTAATTAATGGATGTACCAGTTTGAGGTTTTAATAGTCAAAAAGTTAGTTTGACATAAATATATCACATATATACCAATTTATAGGTTTTAGTGGTCAAAAAATTAGCTTAAGGTAAATTTATTATAGATGTACTAATTTGAGATTTTTTATGATATTAACCCTATTTTGTACTAAAACGAAGCCTATTGGCTCTAGATTAATGTACATTTTATCATAAAAATCCATTTTGGTTGCACAAATCAAAGTTAGAAAAGCAAGATTGACATGGTAAGTCCCCTATAAACATAAAATAGGCTCATTCTCAAATAGTCAAATGTAGGATCATTAGATTTTTCAAACATGTTATTCATGTTATCAATCTTCTAATAAGCTAAAATGTTTTTGTTTGGGGTGTTTTCAGTCACTGTAGATCATCAAGAAACAAATATTAGCCACCCTTTCTACATGAGAATGGGAAGGTGAAGGGTTCAAATCCTCACATTTTCAAAAAAAAGGAGTTGGGGTGAGGGTGATTTAGTTTTAAGTGTGGTTTCGACCCCCACACTTTCCAATGAAACATGATAAAAGTTTGAGAATGAGAATTAAAGTAAGAGTAAAGTATGACGACGAAAAATAAAAAGATCATCAAGAAGCCCAACTTCTTTTCTTGAATTATTGATCTACCGTAGAATTTGCACAATGTGTTACATATAGCGTATTTAAGTCTTAATTGTTACTTCGGCATGAATCGTGATTAAAGAGTTCATGTAATTGTTCAATTTGGGATTGTCACACATAATCCGTGCCGTAAATATTCAAGATCAATGGTGAGATTTTCGGTTAATAAGTATATGAATGAAATTTGCTCATTTAACCTTCTCCCAAGCGGGCGTAATGTGCAATATATGAGCACTATATTGTCCTGCGAGGGCAGCTCTATACGGGCCGTCGCCGGCAGGATATTTTGCGCTCTGGCTGCAGATCGCCATGTGCCATCACGACTTTAGAATGCATTATGCTAGTTTGAGATATGTGAAGACTTATCTACCACTACGACGGAATAGACATATAGGAGAGGTGAAGACTAATTAAAAAAATGCGTTAACGGCCGTCCATGGGAGATTATCCTTCTACAAAATGAACACCATCGTCGAGCAACTCTTGCATGTTCCTGGAGCTTGTTAGCACGCTCAAATCTCATCTGTCGAATAATGCAAATCTCACCCAGGATCAATATGATTGAACAATTGAGATCAAGTGAACTCACATGCACGAGCAACGCGTCTACGTTATCGTCAGAGAGAGATCGAGCGTTGTCGAGCCATTATCATTCTGATGATTGGGTGAATTCTCTATTTTCCTCAATTTATGGTTAATTAAAGTTCATCCTTTGCCGGCTAAGAAATAATCGTTAAAACACTAGATTTCCAAAGTTGTAACGCTAAAGCCGTGAAAGCATCCATTTGGGTCAATAATTTCAATGTCACTTTAGTTAAATCAATGTACGTTTACCTTGGATATGATGTCAAACCTGTGTGGAGAATAATAGGAAGGATTAACATTAGGTTATGAAAGTTTTGGTTACCATACATTGAAAAAACTTAAGGAAAAAAAATACAAAAAAAAAATCATAAATGTATTATATTGATATCAATTCAACCCACTCAGCCAATTTAGGTCAAAAATCGTTGACGTGGACACTAGCCATCCTACTTGGCATGGCCGACTTTAGTATGACATTTTTAAATAATTTTTTTTAATATTTTTCAATTTTTTTTAAAAAGTACCTTTTTTCTTTTTTTTTTCCTTTTTTTTTTTCTATTCCTTTTTCCTTTGGACCGTGGTCGGCGATCGGCCACTGGCAAGGACTAACAAGGGCATCACAACCCTCATCGGATCTAGCAAGGGCACAACCCTTGCACCCTGAGCAAGGGCCCTCCTCACTAGATTCAGTGAGGGCAGTGAGGGCCGCCCTCACCCAAGTCGCGACACCCTCGCCATCCCTCACCTGTAGCTAGTCACCAACCATATTCGATACTAACCAAGTTCAAAGGAAAAAGAATATGAAAAAAAGAAGGAAAAATATTAAGAACTTTTTTAAAATATCATCAGCACTAGTCATGCCACGTAAGATGGCCGGAATTCACATCAACAATTTTCAGCTGAAATTGGCCAAATAGACTAAATTAGTATCAATGTGAAAATTTTTAGAACTACATTAATTTAATTAAAAAATTTAGAACTAAATTGGTATTTTTCCTTAAAAATTAGTGGTGTCTTCTGCAAAAGGCAATGCATGCTGAGTCTGATTTTTGACACGTGCGAGGATGCCACTGTCTTCTGCATCGAATGGATGATACTATACATGTTCTGCGCCCTGTTAGGTTTATGGACAGTGCTTGTGCATCCCATTTTATACAGTGTCCGGATAATCCTGTAGGGACAATAACATATGTGCTACACTTTTTTATTAAGTAAAGAGCACGATTTCCGTATTCATTGTCCGTATATTAACCCGAGTCAATTCGAATCTAATTGTCTTCATTTGTCTGATAAATTAATCTTTACTGTCTAGTGTCTACACATCAACATCCCAACGCCGCTCGTGAAAATTGTGTTTAACACTCACGATTATGGGCATGTATATTCACATAAGTTTTTCGCAATTAATAGAAAAGAGAAAGGAAGCAGGGAAGTGTCCCTAGCTTGGATCAGCCTAAGTTTAATCAGTGAGCTCTCTCGATTTCGTTCGAAGTATGGAGCAACCAAACGAGAAGAACATGGACAAGTCCTGTTTCTTTCGATACTTATCTTTTATTCATCAAAGCGAGCTGAGGCGGAGAGGGAGGACATGGTTAAAGTTCAAAAGCTAAAGTACAACACCGTACACATGGAAGACACTTATTAGAGAGACCCATCCATGAGTGTAGGCTTCATGACTGAGTCTCCGGCACGACAAAAACCGCCGACGCGATCTTCTACTTCTTGCCACCAGTTGCCTGACAACACTTGTTAAGAAAGTTAGGATGAGTAACATCTAATCTTCAGTTTGCAGACCTTACAGAATGCCCATAATTTGAATCTATATCGCATTTTAACTTTGAATGAGAAAAAAAACAGCGTTACGTCATACCTTCTTCTTAGGCAGAGCCGGCTTCGGCTCGGCCTTCTTGGGGGCTGGCTTGGATGCTGGGGCTTTCGGGGCGCTGCCGCTTTTTTTGGGAGGGTCTTGCTTGGCCTGGGGGGCAGCAGGCACCTGAGAGCCAGCAGGTTTATCAGCCTTGAGGGATGCCATATCCGTTTCTAGGGCTTCTTTCTTTTTGCGAGCAAAAGAGAGATGATATCTTGCTGGCCTCAAGGGTTAACTCTTCCAGTAGTCCTTTATTTATAGACGATCAATAGCATCGACGTTGACATCGAATAAATCAAGTGCAACTGAGTTGGAGAATAATGATGGAGACCGGAGAGTTCTTTCAGAGGGAAGCTTGTATCAGATGCTTTGCTTAAGCATATTTTTCGCGACACCATGATGGATTGCGATGCTACATTTTTTAGGCACAACTCCTTGTCGGCCTGTCAATTTTCAGCTATCTATCCCTCAAAACTCTGGAAAAGGAAGAGATATTTCACTTGGGAATCGTTTGGTCGACATCCCATCTGCAAAGTTGAGATATATGTTTAGCAGTGTGTATGTATTGCGTCTTCCATTGACAAGGCTCAAAATCAAATCTAATCTTGGCCTGATACATGGCTTGTTCATCTGCTCTTGAGATATCACTTTAAGTTCAAGATTAGAGCGATGTTATGCGTGGTATAGATTTTAGTACAAATGTCATCCAAAGATGATCACCTCAGTTTTTTTCGAACCATCATTCGACCTAACAGTAACTTACTAGATTAACTGACAGTGTGAAAAATAGTTGGGACATTACTGTTTGATCGCCTTTTTAAATGGAATATCATTTTTCAGCCGTGTCTAATATTTTGTTTGGCCCAAATAGAACAGTTCAGTAATAAACTTGTAACATCATTCGTAAAATCTAAATAGCAGTGGTAAAAAATCATGCAATTTGCAACATGCTGATCAAGTATAATGATGTAATTTAACAATAATTTTAATGAATTATTACTGCTTGATGTTCTGGTAATTACCTACTATGTTATGAATTATAGCTGCGAAGTGGTCAGCTATCATGGGTTTTGTTGAAGGTAGAATTCTTGTTTCATCGTTAACTTACAAATGGTTACACACCCTCTTGTAAAATATAAAAATGGATGGTGATCTACCATGAGTTTATGGATGGTAAAATTATTATTTCATTGTTAACTTGTAAATGGCTAATTGGACTATTAAATTACCGGTCACTTAATACTTGCCAACTTTATACTTACTATCGATATTTCAAATTTACTATCGACGTTACATATGTAGCAACCCCAGAACAGAATTCTATGCTTGAAAAATTAAACTTTAGAAATGTGGCTATTCTTTTAGTAGGCAGAAATGTAGGAACTGCGTTACTATAATGCAGATTGTAGTTAAGATTGCATTTGTCAAGTTAACATTCCAGTTAGACCCCTTGATGGTGATTGATTTCACGATTCAGGATTTTTGCACTTTCTTCCCACGTGAATTCCACCTTTCCATCCCCATTACCGATTCCCTCAGCACAAGCATATTCCGTCATGAATTCTAAGTAGTTCATTCCTTTCACTGTTCTCTATCTACTTCCTACGTCGTCGTGAAAACTTTGATTGCAGAGATTGTTAAATGCTCTACTGATGTACTTCCTTCCTCACATGATTGCAGGTCCTATATGAATGGGGATCGATCTTACATTTGAGACAAGAATATTTTCAGAAGCGCCTACTTTTGTTCATGAATGAAAGCTCACTTGTAGCCATGCTGCGACACAAAAGCGTTGAGAAATTACGTTACTTCTGTAGGGGGTATTACTTGTTTCAAAATGGAGGTAGTTTCATGCTAGGAGAAGTAGCTTCTTGACAGTGAGTGTAAGCCACCTCCGGCTCCGAAGGTGCTGCAGCTATTAGATATTCTCCGAGCACTCGAGAGAAAACTACAACCTTCACTTTCTCAGTTGAGATTATTGTAGGAAAGCTGTATCGGTCAGCCACTAAATCAACATTCATTACTTACATTCTCCCTCCCTCCTCTTGCGGTTGTTTACCAAACTATACCAAGTGCCTAAAAAAATTGGCAACGCGTCATAACACAATCTAGATGCAGATAAGAGAAACTTACGAGCTTTTTAAGATCCAGTAACGATTGCATCGCTATTGATTTTGAAGTCTCCAACGCAGGACAATGATGCTCTGAAGATAGGTTTAATGCACTTTTCCTTGTACATAACCCTACGTGATTGGCTGAGTCACCACACGTTTAATTCTGTAATCAACAAGGTCGAAAGTTCGAGCGATCCCGTGAGCCATTTTCTCGCCGGTTCGTGCCTGCCTTGTATGAGAAAAGTCACCGACTGCTGACTCACCGGTGTGATTGCGTCGGCACCATGTGCAAATGTGGAACAGTAGTACTCTCATGGTGCCGAGTAATCATAATTCAAACCGAGTTAATGGATTTGAAACTCCAGGTGAAATCGACGCGGGTCAACCAGTCTGCCTTTATTCATTGACAGAAGAAATTGTGGGACAAGGGGTGTGGCAGGCGATAATGGATGACCGGAGCACATCCATTCTCACAATCTTTCGAAAGAACGGCAATGGCAGATGCTACCGCCCTCAGTCCGCCATTCAAAGTAGTATCAGATTCCTCTCCAGCCAAGCAATTCGCGTATCACATCCCTTATCTAGACATGTTCCCTCACTCTGCTAGATGCGGAGATGACTTATCTTGATCCTATTGGTCCATACCTTACCATTTCAATGTACATGGAATCTTGTATCAATCAGATGTGATTGACATTTCATTTTGAAGGCATGCGAACGACTCTACTTTTTCGTTCTAAAATAACAGTTTTTTTTCTCTATGCTTGTATATTCTTGGGAAAAATAAATAAATAAATAAGTGTCTACAGCTATTGATAAGTAAACGTACCGATCATCTGATTTACCAATAATTTATTGGCCACTTACTGAAATTTGGCCACTTACCAACATTTTTATGAAACTACTAACTCTTTTTAACAGTTTACAAATCATCGAATTTTCTAATTTTGTGCTAATTTTTATTCGTCAAAGTCTTGAATTTTTTTACCTTTTAGATGAATTTTACTGATGTTCATTTGAGAGACATACAAATCTTTTCTGATACGAAAGTGAGGAAAAGGACAAACTTCTCAGAACCATGAGTGAGAAGTGGAGAGAAATCAAATAATTCGTCCACTAGAGTTTGTTCACCCCCTAAACGCCCCAACTTTTTGGGCAGATTCAGAAGTGAGGATCAAAGAAAACGCAGTACCAAATCCAAATCCTTTCCCTTCTCTTCGTTCGACTCGCCAGACCGAAGGTTGTCAGGTGACTTTGTAGAATAAGGTTTCGCGCGCAGGAAATGCAATTGCGTCTCCCAGGGCAGCCAGAAGCTAGAACCAGTTAGTTATATGCCTGCATCATCAGTAAAATCTAGGGAAAAATTATTCAAAAAGTCTTAAATTTATTATACTTTTGTCAATTCATTTCTAAATCTTGTCACTTCTTACAAATTGAGTCCATCTAATCAATTTTAACTAGAAATTACTGACATAGATGCCGGTGATGCCACATAAGACCATTGGCACTAATGTGGGCAAAATTTAATAATATTTTATTATTTTTAATTTTTATTATATTTTTCTTTCTTTTCTTTTTGGCTGTCTTCTTTTCCTCTTGTCGTTGGTTGGCCATCAGCCTCAAGTGACGGTCATCCACTGGCCACAACTAGCTAGCTGGCCTTGCTCGCCATAGGCGAGGCCCGACTGGCAAGGGCGAGCCTCGGCAAGGGGAGCCCTCACCCAAGCATAGCCTGGCAAGGGTCAACCTCACCTAAGCCAAACACTCACTCACTTGGGCGAGGGCGAGCCCCTACAAGACTCCCCTCACCAAATTTGGCCCAGGCGAGGCTAACCCTCGTGGAGCCATGCCTAGGCAAGGGCTCCCCTTGCTAGGACTCGGCCTTGCCCAACTGAGCCTCGCATGTGGCAGGCAAAGCAAGCTAGTCAGCCGTGGTTGATGGCCGACCTTTGCCTGTGGGAAAACCGGTAAAAGGAAAAAAAGCCAAAATGAAAAGAAAGAAAAAAAGCGAAAGAAAAATTAAAATTAAAATATTATTAAAATTTACCCACGTCAGCACCGATAATCTTATGTGGCACCGCCAACATTCACATTAATATTTTCCAGCCAAAATTGATTAGATTAACTCAATTACAAAGTGATAATGTTTAGGATTGAATTGGCAAAATTAAAAGATTTAGAATTGAATTAGTAAAAGTGCTATGGGTTTAGAACTTTTTGGACAATTTTTCCTAAAATCTAATGAGCTGTACTCGCCTAACAGTGCATGAGAAAGCGTTCTCGGCTTACTTCACGAAACATGCCAACAATTCAAGCATAACAGTTCTACTATAAACTTACTAACATGGTTCGACAGTGCACAATGTCCTCGACGTGTATCTCCGATTACACCACTTATAAACACTAAAGAGATGCCGTTCCAAGAAGTCAGGCTTAGGGAATTAAAAAAGTTTCCGTTGGTCAGCAGGCTCATTCAGTAGTAGAGCCACCAAGAGGACACTTTCTAGCCGGTGTTCCTCATGCCAGCAGCGATCCCATTGAAGGTGATTTGTAATGCATCTCTGAGCTTATTGTTGTCATCATCACGCCTTAATCTCTTCAGTATCTCCACCTGCAACATGTTCATGGGATTTAAATAAGGTAACCTGCTCTCGATCAGCCTCCTTAAGCTCCGGTTGTTCTCAGATAGTTTCTCGTGCCCGCTGATTACCAAGACATACTTCTCTGTCGTTGAGAGCTCCCTCCTGAGTTCAGCACCGAGCTCCCGCCGGCTCTCTGATACAAGCACTTCATCATAATGCTTGGCAATGGGTATGTCCGCCTTCCCTAACACCATCTCAATAAGGTCCACAGTGGACTGAAAGAAAGGCCACTCTTTATACATTTCTTGTAACTCTGCAGTATGTCCCTTCTCGCAAACACCCCTTAGACCTGCTCCTACACCTAGCCAGGCTGGAAGAACAAATCTGGTTTGAGTCCATGCAAACACCCACGGAATGGCACGTAGATGTCCAACTCCCGTTGAGCTCTTCCTCCGAGTGGGGCGGCTTCCGATGTTGAGGAAGCCAAGTTCAGCCTGTGGTGTAGCTTCATGAAAGTAGGCAAGGAATTCAGGATTTTCATATACAGTATCGCGATAACTCTGGCAACTGATCTTCGAAATTTCCTCCATGAGGTTACGCCATTTTTCTTCTCTAGGAGAGAGTGGGGGCCGTAAAGTAGCAAGGAGAACTGCTGTAGTGTAAATCTCCAGCTGCCTTACTGCTGTCTGTGGCAACCCAAACTTGGCCTGCACCATCTCTCCTTGCTCAGTTGAGCGAAGTGTACCCTGTCAAGCACCATAGTTGTGCCTAAGAAACGGTATTGTATGCTTCTTGACTACTTGATACAGAACTAGCTATACTTTATATCAATGTACAAACTAACAGAACTTCAAAACTATCATATTATAATCAAGTGTTATGTATAACTGCTGCAGACGTATAAAAAAGCACATTAAGCCACTGGAAGTGCGGTAAGACTTGTCATGTCCAAGTTTACATGAGTACCAGTGCAGTTCTGGACCAAGAAGACAAACGGTGCTTATGAATTGTATTTATAAGTTTGAACACGAGACGTGATATATCTCAGGTCAAATAGAATTGTACAGAACCTTCAAAACAAGATGTTGCACAAAGTGGAAAGGTCAATTCACACGGTTTCAGCTTGTGCTATCTTGAGTTCAAATCACCATTCAATCAATGTAGCAGAAATTTTCCTTCTGTGCATTGGCTTAATCAAACAGACTCTCATCCAGATTAAGGTCCAATTATGACTCAAGAGTCAAGAAAGCCAAAGCTTCTCCCTCACAACACTCATGCTACGTCAGTGTATCAAATAGGCAACCATAGATGGTATCCAACACAGAATTCAAGCACCAGTTAAAGAAACGCTTCATTTCAGGTCAACTACACCCAAATAGGTCTGGCAGATAGATCTCCCTCAAATTGAAAATGAATTTTTTATTTTGTCAATAAATGATGGTATACAGGTACATAATAAGATGTACTTTTATCCTTACATTATATTTATTCATTTTATACTAATGTATTGCAGAAGATTTCATGATTATTTGGTTTGAGTTGGGCGGATGCAATTTTGATCAGTTTAAGGTCCACTCTTAGTTCATTCAGTCATTTGGCTTACTCGTAGGCACCATTCTGTTTCCAAGTACAAAATGGGCTCCTCTAGTCTATTTCAGTCAGACGGCCTCCGACTCTCGCAATCAGCCTAGATGAAAAGTTCAATGGTAGAGAGTCTATGTGCTACAGATCACTCCCTGCCATTTGATATAAGTCGAATGATCCATCTTGCAAGATGTGAGTAGGATGACTAACCATGACAGAACCTGGAGGCTGGGATTGAATAGCTAGATATGTGGGGCCACCACCCCGACCAATGCTCCCTCCACGTCCATGGAATAAGGTAACCTTAATGTCATATTCATTGCATGCAGCTACAACGTCCTCTTGTGCTTTGTAGAGTTCCCATGCAGCTGTGAAGCGCCCAGCATCTTTACCAGAGTCAGAATATCCAACCATTACCTGTGAAAATGATTAAAAATTTGTTAATATTTCTGAAAGTTATCTAACTAGTTCTTGAATATATATTCAAAAATACGTACCTCCTGGTGGCCACCATGATTTCTTAAAATGTGTTCCCTGTACCAGTCAATTGATAGCAGTTTCCTGATCACCGACCCAGCTTCTCTAAGGTCCTTCACAGTTTCAAACAGGGGAACGACCCGCAACCTGTTTAGAGTATAAGGTCATATGAGAAGAGCCAGGCTAGGGATAATGAATGACAAGAAGCAATACTTCCATCAAACCAGGTAGAACAGCTACATAAGCTGAATTGACTTTGAAATTTTATGTCATCCAAGTTCTTGCAAAAAGCAAAAAAATCAAAAAATCATACCTTTTTTAGCAGAAAAAATTGCTTCCAGCATTAGAACTTGTTCCATAACGAGAAATTTCACACCCTAGAAGCCATGACTAGTTGGTTCTTGTTAACTTTCCTTTAAATAGCAACCAAGGAGAACATGAGTAAATGCAAATCGGCTCACATGACCGAGAAATTAGATTAAGATCTCCAGAAGGAGGCATGACGAGTGCAATTCCACTCACTTTCTTGGTTGTAGTGTCATAGCTAAAGCACAATGGGACTAGAAAGAAGTACTTAGATGAGTATAAAGCGGCGCATAGTATAATATCATATGTTTGTATACAACAGGGAAATTTGTGGCCTAAAATAGATCTTTAACCACCAGCAAAGGTGGATTTTTGTTGGCTTCGAAATGGTGTCAGGTTAATTGATGAATAATCCATGTTATGGACCAGAAAATCACCTGGATTAGTTCTTTCTAGTAATATTGCTCAAAAGAAAGTACCGACAGGACAAAAGAAGAATTAACTCAGACTTTACAATATGTAATTGTATTTACATCAGCTGAAGGTAAATGCATCAATCCACTGGAGAAAATGTGACACAAAAGTGTCATAAAATATGTGGCCTCTTTCCCAAGACTTCTTAAGAAAGTACCAGAAAGTCAAGTGCTTGATTTCACATTTGAAGCAAACAATAAAAAATTATGGCACCACTTGACATTCAAACAACCATGTAATGCACATAGCCATGAACTCCCATGACAAAAGGCCTATAATATCATAATCTGTAATAATATTACTCATGCATACATTCGGAATGCAGATAATAACTGTAGCTAAACTAACAATATGGAGCAAGTGATCAGACTAATAGCAAACCACACATTCCATTTTATTCAGAGAATGAAGTAGATTCATGATAGGAAAAAGAGCTCTGCAATAAGGTATCAACAGTAGAGAGCACATGAGCTTACGTTCCACCAAGACACGGTCTCCCTAACTCTCCACTGACTGCAAGGCGAGCATCTTTCTGCAAGAGCTCCACAGCTAGAACATCGCTGGCCTACAATGTTCCAATCCCAGACTACAGTTAGCATCAGAAAATCATAGGCTAACAACACCTTGAAGGTAAAAATAAGTAGACTACAGTTAGCATCTGAAAATCCTGGGCTAAGAGCACCTTGAAGGTAAAAATAAATGGACTGCCGTAAAGTAAAAATAGCATTTGACAGTTAAGAATAGTACATTTGAAGCCATGGAAATCACATAAGCTCCTAGTGAGTCACTTCCCAGTTCAGCAGCTACTCGGAATGTATCCAGTACTTCTCTGATGTCTGGGGCAACCTGAAGAGGCTCAACTCACAAGTCAGAATATATATGTATGTATGTATGTATGTATGTATTGCCACAAAGGAAAAAAGTAAAACATGATGAGGCAACGTAGAATTATGCTTGTAGGTATAGGTCAGAAAGATATAAAAACAATACGTAGACTGATTTTCAGACGGAAAGTATTTCAGAAAGGTAGACGAGCTTTTACAGATCCACAACACATACATTTGATTGTTTCGATATATTGCTTACTCCTCAATTAATGTTTTTTACCCTAATATGTCACAGTCAATATTATAATCACCAGTTCCGAGGACAAATTATGGAGAATCACAAGAGAATGCCCTTTTTGCTCATTGCGAGAGTTGAAATACCCTTAACCGAGCTCTCATAGCATACATATTTCATGCACTTCTTACAGACAAGTGATTACGGGAACAGATGCATGTATGCAGTTATCCGAATTCAAAGGTGCACAGAAGCAGTGGCATGTTTCTCCGGCACGTTCATGCTTTCTTCAGTACAAATTTTAAAGACTTCATCAGAGCCCATTCAAAAAATTCTTCATGAACGAGGTCCTACTTTAAAAAAGAAAACTTCGGATCCATCTTTCTCGAGGTACACACTATAAAAACATTCTTGTCATTGAACACATTAATTTTCAAGTAAACATAGAACAACTTGCACCATTTAGGGCTAGAACTTTTACTCTTGAGGTAAAAGGTTGGCAATTGTTATGTTTCATTTCATAAATTTATTTCTTGCATACTTGAAGTCCAATTATTGCATACAGTACGTCCCAGACCTTACCTCAATGGAAGGTGGCACTAGCGGCCTTTTCCCTTTTAACTCTCTTGTCAGGAATTCCAGTCTCTTCTCTTCATCCCACTCGCTATATGTACCCATATCAAGATATCCTGTTATGGCATCTAGTGTTTCTGAGTGCCTTCCTGATTCCTGACTCATTAAAGAAGAATATTTGAAATGAGTCGCAGAAGTAGCAATCATCCAGGATCATATTAGCACCTAATATTTACAAACCTGGCGCAAGTCAAGTTTCATTAGCACAATCCCAAATGTGGCCACCCTCCGAATCAGGTCAGCAAGCCGACCATCTGCCAGCACACCAGACCCACATGATTGCTGCAAATAATAAAAACTGTCAGCGCGAAGAGAGCTTCATCACTGTCAAAGAGTAGGAACAGGAACTGGTACTCATTAGGAGCAGATGCTATATACCAGAGATTCATAGCAAAGAATCAGAGGTTCCAAAAGCTGGTCTGATGACTCATAATAATCACAAAAATCATGTTCACAAGGAAGATCCTCAAGGCGAAGCTCCAGTCTTCTACGTGTCTTCATAAGCTGAACTCAGAAAATTTGAGCACTTCATGTTACAGTCAATTAAACGAAAAGTAGAAAAAACACAAGCCATTTATGTGATTTGGTCAATGTGATCTGCTTCTGCATCAAAAGGTGGTTCAAAGATTCAATGTCAAAGAACTCAGTGAACACATTACAAAAGCGACTGCCATGAAATAACCTTATATATTATCCTAAAACCAACCTAAAACAGGAAACCACGTAATACAATTGGTTCGATTGATATGCCTGATAACCATCCTGCAGCGCATATTGAACAAGATACCAACTTCCTACCCTTCAACAGAGGGAGGTAGCTCATTGGTCCATGTTATTAAACCCAAGCCAGACGTAACACTTTAAATATAATATTGCAGAGAATGGTTGAAACTAATAATATGCCAGGAACAGTTCTCATGCCAGCAATAAAATGAGCAGGTGTTTCGCACATTCACTTGTCAGTCCAAGAGAAAAAGGGAGGCAGAGACAGATGAAATTTAATAAATCACATCAAATCAATCTATTAAAACATTTGAAAATGTGGCTTATCTTGTCTGAAGGCTTAATTGTGAGACACTGTTCTAAATCATCTGACCTGACTACCAGCCTTGCTCCCAGTGCACGTACCTAATCATTTGCTTTTAGTTGTGCATCATGATTACCTACAAGCCTTAACTGCATATCTTTAGAAAAAGGTTGACACTGAATATTGCAAAATAGAGAGCATTTTACTATCTCTACAACATTCACTTGGTTATCCTAGGCCCTAAATTTTGCATTTGCGTGTGTGTGTGTGGGTGGGTGGTTGGGGGAGGGAGGAGACACTGGGAGAAATAGACAGTATCAATGCATGACAAGCAGATTAAGAAAAGCTAAGCCAATGTAATAATGAAAGAAGTGGCTGGTCCTCTTCCCTCTCCCTACCAATCTTTGAACTCCGGACCTGGGTTCCAAGAAAGAACTCTTACAGTCAACACAGCTGTAGTAATTCTAGGTGAGAATCTTTCTATTTTTGTTTGGTTCAATCTGACTTGAGCAATATCCATATTGAAAAACCAGGTCACTCGGTCAAGAGGGAAAATACCTTATCTTTTACATCGCCAAGAACAATCCTATAAGGAGCAATTCCTGGAAGCTGAGGCAGACTTGGCTCTAGAAGCTTGTGGAAGCTGGATCTTCCTATCTGTGATTCTGCAAAGAGTTTTCTTTGGGCATGAAATTGACTAGATGCAAAAGAGGAACCGCGTGGTGTCACAGCAGGCTGCAAACCATTGGAGCTAGTTCCATTTTCAGATGATTTGGAAGAACTGCGCCCTGAATCTTGGAACTGGGAATCTGAAAATGAAGGACCTTGACCCTCCTACAGAAGAAATATACAGAATCAGGTGTATCAAAAGGTTGACTGCACAAAGGCACAGCTGCACACCACAAAGAAGTTGGTTTACCTGACGATTTAAGGGCATGTAATCAGTACCAGGAAGTTCCAGTCTTGGATATTGAGAGTCACCATCATTGCATTCTAGATTTGACGTGACATTAAACAAAAAATAACAATGCCATGATGATGTTATTGTCTAGCCAAAAAGCAACCATGTTTTGCTCCCAATAATGGAGATAAAAATAAGCACTAAATTACAGTAAAAAAAAATTAGTTGCAAAACCAAGTTTGTCTGTGAATTAGATGCCCTTCTTCCCATACCCGTCTCCAATTCAGTCTTTTCAAGGCATGTCACTATCCTCTCCAACCATTGTCATTCCGTCCACTTATAATACTTAGAAATATTTTGTTTATCCAAATGCTCACAACCCAAACAATTTCATGAGGGCATTTGTACTTCAGACTGCTGTTACAGCAATTTGCAAGCAGGAGTCACATGCTTCCCCAATTGAAGAGCAACAAGAAATGAAAAAAAAAATCCCGGATGTGGATGAAGGCATAATACTTTAGGCAGAAACAAAGTAAATGTTAACCTGTGCAAGATGGCATATCAGCTCCAGCTGGGAGTTGAGTTGGAAGAGATGGAAGTTGTTGATTGTTAAGCTTTATTTGACTTCTGGTCAAAGATTGACTTCGACTCTCAAGCCTATCCTCTGATGACATTTCTGAAGAGAAATTTTTGAAGAGCCATTCAACTTCATAACCAATAACAACAATAATGAATGGTGAAAAAATAGCCAGGCCCACACAAGTTTTGTTCATATGCTGAGACCTATCCAACAATCTACGAAAAGAAAAAAAAAATCAGCTTTTCTGAACTTTATCATCACTTATTTCCAGGTTTTCACACAGTTGTTTCACCAGCCATGTCAACCAATGGTTTTGATGGCACCGCCAGCCAATCAGAACCTCCACTGCTGCTTTCTGTAGTCAACATGGCTCTGTGTGTGTGTGTGTGTGTGTGTGTGTGTGACCAGACTCACGCTAAACATAGCAGATTCAATATATTGTAATGAAATGCAATGAAGGCAGCAAAAGGAGCAGAGGCATTAATAATTTTATATCCTAATAGAGAAATTTATCCGTAATCTATTGACGAACTCAATTGAAAACAAAACGTGTATGACACTCAAAATCTGAAAACAGATATTGAAACCAATGCAATCATGAAATCATCAACATTGTCACCATCATGGTCAGATATACGATTCACAAATTACTAAGTTCCAGTGACTTCGAAATAGTAAAGCATTATAATTATGACATCCAACTAATGGCCAGGATATCCAGTCCTATCATGAGAATCTTAGTTCTCTAACCTTTTTCAAGAATTTCATGTGCTAGCCTTAGCAGCCTGTCACTGCACCTATTCATGGATAGTTCAAATCTCAGGCTGTCAACTTCTCGGATGTAGAGGTCAATTGCCATCCACCTTGATAACAGAGAAACATCTTTCGTCACCTGAAGTAAGAAAATTAAGGTCACACAATTATATGAGACAAATATGAGGCACAATCACCCATAGGGACAAAGCAGAACACCATAAGGGAGTCCTGTCCCCAGGACACTGGAATATGCAATTTTTGTTATTCAGGAAACCAAGAAAATAACATAAATTTCTTCAATGAAAAGGAAGGAGAGTAACTTGTAGGTTCTTTTTTTCTCACCTGTATCTTTTAAACGGTTTAAGGACAAGACAAGTATAGGCTACCGAATTAACATGAAACACCAGAGCAATCTCACTAATCTCAGTTCACAAATCCAAATAAAGAAATATTCAATTGTGTATGTGCTTTTGTTGCTCCAGACTCTTCTAAGCATTTAAGAAAATACCAGTATTGGAGCACACATATACGTGTGCATCAAAACTAATAGACAGGGAATGAGAGGAATGAAGGAAGTGGGAAGCATAAAATATGGAGCAGTGACAAAAAAAAAAAAAAAAAAAAAATAGAGTGAAGTGGAAGTCCAATCACTATAATAACATTCAACTGTGTTGGTGTCAAGTTTTTCACTTCATGAATAAGTGAAAAACAAAATTTCATGGACAAATTTGACAAAGAGACAGAACCATTAAATTTTTCATATAATTGAAATATGAATACATATGCATATATACATTCACAATTCTACCTACGCATTTGCATCTTAAGTACAACAACATTTCTCAGGCCATAAGTAAAAGGCGTCAAAACATATTTTTATCTCAGTCATCCGTCACTTCTCAGAAATCTCGGAGTTTCGGTTGTTAAATTAATATGACATATAGTTGGGCTATCATAATGCAGGGCTTGCTTGTAAAACTTCCATATCAAATAAGTTATGCATTATTCAAGTTGGAAAGAATACCTTTGCTGTTACATTAGGGTTTCCATCTCTATCACCACCCATCCAAGATCCAAATTTAATAGGTGTGCAAGTCAAAGGAAGAGGCCGCCCAGTATGCTGTGGGAAAAGCATATGAAATTGTTAAAGATGAAAGCAATACAACACAAGCATTCAAATTGTCAGGGCTACTGGAGATAAACCTTCTTCAAAGCACTGCTGACGCGGCGCAAGTAATGAGGTATAGCTTTCCAAAGAGACTGCTCGACAATGTTCAACCCTGAAATGTTTGAAATATTTCACAATGAACTAGATTGTTGCCGACACGTATGTAAATAATGCACGTATCTCGGGTTACCAGCCCTGGCTTCATCTACAGGAGTCGGTTTATGTCGCCTCAGCTCATCTGTTTGCCATATGGCAGTAATTTCTCTAACCTAGAAAAAGACGAATAATCAGAAACGAGTAGGAAACCAAAATTCATGTTAGCCAACACTTCTCCAAGAAACTTTCCCAAAGAAATTCAAAGAGAGGAGTGGCTCCTATTAGCACAGAAGGACAAGTCTCAGACACATGAAAATAACATGGACATGCATGCACATGCATACCAGTAACCCTACTTGTGTAAGTATATAGCATGGAAATGCACACACAAGTATTCATTTTCCAGAGTCCAGAATACAGATAGGACAGACAATACCAGATCTTCAATCAGCATTTCTCGATCCTCATGAGTAAGATCAGGTCTGTCGTTGTAGTCCAAAAGATGCTGAAGAAAAGGATGCATGTAGTAAATAGAGCTGGGGGAACAAGCTCTGCAGGGACAAACATCATCTCTCTAGTATTATCTTCGTTGAAGGCACCAAGAGACTTACAGCAATTCTGATGTGTTTGTATTGCAAGGTACGGCGATTAATTTGAGTGGGATGAGCAGTGAGAACAATCTCAACCTCCTGAAGGAACAAGAGGAAAATATATCAGCCACATGACAGAATACTAATGCCAGATGACTGACTACATGCTGTTTGCAAATGTTAGATGCATCATTGTGTTAAATGAGGAAGCATAGTTACTAATTAAATATCTTTACATCATGCAATCCTGTCGAGAGCTCATTAAATTATGATGCCAAGATGATAATATCATAGTTCTATACACTGGTATTTTTCTAATCAAAATACGAGAACACTCAGTAGAGGGTAGGACCACCAGAAAGCACATAAGCCAGAAAACTGAACCTGCTTGCAGACTGTATCATAAAGCTCGTCTGGAGAGACACCACCCTGAATCAGCTGACTGAAAACGTCATCGCACGATCTTGATAAAAGTGTCAAATTCCGTGACTTCCTCACCCTGCACAAGACGATATAACATCCCAAGAGCACACGAATACTAAATCAAACAATCTACACCCAGCAAACAGACAGACAACATGTAAATTTAAGAAAAGCGTAAAACTTCCTGCTCATCGATGATTGCACCCATTTCAATTCGTTCTCTCACAGGTCAATGTCGCCCAACCTCAGAATTCAGTAACACTATCAGTTTCAGTCCCTCTATTAACTCATTGAATGGATTTCTTCCATTTTGAGTATAATCCAAGAAATTTCTTGGGGTGACTCAGCAGAATCCGATAGGCAATGCTTATTCAGATAGAAGCGGTTTGATGACAGACAACAAAACCATAGCAACTGAACCCCCGGAAGACCTGAACAAACGAACAGACGTGGCCGCCAAATCAGCCATACCTGTGATGGGTTTCCGCGATTCCCATCAGATTGAGATAATGGCTGAACGCGCGGGCGAGCGTCAGGGCTTCCTCTAGCGTCATCTTCGATATCTCGGACGCGAGTTGCTTCTCTAGCAGCTCCGCCGCATCTTCGATTCCCGCCGTCCTCATGTTACAAGCGCTCTAGAAACAAAACCATCAAGAGAGAAAGCATCACGCCACGCAGGCATTCACCTCTTTTTTTCCTCCATTCAGGGCGCCTGGCAAATCTCTGTTTCGCATCACTCGAGCAAAAGAAAAACGAAAATAGAATCGAGAAAATCAGCATCCATGGCCCTTCTCTTTTTCTCATTTTCACGGCACCTCTCTTCCATCTTCGCGAGCCGAAGCGCTTCATCGCAATCCTCAGGTTTTCAGCGTCCGAACAGAGACTCCGACCAAATCGACGTGACAAAGGAGCAAAATCCAGAAAACAGCCGCAGGAGAAGAAGAAGAAGGAGGAGGAACGATAGGCGAAACTTGACTCGGACAGGCTAACCTCACGAGGCAAAGAGCATGCACATCAGAAGCTCAAGAAGAAGACGAGAGCACGAACCTGAGCCAGAATGCGATTCCTCTCGATCTTCTCCATGAACTTGGCCCCGACTTCCCTCTGGAGCACGTCGTTGAGGAGGTTGCCGAGCAGCTTGCAGTCGTCGTCGAAGTTCTGGAACGAGATCTCCTCCGCTATGTCGTCGGTGGTGTCCGTCATCTTCTCCGGCGAGAGGGGCGGCGGCGGCGGGGGGGGGGGGGGAGCAGCGGCCGAGCACGGAAACGCAGACGACGCGACGCGGCGAGGCGCGATCACGGAGAGAAAGATAGAGAGAGAGAGAGAGAGAGGAGTGGTGGAGCGGAGAGCGAGGGAGGTGCTGGAGAAGGAGAAGGAGAGCTTTGAGGGAGAGCGAGCGAGCGCGTTTTGTCAGTTACAGAGCGCGATTGCAGTGAACGCGGGGCCCGCGCCAAGTGATTTTGTTTTGCCTTATGCCGAGCATACCCCCCGAGCGAGCACGGGCGCACACGTGGCGGACGGAGAGGGAATGCCGGCGGGTAGATTCGGTCTTTCCCGGTGCCATCGCGGAGCAGCTCTGCTCTGGGACTGGGGCGCTCTCGCCGCCAGGTGATTCTGGCGAATGTCGGATTATCGATTTATCTTATTATTATTGTCCCTCCCCCGCGACGCTTGAGGAATCAAATATTCTTATTTTTAGAAAGATACTGCACGTCCATTTCGTCTTTACTTTACACCCGATTATTATTGACGTAATTCCATTTTTTTAAATCACTGATTACGTACCCGAGATTTACTTCGGAAACGACTTTACACCTCCGCCTCCATTATCTTCGTGCGCTCTTCGTTTTCTTTCGGAAAACAATGTCCTTCGCAAAATTTTAAAATTTCTCGTCCATCTAAAACGCTCAAAACATTAAAAAAAAAAATGAAACCCAAATGTTAAATAAGATGCTAAGTTTACAATGAAGGGTGATTCGGTCTTTTTAAATGCGAGGTTTTATTTAGAGGTGTACAAATAATATATAAAAAAAAATGATTGTACATAGTTATTCCTTCGATGCAGTCTTAAATATATTGAAAATTTAGTAACAGAGTTTCTTTTCCATGTAAATTCAACATATATGACTTAAAATGAATGCTAGAAAGAATATCGTGCAAGTGGTAAAACCCTTGAACCTTGAACCGGTAAGATGACATAAGTTGAGCATACAAAAGCATCAACCATTACAATTGCAAAACCAAGGAGTATAGGCAATTCAACTTGCTGCTCACATTAATCGAGCGGGGATCATGCATTGAGATATGTGGTGCCTATAATTATATCTTTATATAATAAGTCAAATTCAGGAAAATTGTAGACTCGAAAATTTAACAAAATTTTGCAAAATTCCCATGTTAGTCAAACAGCAAATAAATATCATGCATCACTTAGAAAAAGGATTGAACAGTAATCCAAAAATGCAAACCAAATTATCATGCCATTGAATGAATTGAACCCCATCCACATTCTAAATTTAATTAAGCTACCTTATCGTGAAATAAGTAATCTACTTTCTAATTATATCAAATCACATATATTGGCTAGTTGTAAGAACGAAATGCTTTAGCAGAAAAATGACGTTCTGGTTGGTTATGAGCATAGATGCTTGGAGATTCTTTACATAGCTAATGAGATCCCGAGGATATTCCCCTGGCTTCCCCCGTGTAAAATTCTCTTTTTGACGTTTACCTCCTGGGCCCAATCAAGACTATTAACACGGCAGGAAAGAAAAAGGAATACGCCACTCCATTCCAAAAATTTGTTTATAGGATTTTTTATTTCGTGAAAAATAAATAATTATAAAAATAATTTCTTAAATATAATATTTTAAATCGCTTGAAATAATTAGTCATCAAAAAATTATTAGCAATTAAAAAGTTTTTGTGTAATTATTTTCATAGACAATGAAAACATTAATTATTCATCCATTTATGGAGAGATCATTTTAAAAAAATAATTTTCAAATTAGAGGATGAATTAACTTGGCAGGTGCATTCATTCACAAGGGCTTCCAAGGACACAAAGAACTCGACATTCAACACATCTTTTCTTAACATGACGCGAAAATTCATTTAAGCAAAATGAGCTTTGAGCTATTGATCCTTGCATGTGAAGCTGAGTCCGTAATTTTTCCCTTACTCTCTCCTCAAAGATGCGGTGTCGTGACATCGATACAGGGACATGGACACATAAATGTAACTATTAAAGAGAAGGCCGCGGCTTCCATAGTTCGAAACTAAAATGGTACAAGTTCGATCCTTGAGATTAATTAATGATTTCGGGAGGTACGTTAGATTTTGGAGCCCGTGACTTGTACATATTACATAAATACAAAATCGAAATTGGCCGTGGTCCCCAGCCCTTAATAAGAGTCGCTGTCGTATAATAAGGTCACACGGAGCAGCTTGCTTTTCGGAAGCAGGTGATGTTACGAGCTCTCACGTGTTTGTACAGTTGTCCTCGAATTATTGATGTCGTGCGATTTGATCGCATCCTTTCGAAGACGACGTGAAATAGTAATGCCAAAATCGAGAAATTAAGTAGGGGTAATTATTTAAATGTGATGTCGAAATCTAACCCGCCGTCTTTTTTATTTTATTTTATTTCATGTATTTGTGGCAAATCAATTTACAGAGTAACTTGTTACGCTGACTTCAATACGTCTGGGATTATGCAGCATGAAATTCGACATAATTCACGTTGAGATTACTCTTGTACGCTGCCAAGTGGAGTTTCAATTTATTTATTTTTTTTGGATAATCAAGAAAATATTTGAGACTTGTGCAAATTGATTGGATGGGCAAATCACCCATGAAACGTGATGTGCTAATTCGGTGTGTTTGATGAATGCTAGACCGATTCCCATGCTACTTCTTCGACATCCATGAGGCCCATCTATCAAGTTCTTGCGAATTATAAGAAGTTAATTATGAGGGTCTTTGCTCGGATTGATTGCTAATGCAATTTCCATTTTTGCTTAAAAGCATGAAGGGTGTTTTTTTTGCATTTATATGCTCACGAGCCTGAAAGTTGCTTTTGCTTTGCGGGGGGAAAAGAGGCAAGAGGATACCAGCGCAAATCCGTGAAACAAGAGATGGGGTTAGCTTTCTATTGGAATTCAACGGGAGTCCCACGAAAGTAATGCTTCTTTTACTGACTCAACCCAAAAGAAAATCACATGGATCCATCATGGAAGATACTTCCCAAACTTTCCAATAATATATTCGTCCGTGACACGCTCACGTGCGAGCTTTGCCCAGTAATTTACCTTTTGTGGTCACTTCTGCAAATCCTCGATCCTAGAAAATCTCCAAAACTGTATTTTTACTTGTTACGCATACATTAATATATATATATATATATATATATATATATATATGTGAATTATACTTTGAAAAATGTATGTAGATTGGGTTTTTGGGGTGATGGAACAGATTCCTGCGTCACGTTGTGGAGAGAAAATCAAGTAATAAAAAAGCAACATTCCAGGATCGCGTATGGCCCTAAACTTACTTTGATCGAGTTACGCAGGACGAGATGAGTTGTCCTGAAACCAGTACCGCTTTCATCCCGAGTCATGTTGTCCTAACAACTGACAAGAGAGCTTCTTTTTCTCTTCGAATGACAACGGGTCCAACGGCCTTTTGCGAGGGGGGTCGATGGCTTCCCCGTCTTTTTACATGGAAATCCCCCGCGACACGTCGCTGTACCCCTTTTCGCTTGACCGCCCATTGCGAAAGTAATCTGCAATCATGTCGGGTACGTGCTCGGGCTTGCGCGCGTCGCCACTGTACGTAATGATGATCGTCAAAAATGGCAACGTAGAAGATGAAGGACAAAAGCGAAATCCGTTATCCAATCTTCCGGGGACCTCAAAGCCAAAGCAAAGCGAGAGAACGAAGAAGAGGCCTCGAAGATCTTCTTGCTCCTTCGGTGTCGCGGAGGGTCGCTTTTTGTTTCTAGAGCCGCGTTGCCCCTTGCGAATGCTGATAAGCGGCTTCTCATCTCACGTGTCGGGAATGCGATAATGCTTCATGGGCCAGGAGGGGCCATCGTACCCAACAGAGTCTACACACCCTCGAATTCGAACTCAATACTTGGCTATCTGCATACTTGACGTTATAAACTTGATCGAGTAGTAACTTTCTTGCTTGAACCTGACTTGATAAGAAAATTGAGATCTCGAATTGGACTCGATAATGAACCGGAGCTCGAGTTAGCATTCAATAAACTCGAGTACTATTAAAGTGCCTAATTTGCAATTGTTAATTATTTTGGAAAAGACGAAGCTCGATCAGGCTGGCGAGTTTGTGGAGCTAACTATAAATGAGCTCAACTTGAAATTATGATAGCCAATATCAAATGATCATCGAGGGAAGCCTGGGCCTGCTCACAGGAAATAGATGAGCTCTTTCTTCCTACAAGGGGTCATTTCGATGTCTAGTGGAACGTATGGTCATGCATCAATTTCTAATATGGACTAAACAAGCATTGCCGTGTGCCAAAGTTGTACTTGAGTTTGCGGTCCACATGTTCCCCTCTGCGTAGCTCCCTAATCAATTGAAGTTTGATGGTGATATATGGGGATCTTTCGCGTCGGGGTAGCTGCTACATTTAGAGCCTAGACACCATAAATTGAGTGATCAGGCTTGATTAGTAATCCCGTCATGTCGATGATTATGGTTGGATGGCTGAGCAAGCACCTGGACCACTTGATTGATCATGTCAAATGGCGACGTGGGCACTTAATGATCGATTAACGATGTGAGCCACTATACTAGTAATTTTCGTAAATAGATATATAATGGCAAAATGGAATTGAATCGATTTTAGAAAGTATAAGAACTAGATGGAATGATAAATAGTATAAAAAAGATCGAGTATCTGTACCCTCATCAGTCCTTTAGTGGGGAGGTATGACCAACACAGTTATCTTTTCTAAGCATTATCATAGTAATCACACCTTTTGTAGATGTCTATTTTCAGCCATATTAACTTGATTCACTTTGAACTCAACATTCAAAACTCAACGAGTGCGTCGTTACAGGCCAATTGACATTCTAAAGGTCAAGAGTCTCTTCACGCATAATAATAAATACATAAGACACAATGCAAGCAAAGGTTCTTTCTTGTTATGATGTTAACTTTCAACCTCTTGGGAGATGGACGACTCAAACTACCCTATCATACTCGATGGTCTAGCCATATTACATATATCTACAGCAACTTCAAACCATATTTTTCAAGTCATGTGAACACAGACTACCATTTACTCATTTTCTCTTGAATCTCGTACCATGATGTTGATCTTATTTTTACTTTTATGGGCCATTGACAAGATGAAACCTATAATCTCATCACTTCAAAAGTTATAGTCAAATTCATTTTCTCTCCTTTTTTTCTATACCTATAATCGGGAGTACTATTCGATTATTTAGTGTCCAATTACAGGGTGATCTCACTAAACAGTAGAGAGTTGGACCTCTTATATTTGGGATTGATCCGTCTACCTAGCATCAAATGACGTTCTTTATTTTAATAAGTCGGTATCCGTGTAACCAATATCTTCTCAATTTCCACCCATATATTTTTCTTCATGGGCAAAAGGGAATACATTAGTGTTCACTGTGCAGCAGGGAGTCCCACCCCTCCGGAGTTTTTTCCTCTGTTCTTGTTCTCTTATCTTTTAAAGATCTACTAAGCTCCGAATGACATCCTGTTTGTATAAACAATTTTCTACTCGGGACGATTAAATAATTTGGCCTGAGATTCCCAGACCTTTTCGTGCTGCCCAAGTCGTAGAAATCAACCAAGAAAAAGAACAAAGTCGTAGAAACAGAGTGTAATCCACTTGGCAGGTCCCTAGTGGAGCAAAAACAGAGGAACAGTCAAACTGTCAAACCAAAAAAAGCGCAAGCGTCAAGTCAGCAATGGGCGGGAACTGGTGGAAAGCAAAAATGGCGGGGGGAAACAGCCCACGAAATTCCCCTCTCCTCTTAAAAAATTTCCCAACTCCCTATATAAAAATCGAATCGTCTACTGGAAATCCACCCTCGAAACAATTTCAATCCCACTTCTTAAGAAGATGGCAGACCGATCGTCGCCGGCGCCGCAGCCCGTGCCGCGGGTGGCGGTGGTCGTGTTCTTGCTCAAGGGCAGAGCGGTGCTCCTGGGCCGCCGCCGCTCCTCCGTCGGCGACTCCACCTTCGCACTCCCCGGCGGCCACCTCGAATTCGGTCCCTCTCTCTCTCTCTCTCTCTCTCTCTCTCCCCGATCAAAACATTCTTGGAATAGCTATAGACCGGAGAAACAATCGATTTCCAGCGCGAGCTGATCTCGGGCGGGGTGGTTTCAGGAGAAAGCTTCGAGGAGTGCGCCGCGAGGGAGGTGGAGGAAGAGACGGGCCTCAAGATCGACGGAACGGAGCTCCTGACGGTCACCAACAACGTGTTCTTGGAGGAGCCCAAGCCGGCGCACTACGTCACGGTGTTCTTGCGCGCGCGTCCGGCACGCCCCGAGCAGGAGCCCGAGAACCGGGAGCCCGACAAGTGCCACGGGTGGGGTTGGTACGACTGGGACGACCTCCCGAGCCCACTGTTCTGGCCGCTCGAGAAGATGGTCCGGAGCGGGTTCGACCCCTTCCCTCCTCAAGCCTCGCGAGGAGCCGAGAATTGATCGATTCGATTCGCGATTCGATGCCATTGTCTCGTGGCGATCATGTTTCAGATTAGTAAGTTGGTAGGTCATTCGGGAGTCTTTCGAGGGGTTGGATTAGATCCCTCGTTTCATAGCCAGAAGTATGCTTTTGCTTCCTCTTTAGGTTTGAACGTTTCTCCATGGATGTTGGATTGATGAAGTTTCCTTCTGTTTCGTTCAATGGTTACAGTGCAAAGACGTATTACTTTACTTGATAGATTAGGGCAAGTGCCATGGAGGTAGCAAACGAGTAGGCCTAAGTCGGGTTTGGGTTGGATTTCATGCGGGGGAACCAAATCGGCCTAATTATCTCAAATTGGTTCATTAAAAAATCGACTCATATTATATATCCATGAATTTATCTTCAGGTATTGTTTCTAAGTCTGCCACCCAGACTCTAGATTACTATAATTGGTCTCTCCTTGCTGAAGAAGATTCGGTCTTTTCTCCACCAAAGTAGCATAACAAATATGCACTACTATATCTTTCTTCTCTCTCCCTATTTTCATATTCTAATTAGTTGCTTTCTACTTGGATAATTTAATTTTATGTGTACCTTTCACAACTAATGAAATGATACGTCGAAATAATGTTGTATATATTCTAAAATGTTTTGTACTCCATCAACTGCTTTTTTTTTTTTTTTTTTTATCATAATTCGCTCGATGGTCAGATAAAGATTTAGATTTTCTATAGTATATCGTGAGGATCCGTAAAATGATTTCCTAATCCATGCACAAGCTAAACGTGAAAATGTGCCAAAGAAAAAATTCTTGGCGTGTTTGGATAAGGCTATTTGATGTTAAAGTCCCACCATCTTGCTCGAACACATTAACTTTAATTATGGCTGGGCCTAAGCAACAAAATAGGCCCAACTCGCAACCTTTAGGCAGAACCCATGTTTATCCAAATAAATCGATTTTAAGAGTCCCTTGCCAAACTACAAGTAACTACCCCTCCTCCACCAACCATCACCACTTTGGGAGCCCAAGAACAATTTTACGAATGAAAAAATAGATCTGAAAATTTTTACACAATAAAATAATGTATCAAACATTAGCACTTTTACTATGATTTTGATAGCGGGTGTCCTAGTGTCACTTGTTAAATAAGTAAATAGAAAATTTTACAATTCACAATTCACAATGCATAATTTTTCTTTTATTATGTGTAATTACTGTCTGCAAAATTGAAACATTTCTGAGTAAGCATGCTTAACAAGTGCTCCGAGGCATTTGTTAATAAAACCCCATTATTGATTTTGAGCAAAACCATATACAAAAGGCGAAAGCAAAACAATTAAGAAAAAGGACATATTTGCTCAAAAGAATCTTGGCAATCACCGCATGATGCTTGTAGAATGTTCTCTCTTTGCGCGCTCCAAGGGATGGAAGGAGGAGGGGTGCATGGAAGAAGTTGCCGTCTTCAAGCTCGGCTAATTAGGAAAATTACTCAATTGGTCCTTTCATCATATCAACGATTTTCGGTGAAGCTTTAGGACCATCTGAAAGTTTCGTGCAAAGATTGAGGACCCAATTAAAAATATTGGAAAATTCAGGATCGAATTGGTGTATTAAAATAGATTATGAATGGTTGGACAATTTTCCAAGTTCCAAATGCCACAAGTAGACAACATCTCCGCAATTCTATCTGATACAAAATTAATCCAGAGTTGGGTTCCACGCCATGTCATGCGTGGACGGATTATTGGACCAAAACTTTCTTTAGTCGCACCACGAGACACGCGAGCATGTCGCGAATTCTAATCTATTCGCGGAAGTCCAAGCGAAGATGTTTTGAGTTAACTTAACGATCGAGAAAGGCCACTATAAATCTATGGGCACCCGTGGAAAACAGGGAGGGGGGACGTGTACTTTTAATTAGGAGTTGGTGCGATTTGAGGATCGTGGTTAGTTGATCCGTGAGCCCGATTGGGTCCCCACTCCCCCTCTCTTTTCATTATCCCACAACGTTTGCGTGGCTCGAATTTCGTACCCGGTTTGACTCGTCGAAGAAAATAATACGGGGGAATCCAATTTCTGCTCGGGATCCACCAATTTCAAACCCTATTTCGATCGATTTGCGTGATAATCGAAGGAGGTTACGTCGCTCTCTCTAGACAGGTAGCGAGCACGTTCCCGAGTAGGGGGGATTCAGCTCGGCTTATCCTGTTATCCATAGGCACGACAAATGGGACATGCATGGCCTCGGGATATAGTTTCTTACCCCTAGGATCCTCTTTTAATAGCACTCCTTTCCAAATTCCCAATTTTCAATTTCCTTGGACAATGCATCCGTATTCATAAGGGGCGGAGATAAGCAAAAAGGCCACGGCAAAATTCTTCTTTGTGCTGCGATATGTTGAAATGGTGTAAACATGGTCATTGAATTGTGTGACGACAACGATCCGGGTGGGATGAGAGGTGGCAAGCATGAGGCAAACATCTCTTTAGGAATGGTTATGTCGTGTACAGACCGATGCTAGATTTGTCAATATGGGTCATAAACCTATTTTTTTAACTCATATTGGATAATTTAAGTTGTTACATGAGTTAATCATATTCGGTAAATGAGTTTAGATATAATTTTATGGGTCATAAATGGATTTAATAGGAGTTCACAATTTACTTGGAGCCAACCCTTTTCTATAACTCTTTTTTTACCTTCTTTATTTTGCGCCCGCTAATTCCATACTTCGTCTAAATTTGGGTATGAATATTTTTGAATTAGGTAAAATAGAGTAGTGTTTTAATGATATGGATTAGATTAGGTATACGTTGGGCCATTATAACTCAGTAGATATTTATCGTGTGAAAATAAGTCAAATAAGAATTAAATGAGTTAATTTAAAATGGATCATTTTCGATATATGATTCATCTCATTCGCTTGACAAGTCTAGCCAACGGCAAACGTGTGGGTAGGAGTCCGTGCGGTGGTGCTTAGGTCGGAGTGGCGAAAGAGCGCGGAATACCGAAGGGGCTCTAGCAGCGGTTGTGGGACGGTTCGGGTGGGTACTGGGTCGCCCTGGTTGGCGCATCCTTACCTCGCCAAACTTTAACCGTTACCAACGCAAAAGCCAGAGTTTTTTTTTTTTTTTTTTGTCTGTGCTCCCCTCCCACCAATCGTGGTTTAACTGTCGCTTCAACTGTCCAAATCAGAGTAACGTCGCTTTCGATTAGGAAAATCGGGCGTCCATTTACCGACTCCCGTGGCAGTCCTTTTACCCACCAATCCAAACTATCCGCACTTTCCCCTAAATCCTTCATTTTCTGGCCATGTCCTGTCGAGTTGCCCTGACCTCAGTAGGACCTTGGACCCTAAAAAGCTCAACAGTAGCCTTTCTGCATCGTCACTTCCGTGGATTAGATCTCCTCTTCCTTGTCTCGTTCCTCGGACTTTCTGTCTGTGCACTTTGGTCTTCCATTGTTAACAGTTAGGTGGGACTGATCACCTTCCCTCCGTCTCTATTCTCTCACCCGTTTCTTCTCCTTCTTCTTCATCGAGTCCCACGAGCGCTGACAAGAAGCACCACCATGAGAGCACAGAAGAACGACCCCACACCAACTCTCATATATATTTCTTTCCAACTCCCCGTCATTTCAGCATCCTCCTCCTGCAAGCAAAAAATTTAGTTTGCTTCTCTCTCTCTCCCTCTGTGAGTGATGAAGACAATCGTCTCAGGCTCGCCCCGCGAGTCCTCCTTCTCTTTCTCCCGACGCTACTTCAACTGGAGAAAGAAGCTGACCAACGACGACGAAGACCAGACCCTCAACTTCAAGTTCAGCTCCTCCTCCGATCACTTCTTCGACGACGAGGACGACGACGATGGCCCCATCCACGGCGAGCCCGACTACCCGGTCCCCAACTCTCTCGCCCCCTTCCAGGCCCCGCCGAAGAAGCTCCCGAAGCTCCGCTCCGCGCTCCACCTCTTCGGGAAGAAGCGCTCCAAGTTCCACGCCATGCGCAGGACGCACGTGGTCGGGACGCTCTTCGGCAACCGGCGGGGCCACGTCCACTTCGCGTTCCAGGACGACCCGAGCTCGGCCCCGGCCTTCATGATCCAGCTGGCGATGCCGACGAGCGTCCTGGTCCGCGAGATGGCGTCGGGGCTCGTCCGGATCGCCCTCGAGTGCGACAAGAAGGCGACGGCGGCGGCGGCGGAGGCCGCCAAGAAGAAGAAGAAGAAGAAGAAGAAGAACGGCGGGAAGCTCACGGAGGAGGCGGTGTGGACGACGTACTGCAACGGGAGGAAGTGTGGCTACGCGCTGCGGAGGGAGAGCGGCGAGGAGGAGGAGAAAGTGCTGAGGGCGCTGGAAGTGGTCACGATGGGGGCCGGGGTATTGCCGGCCGACGAGGGCGACGCGGCGGCGGGGGAGGACGGGGAGATGATGTACATGAGGGCGAGGTTCGAGAGGGTGGTCGGCTCAGGGGATTCGGAGGCGTTCTACATGGTGAGCCCCGACGGGGGCGGCGGCCCCGAGCTCAGCCTTTACTTGCTCAGAGTTTGAGCTTCATGATGAAAGATGAAATATGGTGGTTGGCCTTCATTAGGTTAATTAAGGTCGAGAAAGTTGCCTTGCTGCTTTTGAGTTTTGGCTTGTTTTTTTTGGCTTTGTTTTGCTGTTCTTTTTCCTTTGGAGTTTGGACTGATGTGTTCTTAGTATTATTACTTCAGCAGCCGAAGGTGGTGAATTGACTTGAGTATTTCCGTAGTATGAATAGACCCTTGAGGGGTAAAGGTGGGCAGCGAATGAAGAACATCGACGTCTGTCTCGGTTTGTTTTGACTAGACTAAGCTGCGATCATTAGTGACTTTTCAAGTTTTATTGCTATTGGCAAACTACAATGATGACGATGTGATAGTCAAATCCAGGTTTTATTTTTCTCTTCTATTACTTGATTTGCCAATGAGAAGGGAGACTGACGATACGTGCGTCTCCTCGTTATTATGAATTTATGATGACGTTCATCATATTAAATGATTTTTTTTTCACATAAAAAATATATTGAATCCTACGCTTTAAGGCCGCCAACCTCAGACTTTACAATTTTGACTTATAAATTGCGTACGGTTAGCATATATCCATAACTAAAAAACTACGCACTTATTTCGCCGATGATGTTTTCCAACGAAATATCTTTTATTGAGAGTTAATACTTCAGCTCTTTTCTTCTTTTTTTAATATTTTGGGTTCTGCATCAATTTGAAAATAAAATAATAGATTCTAATGGTTATAATTATTTGTAAAGGAAATAAATTTAAAGTATTCGATAGTAAATATGAGATGATAGATAACTAAAATGCGAATAGTAGAAATAATAAGTGCATGGTGTTCTCAGTAATTTTTCCTGTCATCCCTACAGCAACTCTCCTTTGGCTGTTTATAGCCAGATGGAGATGGAGTAAGTGCGCAAACACCCAAAAAGTGTTCCGAAACACTTCGTACGGAAAAGTGTTAAAGAACAAAAAAAAAGTAAACGCGTTTGGTTGCGTTTCTTTTTTTTTTTTTTTTGTTTCGAAACGAAATAAGAACAAAAAAAGTTAAAACAATAATTTTTTGTTTTCGCTCTAAACATTTCTTGAAGAAACATTTCCGCTTCTCTCTCTTCTTCTTCTCTTCTTCTTTTCTTTTCTTTTTTTTCTTATTTTCTCTTTCGCCGGTCGCCGGCCTTTGCCATGGCCGGCGACCGGCCGTCGAGGCTCGGCCTAGCCCAGATCCGGCAAGGCCGAGCGTCGCCGACCCCCGGCGAGGCCGAGCTCGCCCAGCCATGGCGAGGCCGAGCTCGCCCGCCCATAGCGAGGCTCGGCATCGCCGCGCCGGCGACGCCGAGCCTCGCCGAGGGCCGACGAGCCTCGCCGTGGCCGGGCGAGGCCGCCGGCCCGTCGGCCGGTCGCGGGGAGCCGGTGACCGGCCGAAAAAAAGAAAAAATAAAAAAGAAAGGAAAACATGAAAAATAAAATAAAAATGTTTAAAAAATTAAAAGAAACAAAAAAAGAATAAAAATTTACCAAACGTGTTTTGTTCATTTTTTTATTCCCGAACCAAACGTTACCAAACGTGTTTCTTTTGTTCAAAAATTGTTCCCCTAAATGAAACACTTTTTTTTTTGCTTTTCGTTCCCTACGAACAAAAAAGAACAGAAATAATTCCATGCGCGCCCTAAATAACTACCAATTACCATAGTAGTTACTACTTCAAATTCAAATTCTTCCCGCCTCGGTAACTTCTCTCTTTCTTATCCTTCCGTTTCTCGAAATGTGGTTGACGCCGAACCATCGGTAATTGCAACTGTTGTTACATTTGAATTCCTATGGATCTACAGGCTTATCATGGGCCCAACGGGCCTCATCGGTTGAGACCAGAGCCCATGAGGTCAGCTTTTGTGTCAACAACAGTCATTTACTCTGATATGCGTGAATCGGATTGTTTTACATGCGGGCTAAATTTCATTTTCTGGGTCCCTATGCTTTAGAGGCATTGGATTAAGATCACCTCGGTTGAGGTTGTAATCAAATGCACTGAACTTTGAATTCACTTACAACTGACTGACTATGGTAATTTCTGGAAACAATTTTAAGGGAAGATCAACATGGCTTCTAATATGAAATTTTTTGTTCCTTAGACAGACTTATAATAGTCGATGTGGTTTCATTTTCATTTCAAAATCCATTGGTCAGGCATGGGATGCTAGAACTAGATGTCTCCTGAAGAGTAGATGAGTGGCTCATACAACCATGATTGTCAATCTGAAAGAGGACATTGGTGCCTCAAATTGTCAAACGATCGTTTCATTTGAGCTCATCATGGACACCCTTTGCAGCCGTCCCATGTACCATGCCCGACAAAATACCTAAAAAAGTCATAAACTTATTATATTTGTGTTATTTCATTCTTCAATCTTTCAATTTGACCAAATTAGTTCAAACTTTTCAATAATGTAGTCCATTTAGTCAATTTTGATTGGAAATTACTAACATGGACATTGGCTATCTTAATTGACACCATTCGTGCTGACATGAGCAATCCTTTTTAGCTTTTTCAATATTTCCTAAATTATTTGTTTAGTTTTTTCTTTTTCTTTTCTTTTTTTCCTCTTCTTTTTTTCTTTTTTCAATATCACCAAGTGCCGCGAAGTCCTCACTTGACCTTGCCCACACCATTGTGGCCTTGCTAAGATCTATTTGAGGCTGGGTGAGGGCCGTGACCCTCATCAAATGGTTGGAGAGCTTTGATGTTGCCCACCTTAGTGAAAAAAAAAAAGAAAAGAAAGAAGGAAAAGAGAAAATAATGAAAAATTAAGAAAAATATTAAAAAATTAAGAAAATTGTTCACATTTGTGCTAATTGAATTAGTAGGGTGCTAGTATCCACGTCAGTGAATTTTCGGCCAAATTTGGCCGGATAGACTATATTGACAAATTTATAAAAAGATTTTGGATTAAATTGGATAAATTGAAAGATTTATGATTGAATTAGCACAAAATGTAATATATTTACAACTTCTTTCTTCTTTTTTAAGTATCCCGCTGGACCTCGATGTTGATCATTGGTTTCTTTTTTATGTCCCTCTTGTCCGAAAGATTCCTACCGATTGGCGGCATGTTCTCCATCCGCAAATCTGGGGATGACCTGGTCGCTAGCTAATTTAAAAAAAAATCACCTAAAGCCAAAGGGTCATAGAGTTATAGGTGTCCAATATCAACCATTGACTAACTATGTGACCTGACTTGAGAAGTTGGTCAACCATATGGCCATTAAACAATATTATTTGTATGGTCGTGTTCATTTTATTTTTTTGGCATGAATGATCATTTTTTTTCCCGTCCTCGGCACTCCATAAAACATTTTGAGTAGACATTTACAAGCTAATAGAAGAAAATTTTTTAGATGCACTTGGAGCATTACTTAGCTAACATTGAATTATTCATGGATCCTCTAAGTTCTATTTGTAATATTACTTTCTTAGAGAATAATAAAGAAATCCCTAACATTTCGTATATCGTGATTACTCGAGTGGATGATCGAGCGTTGCCACGAAATAAAATTGAAGAAATTCCCAATGACTAGATCAGAACTGGGGTGTAGAGCATATATGAGTCAAGGGCAAATGGTAAAGCTTTAGCTCTAGGAGAATCATATATGGGCCAGTCAGAAAGTCGAGTCCATCAATCGCTTTGTGATCTATCTTCCATATCACGGTCTCTCCCTCTATATATACACAAACACAATCAAACACCTTTTTTTTTTTAAACCCCAAAGAGGATAAGCCACTTTGATCTGCGTGGGAGAGAGAGCGAGAATGTATTCGCTGCGAAAAGAGAAGCCGTAGTCGCCGAGACAGAGAATCCAAGAAAGTGTGGACCTAGAAATCTCATTCGTGTCTAGGGCAAACGATTTCGGGTTTTATAATCTCGGAAGTCATTTTCCTGATCTTTTAACTTGAGTTTCGCCAATAAAGCGAAACTGTTTCCACTTACTATCTAATATTTTGTCAACGGGCATAGAATAAAGAGGAAAACATATTACAAACAAATGCTGCCTTAAGTATCTTCAAATTCTCCATCAAATGCGTGATTAATCTCGTAGGACAACAATGAGTGTGTATCGCACTTTTGCATATCTCTCTCTAGTCAATTTCCGGGCACTAGATTAAGCCCACTTTCCTAGCCCAATCAAAGTAAGCATACATGCCCCAGTTAGAGAAATTGGACCGCATTTGCTTTCTAGTGACCCAATTCAATTTGAATTGAGGGTAGGCAATCGGCATTGAGTGAGGGCTCGCAAGCCCATGTTGTAGCCGGCAAGGGCGTCATTGCCCTTGCCCAGACCTCCAAGGTTTGCATTAGATCTAGGCCATGCGAGGGCTATAGAGATTGTGCCACGTAGGATAACTAATGATTATTGTTGGCTAATAGTCCAAAAAGAAAAAAATTATAAAAAAATCAAAAAAAGATTTAAAAATAATAAAAAAATGTCAATGTTAGCATTAATTGTGTTACGTAAGTTGGCCAATGTCCACATTAGTAATTTCTAACCTAAATTGATTAGATGAACTTAATTGGTAAAATGTAAAAAATGTTGAAGACTAAATTAGTACAATTAAAAGGTTTAAGACTAAATTGATACAAGTATAATAAATTTAAAACTTTTTTTTTATACTTTTCCCATCAACCATACATATTTTATACCGTTCTCTACGTCACTCCATTCCGTACGGATTCCTTAATTACTCCTATATGACCCTAAGTCCACTCTATCGTGGTGACATTAATCCCAGGAACGATAATTGATGAGGCACTTGCCTCATGCAAGCCATGTTGCCATGCCCCCATCCCCACCCACATGGAACATTCGGGTTTTGCCGCCCCATTTGTCTCGTCCCACATTTATTCGATCTTAACTTTAATTTTAAAATACGTCGTTTATATTTAATTCCACTCGGATTCTCTAATCTTTAAGGAAAAGCAAAGGAAAGCCGATAGTAAAATATTAATCTAACAAAAAAGACGACGAAGAAATAAGTGGCACAAACTATGTAGCACAAACAACCGCGTAGAAATGATGGTATTTATTCCTTATGGATCAAATTCTCATCCCTGAATTAACCCTAACGAAAAGCATAGCCGATATGTATTTTTTTCTGCTACGGCTATTATAAATTGATACTTATTTGCCATAATCATCTCCCATCGATGAGACGCTTGTTCCAAGCCCAACCACCCTTGGCCCACGGAAAAGAAATAGTCATACGCCAACTTTTTCGTGTATAAATTTAAAGGTCCTACCTAACAGCTAGAAGATCTAGGCAAACATTGGAAGAGCATGCTAAAATGTCGGAATACAGCCTATGGTCTAGAGATCAAGCAGCAGTGCATTCGTTCATTCATGCCGTTTCTCCTTCTATTTCCATAATTTGACTTCTTTACAAAATAATAAATTGCTTCATTAGTATATTTGAAATTCTCGATGACGATCTTTTTCCCTCGATATTTCTCACTCTAAAGGATTAATTTTTCTAATTAACATGATCGCATACACTTTTCTCAAAAGCATGATGCTTGCAATAACATGACCATGTTTCGGAATCTCTCGAGATTTTAGGCCTATTCCAAGATTCCTATTAGGGTTTGGCCATGAAGAAGCTGATGATATGACCTTTCTTTCTTTTCACCGACATGCATCCTTTTTTTATCATATAAGGGAGTCTTCATGCGTCTTTATTGTTTATACGAAGGAACAAAAAAGCTAGATGATTCCATGCACAAGCTGACAGAATCGTTAGTTAATCCATTAACGCGCTTAGCTTTCTATTATTCTGCCAATACAGATATGTGCTTGGTAAAGATTATGCGTACACATCATGTTAATCTATGTAAATTACACTTTGGCGAAAAAAAAGAAGAATATATGTAAACAAATACATGTACATATATCATACACATGCATATGTACATATATATTCATGCATTATTTCAATTATTTTTTCATTATATTGTTCAACTTTACTGATTTAGATTCCACTAAAGTGATTGCGGTAAAAGTGGATTGTGACTTTGGCTATGTTGCAACAAAATGTTAATAATCAGGCCCCCCCAAAAGAAACACCATAGAAAGTAGAAAGATTATAAACTTTATATGTAAGATTGATCGACCGAAGACTCAATTAGGCTTTTAGCCGAATTAACGCTAACCTAACCGACGCCGGCCGGGTGAGTGGGGCCAGCTTATGCCGCCCTACTCTACTCCCAACGAACCCTATTCAAGATTTCAACTTTGACTTTCTCCCTTCGCCCTTTGGAGGCTTTTTCAGCTATGGTTGGGGAAAAAATATACGATCCGGATGGTGGCTTTTCTACGCCATCAAAGTCAACTCTCAACACCCACGTTTTCAGAGAGAGAGAGAGAGAGAGAGAGAGAGAGAGAGAGAGATTGAGAGAGAGAGAGAAGGATTTGATCAGCATTCTGATCTTAATGAAAAATAACCCTTTCCTCTATAATTTGTCATGGATTGGTCACATGCTTTTGGAGAACAAACAAAAGAACATCTTCTCTGTACAGTATAACTCGAAACGTACGATGACATAGCACCCCCAAAAAAAAAAGGAAGAAGGAAAAAAAAAGACATTAATCAATCATCGATCAGCCCCTTAGAAATCTTTTCTTGCTGGGCTCTTGATCCGTTCCGTAATTAAATCCTCTCTGCTATAAATCTATACCCTGAAAAAAATGAAAAACTTGGGAACAGAAAATAGAGAAGCGGCTCAAAAACCAACGCACCCTCCATGCCGATGATCCCCCTCAGTCCTGGGGCTCCGAGTCGGTTACGTCGTTGTGTCTCTTCGAAGGTCCGGAAGGCGGCACCGTGGATCCCTTGGGGAAGAAGTTGAAGACCCGGCCTCGGTGCCGGAAGCTGGTGACGCCCTCCTGGCGGCGAGGTTGGTCCCAATTCAGGGCGACTCGCGGGGAGGCCGGGTTCGCCATCCCGAGATGGCGGGCGGCGGAGCAAGAATTCACGAGCAGCAGGATGAGAACAGAGACCTGCAGGAGCTTCGACAGGAGGGTTCTGGATCTCGGCAAAGGAGATGAAGATGGAGAGGAAGAAGAGTCGGCCATCGGGCGGGCGTCGGTGTTTCGGTTTGGTAGAGAGCCTTCTTAGGGTTCTGGAGGGGCTTAATCTTTTCGGAAGGAGATGCTCTCGATATATATAGATTTGAATTAGGAGGACTCGTTGTCGCAAGGCATGCACAGAGAGAGAGAGAGAGAGAGAGAGAGAGAGAGAAGGGAGTGAGATTTACGCTAAAATTGTCAAACGGAGGTGCATAAAAAATTATTTTGCATGCATTTTTTCTTTTATTTTTTTCCAACTTTTAGGCTCCGCGGACGGACTGCCGTCGGACTTTTCCCATTGATTTTTCCGGGTCAATAGTTCGGGCTTTTTCTTTGAAGTTCCTGTTCAACATATTAGGTAAAAGAAGAGGTGCGAGGACGCCGACGAACGGGAAAAAACATGTAGTAACAGTCAAATACCGAAGGTTGGACCGCCATCATCTGTATTATTGACAAAGCTTTCCCACGGACATGTTCCGACGTCGCCTGAAACAGTGCCGAGGCTTCCTCCTTCGTGAGAAACCAAGCCACGAAAAGAAAAGACAGATCGTAATCAAATGGGCTGTTGCTTGGGGAATTGGTATAACGAAAAATGAAAGAGAAAAATTCAGAGTCGTCTTGCCTAATTTCAAGTAGTAGCCTGCAATGCATGTGTTTTATGTAATGTCTGTTCGGTTCACAATAATAGAATTTGTAAAGTTATATTTCAGTCATACAACGAGAAGAGAGATTTCTATTTTCAAAGAGAAGGAATAGTCCATCTATCAACCATGCACCTAGCTAATTGTCATAGATATGTAATATATAGAGGGCAATGTTTTACAAGTTCTTGATAATAAATCTCCACCTATCGATTTAAGGAATCTCTTGCATGCTCATGGCTCATGACCGGGAGTTAGAGTCAGGAGCTCGACATTATTGTCGTCACCTAATCAAAGGATGCCAAATTTAATGTGATCAAATACCATCGAAGGTAATTAAGTCCGCCGCGCACGCATTGACAACTAAGTGCCCCAGTGCCACGATTCGTGGAACATAATGACTTGACGAGAAAGAGAGTTCTTGATGGGGGATGTAATAGGAGGACCAGACTAGTCCAAAAGATCATCTTAGCCGGGCTAATTGCTTCACGAACTTCCCCAAGTCACAAAGTCACGAGTCACAAGTCGCGTACTAAAATTCGCCATCGAAAATTGCTGCGACTGAGCTCGAGCTAGACCTAATTTTTCGCCCCTCGCGTCACCTACTCGACAGGGAGGATGTGGAATTCGATGCCAATTCAGAATGCCCAAGGAATCTTTTGCGTGCGAAGCTCTCAAAAGAAATCAAAGCTTGCCCCCCACAATTCACCACGCGGTGGGGCCCGCCCGATCCCTGTAGGCACCCCGCTGACGTTGATGGGACCATCACGATGACTGCCTCCCACCGTAATCCCACCACTTAGTCTCTCTCTCTTTTCGGAATAAGCATCGCCTTATCAAAAGAAAGAGAGAACCATAAAAAAAAAAAATGTATTAATTAATTTCCGAGTCAAAGCGAAGAGAGATCGTCATCGTGTGGGGTTATGATTGTATTTTTTTTTTAATTTTTTGTGCCCCCATTTTCCAAATGGTGTACCATTAAGCAAGGGTGTAAAAGAAGGAATCGAGAAATGGGTCGGCCTCGGCGACTTCGAACGGAGGGGGAGGAGATGAGAGATCGATCTAATACGTGTTGAACCGGGAGAGGGCCGGATGACGTGCGTCTTCGGGTTGGTTGGCGAGGACGGAGGGGGGTTCGTCCCTGTCGAAAGTCAACTCGCACCGGTCGATCCGGACCGTCGGTTTTGCGGGATGGAGGGGAGGGGAAGAGAGCGGGAATTAGGCGAGAGACGAGGAAATGGATGGGACCCCCCCGGTGAGACCGACATTCGGAGGCAGGTGAACGCGGGCGCCGGGCGTTCCAACACGACATCATTTCTTCGTGCGAATCTCGGACAGAGATTTCCCCTTCATTTTCTATCCCCTCTCTCTCTCTCTCCCTCTCTTTTCCATTAAGGATTCGCGTGTAATAAAAGTATCTCATAACTCTCTTATTCGAAGAAGAAAACAATGTGGAGCTTCAAATTTTTTTTTTTTTTTTCACGAAAGTTTGGTTTTGAGAAAGGAACATGCGGGGTGGGGACGGTCGTAGAAGGCGTCTTGCCAACGGTTTCAAGTGGAAGACGTTTTCACGCTCCGTTCAAATTCCGGGGTCATTTTCCCGGAACACGTTCGGCGTCAAACCCCTCTCGCAGTCACGCCATCCCCCGCGGTCCTACCATCTTCTCATATTTTTCTTGGCATTTTTATGAGAGTGACTAACATTAAATCCTAAAAGATGCACATCCCTACTTGGAAAAAAAATATATCAAATCAAGCTTGGCCTCTCGCCGGAACTTTAGATAGCTTTCAAGGAATTTGATCGCAAAAGCAACCGGCGTAAGCTCGTTCCCCCGAGAGTCGACTTCTTCTTTCTCACGGAGATTTCCAATAGCTTTCGTGGTTTCTCCATTAATAAGTCGGTTGGTCAAGCGGAGCACGTCCGGATTGGTTAAATTTTCCTATCTTTAAAATGCTTAATGTTCGCGTCAATACACAAACCATCTCTCCGATTGACTTGCTTTCAATGTCAAGTCTCGCCAAGGCTCGTTTGCCCCCCACTAGCGCAAAGAAACTATCCCAAAACCGACCGCCATCCAGGTCACTGGGCGTCGGTTGAAATGACGAACGAACGGAGGAGTCAAAGACGTTCCCCAGCATTAAGTGCTCTGCTTTAGAATTAGCTGGGTCTACAGCTTGACCGAGTCGTGGAGAGCAAGCCACCCATCTTTGAACGCGGGCGTGATGAGCTCGATCGCAATTACCTGTCCACACTCGGGACTCCAGACGCGCGTAAATGTCGTGGCTCACGTAGCGGAAGACCTAACGTGAGATTCCCAAGATTCAAAAGCTCCTTTTTACGAATTCATTTCCACGGTCAACACCAGTTCCATTAAGGACGCCTTATTGCCAAAATCATGGAGATTAGACGAATGAATGGGGGGGAAGAATTGAGCTGTAATTCTAGGCGGAGTCAAAGGTTGGCCAGGCGAATTGGTCACGCGAAGTCGTGCATTACGTGCGCTACGGATGGATGGAGGCGTGCCCCAAAAATTCCGGCCCTGCAAAGTTGTCAGCTTCTTGATTAGGCTCGTGTTCCTATCATGGGGGGTAAAAAGAGAGACTAAACTGACTCGGATTCCTTCACTTTGCTGCCAATTTTGGGAAGCCGGATACAATGAATTTTCTCGGGCCATGTCCAACTTCCTTTTCCATGCACTGAAAAGTATAGACTGATGTATACGTGTGGCGTGCAGCTAAACAGATTGGCTTAATGATAAAAATGGTCATCCATCTTTCAAGAGGTCACAAGTTCGATTTCTGTCATGAGTAAACATCTGAATTACTCGTATGGCATTACTTAGTTGTAACTTGTATCTCGTATAGAGAGAAATTCAGCGTCTTAATGAAGGTGAGGTGCCAAACACACTGTGGCGGGTGCAAGATCCTTTTAATAACAATCAAAAAGGATTCCTAACTATAGGGTGTGCCTTGTGTGGAGAGAAATCTGGTGTAGTACGTCAATTTTGAACTTTCAAATCACGGATGGTATGAAATAGCTATAGTACAATATCAAATATTACATGATGGGTACGGTACCCTTATGATATCATTCAACAGGATCCCTATACTTCCAAAAAGATCCCTAGGTTGGCCTCCTAGCTCTTTTGCTAATATAGAAATGTGTGTAGTGTGTGTGCGTGGCAACTTTGGTCTTCAACTCTCATATCCAACTTTCCTTCCAATCTCTTTCGCATTTAGTCATGTCAAAGCATGTTGCCGTAAACTCCCAGCACAATTATCTGTCAAAATCAAGAGCGATGTGAGTTCAGGAACTAAAAGTCCAACCAACCACAACTTTCTTAGTCAATGATTATCGCATCAGTGGTGTATTTTACTATTGCAACTCGTATTTAGATAGTACATAGAAGACTTAGAATCCATAAGATAATACATGCGTCCCAACTTCGTCAATCTTGTAGCGCTGAACGAGGAATGACGGGATCGGTTTAGGTTATGTGGCACTGGTTGAGGAAGGAGACTAGATCAAGGAAGGAATAATCTTGTTGACAAAATAGCTTGAACATGGAATATTTTAAAATTAAAGAAGCGTCCTTCATAAGAAACATAGGACTAGGGCATAAAAGAATGGTGGTGATGAGGATGGAAAACTAAAATTGCATTCAATCTCATCGCTTGGACTTGTGGCCCAAGAAGTATCCACGTCAATAGAAGAAAATTAAAATTTAATGAAGAATTGGAGACTAAAAGCTAAGTTTCATTTCACAATTTGAAAATGCATCTCAAACCGGAAATTTAAAAAATAAAGAAAAGAAAAGAAGAAGATAGCGCCAAGCTGTCCCGATTAACTGCACTAGCTAATAGATGCAAACATCACGATGAACCCTCTGATTCACTACATGAAAAGTGACTTTTACGCATTACATGTATTGAATTTCAATGAAGGGAGGTTTTGTCCTTTTCCAATTGAAAACTTAATAGTTTTTCGAGGAAAAAAAATGAAAGTTCAGAGGAAAATATCTTAACAATGAGTACTAAATATTGACTTATGAGAACGAGCAAAATATATATATATATATTTTTTAATAAAAAGTAAAAACGTTAATAGAGTTAGAGATACTACATCTATTTTGGAATATCTAAATTAATAAGTAGTAAAATTAATTCTACGAGAATTTGAAAGTAATTATATGTATGATTAAGTAAATTTGACTCCATCATACATGATATGTGATTTGAGATATTTATAGGAAACTGGCAACAAAATATAACGTAAAGAGTAAAATTATTTTGATTTTATCCATTACAACACGTATTTTTATTTATTTATTTTGGAGTATCATTACAACACGTATTAAAATACTATATAAAATGCTAGCATAAGGAACCACGGTGCAATTTCAACCATTACTTTCATTTTAAGAGGAACCGACTGTGGAACTTTTGTCAATACTAATCAAAGGTTGTTTAGTGGGTCGCCCGGGACCCAAAAAAAGTCCAAAAAGGAAAATTAGAGCACTTTTCGTTTCCTTTCATCCTGCCCAAACATGTTTTCTCGATGTCCAGCCCATCTTTCTCTTTGAGAATTTTCATTGTTCGGGACCACTCGTTTTTGCTAATTTTACGACATTTAGCACTTAATTGCTATGGAATGCTAGAGTTATGTATAAAATTAAGGGTATGAATTCCACGTGACGCATGGGCAGATATACTAGTTTTAGTACAAAGAAAAGATTTTTAAGGGAGCTACTTTAATTAGGGGTAGGAACAGTAATAGTGCCAAAATTTTCATATGACGTTTATTTAAGTGACAATTTTTTTTCCACTCATTTAAATATCACAAATTTGAAAAATCGATCACTTGAGTGTCAATTTCAATTTGTCTCGTTGAAAAATGCAACATAGACATTGGTTGTCTAACATGACTTGACCGGCACTGATGTGAATAACTTTTAAATATTTTTTTAATTTTTAATTTTAATTTTTCTTTAGGGTCACACAAGGGTCACCAGTGAGCCACGCCGGCTACAAAATCCTTGCCCTTGGTCGTGAAGGCCCTAGGCAAGGCCATTGGGGCCTCGCCAGCCACTAGTGATGTCACGAGGCTCGTTGCCTTGCTTGCAGCCGGTGAGGTTGGGATGCCCTCACCAAGGGCCTTCATGGCCAGATTTGGGTAAGAGTCACTAGCGATGTTGCCTAGAGGTGGCAAGGGAGGGACTTCGCAGCCAAGGGCAAGGCAACCCTTGCCCAATTTAGGTGAGGGTTTTGAGGCCAACGAGGGTCGTTGGTGACTCTTGCCAACCCTAAAGAAAAAAAAAAATTTAAAAAAAATTAAATTTTTTTACGTAAGATGATTTGTCAGATTTGGCATTCAAGTAATCGATTTTACTTTGACGTGACATTGAAGTAAGTGATTTTTTTTTTGGCACTAAAGTCAATGTTGTACGAAAGTTTTGACACTCTTATTATTCTTATCTCTTAATTATGTGTATTACTTCTAGCCAGAATTAATGACGTATTATAATTATAAAAATTGTTAGAGCAATATTGAGGAGGATGCCTAGACAATGCGGAATAAGGCAATTATTCAAGATAACCTGAATTGTGATCACCATCTAATCGCTCATTTAATGACTAATCAACTTGTGACAATTTCCGGCCATTCTTTTACTTATCAAATTCCATTAATCTGTCCATATGTGATCCGTATAATTACCTACTAAAATTAACGAAAAGGGGAGCGCAAAGGCCATTTGTAATGTTATCAAATTGGAAGGTTTAGAACCTGGTTTATGGCACTTCGATATTGACCGGCATTGAATGGTTTTCTGCGATTGGAGAGAACTTTGAATTTTAGTCGTCCAATTTCTTCAGAGTTGGTGATGCAGAAAATGCATCTGGCGATTAATGAGAAATAAGGAGGAAATACGGTTTTAATGGGTCAGAGATCGGTAGATGTGGATGGTTGAAATTCATGGTTGATATAAATGAGTTTTGGACCTGATTTGGTTGTACGGAGAGGAAACCTAAGTACATATTTGGCTCAGAAATTAATGGCTTTTTGAAGTTCGACAACGCGACAAGGCACTGCCGTCCTAGTAAGGTGTCACTCTAGGACTCTACAACGGTCCCAGCATGGCAGCAAGTTCAAGAGGTGCCTCGTCCACTCAATTATAGACTTGATCTAAAAATATAAATTTAATCGTAATTTTTTTTATTTTACCAATTTAATTATAAATTTCTGTGCAATATTCAAATATAGTCATTCTAACCATTTTTGTTAAAAATCATCGATATAACAATGTGATATATAGAATGGTCGGCGATGACTAGACCACTATGTTAGCGATTTTCTAATGAAAAAAGAGTTGAAGGATTGCATTATAATTTTGCATAAAAGTTTCATATTAAATTGACAAAATTAAAAAATTTAAGATTAAACTTATATCCGTACAAAAGGTTTGGGACCGATTGGGTTATTTTCCTTACCATACTTCGTCCCAAATTAGCGATTCATACAAATATTGTTGTTTATATTTAAAATCATATTAGTTTTGGTAAGTAACTTGAAAAGAGTTGGTAAACAAAAAAAAAAAAGTTAGTAACCTATTGGGTGGAACGACAGTAACTCACACAAAAGAAGTTCCGTGAATTCATATAAGAGTTGATAATTTAGGACATTTTGTTAGATAGATAAATAATAATTGGTAAATAATAATAAAAAATCATATTTTAAAAAATAAATATTATTAACTAAATTGAGAATTGATATAATTGGGGAAAGTTAGTAAGTTGTTCAAATGAAGAGTAGTAAATTCCCATAGGAGTTTGGTAAATTTCAAGCTTTTGTAAAGAACTTCATAAAAGAGATAACTATTAAACTATCAAAAAAAACTTCTTAAAAGTGTCAGCACCAATAAGTTATGAAGAAATCAAGTGATCAGTAATTTTTTGCACCAATGATATTCCAAACTTATTAACTCCTTTAGAAATATATACAAATGAAAAAAAAATCAATTCTTTTAAACGGAATAGTAACTACGAAGAGTTAAGCTCTCATGTCAAAATTTCAATTGATGGGAAATATACATATGAGCATAAAACTAGTTCAGCCTCTATAATTCTTGCATAACGATCGAAAATCATTTTCACAAGAAAGTTGAAGAAAAAACATAATTGTACCTCACTAAGCCAGTCACGCATTTGTTCAAAAGGCCTATTAGTAGCTCCCTTTCGTAATCTAGATAATTCTAATTTTTTTCCTATGTACATTTAAAAAAGTCGATGCGTTCATACGATATATAATATTTATTGACATTGTATAGAGATATTTCAATTGCTATACTGACCCGATCAATTCATCGGTGAAAAAGTTTCACGAGTTAGGTCGAGAGAAGGAGCGCCCTTCGGCCTTTCCCCTCAAACGGATTCTCATTCGAAGTAATGTTATTGCTTGCAACAGGACTCCCTTTTTCGTTTGAATGACCGAAAAGTTTGACCTTTTCTTCACCAAGTTATTCAACCATTTATGCACAGATACAAAGCCAGCGAAGTCTACTACTTATGTTTCGACCACAAAAAAAAAGTCTACTACTTATGTAATTTTAATAGAGTTGCTTAATCACGTTTCTCACGAGTTTGGAGAAAGAGAAACACGCGTTCCTTGCCACGTTGTTGAATAAATTAAGAAAATTATACGTGCTGTGGAAAAAGAAGATTTTCGTATGATTACGAGGAAGAAAATGAAGAAAGGGAAAGTGATGGGCCTCTTGATTCCAAATCATCGGGACATGATTCTATGGCTTTCTTTTTCATGTATTGAATTACTCATTTTACGTGGAGAGGTGCATTTCTTTCATTATCTTCCAATCTCGAGCAGTTAGGAAGATCCGACGATTCATTGAACATCTCACAGGACCCATATATCGATTAAGTCAATGTTTTTGACCTGTGCAGTAGTCTCCTAATTTAGAGTAATTTCTACATAGTTGGTGGAATTTAAACACACGACATCTAGTTTGTGCATTAGAAATTTCCTAACGTTCTAACCAATTGCATCCTAGGGTTGGTTTTAATGGTAGGTTTTTAAGGTGCATTTCTGAGATGTCTCGATTGTCATCTTTAGAGATTTGGATTGAGATATGCGAAGCTATCTCCTTTATTTTGCATTCTTTTCACGGTCAAATTTCATATGATTTATTAACTCGTTGCAGCCTTGCTAGTCCATCGTATTTGCCATTTTCAATCATTTCTTCTTCCCCTTTTCGTCCTAATTACAATTTTGACGGCCAAAAAGCTCTTTTTGGGGCTGATTATATTATTTGGAAAAGCACGAAGTTGACTAAGTTTCATTAATTAAAGTAATCTGATAAAGATACTTTTTAAATGCAACCTTCATCACTTTAGGACAACCTGATCAACTCGCATATTTTTTTAAAACCCTTTTGGATCCAAACTTTGAAAAGACAATGCATTGGGGGTCTTATGTAAAGTGATGAGAAAGGAGAGAAGGCTTTGAAGTACGGTTTAGATGATGACTTTGTTTATTGTATTATAAGTTTTCAAATTGTGACTTCTTTGAAGTTGGACTTAATAAAAATTAGGTACAGAATATTCACGATATGCATGTCACATCATAAAAATTTCATTTTAGTTCACTGGGAAGATAATTTATAGCGTGCAAGATAAATTTCCCAAGCTGTGTTTTGGGAGGTTTACCCTTAAAAAAGTCGAAAAAGCAACAATGATAAACTTACTGAACTAAATTCTCTGTACTTCCAAAGACATAAGAGTATTCGAGTTATAAACCTACTGAGCAAATGCAAAATTGGCCTTATTAAGGAAATCGGTCCAAAAGAAAAGGATGAAGACGCGAACTTCAATTTGGGGCAAATGATTTGAATTGGTAGGGCCGTTTTAGGGTTAGGATTTTGGATTCTAAGACCAGGTGGCTGATGCAAACTTGGGCCATATTAAATTAAAAACCGAGGCAGTGAAGGCTAGAAACATCCACGAGCAAACATCACCCACAAAGACATGAAATTGGTAACACCATTTTAGTGTTGTGTAGACCTGTTAAACAGGTTGGTTGGATCGAGTTTGGGTCGGGTCATAAATGATCCGATCTAAATCAACCCATTTAATTCGTTTATAACCCATTTATCGTAATGCAAAATTTTTGACTTATACCCAACTTGATCTATACTTAACCTTACCCAACTCATTTAACTAAACCTAAAAAAACTTATTTCTTATGATTTTTTAAAAAAATGGTATTGCTAAAATACTTTTATGCAATACAAATTCATTGGACAATATATATATTTAAAAAATTGAATTTTTATTTTTTTTTAAAACGAATTTTTAATTATTTTATTTTTATTTTTTAAGAATATAATTTTTCGTTTTCTTTTCTTCTTCAACCAGCCATAGGGCTCGCCAAATTAGCGAGGCTCAAGCCTTGCTCGACATTAGCGAGCTTGAGTCTCCCTAGATTGGCGAGGCTTGAGCCTTGCCGGTGTCAGGCGAGTTCAAGCCTTGCCAACGTCTGGTGATGCCTCTGCCTCGTTGGATCTAGCCAACTCGAGCTCACTTGACGCTAGCAAGCTCGAGTCTCGCCAAATCTGTCAAGGCTCGAGCCTTGCCAGACGTTGGCGAGGCCTCTGCCTTACCCGGCTGATTGTCAGCCATCACCATGCCGGCCACCGGCTAAGGAAGGAGGAAGAAGAAAAAAGAAAAGAAAATTGAAATATAAAAAATAATTATAATTTCTATTTTATTAAAAAAATATTTTTATAAAGTTAAAAAGAGGGAAGAGAGAGATTGCGAGGCTTTAATTAAAAATGGGTTCTAAGTGCAACTCATTTAAGACCCATTTATCTTAAATCTTCAATTTTTAAAATAATTTAATTAGTTTATTTAAAAAATAAGTGAACCATATGACCCATTTATGATTTAAATGTGTCATATATAAGTTTAAGACCTATTTTGCCACCTCTAATGTTGTGTTATAAAGATGATGATGATGAGGAGGAGGAGGAGGAGGAGGAGAAGGAGGTGGTAATTGTGTACAATACGCGCAAAAAATACTGATAAAAGGTAATAGAACGGTTCTTCATTCACGGGGTGCCATATAAGTTTTCATCTAGGCTTACTTCATCAATATTCCTCTCGTATTTAGATGTGGCAATATGTAAGTAAGGTAGTGCTTTTATTCTTATTTTTACGTTTTGATAAAATATATGGATAAAGTGAATTAGAAGCCTTAATATTTTCATTACCCTTGAAAATGTGATTGGGTTACGTAACTTTCGTATCTTAGTACTACGTCTTAAAACTTGCCAACGTTATGCAATCAAGTGCCTCATTTAGATTCGCTTGTGTCATGTGAAGAAAAATCCGAGGCTGCAAGACACTAGCGGTGCCCCAAAACACATGAACATGACTTCGTTTCTGATTTCTATCAAACATGGAAGCGAAACATTTGAGAGCATCGACGGCTGTTCCTCGCTATTTTATAATTGCGACTTTTGGACAGAGGATTCAAGAGATCGGACGTCGTCAAACTGTTATGATTGGTTCTCCTAGGAATCCAATCCTGATGCTGTCTTGCACCAGAGTCTTGTGTTGCCTGGCCGGCATGGACAAACATGACGCAGCGACAACCGCGGTGTGACATTGGAGGCTAGGGCTGGACGTCGATTGGGATAGCGCGCAAAGAGTTAATCCATTGGAGAAAAATGCAAATTTGGAGGACATTCTCGGACTTGCTGATGTCATTGCGATTGTCTTATAGCATAGTGGATTAGGGGATGGACGAGGTGCAGTGAGGTATACCTTCGTTCCCTCTGCTACTCTATGCAGATAAGTAGCAAGCATGGTCATCCCCATGTTTGGACGTGCCTCCGTCAACATCAAATTTAATACCATTAAGCACTGCATCGCCTAAGATCAGTTGTGACTTATCTAGCGTCCTCGGTGAAATTCGGTATCAGAGCTCGAAACGTTATATTATGAGGTCTTATTTTTCGTAATATGTCGTGAATGAATTGTGTAATTGAAGTGAAACTACATGAAACGATTCACTCCATTGTCGAGATCTTTCGACACGATCGACATGATTAGATATACGTATGTAGTGGAGCTGTTTCATTCCACACGAGGAGTTTGTATATGGATAATCAAATTCAATCATGAACACCATAGAGGAGGAAGCGAACGGCAATGGGGTATTTCATAAAGTAAAAATTCACTCATAAGTAGAAGACCTCATGTCGGCGGTCCTTGACCTCGGGTTTGAGGTCGCTCAAGGACGCGACCTCCCCCGCCAAGTTGCAGAGGAGGAGCGACAACATGGGAACTCACTGACACGGTGGCAGCGGATCGCTGCCATTATTACACAATACACATGGGATATCGCTTAAAACTAAACCAACGTTTATTCATACCTTGCCCTAGTTCATTCCACTTCTTCTTGGCTCCATATAACCTCTTTCAGAGCTTTCGAAAACACGATACGCTCGGGACCAAATCACTTGCAAGTAGCCACAAGCACTTTCCTTGGCGGGAGCGATGGCCTGCGTCCATGGAGCAAGGCCATGTTGTCGAAGAAGAGGACGTCGCCCTTCTCCCACTTGAATTGGATGCTCTCCTCGTCGAGGATCTCGCCGCATCGCTTCACCACGTGGTCGGGGATCTCGGTCCCGTCGATCATCGTGGCCGAGCTGATCTCCTTCCCGTGCATCCCCACCACCGTGTTGTACCACATCCTCCTCCCTTTTCTCCCCTCGAACACCCTCGTGAGCGATCGTGGGCGGATGATCGTCTTCAGTCCACCGTCGGGCAGCCATTCGACATCCATTCCCATGGCCTTCACCCTACAAAAGATTAAGTACAATGGAATGAAATTTGCATTTTCCCTAGCGAAATTTTTGTGCAAAGCAAAATCGAAATTAGGTAAAAATACCGGTGTTTTTGTTGTGCTGCATTAGTCAATTTATCTAGAGATTGTGTAAAAACCCAAATTATGTTAATATGAATGGCATCATATTCAATTTAATCCGCTTTTTCTCCGGAAAAGAAAAAGATTTTCAGCACGCGAGTCTCAAATATTACATATTGCAAGCCAAACTCATATTTGCGACAAGGGTTTGTATTGAATGGGCTTTCCTGAATGCATAAGAAAAATTGTTATGAAGTTCGTTCATTTTAGAAAGAAGAGTAAAAATTTTGGATTCAAATGGTCACATAAAAATTAAACTTTACGCAGATTATGTATAGGCTATCAAAATCCTCTACAAAAAAAAAAAATGTTAATTTTGTTCTGCTTCAATTACATACCTGGTACTGAGCTATAGTCTGCGAAAATTAATTCATGTCTTGATGACAAATAGAACATGGATATAATCATGAACCATATATATGAGTATACCTTCTCTCGGCTTCGGCTGGGTCAGGGGTGCCAAAAGCATCCTGCCAGCCACGGCCCCTCATGGAGGAAGTGTTATTTGCGCTCGGGGCAGTGAAGGTGTACATCAGCCCCTTCTTCTCCATTTCCTCCACCTCCTCCGGGAACTCCTCCAGCATCCGCTCCGTCACCCGAAAACTCGGCACGAATGGTGTCTCCCCGCCCTCTGGTGGTGGCACCTCGCAGAACAGTATCACCTTCTTGGGGTTTTCCTTGAACTGTTGCATCCACAATAGTTGATGTTCGTTTTGTAATTAGATCCAATTTAGTTCGGTCACCGCTCAACAGGAGAGAGACTAGTCTACTCTCTCTAGATAGAGATAGTGTGCTTTCTAAATCCATAGAGAACCAGTCGATTTTAGTTTAAAGAATATGAACTTGAAAAATAAGGCATGATTGCTGCCCGTTGTTTTTAAATTAGTGTTTGATTGAACTGAATTTATCTAATTTCCTCTCAAACGCATATGTAAGAAACATAGAAAAAAAGAAATAGACGAGAATACTTCTACCAATCATCGTGGATGCGATTACTTATTGAGGAGTAGTGTTCTCATTTAAATTCATTGCGGTGACGGAATGAATAAGCATGTAAGAAAAGTTAAAAGTCGGACAATCCCATTTGAATCCTGATGCATTCTATTCACTCCGCTAGATCACTCAACCACGAAAAGAACTCATTTCGATCGGCCCTTAGATTTCTTCTATGATTAAATCAACTATAGTAACTAATGCGACGAATTGAACTAAATAGATATTTGACATGTATCTTGAAACTTCAAGGTTGAAAAAAATTGTCGAGCATATAGAAGATTTCAAAAAGCGAAAAGATGTATGAATTGATAAACTCGCAAGTGATATCACCTCAGCGGAGCATGTGCGATGAAAGATGTTTTCACTGCAATGCATGTATTGACCTAGTCACTCACCAGAACCATCTCATGGTGGTAGTATATGAACTCCGACAGCGGGCCCTCGTTCGCTGTCCAAACCCGCTTGTAGATGTGAGTCCTCGGCGCGGGCCCGATGTAGCGGATGTCCTCCCATCCACAAGCCTCGACGATCTCATTGAAGTCCTCGGCCTTCTTCACGTCGAAGCCACGGAGCAGAACTGCGCTGTTCTTGATGATCATCTGGTCGAACCATTCCCGGTTCTTCTTCAGAGCTGCGACGAGGGACTCGGTGTCAGCTTTGGCGGGCTCTGGCGGGAGCAGGACGAGGGGCATCACCTCGCCGTCGACCACCTTCTGGCCTTGGCACTCTCCGATCTTGAAGTCCTTGCCGGTGGAGGATTCCATTGCCGTAAAGATTTGGTATGCTATTGCACTTAAAATCTCTCTCTCTCTCGAGGGTTGAACTCCTTTGCTGGGTTGTGTTTCGATGGAGTCTGATACTGGGGTGGTGACGTATTTATACAGGGTAGTTGAATTCAATTGCGAATTTTAAGTAATTATTAACGGGCGTATTTTATGATGATCGTGATGATGACCTGGAATCAAGACAATGAATGGCACGACATGTCGAAGATTCTTGGGGGCGTCGTCTTGCGAGGGAGCCGTAATCGTTTGGGGGTCTAGCCGAGCCCCGGCTAATGAGCCAAGTGTCCGCTTCTTGGAGGCTCGGCTGCACTCGTTTCTTATTAAGTAATTGCCTAATTTCGAGATTATTACAAATTCCACAAGGGATTTACCCGACTCACTACATTGTAAAAATAACAATATTTGAGACACCTTGAAAATGAAAAAAAATCATTCATCTTAACGAAGTCACTTTCTTCAAATAGTGAATTTAACAAGTGCTCAAGAGGCACTCTTTAATATTTACATTTCTTTTGTTATTAAGTTGTGCTAGTTTAGAGAGAGTCATCAATAGTTTCCCGAATTAAGTGCCTTAAGGACATTTATTAAGAACATCCAATGAGATATATACTAACAACACATATTATCGGATTAATGTCTTGAAGAGTCTAATATTTATTTGGTTCGTGAATGGGCATTTGTTAATTGAATCAATATAATGTTATTCATCTAGACCATGGAAATATTTTTTTTTTCCTAATATAAAATGTTGAAACTTTAGAGTGAATATGGCTTCTAATTAAGGGTCGGCTTATAGCCGCATTGCTTGTGCAGAGTCTGCTTTAATTCAACAATCACGAAAGGAATGGTATATTCTTTCTTCATCTCTCGCCAATGGCACTGACTATGAGATCACTTCAACAGATAGCCTTAAGAGCACACGTTTGAATTTATCTAAGTGAGCTTTCGAGATTGAGAGATACACGGTTGAAGGGGGAATATTTTTCACACAAGGCTTAGCTCTTGTGAGCCGATGAATGTGATGCTCGTATCGGACCTAGGATTCTCCACAGGATGAGCGAATCAACCCGCATTGTAATTGAAGTGATAAACAAGATTTAGTTTGATCCAAAGACGTTCCCATTTAAATGTGCATTCGATAAAACCAAAAGGGGAGAACACGTATCCACAACGCACCAAGGACAAACTTCGGAGCTTCTCCCAACCAATTTCGAGTCGTTAATTCGTCCGCTTCGCTGTGAAAACTCAGAACGGACGGCCCCACGTTCCAAGGGAATGCGTGTCGTTCCAAAAGCAACGAGTCCCCAAGTTCCCCGTTTCGAATAAGCTCACAACATTCGTCCTGGTCCAAGGTTAAGATTCCAATGTGACAGTATCCTCAGGAACAAGGTGATTTGTTCTTTGGCGACGCAGAAAAGCGTTTTTTGTTTTTTTGGGTCGAACGTAGGAAAGCATTTGATACAGCCTTAAATGGCTAAAAGCTGGTTTCAAGAAGTGGAACATCTAAGAAGTCTCGAGAACTTTAGCGTTAAACAGCACACTGATCTTGTCTTTTTGGGGTCGTAACATTGTCGTGGTAACTCATCTACTATGTAACCTCGTACTTGTCGAGATGATCATTCAAAAAATTCTAAACCTATTGTACGATGGTCAATTCAATCCTAAACCTTTCAATTGTGACAATTTAGTATTGAATATTTTGATAATTTGCTTATTTAGTCATAAATAACTCAATTATACCATTCTAGTTCTAAACATTTTGATAATTTGCCAACTTACTCCTAATCCTTTTAACAATCTGCCAATTTACTCATTCCGATCAATTTTGACTAAAAATCGCTAACTAGCAGTATAGGTAGCATCAATCGTCCTATATAGCACGACTGGCATTAACATAGATAATTTTTGCAATTTTTGTTTATGAATTTTTTTAAAATTTTTTTCCTTTATTTTACAAACGCCTCATCAATAGCTGGCGGATGTGGCCTTAGGTGAGGGTAGCCCTCCCCTAACTTGCCCAAGTGAGGGCATAATAAAAGAAAGTAAAGAAAAATAATTTGTAAAATTAAAAAAATTGTAAAAATTGTCCATGACATCATTAGTCATGCCACTTAGGACGTTTGTCTTGGCTATACTGTCACGTTAGCAATTTCCAGCCAAAATTGGATTGAATGACTAAATTGGCAAATCCTCCAAAAGTTTAGGACTAAATTGGCAAGTTGTCAAAATGTTTAGGTTTGATTGGCACAATTAAAGATTTAAGACTAAATTGGTTGCCATATAATAGGTTTATGATTTTTTTTAATTTCCCGCGTTTGTCTATGTTAACACGTTTAGTCTATCGAAATAATTCCCCTTTGCCCCGTGGTAGTACCGTGACTTTGTGGCTGGAACTTCTTCATTTTGAGAAAGAAAACCCTATGTTTTCGAAATCCTTCATTGAAGGAAACTTCGTCCTTTCTTTATGTGCGGCGTGTTTGCATAAATTGCCGCGTGTCTAGCAATTGTGATCCAAACAAACAAATTCCTAACAAAACGCAAATTTTCTCCACGGTACCATCATTAACTCAAGCAGTAGAACAATAGAACAAGAAAATAAATTGGATATCAAATTTATGTTGTTCAATCAAGATAACTTACATTCATGGAAGAGTAGTAAATGATTACATTATAAATCAAGTGATACAATGAAAATTATAGTCATACTCAATTCACTTGGACACTTTCAATAATTTTTCAATCTTCCAAAGAAATTAAACAAATCTTACGCAAGATTTAATTGGCTTCGGCACTTAAATTCTTGGACAACTTGCAAGATATGTGTGCACGCGCGCGAAAATCCAAGTTGGACGTTTCCCCTTTTAATTTTCCTGGACTGACTTGAATAAGGATTCGTGCATTTCCTTTTTCTTGTTTTGTTCAGACCAAAATTCAAACTTGCCCTTAGAGGTCAAACGATAATCCAAGTCCAATATGGACCTTCCGGCAATTTAATTTCGGCATGGATTTTATTCAACAAACATAAACTCGAGACATATTCAGACAATTTCTATCATTGCCACTCATATCCGAGAAGACATGACACAGATGCGGGACAATGGCAGAGGATGAGGGGAGGCAAAGAGAAGAAGAACTAGGTATGGATGAGTATTCTAGATAAATTCCTCTAAATACAAGGACATTTTGGTCATTTTTAGGTAATACATGTGTTGTGGCTAGAGATGATCGGTTTGAGTGTAGGTGGTTCCCACCCTCGAACCAGAAACTCATTAAGAATCGGTTTCACAAAATTGAAACCGGGAACTGGTTAATGGTTTCATGGACCCACTCGGGAACTGGTTAGTGGGTCCATGGAATCAATGCTGCTAGGGAAACCTGCAAACATGTGCTAATTCAAGATAGATTTTGGAATGGTTTGTGCCCGGTGAAAGTACTGGTTTTAGTTGAGTTATAAATCCATGCATCTCATTTGTTACACCTACCAATCCTCTAGACCATGCATCTCATTTGTCACACCTACTAATCCTCTAGACATTTCTGGCTTGTTTTTCCAAGGGTCTAAGGGCCGTTCTCTTGCACCTTTGGAAAAAAAACAGAACAGCACGAACTACTCTATGGTCCAGCTCTTGATTGTCGTGGCCGCAATTCTTGGAGCAATCAACATTCATGCGATGAAATTAGGAATTCTCATTGTTTCAGTGCAGCGGCTATCTTCTTTTGCATGAGCTGCGCTGAAATTTTGACCCAGCGAGAGCATATTGCGAAATCTAATATAACGGGAAGCACAGAAAGGAGTATAAGGGTTAAGAACTGAATAACAATTAAGAGGCGGGTGAGGCTAACCGCGAGCGAGGGCCGCAGACGAGCCCACGACTGTAAGAGGCTAGGCGACTGACAAATGGAGAGCGAGATGAGGCAAGAGAGTTGGAAGGCATGGGAGTGAGATGAGGAGTAGAGGAGGTGGAAGACTTGGGTTTCTTTCTAATTTGACTCTGCGGACCGACAAGTAAAGTAAAAGGCACGAAAGACTAGAGAGAGACTGAATCTGAGAGAGCCACGCCTGGAACTAGGAACCGAAACAATCCCATTAAAAATTGCTGGTCTGGTCTGGTTATAAGCAGTTTTCCATTATTTTACGCATCCCTAATTGTAGCTACTCCCTAACTATAAAAGATCCATATCGATAATGGGGAATGACCAATCAAAGCTTGAATAATGTGAAATTGCTCGACAATCAATTGATTGCTTTAAAACATATCAAGGTCTCGAGCCTCGTGTATGGAGCAAACAGCGTAGGGAGTGCCACCCCCCTTGTGAGTCCGACAATGATCAAATCCGGATTTAGTTGGGGATACCTTGGATACTGGAAGGTCGTAGACCCAAAAAAAAAAAAAAATTATTGAGGTCAGTAACGTCTATTCACACAACTTTAAAAAAATTATCTATCTTTCAAGAGGTCACAAATTTGATTTATGTCATGAGTGAACCTCTAAATTGCTCGTTCTACATTGCCTAGTTGCAGCTTGTACCTCATATAGAGAGAAATTCAGCGTCTTAGTGAGTGTGAGGTGCTGAACACTCCATGGCAGGTGCGAGACCCTTTTAATAACAATCGAAAGGGATCCCTGTCCATAGCATGTACCTCGCGTTGAGAGAAATTTGGTGTCTTAGTGGGCATGTAGTGATTGGCTCATCAATTTTGAATCCTTGAATCACATATGGTTGTGTGGAATAATTATGGTACAATGCCAAATATTACATGGTGGGTACGATAACCTTATGATATCATTCAACACGATCAATATACATCTTAAAGGATCCCTAGGTTGGCCCCCTAGCTCTTTTGCTAATATAAAAATGTGCCTAGTGTGTGCACGTGGCAACTTTCATCTTTAAATATCTGTTAGGGGATTCAACTCTCCTATCCATCTTTCCTTCCGATCTCTTTCACACTTAGTCACGTCAAAGCATGTTGCCATAATCTCCTACCACAATTACCTGTCAAAATCAAGAGCGATGTGAGCTCGGGAACTAAAAGTCCAACCAACCGCAACTTTCTTAGGCAATGATTATCGCAACAGTGGTGTATTGTACCATTACAACTCGTATTTAGAAAGTATATAGAAGACTTAGAATCCATAAGATAATACATGCGTCTCAACTTTGTCAATCTTGTAGCGCTAAACTAGGGAGTGACGGGATTAGTTTAGGTTAAGAGGACTGGTTGAGGAATGAGATCAGATAAGGATCAAGGAAGGAATAATTTGGTTGACAAAATAGCTTAAACACAGAATATTTTAAAATTTAAAGAAGCGTCCTTCATAAGAAACATAGGACTAAGGCGTAAAAGAACGGTGGTGATGAGGATGGAAAACTAAAATTTCATTCAATCTCATCGCTTGGACTTGGGGCCCAAGAACTATCCAAATCAATAGAAGAAAATTTAAATTTAATGATGAATTGGAGACCGAAAGCTAAGTTTCATTTCACAATTTGAAAATGCATCTCAAACTGGAAATTCAAAAAAAGAAAAAATGAAAAAATGAAAGAAGAAGAAGAAGAAGAAGAAGATATCGCCAAGCTGTCCTAATTAATTGCACTATCTAATAGATGCAAACATCACAATGAACCATGTGATCCATTATATGGAAAGTGACTTTTACGCATTACATGTATCAAATTTCAATGGAGTTTTTTTTTTTTTAAACTTTTTCAAATGAATCTTAATAGTTTTTCAAGGAAAAAAAAGTTCAGAGGAAAATTTCTTAACAAAAATATTGACATGTGAGAACGAGAAAAATATTTTTTTAGAAAAGTTGAAGAGAAGAATTTAAAAAAAAAAAAGAGTTAATAGAGCTATGGATACTACATCTATTTTGGAATATCTAAATTAATAAGTAGTAAAATTAATTCTATGAGAATTTGAAAGTAATTATATGTATGATTAAGTAAATTTGACTCTCTCATACATGATATGCGATTTGAGATATTTATAGGGAACTCGCAACAAAATATAACATAAAGAGTAAAATTATTTCGACTTTATCCAACACAATACTTATTCAAATACTATATAAAATGCTAGCGTAAGGGTGCCGTTATTGCTCGGAAACGACGGTGCAATTTCAACCATTACTTTCATTTCAAGAGGAACTGACTATGGAACTTCTGTAAGTAATAATCAAAGGGAGCCAAAAAAAAAAAGTCCAAAAAGGAAATTAGAGCAATTTTTTGTTTCTTCTCGTCGTGATCAAACATGTTCTCTCGATGTCGAGCCCATCTTTCTCTTTGGGAATTTTTATTGTCCGGGACAACTCTTTTTTGCTAATCTTACGATATTTAGTACTTAATTGCTATGAAAAGCCAGAGTTAAGGGTATGAAATCCACGCGACACATGGGCAAATATACTAGTTCTACCACAGAAAAACTTTTTAGGGAGCTACTTCAATTAAGGGTATTATTTCTAGACAGAATTAATGACGTGTTATAATTAGAAATATTGTTGGGGCAATATTGAGGATGATGCCTAGACGGTGTAGAACAAGGCAGTTATTCAAGATAACCTAAATCCCCATCACCATCTAATCACGCATTTAATGACTAATGAACTTGCGAGCCATTCTTTTACCTATCGAATTCCATTAATTGGTATGACCCATATATTTACCTACTAAAATTAACAAAAAGGGGAGTCACAGGTCATTTGTAATGTTATCAAATTGGAAGGTTTAGAACTTGGTTTATGGCACTTCAATATTGACCGGCATTGAATGATTTTCTGTGATTGGAGAGAACTTTGATCAATTTTAGTCGTCCAATTTCTTCAGAGTTGGTGTTGCAGACAAAATGCATCTGGCGATTAATGAGAAATGCGAAGGAGATACGGTTTTAATGGGTCAGAGATCGGTGGATGCGGATGGTTGAAATTTATGGCTGACAAGTGAGTTTTGGACCCGGTTTGGTTGTACGGAGACGAAAATCTAAGTATATATTTGGCTCCGAAATTAATAAAAAAAAAACTAACGGCTCTTCGAAGTTTGACAACGCGACAAGGCACTGACGTCTTAGTAAGGTGTCGCTCTAGGACTCTACAGAAGGTCCCAGCATGGCAGCAAGTTCAAGAGGTGCCATAAATAACAGCCTCGCCTGCCATTATTTTGGAAAAATCATTTAATCAATTATAGATTCATTTTACAAATATCAATTCAATCCTAAAATTTTTTGATTTTATCAATTTAATTGTAAACCTCTATGTGAGATTCCAATATAGTCATACCAATTTTTGCTAGAAATTGTTAATGTGACAGTGTAATATGTAGGAGGCCGGTGATGATTAGACCACCACGTTGGCGATTTTCTAATGAAAATAGACCAGAAGGATTGCATTATAAGACCTTGAACCTTGGGGGAAAGGTGCAAGGGTCGAAACCCAGTGGAAGCATTGGCGTCTTAAGCGTGATGTCGGGGTGGTGGGTCCTCCACAAGAGGGGGGTTTTCTAATGAAAATTGGGGTTCCCTGGATTACCAAAAAAAAAAGAAAAGGATTGCATTATAATTTTACATAAAGGTTTGAGGTTATATTGATAAAAATGAAAAATTTAAGACTAAACTAACATCCATACAAGGACTAGGGACTGATTGGGTCATTTTCCCAATCATACTTCGTCCCAAACTAGCAATTCATACAATTATTGTTGTTTATATTGAAAATCATATTAGTTTTGGTAAGTAACTTGAAAAAGAGTTGGTAAACAAAAAAAAAAGTTGGTGACCTATTGGGCGGAATGACAATTCACACAAAAGAAGTTCCATGAATTCATATAAGAGTTGATAAATTTAGGACAATTTGTTAGATAGATAAATAAAAATTGGTAAATAATAAAAAGTTTATATTTTAAAAATAAATATTATTAACTAAATTGAGAATTGATAATACAAAACTTGTTGATGATATAATTGGGGACAGTTGGTAAGTTGCTCAAATGAAGAGCAGTAAATTCATATAGGAGTTTGTAAATTTCAAGCTTTTGTAAAGAACTTCATAAAAGTGATACTACTAAATATATATATATATATATATATATATAAAACCCCTTAAAAGTGTCGGCACCAATAAGTTATTAGGAAATCAAGTGATCATTAATTTTTCTTCACCAATGATATTTCAAACTTATCAATTCCTTTAGAAATATATACGAATGAAAAAAAAAACAAATCGATTCTTTTAAACGGAATAGTAATTATGAAGAGTTAAGCTCTCATGTCGAAATTTTGATTGATGGGAAATATCCATATAAGCATAAAACTAGCTCAGCCTTTATAAGTTCGTGCATAACGATAGAAAATCATTTTCACAAGAAAGTTGAAAAAAAAAACATAAATGTATTTCACTAAGCCAGTCATGCATGAGTTCAAAAGGCCGATTACTCCCTTTAGATAGTTCTAATTTTTTTTCAGACGCATTCATACGGTACATAACATTTATTGACATTGTATAGAGATATTTCAATAGCTAGACTAAACCGATCAATTCATTGGTGAAAAAGCTTCACGAGTTAGGTCGAGAGAAGGAGCACCCTTCGACCTTTCCTTGTACGAGGAACCCTGAAAAGGATTCTCATTCCGAGTAATGTTATTGCCTGCAACAAGATTCCCTTTCTCGTTGTTTGAATGACCGAAATGTTCGACATTTTCTTCACCAAGACTACATTCATTTAACAGAAAATAACTTTCAAAAAAGCGTTTTCCGGGTTTTCTGATGTTTGTTAAATGGAAAATGAATTGATTAGGGAAAACATTTTCCATGAAAGAAAGAAAGTGTTCTAAGATAGAAGAAAATGTTTTCCACTTTTGAGAAAGAGGAAAACATTTTCCATGCCTTCTTTCACCTCACTTTCTTTCATTAAATATATTTTCCTTTTTATTATTTAATTTTTAAAATCAATTTTTTAATTAATTTTTCTATTATTTTTTATTTTTTTCCTTTTCTTTTTCTTCTTCATTGGCCAGTTGGCAATCATGGCGGTGATCGGTGATTGGACACAGGCGAGCTAGAGCCTCGCCGGCCTATGGCGAGGTTGAGCTCGCCTAACACCAATGAGCTCGAGCCCCGCTAGATCCAACCACTTGGGGAAGCTTGAGTCTTACCTGCGGTCCCCAAAGTCTTGCCTGAGGTCCCCAAAGCCTTTCCTAGATGGTTGGATCTAGTGGGGCTCGAGCTCGCCTGTGGTTGGCAATCGGCCAATGAAGAAGAAAAAGAAGAAGAAAGAAAAGGAAAAAAAAAAAAGAAAAAGAATCAAAAATATAATAATAAAAAACTATTGACATTGGTGTATGGAGGAAAATATTTTCTTTACCGAACAATGAAATATATTTTCTAACTCATTTTCAAGTTTCAACCTGAACACAAAAAAATATAGTGATTTTTTTGAAATATGACTTTTTGAAATATATTTTCTAAAAACGCTATATTTTTTGTAAAACGAATTAAGCCCAAGTTATTCAACCATTTACGCACACATACAAAGCCAGCCAAGTCTACACTTATGTAATTTTAATAGAGTTCCTCAATCACGTTTCTCACGACTTTTTTTTGTCGGAAATAACATTCATATATATATATATATATATATATCAACTGAAATTACATCCATTGGCTATAGCGTCCGCAGTCAAAATAGCAAGAAAAATAGCAGGAGTGATATAACCAGTGTTGGGCCGAATCAGTTGTGCATTGGGCCTTTGCAGCCCAGTCAGCAGCCCGGTTCGCTTCTCTCAAGCAGTGTTGCAGGGTTAGGTCAACGAAGCGGGAGAGCAGGTGGAGCGCCTCCTCTACGATCGGCTGAAGCTCCCACATGGGTGATCTACCATGGCGCACAGCTTCAACAAGGGGAAAGCAGTCCGTTTCAATCACCAGAGTGGTGTTATGGAGTTGTCGTCGCAACTGATGGTGCAGGGTACAGGTTAGTGTGTTGAGTTCAGTTTCTAGCGCCGAGTGTGACCGAAACTTGCTAGAAAATCCGTCCATAAGCCTCCCACAATGATCTCTGCAGACACAGGCCATCGTGCCCTCGGTGTTGCCCGGTTGAAAAGCTCTGTTGATGTTATATTTCAGAGTGCCAGAGTTCGAAGGATGCCACAGATGCGCGGGATTGAGGTGTGGAATCCTAGATCTCAATCCAACAACAGCAGGGGAGAGGAGGGACTGGGTCTGAGTGATGGCCATGTCAACCACTCGTCACGGATCTGGTGTCTGGTTGCGGAAGACTGCATCATTGCGCATTCTCCAAATCTGCCATAGTGTATTGGCAATGAGCTCGAGTCCGAGTAGGTTCTTTGGTGTCACTGCTATGGCTGAGATCCATTGATCAATTCGCTGGTTGCTCCAAGGGGGTAGTGTTCTATTAATCTATTGGTGTGTCCATACAGCTTGAGTCCACTCACATTGGAGGAACAAATGCTCGATGGTCTCTTGGCTCTGTTGTTGACACAGCGGGCAGCAAGGGTTAGAGGTGATGTGTCGATTAAATAGGTTGGCCCTTGTCGCAATTGCATTCTGACACACAGCCCAGGTAAATACTCTTATTTTTGGTGCAGTTTGCATCGACCATATTCGCCGCCATAGGATTTTTGGATTCTAATATGATGAAGATGCTCTATTACTGTTGGCATTGCTTACTGTCTGACTGATGTTGTGGTAGCAACTCTTGACTGTGTATTCTCCATTCTGCGTTGTTGTCCAAATGAGACGATCTTCAATAGGTAGATGTATGATAGGTATTTTGACGATCTGTTCTGTGATCTCTTCTCCTAGGAGAGGGAGAAGAATAGGTTGTTTCCAAGTTTGGTGGATTGGATCAATTAGATCCGCCACCGAGACTGGATCATCTTTGTTGGGAGGTCCATGGAGAATGCCCATAGGTAACCAGCAATCACCCCTAATTCTGATTGCCTGACCGTCGCCCACTGACCAACATAGATGCGGATAGATGGCATCCCTTTCCTATAGGAGACTCTTCCATCCCCATGACGAGCGAGCTACTGGATGTATAGAGAGAAACTTTGTGTAGGAAAATACAAACCCTTGAACAATTTACTCCACAACGCTAAAGGCTGTTGCAATAGTCGCCAGGCCTGTTTGCCGAGCAGAGCTTCGTTAAATGCTATTAAATCACGAAAGCCTAAACCACCATAATCTTTGCTTGCTTTCAACAGATCCCATTTTTGCCAATGAATGCCCTTTCTGTTCTGATCATTCTTCCACCAGAATCTTGCAATGCTTTTCTCTATAGATTTGCAAATCGACAGAAGAATTTTAAAAATAGACATAGCATAGTGGGGTAGCGCTTGCACGACAGATTTGATAAGAACTTACTTGCCACCTTTGGATATGAGCTTACCCTTCTAGCCCTCCAACTTGTTATGGACCCGTGCTATTATCCATGAGAACATTTCCCTTTTTGATCGACCCCAATCAGAAGGTAAGCCTAGATATTTGCCACATCTAGTTAACACTGGTATTCTTAGCTCACCCGACATATTATCTTGCAATCTAGGGGGGCAGTGATTACTAAAAATAATGCTTGACTTGTTACGATTCACGACCTGACCCGTTGCTAGACAATACTGGTTTATGATAGCCGCCAGGTTATGACATTCCCTTGTAGTCTCCTTTGGGAAGAATATAGCATCGTCGGCAAAAAATAGGTGGGACAGGGTAGGACACCATCGATTGAACTTAATACCTTTAATGTGTCCGATATTGACAGCTTGATTAATTAAGGTCGATAATACATTGGCCATCAAAATAAACAAGTATGGAGATAAGGGATCACCTTGTCTTAGGCCTCGCGTAGTGGAAAAATAAGGAAGGGGCTCGCCATTGAATTTGATACTGAAGGAAGTAGTGGAGACACACTGCATGATCCATCGGACCCATGTAGGATGGAAGCCCAATTTCAGGAGGTAGTCTTGTAGGAAATCCCATTCAACTCTATCATATGCCTTTTGTATGTCTATCTTTAGGATTGCATTGAATTTTCGTTTTCTCTTCCTGGTCTTGAACTAGTGAAGAACTTCCTGCACGATCAATATATTATCTTGGATTTGTTGCCCACTGACAAAGGCTAACTGTTCCGTTGAGATGAGAGAGTCCAACCAATGTTTAAGGCAGTTGGCAAGCAACTTGGAGATAATTTTATATGCGAAATTGCATAGGCTAATGGGGGCGATATTGCTCTAACTTTTTAGGATTTGGTGTTGTTGACACCTATTTTTACAAAAAAAAATCAATCAATAAAAAAGTTAAAAAAAAAAAATCAAGAATTTTTTTTTTAAAAAAAAAAGGGAAACAACAACAGCCCACCATTTTTTTTCTTTTCTCTCCATGCATTGGACCCAGCCCAACCCCCCTTTTTCCCTTTCAGCCCGCGAGCGAGGGTCTTCCTCCCTCTGTGTCGGTCTTCGAAGACCTGCAAAAAAGAAAGAAACAGAACAGAGGGAGCGGCAGGAGACAGAGCAGAAGAAGGGGAAGCGATGACACACGGCTGCAACATGGCGATGCCTGCGGTTGTCAAAACCCAAAAGAGCTTGCTGCCATCTTAGCCGAAAATACCATTAACTCGCCCCCAAGAACCGAAATAGTTGCAGACACATACACAGGCAGGGAGAGGAGGTTGATTAACGACAGTCTTGAGATGGAGATGGAAGGAAAAGGCAGCTGGCTTCGCTGGCCATCCAAGACCGCTTTGGAGGGATGCCAAAAGGGGGCAACCTACGGCAGATTTATAGAGAGGAAACGAGAGAACGAGGAGAGGGAGGAAATTGGCCGAGAGAGATTTGAGATGGCCTTTGGCGAGAGAGCTTGAAGGAAGGAGAGGGGTAGAAACGGAGAGTGACCAGGAAGAAGGAGGCTCGGAACCCACCTCAGCCGAACATCGCTCAGCCACCCCCGACACGAGCTTGTGCCTCCTAGCCGGAACCACCAAGCCGCGGCTTCCTCTTCCTTGAATTCGAGGTTTTGCGGTGAGTTTCCTGCTTTTTGGTCCAACTCGTGTCAATTTCCCAAGGATTCTGGCTCGGGGGTGTGCGAGGCGACCGGATCTCGCCCACCGTTCGCCACCCTCGAGCCGGGTAGGGACGTCCGCGGTCAAGCACTTCTCTCTGGGAATTCCATTGCTCGTTTTCATTTAAAATGGAACTGAAACGATGGATGGGTCTCGTTTTTCTTGGTCTACGAGCATGCTCGTTTGAATGAGCCGTTCCTTTTGTCGAGTTTGAGCGTCGCTTGGTCCTCTTTTGCATCTAGACGCAAGCTAGAGTCTAGGATGGGCTTACGACATCTCTTTACCCTGTGCTCATCACATATATAATGCCTCAGCGTTAGTGTTGTTCTGAAAGTGAGCCCAAGGTTTTGTTTGTTTCTGTGAGCGCACCGCGGATCTGTTCGACAAATTTTCATCGACTTGAGATGTTGCAGGACGAGCCAGATACCAATGTGGTGGTTCATCGGTATGCTATGTTAGTTTAGTCGAACGCCTAAGACTTGCTTGATGAAATGTTTCTGAGAGAATTGTTTAAGGAATGGCCCCTATTTTTGATCGAATGCGAAGGTACCATTTAATGCGATTTGTGCGTTTATTAGTTGTTAAGCTCGATTTTCACCAGCAATGAAGTCACTGCATCTTTGCATTTCGTTTGAGATACGCTGTGCATATTTCATTGAACATGATGAGTGGTGGTGGCTGGTGTGATGGTAGACGTTGGAGACGAATTTGGTTTTGCGGTGATGAGCCAAGATGGCTTGGTGACGGCCGGCGGCGTTGGGTGTTGTTGTCGATTCGTTTAAATTTTTGCTGTGGGTCCATAGGGCGAAATTCCGGGGTGGAGTTCATCGGTGGGAGGCTTCGGCAAAAGATGTCGCTGGAGAGTAAGGCGTGAAAACGTACGGAGGAAGAAGATCAAAAGGGAAGAGGGAAAGAAATAAAAAAAAAAAAAGAAGAAAAACCAGTGAGGAAAAGAAAAAGAAATATAAGAAAAACGAAATAAATAAATAATAAAAGGAAACAATGAAATGGCAGAGGAAGCCTTGGGTGTTTAATGGAAGTTTCGGGTGGAGAAGGAAGCACGCAGAGAAGACGACCTGAAAAAAAGGGGCTTAAAAGAAAAACAAGAAATAAAAGAAATAAAAGGGTAGTGGAAAGAAAATAAAAAAAAAGAATAGAAAGGTGGAAAAAATGTGGGGGGCAGACCTCCGTGAAGGCGGCGAGGATGAGAAGACTGCAGGGGAAAAGACAAGACATAGAGCAGGCTAAAAAAGGAGAAAAAAAACAGAAAAAGTGTTTAAAAAAAAATTAATTTTCTCTTTCAATCCGATAGAATCGAATCTGGTTTTGGGTTGGGTCAATGGCCGGATCGGATCTATCCAGTTCGACCCGTTTTCCCGATTATAATAATATTAAATATTAAAAATATTTTAAAAATATATAAAAAATCAAAAAGATTTAAAATTTAAAGTTAAAAAAAAATTCGAAAAAAAAAAGAAATGATAAAAATTCAAAAAACTCCTCCGAAAATTCAAAAATTCAGAAAACATAAAAAATTTCGTTTTTTAAAAAAAAAATACAAAAAATTGTAAAATCTAGTTTTATTTGGGGGAAATTCGAAAATTCATTTTTTATATATAAAAAAATCTAAAAAAATCTAAATTTTTTAAAAAAAAAATTAAAAAAAAATCTACAAAAGGGTTCAAATCAATCTCTTGGGTCATGCTCTCTTAAAAAATGGAAGTATTCCAATTGAGAACTATGCTTAAATTTGGCTAAGCCTTTAGGGTTTTACCTTAAGATCTCAATTGTCCTTGGGAACAAATGCCTTTGAATGCATGATATTGATATGTTGATTTTGGCCTCTCTTTAGTCTAGTTAGGATTAGTATTTATCTTTTCTTTGGTGTTGAATGTTTGCTCTTTCATGCAATTTATTTAATCACTTTTCTTAATTGCTAATTGTTACTTTATTGATTGCGCACCTGCATGCTCACCTCACATGTTAGTGGATAAATATAAAATCAATCCAAATTGCCTGTCAAAAATCATTTTGTTAAAATGAACAAGATTAGGTATCAAAAGGGCACTGATTGGTTAATTAGTGTAATCAAGTCCCAAAACCTAAATTCTCTGGTTGCGTAGGAAGTGAGGCACGCTCCCATGCCTCACTCGGTTTCTAGCCGACCCCAATAGGTTAGTGGCGACTCATTTTATGCAAAATTTCTTAAGAATATCCCAACGTCACGCGGGGTATGGGCTTGGGAGAGCCCGCGTCTAATCAGGGGCCTTAGGCCTGTCCTTTGGGCAATACCCCTAAACCTGTTCCCTCCCCCCGAGGGTAGGTCGCGACAGGTGTTTTAGGAATCAACGTGAGAAAGGTTTGGTTTAGGCTAGGAGGCATAATGCTTGTTAGAAAGAAGCGCTGGACCTAAAGCAAGAGATCGTCTTTAATAATATCCCAGCGAGTTTGATAAAACAATCCACTAAGTCCATTAGGGCCAGGGGCCTTTGTTGTTCCTAATTGGAATGTGGCCTATCTGATCTCTTCCAAAGTAGCCATTGCGATCAACTGATCGTTCATTTCAATGCTTACTATCTGCAGACATTGGGCAAGAATAGGACTGTAATCCCGCGTCCCCTGAGTCGTATATAACTTCGAGAAAAAAGTTGTCGTCATACCTTGTAGGGCTCTAGGGTCACGAATCCATTGTTAGTTCTCATCTTGTAACATCGTAATACGATTTCGATGTCTTCTTTGGATTGTAGATGCATGAAAGAACCGAGTATTCTTGTCTCCCCATTTAAACGACTGTACTCTTGATCTCATTGCTCAGTATTGTTCTTCCTTCTGCCAAGTCCTTGTAATTTCATCTCTGATTTTGGAGGCTTCCTCCTTTTGATAATTTAAGTGCCGTTGATTCGTCAGGACTCTGGCGCATCCATTTGAGAATTTAGTACGACTCCATGTAGATAGAGCAGTGCTGACATGCTACAATTTGGAAAGAAAAACCAGATGCTTGGGATGTATAGAAGGCCATGCCGTAGAAATAATGTCGCGATATTCAATATCATTATTCCAGTGGGCTTCATAAATGAAAGATTTCTTCTTCCTCTTGAACGGTGCCGAAGTCTGAATAATCAACGGACTATGGTCTGATCCCACTGCCGGTAGCGCTAGCACTTCTGCCCCTGGGAATAGGATACGCCAATCCATCGAACATAAAGCACGATCCAATTGTTCCTTTACTATCTCGTCCCCATCTCTATTATTCAGCCAAGTAAATTTACAGCCCTTGCTGTCTATCTCCATAAGCTCACAGTCAGTAAGAACAGATCGAAAAGACATCATACGAGTAGAATCCGCAGGTCTCTTACTAAGGCTTTTCCATGGATAAAGGTTTCGTTGAAGTCTCCAACACATAACCAAGGAAAGCTATTCATCCTAAGAATCGCCCGAAGTTCTTCCCATAGAATCTGTCTTTGAGAATAATTGTAAGGGGCGTGAACACAGGTTAGGCGAATGGTCCTATCTTCCTGCACCAATTTACAAAACATATCTAACATGTATTGTGAAGATCGGATCACCTGAATCTCTACCTGGTCATTCCACATCACTGATATACCTCTTGCTATACCGATTGGGTTAATGATATATGAATGCTGAAGCCGTAGGTTGTATTGGATCCGTTGAAGCTTTGATTCTTGATTCTTCGTTTCCATTAAGAAAACGATATTGGGCTTTTCTTTGGCTGTTATGGCCTTTAGAGACTGGACTGTCAAGGGATTGCCCAAACCTTGACAGTTCCAGCTAATAAGCTTTATTTGTTTGATGGTGGCTGTTAAGGGCCAGCCACCTAGGCTCATGCACCGACTTCCTCAGTAGCAAACAAAGGTGTATCCGTAAGATTTGCTTCTTCCTTGTTAGAGATCATCAGATTTTTGGGCTCATAAGGGTTGTACCGCTTTATCTTTTTGGCCACCCCTTGCTTCGTGGTCAATCGTACATTCTTAACCTTCTTTTGTTTTACGGCTTCCATTGGTTGAATGTCTATCCCTTTTAACTTTTCTGCCACTGGTTTAATGGCTGTTGTGGGCTATTCAGCAGCCCTTGTTGTTGGCAGTGTTATTGGTCCTAGTTTTGTTGATGTTGTGGAGTGGTAGAGGCCATACCTGACATGTTAGCTGCTGCACCAGGTGCTGGGTGAGGTAACGGTTCGTGCTGGATTTGGAGTAATGCAGGTGGAGTTTCAGGTACCGTTTCTTCCGCTTGAGCTGCATTATCTTGTGGTGTATAAAAGGTAGTCCAGTAGGGGCTATGTTCTCTAACCTCAGCCCTTAGCCACTGACCATATGCCATTTTCCCTTTACCTTCCAGTTTCGCCTCATCAAAGGGTATTTCATTGCAGTAGGTAGCATAATGACCTAATCTCCCACACGAATAGCAGAAATCCGAGAGCTTTTCATATCGAAAGTCGAGCCAAAGAATCTTGCCATCTAGTCGGATAAGTTTGCCTGTCTTGAGAGGTTCTTGTAAGGGTAGTTCCACCCTCACACGGCCTGGTTTGGATGATGTCCCCTCCTTCGTATCAAGACGAATTTCCAGAACCCTCCCCAATTGTTGGACTGCCCTGTTTAGCATTGCCTCTGGGCTCCATTCTAGAGGGAGACCAAACACTTGGACCTAGAATGCACATGTGGAAAAGTCATAGCAGTGAAAGGGGGTATTAGGGATCCATGGCTTTAGGATAACTAACTGACCAGAGAATAACCAAGGTCCCCCGTCCAGCACTTTTTGCTTATTAGCTTGAGATTGGAACTTGATCGCATATGGGCCCGCCTCTTGCTATGAGATGTCAACTTGCTCAATTCGCCAAACACACTTGAGCGTACTTTGTAATGCAGGGAAGTTGATGGATGGATTTGATAATATACAACCTATTAATGTGAGGCGATATTCTTCTAACTTTCTAGGTGGGAGCTGTTCATCCCATTCCTCTATAAACTGCTCAGTGGTTAGACGGCCAAGCCGATTACAAAGGGCCGAGAGCCGCGAAGAGTCAGCATGGGAATCCGACGCCATAAATAATTCCGAATCACAGAGATACTCAGAAACAAACACTACTAGTCGTCGACCAGCTTGACACTCTTGTCATCAAATGAGGTAAAACTTGCCATTTCTTGCAAATTGTCCCCTTTAGCTGGTTTTCTACAACCCACCCTAATCCGATGCTATTTGAACAAAAAAAATTTCTAAGCTGAAGTACCTGGGACCAACTGAAATCGCACCATCAGGGACATGCAGCAAGGAGACCAACTGAAATCCATGGCTAGGAGATTAGATGCCGAGTGGTTCGTCAAGCAGAGAGGGCCAAACTCGCACAAACCCCTAGCGACCAGTGGATGACATCAACTTCGGGAAGACTCGCTCAAAAAACTGGAAGAAAGGGGGTTACAATTAACTGAAGCCCTCATCGCCGATTGGAATGGGTCAATTATCAAGGGGTAGAGAGGATTCGACGTTGGAATTACTGCGATATAGCAGATTTGGAATGAAACAGTTTGGGAAATAGGGTTTTGACGGAAACTACCATAACGGTAGAAGGTGACTCTTCATTTCGTGAGTTGGAGAAAGAGAAACGCATTCCTTGCCACGTTCTTGAATAAATTAAGAATATTATATGTGCTGTGGAAAAAGAAGATTTTTGTATGATTACGAGGAAGAAAATGGAGAAAGTGGAAGTGATGGGCTTCTTTATTCAAAGTCATTGGGAAATGATTCTATGGCTTTCTTTTTCATGTAGTGAATTACTCACCTTACATGGAGAGGTGCATTTCTTTCATTATCTCCTAATCTGGGACAGTTAGGAAGACCCGACGATCCATTGAACATTTCACAGGACCGGTAAATCGATTAAGTTAATATCTTTGACCTGTGCAATAGCCTTCTAATCCAGAGCAATTTCTACATAATTAGTGGAATTTGAGCACATGCCGTCTAGTTTTTGCATTGAAAATTCCCTAACGTTTTAATCAATTGCGTAAATCCTAGGATTGGTTTCAAAGGTAGGTTTTTAAGGTGCATTTCTGAGATGTCCCAGTTGTCACCTTTAGAGATTTGGATTGAGATATGTGAAGTTATCGTGTTATCTCGCATTCTTTTTGCAGTCAAATTTCATATGATTTATTAATTTGTTGTAGCCTTGCAAGTCCATCGTATTTGCCCTTCTTCAATCATTTCCTCTTCCCTTTTTCGTCCTAATCACAATTTTGACGGCTAAAAAGCTCTTTTTCGGGCTGATTATATTATTTGGAAAAGCACAAAGTTGACTAAATTTCATTCATTAAAGTAATCTGATAAAGGTACCTTTTAAACGCAAACTTCATCTCTTTAGGACAAGCTGATCAACTCGCATATGTTTTTTTTCAATCCTTTTGGATCAAAACTTTGAAAAACTAATGCATTGGGGTCTTATGTAAAGCGATTAGAAAGGAGAGAGGGCTTTGAAGTAGGGTTTAGATGATGGCTTTGTTTACTGTATTATAAGTTTTTAAATTGTGACTTCTTTGAAGTTGGACTTTATAAAAATTAGGTACAGCATATTCACGTTATGCATGTGACATTATAAAAATTTAAATTTAGTTCACTGAGAAGATAATTTTTAGCGTGCAAGATAAATTTCCCAAGCTGTGTTTTGGGAGGTTTACCCTTAAAAAAAATTGAAAAAGCAATAAGGATAAACTCACTGAACTAAATTCTCTATACTTCCAGAGACATAAGAGTATTCAAGTTATAAACCCACTGAGCTAATGCAAAATTGGCCTTATTGAGAAAATCGGTCCAAAAGGAAAAAGGATGAAGACGCGAACTTCAATTTGCGACAAATGATTTTAATTGGTGAGGCCGTTTTAGGGTTAGGATGAGTATTTTGGATTCTAAGACCAGGTGGACTAATGCAAGCTCGGGCCATATTAAATTAAAAACCGAGGCAGTGAAGGCCAGAAACATCCATGAGCAAACATCCCCCATGAAGACCTGAAACTGGTAACACCATTTTAGTGGTTATGTAATAAAGACGACGACGAGGAGGTAATAATTGTATATTATCAGCGGAAACAGTACTGATTAAAGGCAATAGAGCGGTTTTTCATTCATGCGGTGCCATATGAGTTTTCAGCTAGGCTTACTTCATCAATAGTCCTCTCGTATTTAGACGTGGAATTGTGTAACTGAGGTAGTGCTTTTATTCTTATTTTTACGGTTTAATAATATGTGGATAAAGTGAATTAGAAACCTTAATATTTGTATTGCCCTTAAAAATGTGATTGGTTCATGAACTCTCGTATCATAGTATAACATCTTGAAACTTGCCAACGTTATGCAATCGAGTGTCTCATTTATATCCGCTCATGTCATGTGAGTAAGAATCCGAGGCTACCATTTTAATTGTTCTCTCTCCTCAATGGTTGCGAGACACTAACGGTGCCCCCAAACACGTGAATACAACGTCGTTTCTGATTTCTCTCAAACAACATGGAAGGGAAGCGAAGCATTTGAGAGCATTAATGGTGGTCACTTGCTATTTTATGACTACAGACTTCAGGACAAAGGATTCAAGAGATCGAACGTCCTCAAACTGTTACGATTGGTTCTCTTAAGAACCCAATCCTGATGCTGTCTTGCACCAGAGTCTTTTGTTGCCCGGCCGGCGTGGACAAACATGACGCGGCAACAACCGTGGCGTGACATTGGAGGCTAGGGCTGGACGTTGATTGAGATAGCGCGCAAAGAGTTAATGGGTTGGAGAAGAATGCAAATTTGGAGGATATTCTGGGAATTGCTGATGTCGTTGCGATTGTTTTTAGGGCATGGACGAGGTGCGGACCTCATTCCCTCTGCCACCATATGCAGATAAGCAGCGAGCACGGTCATCCCCATTTTTGAACGTGCCTCCGTCAACATCAAATTCAATACCATTAAGCATTGCATCACCTTAATATCAGTTGTGACTTGTCTAGCGCCTTGGCAAAATTCAATATTAGAGCTCAAACCGGTATACTATGAGATGTTGTTTTACATAAATATGTCGTGAATGAATTGCGTAATTGAAGTGAAATTATATGTAACAACTCACTTCACTGTCGAGATCTTTGGACACAATTGGACGTAGGTATCTTGTGGAGCTCTTTCATTCCACTTGAGGAGGAATTGGTATATGAATAATCAAATTCAATCATGAACACCATAGAGGAGGAAGCGAACAGCGATGGGGTATTTCATAAAGTAAAAATTCACTTATAAGTAGAAGACCTTATGTTGGCGGTCCTTGACCTCGGGTTTGAGGCCGCCCGAGGTCGCGACCTCCCCCGCCGAGTTGCAGAGGAGGAGCGACAACATGGGAACTCGCTGACACGGTGGCGGCGGATCACCGCCATTATTACACATGGGTTAACGCTTAAAACTAAATCAACGTTTATTCATGCCTTGCCCTAGTTCATTCCACTTCTTCTTGGCTCCATATAACCTCTTTCAGAGCTTTCGAAAACACGATACGCTCGGGACCAAATCACTTGCAAGTAGCCACAAGCACTTTCCTTGGCGGGAGCGATGGCCTGCGTCCATGGAGCAAGGCCATGTTGTCGAAGAAGAGGACGTCGCCCTTCTCCCACTTGAATTGGATGCTCTCCTCGTCGAGGATCTCGCCGCATCGCTTCACCACGTGGTCCGGGATCTCGGTCCCATCGGCCATCGTGGCCGAGCTGATCTTCTTCCCGTGAATCCCCACCACCGTGTTGTACCACATCCTCCTCCCTTTTCTCCCCTCGAACACTCTCGTGAGAGTTCGTGGGCAGATGATCATATTCAGTCCACCGTCGGGCAGCCATTCCACGTCCGTTCCCATGGCCTTAACCCTATAAACACAATTTGTGTGAAATTTGATTTATATGGGCTTGCCAGAATGAGTGATAATAATTGTTATGAAGTTCATTTTAGAAAGGAAAGTAAAAATTTTGGATTCAAATAGTCACATAAATTAAATTTTTACGCAAATTATGTATAGAATATCAAAATCCTCTACGAAAAAATTGTCAATTTTGTTCTACTTCAATTGCATACTCGAGACTGAGCTATGGTCTACGAAAATTAATTCTTGTCATGATGACGAATAGAACATGGAAATAATTGTGAACCATATATACGAGTATACCTTCTCTCAGCTTCGGCTGGGTCGAGGGTGCCGAAAGCATCCTGCCAGCCGCGGCCTATCATGGAGGAAGTGTTATTCGTGCTCGGGGCAGTGAAGGTTTACATCAGCCCCTTCTTCTCCATTTCCTCCACCTCCTTTGGGAACTCCTCCAGCATCCGCTCCGTCACCTGGAAGCTTGGCACAAATGGTGTCTCCCCACCCTTTGGTGGCGGCACTTGGCAGAACAGTATCACCTTCTTGGGGCTTTCCTTGAACTGTTGCATCCACAATAGTTTGATGTTCATTTTATAATTAGATCCAATGTAGTTTGGTCGCCGCTCAAGAGATAGTGCACTTTCTAAATCCACAAAGAACTATCAATTTCAATTTAAAGAATATGCACTTGAATTATGGGGCATGATTGCTGCTTGGGGTTTTTAATTAGTGTTTGATTGAACTGAATATATATAATTTGTTCTCTAACGAATACGTGAGAAACTGATAAGGAGAAAATGGACGAGAAAAAAGACATATACTTCTATCAATCATTGTGGATATAAGAAAAATTAAAAATCGGAACCTCCTATTTGAATTCCAAGGCATTCCATTCGCTCAGCTATGTCACTCAACCATGAAAAGAACTCATTTCGATCGGTCCCCATATTTCTTTTAAGATATAAACCATATCAACTGTAGTCAGTGATGCGATGAATTAAACCGACTGATGATTTAATATGTACTTTGAAACTTCAAGATTAAAAAAGTTCGTCGGCAAAAAGCGAGAAGATGCATGAACTGATAATCTCGCAAGTGATATCACGTTAAGGGAGCACGCGATGAAAGATGTTTTCACTGCGATGCATGTCTTGACATAGTCACTCACCAGAATCATCTCATGGTGGTAGAATAAGAACTCCGACAGCGGGCCCTCGTTCGCTGTCCAAACCCGCTTGTAGATGTGAGTCCTCGGCGCGGGCCCGATGTAGCGGATGTCCTCCCACCCGCAAGCCTCGACGATCTCGTTGAAGTCCTCGGCGTTCTTCACGTCGAAGCCGCAGAGCAGAACTGCGCTGTTCTTGATGATCATCTGGTCGAACCATTCCCGGTTCTTCTTCAGAGTTGCGACAAGGGACTCGGTGTCAGCTTTGGCGGGCTCCGGCAGGAGCAGGACGAGGGGCATCACCTCGCCGTCGACCACCTTCTGGCCTTGGCACTCGCCGATCTTGAAGTCCTTGCCGGTGGAGGATTCCATTGCCGTAAAGATTTGGTATGCTATTGCACTCAAAATCTCTCTCTCTCTCTCTCTCTCTCTCTCTCTCTCTCTCGGGTTGAACTCCTTTGCTGGGTTGTGTTTTGATGGAGTTTGATACTGGGGCGGTGACGTCTTTATACAGGCTAGTTTGCAATGTTTTTTTCGGACGAATTCAATTGCGAATTTTAAGTAATTAATAGCGGGTGTCGTTTATGATGATCGTGATGATGATCTGAAATCAGGAGAACGAATGGCACGACACGTCGAAGATTCTTGGGGTCGTCGTCTTGCGAGGGAGCCGTAATCGTTGGGGGGTTTAGCCGAGCCTAAGCTAATGAGCCAAGTGTTCGATTCTTGGAGGCTCGGCTGCACTCGTTTCTTATTAAATAATGGCCTAATTTCGAGATTATTACAAATTCCACAAGGGAATTTCCCGAGCTAGCTATATTGTAAAAATAACAATTTTCGAGACACTTTAATAATGAGAAAATGTTCATCTTAACGAAGTCACTTATTTCAAATAGTGAATTTGACAAGTGCTCAAAAGGTACTTTTTAACATTTACCTTTCTTTTTTATTAGAGAAAATGTCACAAATGGTCCATGAACTTTCGTCTAATGTTCAATTTCATCCCTAAGCTTTCGATTTGCTCAATTTAGTCCTTGAACTTTCATCTAATATTCAATTTCATCCCTGACTATTTGAAAATTGACCAATTTCATCCTTCCGTTAGTTAAAGTTAATGGAATTGGCTTACATGGCTTTTAGTCTCTTAAATATAAAATAAAAAAGGACATGTGGAATATCCAAAATGGAAATTACCTTTAAAACAAGTCAAATTATGGCCACCATCCAAAAAAAAAAAAAATACAGAACCACTTATTCTCTCTGTTTTTGTGATCGATGCTCTCATCTCTAGCTGACCCCTAATTTGTTTTCCTTTTTAAAGATATATATTGACTCATAATTCTAGTAATCCAACTTAGTTCCACGTCATCAATTAATGCTCCATGTCATCACTTAACGGTTTGAACAAACGGAAGGATTAGATGGAACATTTGTTAATAGTTCAGAGACTAGATTGAGTAAATCGAAAGCTCAATGATGAAATTAAACATTAAATGAAAGTTCAGAGACCAAATTGATCAAATCGAAAGCTCAAGGATGAAATTGAACATTACATGAAAGTTCGGGGACCAAATTGAGCAAATCGAAAGCTCAGGGATGGAATTGAACATTAGATGAAAGTTCAGGACCATTTGTGACATTTTCCTTTTAATTAAGTTGTGCTAGTTTAAAGATATTAGTGAATTAAATGCCTTAAGAACATTTATCAAGCACATCAACGCATATTATCGGAAATATTAATGTCTTGAAGTTTATTTGGTTCCTCAACGGGCATTTGTTAAGTAAACCAATATGATGATATCCATTCTAGACCATGGAAATAAGTTTTCTTCCTTCATACAAAATTAGCTATGTGGATGGTGTTAGCTATTAGGAGCGACACAAGGCTTCACGTCTGGGGTTTTGTAGCATTTCATTTCTTTTTTTTCTTTTTTTTGGTAAAGGAGCATTTCATTTCTTTCTCTAGTCAAATACGTGAGAAGTCTAATCCCTTTTTTTTTTTTTTTTTTTTTTGTCAAAACAGTAATTTTTATATAGAGGGACCAAACCGATTACAACCAGCAGCAATCACATCAACGTAAACAAGTTCGAACAGAGGGGGAGGGGGAAAGACAGCCCAATTACTTCGCTTGGAATTTACCCTATGGGCCTTTGCAGCCTAGTCAGCAGCAACATTCGCCTCACGACGACAGAAGGCAAGGGAAATATTGGGAAAAAACGAAAGCAGGAAGGCGGCTTCGAAGAAGAGGCTGCGTTCTGCCCATGGTGGCGGGCGCTGACCCTTCAACGTCTCGATGAGGGTCTGGCAATCCTATTCAAGAGTCAGCGCGGCATGAGAGAGGCCTTGATCAAGCAAATGCCGGAGAGCAAGCGAGCAAGTGTGGATCTCCGCCTGTAGAGCCGAGAACACAGCAAAGCTATTAGAGAAGCCATCGGTAAGTTGTCCCTGCAAATCATGACACACACAAGCCATAATCCCTTCCCTGCTTCCCAGTTGATAAGATCTGTCGATATTGACCTTTAAAACCCCCGGATCTTGGGGTCTCCATAAAGCTCCGTTGTTCTAAACCAGAGTTGCGTTGCAAGTGGAAGAACGAGCAACAGTAGTAGCCACATGAGATTGAAGCAGTGCTTCTTCAGCCACATGATGCGGATCGGGATTTTTTCATCCAAAAATAAACGCATTTCGAGCCTTCCAAATGTGCCAAAGGACAGTGGCGATCACTGGCAAACTAGGTAAGGGTTTTTGTTCACTGTCATGCTCTACGATCCAGTCTGTGATATGCTGTATATGCTGAGTGTGAATGGGGAGGTTAATCTGGGGATGACTCCAAACACGCAAAACCCAGGAAAAACAGGAACAAATGTTCCAAGGTTTCTGGGGTGTCTTGATCGCAAATAGGACATTGTGGATTCTCAATGATATGTCTATGATATGTCTATGATGCAGATTCGCTCTTGTCGCTAAACTATTTTGGCATAGTAACCACAAAAAGTGTCGTACCTTAGGAGCAGTGTGCATTTTCCACAATTTTTGCCATAGCAAAGTTGGTTGTTGATGTGAGGCTGAGGGTGCGTTGTTGATTTTATTCTTTGCTGAATGTTTGATATTGTGATATGCTGATTTCACTATATAGTCACCATGAGTTGTAGTAGTCCAAATAAGTTTATCCATGGCAAATCTGGGTCGTACCGGAATAGATGCAATCTAGTGAACCACTTGGGAGTCAAAAAATCTGTGGAGTAGAGAGTACTTCCATGTGCTGGTGGTGTGATCAATAAGATCAGCCACTAAAGTGGGCTCTTCTCGTTGAGGAGGTCCAGTTAATCTGCCGATAGGTAACCACCTATCTTCCCTGATTTTGATGGAACTCCCATCTCCTACTAACCAACAAACATATGGAAAAATAGCATCACATCCACTCAAAAGGCTCTGCCAGCCCCATGACGGGCGAGAGCCTTTTTTTGCCTCATCAAACCGTGTAGTTGGAAAATATAATCCCTTAAAGACTTTACCCCACAAGGTGGACGGCTGAAGAAGTAGGCGCCATGCTTGCTTACCAAGCATGGCTAAGTCAAAACTGAGTAGATCCCGAAACTTTAAACCACCAGCTGCCTTTCTTTGTTTGAGTACCTCCCAATTTCGCCAATGGATACATGTTCGATGTCTATCATTCTGCCACCAAAATCTTGCGATTCTGTGTTCAATAGATGTACAGAGAGAAACAGGTAGTCGAAATATTAACATGGCGTACTGTGGTATGGATTGTACTACAGCCTTCAACATAATCTCTTTCCTCGCCTTTGAGAAAACATTTTCCTTCCAACCTTATAATATGGTATTCACTCAAGCTAGTATCCAGGAGAACATATCCCTTTTCGACCTACCCCAATCAGATGGTATACCAAGATATTTCCCACAACGTTGCGGGATAGGTACTCTAATTTCATTAGCCATATTTTCCTGTAGAGAAGTAGGGCAAGATTAACTAAAAAATATACCAGATTTGTTGCGGTTCACCACTTGACCCGTGGCAAAGCAATACTGATTCAATAGATTTGATAAATTTTGACATTCCCGAACTGATCCTTCTACAAAGAAAATAGCATCGTCTGCAAAGAGAAGGTGTGAAAGAGTTGGGCACCATCTGTTGAGTTTTATACCTTTGAGTGTATCCATATCGAGTGCATTATGAATAAGAGATGATAATAGATTGGATAGGAGGATAAAAAGGTACGGGGATAGAGGATCTCCTTGGTGAAGGCCCCTAGTAGGATGGAAGGGCCTAAGCTGATCGCCATTCATGTTTATACAACAAGATGTAGTGGTGATACACTGCATGACCAAATTACTCCATAATGGATGAAAGCCTAACTTAAGTAGATAAGCATGTGAAAAATCCCATTCGACTCTATCATAAGCCTTCCACATATCCAACTTGATAACGGCATGAAATTTGCGCTTCCTCTTTTTAGATCTAAGTTGATGTAGAACCTCCTGAACTAATAAGATGTTATCTTGTATCTGGCGCCCACCCACAAAAGCAGATTGTTCCTCAGAAATTAGAGTTGGTAGCAGAGGTTTCAGTCTATTTGCAAGCACCTTAGAGATAACCTTATAGGCATAATTGCATAAACTAATAGGGCTAAACTGATCAAGACTCTCAGGGTGAGGGAGTTTTGGGATCAAAGCAATAACTATTTTATTTAAAGCTAACGGTAAACGGCCTGAGATAAAGAAATGTTGAACCTCTTTGAAGAAATCATTCTTGATGATATCCCAATGAGTCCTATAAAAGAGACTAGTGAGGCCATCGGGACCAGGAGCTTTGGTTGCTCCCAGTTGAAAAGTAGCTAGCCTCAACTCTTCCAAGGTCAACAATGACGTTAAAGCGTTGTTCATGTCTGGCGTCACCACCGTAGGACACTGATCTAAAATAGGTCCAAAGTTGCGAGCTCCCACTATGGTATATAATGATGAGAAGAAAGAAGTTGTCATCTCCTGAAGCCTGCTAGGATCCCTGACCCAATCCCCTGTTTCATCCCTGAGCATAGTAATCTTATTCGCTGTCGCCTCTGGATTGTAGTTGCGTGAAAAAAGCGTGTATTACGATCCCCCCATTTCAGCCAATGTATTCTAGATCTCATGGCCCAAAACTGTTCTTTCACGCTGCCATGCCTTATGTAATTCCATTTTCAAAGCCATAACTTTGGATCTATCATAATTAGTCATAGACTGGTGAGTGATTTGTAGAAGCTGCTGCTGAATTTCAGCTATGCGAGTATGGTTATTCCCGAATTTGAGACGACTCCACCGAAGCAAAGCATTGGCAACATGTCGTAATTTGGTAGAGAGGCTCGAATCCACCAACGAACTCGAATGCCAGGAAGAGTCGATGATCTGGCGGCAGTCACTGTCCTCGTTCCAATAGGCTTCATATCTAAAAAACCTCTGACTTTTCTTTTTAGAAGCGATAGTAGATAATAGAATAGGACTGTGATCAGAGGCAACAACAGGGAGAGCATAAGCTTCTGCCGAAGGAAACTTTAAACGCTAGTCCAAAGTACAAAGAACCCTATCCAGGCGTTCTCTAACAAGTTCATCCCCATCTCTATTGTTCTGCCAAGTGAAAGCGTAGCCTTTCGATTCTATGTCCATGAGAGCGCAATCAGTTAAGACAGCACGAAATGAAGACATACGGGAGAAGTTTGATGGTCTTTTGCCCACACCTTCTCCCATGGGTAAAGGATGTCATTGAAGTCACTGAGGCAAACCTATGGAGCATGATTCTCACAGTTGATAGTGCGCAGCTCCTGCCATAATAGCCTCCGAAGGGGATATACCGCCGGAGCATGAAGATAGGTAATATGGCAGGTGTTGTCATCCTCAATATCATGACAGAACAAGTCAAAAAAAGAAGGGGTCGACTTAATCGAATTCAAACAGAGGCTGTCATTCCAAAAAAGAGCCAAACCCCTAGTTGAACCCACCGAACTGACCACTCGAAGATTTCCAAAATGGAGGCTGCGGTTAAGACGTCGGAGAAAGACCTCACTATGTTTAGTCTCCATCAAAAAAAGAAGGTTAGGCTTTTCTTTAGCCACCAAGGCTTTAAGCGCTTGAACTGTCAAGGGATTGCCCAACCCCTGACAGTTCCAACTCAGAATTTTCATTGATGAGGTGGTGGCTATTGAGGGCCAGCCACCTTCGCCCATAGATCAACTTGAGGTGCTTCCAGAATAGGAGTATCAAGAAGCACAGATTCATCAAAATCAGGAGGAACGGCACCCTTTAGGTCATAAGGGTTATAACGTCTTATCTTCTTTGCAGGTCCTATCTTTGGAGTAGGATGAGAAACCTTGGACTTCTTAACCTGAAGAGACGGAGATTCTTGAGCTTGAAGGCCTGTTAATTTTGCTGTGTCAGGTATGAGAGTAGACGGGATAGGATAGCTAGGTACATTAGGCAGGGTAGAAATCCCCTTCAATTTAGCGGTTGCTGGAATGAGTGTTGTATGACGATGTGTCCCTTTCATGATCGCTTGATTTTCCTGATGTGTAGGTGTTGTAGCTCACTGGTCTGAAGGAAGTGCTGAGGTAGTCTCTGTTGCAGCATCAATAACGAGTGGTGGGGGCAAGAGCGGGAGTTGGGAAGGAGGCATCTCAGGTATACTATCTTCTGACTAATCCAAGGAGTGTGGAGGGTTATAAAATGTTTGTCAGTAAGGACTAGCTTGTTTAACTTCAGCTTTAAGCCATGGACCATAGACCATAGTATCTCGTCCTTCAAATTTGGACTCATCATAGGGGATCTCTTTACAAGACATAGCATAATGACCCAACCTTCCACGGGAGTAACAGAAATGAGACAATCTCTCATAGCGAAAGTCAAGCCAGAAGACTTTGCCCTCTATACGAATTAGTTTACCTATCCTTAAGGGATCCCGTAGTTTCAGTTCAACCTTTGCCCTAGTAGTCCTAGAAATCATGCCCTCTTTAGTATCAACTCGCACTTCAATTACCCGCCCAAGATCTTGCACGGCCTTGATAATCGTTTGTTCAGTAGTCCATTCCAAAGGCAAACCAAATATTTGTACCTAGAAAGCACAACTGGAAAAATCATAACAATGCAATGGAGTAGTAGACTGTCATGACTTTAAAATTACTAGATGACCCGAAAAGAGCCAAGGACCACCATCAAGAACACGCTGTTTATCGGCAAGAGAGTGGAATTTAGCTACGTATAGGCCCTCTTCACGTTGTGTAATATCGACTCTATCAGTCCTCCATGCTTTCTTAATTGTACTCTAGAATGCAGGGAAATTTACAAGAGGGTTTGACAATATTCTACACACCAAAATTAAGCTACATTCAACCAATTTTGCAGGTGATGGTTGTTCGTTCCAGCAATCTATATTCTTCTATGTTGTAAGTCTCCCCAATCTTGAACAGAGAGCAACAAGGCGATCAGAATCACTATGCTCTTTGGAGTCCATGACGCAGAGAGAACAACATTTAAAGAAATTAGGGGCAAACTAATTGGAATCGCACTGTGATGTACAGTTAGGTAAAGTCTCGGAGATGCGAAGGCCCCACATGCAAAATCAATTTCTGTTGAAATTCTCAGGATTTGACAAGAAAACAGGGGAAGATAACCGTACAGTGAAACAAACCAAGCGAGACTGAAGGCGGAGGCACGAAGGGGAACATATGCGGCAAATGTGGACCACCATCACTGCTGGATACAATCGCAACTGTCACAAACACCATAATTCGGAAGAGAAACAGAATAAGACCGCCATGGATGAAGATTAGAGGAAAATTATAGGGTGCGGAGAAAAGTCAGAATGTAATTTGGGGTTAGGGTTTCAACTGCCATGAATAGCCATAGGTAAAAGAACTCTGCATGTCGAGAGGTTTTAACGGAGCTGCTGCTTATGAACCTCTAGAAGAAGTCTAATGCTTGTGTAGATGACATTTGACCGATTCGTAAGAGGTTAGGTCTCTTTATATGTGAGTATAAATCAAACCATATATCAATTGAAACATAATAGCTATAGTTACTGCATTTAGGAGTTTGAAATTAGTAGACGAAAGGAATAGATATAGAGAAAAGTTAAGAGAGACAAATAATTACAAAAATTGTCCTTGCCAAGGTGTTAATTTAAATAACAAAAATTGTCCAGGCCCTATTTGTCTCCCCAATTAAATTTCCACACTTAGTACTAGGCAAAAAGACCAGACTAAGCGTGAGGGGAGTGTTAGAATATTTAAATAATAAACCACGTCTTCATCACATAGGATGGTCCCACAAAATCTCACACCAGGCATGTCACATAGGATGGTCGTTACTGGCTAGCCTGCCACCTATGAAGCACGGACACGTTGTCCGTGCTTCCGTGTCGTGTCCGACACGTGTCGGAGCGTGTCGGACACGTCGACACGCTCGGACACGGTCGGACACGCGTTGACCGCGTGTCCGATTTTTCGACACGCGGTCAACATTTTTCGACACGCGTCGACACGCGTGTCCGGAAGCCTGATGGAGGGTGGAGGCCAGGGAGGGCGAGGGAGAAGAGGCCGCGAGCGACGGCGAGAGACGGTTAGAGAAAGAGCCGAACAGAGAGAAAGTAAACTCCCGCCGGCGAGACGAAGCCGCGCAACGGACCACTGCGACGGCGAGAGAGAGCAGCCGCCACTGTTGCGATGGATCGGCGACGAGGAGGAGGAGGAGGAGGAGGAGAAGGATCAAAAGGAAGGGGGTCGTGCGGAGAGGAAGGTGGTCGTGCGGCGAGGAGGAGGAGGAGAAAGATCGAGAGGAAGAGAGAGGAAGGGGGTCGTGCGGCGGGCGGCGTGCGGCGAGCGGCGAAGGAGGAGGAAAAGTTCGCCGAGAAAGAGGAGGAAAAGTTTGCTTAGGGTTTTTATGAGGGAATAAAAAGTAATAAAAAAAGGGGGACGATGGAGGGAAATGGACGAAGGAAGTGGCGTGGCTTTTGAGTTTTGGGGGAGGGGAAGTGACAGGTTGACAACCTGTCTGTCAGGGAGGGAAAAAAATGTAAAATAAATTTGGGGTGGAGGGAAATGGACGGAGGAAAAAGGGGGTGGATTTTGGGGATTTGTTTTTTTTTAATGAGAAAATCAAATAAATGAGATTAACAAATAACTTCAAAAAATAAAAGTATTGAACTTTGAATAATGATAAATTTTGATTATTATAGAAAATTATGGATTTATTTAAATAAATTGATTCTAATTTTTTTTTATTAATTATTAGTTTCATCAATAATTTTTTTTAAAGGTAAAAACATGTTTCGCATTAACTATAAATATATTTTTCGAATTTTTAATGAATTGATTTATTAATATTATCAGTGTATTTATTATAGGCTCTTTTTTAATTAATTAATTATTTATGAATTTGAATTAAATTAATTAAAAATAAAAATATTTATTTAATATTCAACGTGTCGCAACGTGTGAATTCTCTATTTTTAGAAATGACGTGTCGACGTGTCGTGTCGTGTCGGACACTCGTGTCGTGTCCCGTGTCGGTCTTACATAGCCTGCCACGTTAACGATTTCTAGTTAAAATTGGATGGAATGACTAAATCGACAAATCATCAAAATATTTAACATTATATTAGCACAATTGAAAAGTTTGAACTAAATTGGCAAGTCGTCAAAAGTTTTGAGGTTAAATTGACACAATTGGAAGGTTTAGGATTGAATTGGTTGTCATATAATAGGTTTAGGACTTTTTTGACAATTTTCCCCATATTTGTCCTTATTAACAAGTCCGGCCGATCAAAATAATTCGCCTTTGCCCCAAGGTAGTACCGTGGCCCTGTGGCTGGAGCTTTTTCATTTTGAGAAGGAAAAGCTTATGTTTTCGAAATCCTCCATCGAAGGAAACTTCGTCCTTTATTAATGTGAGTGGCGGGTTTGAATAAATTGCCGTGTGTCTAGCAATTGTGACCCACACAAACAAAATTCCTAACAAAACACAAACTTTCTCCATGACACCAGTATAACTCAAGCGGTTGTACGATAAACAAGAGAATAAATTGGATTTCAAATTCACATTATTTGGTCAGGATGACCTACAGTCATGGAGAGGCGATAAATTTTTTTATTATAGATCAAGTGATATAATGAAGATTACAATCACACTCGAGTTACTTGGATACTTTTAGTGTTTGCCAATCATATTTTGCACCCAATAACTCATGTTGAACTCTATAATTCCTCACAAAATAATCACTCAATCTCCTAGTAAAATCAAATAAATCTTACACATGATTTAATTGGCTTCCAACTTGCAAGATATGCGCGCGCTCGTCCGAAAATCCAAGTTGGACGTTTCCCCTTTTAATTTCCTGGACTGACTTGAATAAGGATTTGTATATTTCCTTTTCTTTGTTTTGTGCAGACCAAAATTCAAATTTGTCCTTCCGAGCCAAACGATAATATAAGTCCAATATGGACTTTCCTATTCGAGGAATCCACATTCGGTGATATGAGAATATACGCTGGACTTTCGGTAATTTAATTTCGGCTTGGATTTTATTCCACGGGCATAAATTCGGGACATATTCGGACAATTTCTATCATTGCCGCTCATATTTGAGAAGACAATGGCAGAGAATGAGGGGAGGCGAAGAGAATAATTAGGATATGGATAAGTATTTAATTAAATTCCTCAAAATATGAGGACATTTTGGTTATTTTGAGATAATTGCACATGTCGTAACTTGAGGTGATCGGTTTGAGGGTGGAAGGTTCCCACCCAAGAACCGGAACCCACTAGGAACTGATTCCACAGAATGGAAATTGGGAAGCGCTCAACATTACCATGAATTCACCTGGAAACTAGATAATACATCCGTAGAACGGGTCCTACTAGGGAAACCTGCAAGCATGGTAATTCAAGATTGATATTGTAACGGTGGGTGCCTGGTGAAAGTACTGGTTTTAGTTGTGTTAGACATCCGTGCATCTCATTTGTCACACCTACTAATCCTCTAGACATTTCTGGCTTGTTTTTCCAAGGGTCTGATGGCCGTTCTCTTGCATCTTGGAGAAAAGCAGAACAGCACGAACTACTCTATGGTCCAGCTCTTGATTGCCGTGGCCGCAAATCTGGTGTAAGCAAAATTCATGAAATGGAATTACCAAATCTCATTGTTTCAGTGCAGCGGCTGTCTTCTTTGGGATGAGCTGCCCTGAAATTAAGATAATCATCTTAAGTCAAAATATAATAATTAACATAATCAAATTAAAAAGGATATGCCAACGCCCAACTTTTTTTTTTCTTTTATAAAGTAAATGGATAAAAATATAGACATGTTGACATAAATTATTTTCCAAGGTCCAACTCAACACATAATAATTTATATCCTTAAATAAATTTTTGTCATTTAAACGAAAGGAAAGACTAAAATTAACATTTACTGGTAATTGAGGGATCACGTTGAACAGCTTAAACTTCAGGAATGACTCTGTGCATTGAGTCAACATTCAATAGCAATTTACGTCATTTTCGCAAAATGGTAATAACACTTCCAGGTCACCTTTCCAAAATCAGCTTACTCATTCCGTAATTACTTGATATCTTAATTTATGACTAATTCCACCACTCTTGTATTTTTCCCCCTACTAATTAAGTCACTCGTCATGAGGCCATAAAAATTAACAAAAAATGGCTCTACCTTAATTAAAAGGACATAATTGTATGGCCGGCCGGTAGGATACGTGACTTTCATTATTGTTAATTTCACGAATTGCATACTTCCGGTCTCCTCCAAACGCACCAAGCCCTAATGTTGTCCCCATGCACTTAACACTAAGCAATATCCAAACCCCTTCCCTTGCTTGTAAATCCCCAAATGGTATCTTCCCTTTCTTTGCGCCCGATTGACATTAATTGCTACCTCTGTGTCGTGGCATTCGGTATCGAAATTTGTCGAAACAACCCATTTCTTGACCTTATAGATCAACAATTGCATACTTCCGGTCTCCTCCAAACGCACCAAGCCCTAATGTTGTCCCCATGCACTTAACACTAAGCAATATCCAAACCCCTTCCCTTGCTTGTAAATCCCCAAATGGTATCTTCCCTTTCTTTGCGCCCGATTGACATTAATTGCTACCTCTGTGTCGTGGCATTCGGTATCGAAATTTGTCGAAACAACCCATTTCTTGACCTTATAGATCAACAATTAGTTAGAAAAAGGAAAAAAAGAAGAAGAGAAGGTGCAATATCGAGAAGCCACAATGAGTGGGTTTTTGATTACCATGTGACTAGTTATCTCAAGATCACAAACAGTCTAGTTAACATGACCATAGGTAACCGATTTGTGATGATTGACATTTGTTATTCATTTGACATTTTCTTTCTATTAATTATCGATTCAAAAATTTCCTAAGTCAATGTCCACTAGTGGGATCTTAATAAATGTTATGTATATGTCACCGACAAAAATATAAACAAGATCAATTATTTGATTGTGCCCCTTATCAGTTGGTCACCTAAATCCAGCTAGGCTCGAAAAAACCCTTTAATCTGAATTAACCAATAAGTCAACTCCCGTAGGAAAGTCATTTTGGCTAAGAAATGTCCTGTCAAATGTCACTTGATGGGAACCTAAATGAAATTTCTAAAGGAAATTTGGAAGATTTGGTGGCATGATGGGACTTTTTTTCTAAAAGAGAAAATAACTCGTGATTATATTCATGTAATTCGTGACATAGTTGCGGAATTCAGAACGCGTTTGTTGAATTTTCTCCATCACTGAAATTTTCTTTTTCTTTTTTTCCTTTTTGCATGTGGAGGGACCCATGCACGTTGTGGAGAAGAGAGCATTTGACCTGCCGGCAGAAGTCAACACTATCAACGGAGACGAGCATCTCCAGTAGGGGTGTGCAAAATACCCGGGAATCGCCCGAACCGCCCGGAACCAGCGGTTCTTGAGGGAACCGGTCCGGTTCCTGGGTCCAATTGTTGAGAACCGGTGGGAACTAGTCCGGTTCCCGGCCCGTGGGCGGATTTGCCCGCCCATCCACCCGGACCGGACCGGTACCTATTTATAATTAAAAAAATATATACTAAACAAAAGTTGCGAAGCCCTAATTCGCAAAGCCCTAATTCGTGTCTCTTCTCTTCTGTTTCTTCCTCAGCCTTCGATTCTCTCTGTTTCTTCCTCAATCTTTGATTCTCTCTGTTTCTTCTCTTCGTCTTCAATTCCTCCCCGAGTATCCACGCCGCCGCCGCTGCTCCTCCTCCGCCACTGTCCGCCCCCTCGTGCCGGTCGCCACTCGCCACAACCGCTGCTCCTCCGCCTCTGCAAGAACTCTCGACCGAGCCCCTTTTCCGTCACTCAACAAGGTACGAAGCCCTAATTCGCGTCTCATCTCTTCCGATTTCTTCCTCAGTCTTTGATTCTCTCTCTGTTTCTTCCTCAATCTCTTCTCCTCGTCTTCGATTCCTCACCAAGCATCCACGCCGCTGCCGCCGCTCCTCCTCCGCCACTGTCCGCCCCCTCGCGCCGGTCGCCACTCGCCACAACCGCTGCTCCTCCACCTCTGCTGTCCGCCCTCCTCGCGACGCTCAGTCCCTTTGTCTTTGATTCCTCCCTGAGCCTCGACGCCACCGATGTTGCTCCTCTGCCACTGCTGTCCGCCCCTTCGCATTTGTGCAGGTGATTTAATTGTCTACACCCTTGTATAGTAATGAAAGACTTGCAATTGTAGTACCCTGTTGATTTGCTTCTCCCTCTAGCAGCTCTCTGGCGTGGAAAGGAGCTTTGCTTCAACAAAAACACTGCTTGGTTGGAGTTCCACAGCAACATCGGGAGGAAGTTAGGTGGAGGCACGCTTCACATCAAGGTCCGTTCTTTAGTTTTATCGCGTCGCTTTGGCTTGGTCTCGGTTTGGTTTTGAGTTGCGACTCTGGAAGATTTTGGGGGGTTTTGAGGCTGTGGCCATTGATCACGAGAGGCTTTCTGGTCGACTATTATGTTTAGTTTGGCACGGTGGAATGGAATGGAATCGGGAAATGACGAGGAAAGGAATGGGCTGGAGTGATGATTCCAAGTCTTGGTTTTTTTCTTGGTGAATAGTGGGAAACGGAACGGAATAAAAATCCTTGTGTTTGAGCATGATTCTGGATAATTTTGGGAGTTTTGAGCTTGTGGCGATTTGGTAATGTGGAGAGATGGTCGCTGTTCACGAGCTTTTGAGATTTTCTGGTCGATTGTCAGTGCTTAGTTCAACTTGCTACAATTTGATTTTGTGATAATTCTGGGAGATGTGAGGTTGTATCGGTTTGTTGATGGGGTCTAATGGCCATCGTTTGCCAGCTTTTGGCAGTTTCCGATAAATTCTTTTTAACTTAGGGACTTACTTTGAGCCTTCTATCTTGGTTACTTTGAGGTTGATTTTTCTAATTGATTCAAAGTACTGAACTGGATTAAGTTTCTATCTACTTATGTTCCATTTCTCATCAACTGAGTTGTCTTACTTCAATATGTTTCTAGTGGATTTTGTCACTTGCCGCGGTTTCTTTTCTCCTTCTTTCAGTGATTTCACTTGAACTAAAGTACATTTTCGGTTTTGTCCAAAAAAAAAAAAAAAAAAGAGAGTACATTTTCGGTTCTACATTTGAGAAATTGTGATTGTGCATTTTCTTATATTCTAAGATTGATGATCTAGACCTAAAGAAGTGCTGTAGACTCCATTACTGTTGGCAGAGAATGGGAAGTCACTATTTCACCTCATAAGTCACCATTTCACCTAAGAAGGCAGAGAAATGGTCGTGGGAAATATTTAGCTACATTCAACTATTTTCTGGAAGAAAGGTGGCTAATTGGTTCTCTGATTGTCCCAATTAGTCACATTTCTTCTTCGTTTGTTATGTTAAGGATCAACTCTTTGAGTTCCTTTCTCTATTTGACATTGGATTTTATAATATTTAAAGATAATAAGCATCCTAAAAATGTCTTATCTTCATTTGATGGCTAACCATAGTGCATTGCTTGATTCGGGTGATTCATTAACATGTCAATGGAAGTAGAGGAATCCTATGATGCAATAACGCCAATAGTGGAATCAACATCACAAGAACATGAAGGAGGTGAAAACTTTGAAGAAACATCAAAAAAAAATAAGGTATCCGGTTCTTGTCCATGTCCTCCTAGTAAGCGAAAATCAGCAGCTTGGCTTCATTTTCGAAAAGGAACAACTCACACAAATGGGAAAGTTGATGTATTTTGCAATTACTGCGGATCCAAGTATTCATACCACGTTGATAATGGGACTTCAAATATGTTGAAGCACTTGAGAAAGTGCAATAAGTATCCTCGCAATGTGGATAAAAGGCAAAAATTGTTTGCATCACAAAGAGTAGATGGAACTCAAATGATAGGAGGAGATACTACTAGTAGTCGGGAGTGGTGGAATTTTAACGACATGGAAGTTTGATCAGGAGATTTGTAGGCAAATGCTTATTTGGATGATTATAATTGATGAACAACCATTTTCGATTGATGAACGTGTTGGATTTCGTGATTATGTGAATCAATTACAATCTCTCTTCAAGCATATGTCGCAATTTACGGTGGCTAGGGATTGCATGAAGTTGTATTTTTGTGAAAAAAGAAAATTGAAGGCTTCCTTTCGTAAGCTTAATTCTAGGATCGCCCTTACGACTGATACATGGAGTTCCATTCAGAATTTGAACTATCCATGCCTTACTGCACATTTTATTGATGAAAATTGGAAATTGCACAAAAGGATCATCAATTTTGTGGTGATAGCTAGTCACAAGGGCAGGGATATTGGGAGAGTTATTGATAAATGCATATATGAGTGGGGAATAGAGAAAAAAGTGTCCACAATTACAGTGGATAATGCTAGTTCAAATGATGTGGCCATTAATTATTTGAAAGAAAAATTTTCAAGAGAGAGGCTATTGATCTTAGATGGTGAATCTTTACACATGAGGTGCACGGCTCATATATTAAACTTGATTGTGAAGGATGGCTTGGCTGAGATACGTGATTCCATTACACGTATTCGAAACGTGGTTAAGTATGTGAGAAGTTCTCCTATGAAAGCTAAGACATTTCGAGATTGCATTGAAATTACAAGAATTGCTTATACGGGTTCAGTTTGTCTTGATGTCCCAACTAGGTGGAATTCCACTTACCTAATGTTAGAGAGTGCCATAAAGCTAAGAAAAGCTTTTGAAAGGATGGAGGAAGAAGATGTTTATTTCCTAACTGAGCTTAATTCTAATACTCCAAGTAGCGTTGATTGGGAAAATGCTATTGTTCTTTCTAATTTTTTGAAGAAGTTTTATGATACCACCAAGAAGATGTCCGGAACTTTATATATCACTTCAAATGATTATTTTGTGAGGATAGCTTCTTTGTACAAAGATTTGCGAGAAGCAACGAAGGCTTTTGATCATAGAGTGAGAGTTATGGGCTTGAAAATGGAAGAGAAGTTTGACAAATATTATGGAAGTTTTGAAAAAGTCAATATGATGGTATTGATTGCGGTAACATTGGATCCTAGAAAAAAGCTGAATTATGTGAGGTATTGTTGTAGACTCATTTATGATGATGCTGCAAAAGTTGATGAGATGTTTGATAAGGTGAAGTTTGCCTTGGAACGTGTGTTTAAATTTTATGAGAAATCTTGTCACACTTCTAGAGACAAAAATTTGGATGGTGAATTGGTAAGTTCTACTAATATCGGTAGTAGCTGCGATTCTTATCTCAATGAGGGAAATGAAGAGGACGATTGCAGCTTAAATTTCTTTGTGCAAGAGCCTTCGTATCATGACTTTCTTAATGAGGAGAAGAAAAAGTCCGATGGCAACTTATCTGAGCTCGATCGATATCTTAAAGCTGAACTTGAAGATGGTCGCGATCTTGACATTTTGAAATGGTGAAGTGTTGCTGGCCAAAAGTTTAAAATCTTATCTTTGATGGCTCGGGATATTTTGTCTATTCCCGTTACTACCGTTGCTTCATAATCAACTTTCAGTACTTTTGGTCGTGTGCTTGATGGTTTTCGGAGTTCTTTGACTCCTAGAGTTGTGGAAGCTTTGATTTGCACTCAAGATTGGTTGAGAGCAATTTGTGATCCGATTAATGTTGAAGAATGTATTGAAAATGTGGAAAATTTTGAATTTGGTAAATCCATATCATTTCATCATGTAATTTTTTTGTATATCTATTATCTAATAATTGAATACTTTATTTAATATCTTCTTTTTGTTAGATATGGATGATGTTAGCAAGGAGATTAACAAGGAGATTGATGGTCCATAGAGTTTACAAGTTGAAGTGGGAGGAATCTATGTGGTGAGATTTTCAATAATTGTTTTGAGTTCAATTTTTAGTAGCTCACGCATGCTGCCTTTGGTGTTGCTCTTGCAAGAAGTACTTCTTGCTGGAGTTGATGGATCTTGTAGCTGAAGTTTTTTCTGCTTGTTGTTTGAGGCAGCAATTATGTATATAAAGCCCAATCCAAAGCTGCAATTTTGGTGGTTATTTGGTCCATTGTGACTTTTTCATAGATTGTGTGTAAAACATAGAAGCTTTGTTGTCCCTAACATTGTCATTGAATTTCTAAGATGATTTGGGCAGAATTTTGACATAAAAGAATTCATTGTTGCATCTTATTCAAAACTTCCATCACATCCTCTAGTAGGCTTGGCGAAATGCAGTTAAGGAGGGTGGCAATGGGAAATCCTGTTTTATAAATTTTTCCTTACTCTTACCTATTGAGATCTATGAATTACTAGAAGTGTAGCAAATCTTCCTAGTCTCTGCACTTTTGGTTGTTGTTTATTTAACTTGTGTTGGCTTGAACACAGGGACATGGAGCTTATGATTTCTTTCAATAGACAGATTCTCTGGTAGAAAATGTGGCCCCCAAAGATGTTGCGACTTCTGTTGTTGCACCTCCGGAAGTCATGGAAATTGAGTCGACAATGGCATATGTTGGTGAAGATTACAAGATAGATCCATGAGTCATCTTGAAGGTTTTTTTCCCCCACTGCACTTAGTTTTTTTTTAGATCCATGAGTCATCTTGAAGGTTTTTTCCCCCACCTCACTATTTTATCTATTTCTTTGCAAGATGGGAGATTTCTCTTTCTTCCCCGTATATAAAAATGTACATTTGCTTTTGTTCATGGGTTGTGTGCCGTATTGGGAGATCATGAGCATGTGCGGAGGTGGTGGATGTGGTGTGGGGTGTGAGGAACAAGGTAATGGCGTGCCGGCTAGCTCAAAAGGTGTCGTCGCATCACAAAAGATAATCGAAGTAGCCTCAGTTGGAACTTGGTTCTGCTGTCCCTTGTTCTATCTCTTTCTCTCTGCTTTTTTTCTTTCCCTTTTGCTTATTTTATTATTGTTTTCATTATTTTCTTTCGAAAGAATTCATGGTGGATAATGAGCTTGAGAGGGAGGACTAATGCAAAAGAAATTCGTCTATTAATTATTGTTTTAGTTTTTGGAGATCGGAACTTGGAATTTTAGAGCTCAAAACTTTTGGACCGGCGATCCAAGAAACCAAAATTGTTTCGCTGTTGAAAACCAGAATTTTTGGCGTCAAAATCGGTTCCATGGATCCACCCGGGAACCAGACCGGACCGGCGGTCCGGTTCCTCGGTGGATCCATGCAATAAATGGGTGGATCCCGGTTCCGATTTTTCGGAACCGGTCCTTAGCGGGCGGTTCCCGGTTCTAGGTCGGGAACCGCCCGCTCGGACCATGCACACCCCTAGTCTCCAGGATCTCAACGACCTTAAAACGTCTCACTTGAGGAATTGGTGTATGAATAATCAAATTCAATCATGAACACCATAGAGGAGGAAGCGAACAGCGATGGGTATTTCATAAAGTGAAAATTCACTTATAAGTAGAAGATCTCATGTTGGCGGTCCTTGACCTCGGGTTTGAGGCCGCCCGAGTTCGCGACCTCCCCCGCCGAGTTGCAGAGGAGGAGCGATAACATGGGAACTCGCTGACACGGTGGCGGCGGATCGCCGCCATTATCACACATGGGTTAACGCTTAAAACTAAATCAACGTTTATTCATACCTTGCCCTAGTTCATTCCACTTCTTCTTGGCTCCATATAACCTGTTTCAGAGCTTTCGAAAACACGATACGCTCGGGACCAAATCACTTGCAAGTAGCCACAAGCACTTTCCTTGGCGGGAGCGATGGCCTGCGTCCATGGAGCAAGGCCATGTTGTCGAAGAAGAGGACGTCGCCCTTCTCCCACTTGAATTGGATGCTCTCCTCGTCGAGGATCTCGCTGCATCGCTTCACCACGTGGTCCGGGATCTCGGTCCCATCGGCCATCGTGGCCGAGCTGATCTCCTTCCCGTGCATCCCCACCACCGTGTTGTACCACATCCTCCGCCCTTTTCTCCCCTCGAACACCCTCGTGAGGGTTCGTGGGCAGATGATCGTCTTCAGTCCACCGTCGGGCAGCCATTCCACGTCCATTCCCACGGCCTTAACCCTACAAAAAATTATGTACGATGGAATGAAATTTGCATTTTACCTCGCGAAATTTTTGTGCAAAGCAAAGTGGAAATCAGGTAAGTACCGTCGTTTTCATTGTGCTGCATAGTCAATTCATCTATAGATTGTGTAAAAATCCAAATTATGTCAAGAGGGGTCCGAATCGAAATATGAATGGCATCATTTTCAATTTATCCACTTTTTTTCCGGGAATAAAAAGGATATTTCCACACGCGAGCCTCAAATATTACATATTGCAAGCCAAACTTATATTTGCAACAAGGGTTTGATTATAGACACAATTTGTGTGAAATTTGATTTATACGGGCTTGCTAGAATATGTGACAATAATTGTTATGAAGTTCATTTTAGAAAGGAAAGTAAAAATTTTGGTTTCAAATAGTCACATAAATTAAATTTTTACGCAGATTATGTATAAACTATCAAAATCCTCTACAAAAAAAAGTGTCAATTTTGTTCTACTTCAATTGCATACTCGAGACTGAGCTATGATCTACGAAAATTAATTCTTGTCACGATGACGGATAGAACAGGGAAATAATCGTGAACCATATATACGAGTATACCTTCTCTCAGCTTCGGCTGGGTCGAGGGTGCCGTAAGCATCCTGCCAACCGCGGCCTATCGTGGAGGAAGTGTTATTCGTGCTCGGGGCAATGAAGGTGTACATCAGCCCCTTCTTCTCCATTTCCTCCACCTCCTTCGGGAACTCCTCCAGCATCCGCTCCGTCACCCGGAAGCTTGGCACAAATGGTGTCTCCCCGCCCTCTGGCGGTGGCACTTCGCAGAATAGTATCACCTTCTTGGGGTTTTCCTTGAACTGTTGCATCAACAGTAGTTCGATGTTCATTTTATAATTAGATCCAATGTAGTGATCGCCACTCAAAAGGAGATGGCCTAGTCTACTCTTCTACCGATAGAGATAGTGCGCTTTCTAAATCCACAGAGAACTAGTCGATTTCAGTTTAAAGAATATGCACTTGAATTATCGGGCATGATTGCTGCTCAGGGTTTTTAATTAGTGTTTGGTTGAACTGAATAATTTGTTCTCTAACGAATATGTGAGAAACTGACAAGGAGAAAATAGACGAGAAAAATGACATATACTTCTATCAATCATTGTGGATATAAGAAAAATTAAAAATCGGAACCTCCTATTTGAATCCCGAGGCATTCCATTCGCTCAGCTATATCACTCAACCTTAAAAATAACTCATTTCGATCGGCTCTCAGAATTCTTTTAAGATATAAAACAAATCAAATGGAGTTAGTGATGCGACAATTGAACTGACTCATGATTTGATATGTACTTTGAAACTTCAAGATTAAAAAAGTTCGTCGGCAAAAAGTGAGAAGATGCATGAACATGATAATCTCGCAAGTGATATCACGTTAAGGGAGCACGCGATGAAAGATGTTTTCACTGCGATGCATGTATTGACCTAGTCACTCACCAGAATCATCTCATGGTGGTAGAATAAGAACTCCGACAGCGGGCCCTCGTTCGCTGTCCAAACCCGCTTGTAGATGTGAGTCATCGGCGCGGGCCCGATGTAGCGGATGTCCTCCCACCCGCAAGCCTCGACGATCTCGTTGAAGTCCTCGGCGTTCTTCACGTCGAAGCCACGGAGCAGAACTGCGCTGTTCTTGGTGATCATCTGGTCGAACCATTCCGGGTTCTTCTTCAGAGTTGCGACAAGGGACTCGGTGTCAGCTTTGGCGCGCTCCGGCGGGAGCAGGACGAGGGGCATCACCTCGCCGTCGACCACCTTCTGGCCTTGGCACTCGCCGATCTTGAAGTCCTTGCCGGTGGAGGATTCCATTGCCGTAAAGATTTGGTATGCTATTGCATTCAAAATCTCTCTCTCTCTGGGGTTGAACTCCTTTGCTGGGTTGTGTTTTGATGGAGTTTGATACTGGGGCGGTGACGTCTTTATACAGGCTAGTTTGCAATGTTTTTCGGACGAATTCAATTGCGAATTTTAAGTAATTATTAGCGGGTGTCATTTATGATGATCGCGATGATGATCTGGAATCAAGAGAACGAATGGCACGACACGTCGAAGATTCTTGGGGTCGTCGTCTTGCGAGGGAGCCGTAATCGTTTTGGGTTTTAGCCGAGCCTCAGCTAATGAGCCAAGTGTTCGATTCTTGGAGGCTCGGCTGCACTCGTTTCTTGTTAAATAATGGCCTAATTTCGAGATTATTACAAATTCCCTCGTGGAATTTCCCGAGCTAGCTATATTGTAAAAATAACAATTTTCGAGACACTTTAATAATGAAAAAATATTCATCTTAATGAAGTTATGTTGATACTTAATATTTTAAAAAGTAATAAATAAAATAAATATTTAGTTTTGAAAATCTTTGTTGTTGAAAATATATTCTCATTTCAAAATTCAAAAAAATTAATTATTGTGTGATTTTGAAGCTATTTTTTTTTTTTTTTAAGTGGTTGAGTGAATTGTTTTCCTCTATAAATAAAGGATGCCGGGCTTCTCTCGGTTTTTGGAGGTCAAGAAAAATTCAACAAAAAAGAGAGAAAAGCTTTCGGTGTTCTTTTCGAGGGAAAAGAAAAATCAGCAAAGAAACAACGAAAAGAAGAAGACAGAGAGAGGGAAATGACGTGAGAGAGACGTGAGGAGAGAGGGTACAGTGAGAGGTGAGAGAAGCTGATGTGAAGTGACGTTCGACCAGAAGAAAAAAAATAAAATAAAAGGGGAGGCAGCGACTGTTCATCTTCTCCGCGAGGGCCCCCGACGCGCCGGCACCGCCTCCGCCAGCCGCTACCGCGCTTCCGCCACCGCGCGTCCGCCACAGCCGCTTCACCGGTCTCCCACGAAGCTCGCCGCGACGACCTGTCGCTGCGCCTCGCTCACCGACGCTCCCTGCAACCCGCCGATCCGGCTACTGCCGCTTCGCCAGCCACCACCTGCCCCCCGCGGCTCCGCCTCACCGCCGTTTGCCCGCAGCAGCTGCCGAAACCCCCTTGCCGGTGACCTCTACCCGCGACGACCCGACGCCGCGCCTCAGCGACTCGCGACCCAACGACATTCGCGCCCTTGCCGCTCCTCGACGCTTCGCCGGTCTCCCCACGAAGCTCTCCGCGATCGCCCAGAACCCGACGCCGTTGCTCCCTCCACAGCAGCCTGGACCAGTCTCAGTAGCCCGACGCCCCTGCACCCGACGTTGCTGCTCCTCTGCTCGCTGCTGCACGCCCGAACAGAGCCACCTGCTGCCTCCCCTGTTTTGCTGCAGGTCCGGTTACTGCCCGAACCTCGCCGGAGCTCCGACGGACAGCCCCTGTTCCGAACGGCGACCCATCACCGAACCACCATCGCAGCTCGACCACCACTGCTTCCTCGCCATTCCTCAAGTCAACCGTGAGTTAAACTAGGTAAATTTTTAAATAATCGGTTTCATAGTTTTTTTTATTTTATTCTAACTTGATTTGTTTTGATTTAGTTTTATCATTATTCGATTAGGAAATTTGTCATATTAAGTCATAATAATAATAAAAATATTGAGTCGTGAGACGTCGGATTAAATTTTTGATTATTTCAACTTTTCATGACAAATTCATAAATTGCTTTGCATCATTGAGATAATATGTCATTGATTTACATTGATGATTTTTTAATATGACATATATTTTAGTGTGTTATCGTTATTTGCTCATCACATATCATACATCACATGTCATATTTAGAATTTAGGTATTTAGGTCCATACACATTTCATGTTTAAATCAACGCATTTTAATTTCCAAAACAAAAAAAAAGGAACAAAAAATGTTATTTGGGTTATATAGATTTCATAATGTGCACACCGCATGTTGCGCTTTAGTTAGTGGGTCATAGTTTAATGTTTTTATATTCCCGTCATGTAGTTTTTTTTAATAAAAAAGCCAAAGATTAGTATTGCATCGTTATGTTGTTTTTAAGTCATGTTAAAAAGAAGAAAACACAAAGGTTATTTGCTTAGTTAATTAATAGGCGAGTTCATAATTAATCCTATTTTATGTCATCATTGTTTAGTGTAGGTTGCATATATGTATTAAAAAAATCATAAAAAGAACATATATATATATATATAATTGTCATGTCATCCATCCTATATCATGTAGCACATGCATATTTAGGATTATATAAATTAGATTGCATATATATTGTAATAATTCAAATTATGTCATATGAATTGCATCTCACATGTCATTAAAGTAAAACTCGTGCGTATTAAATTTTAAATTTAAATTGCATATAATTAATATTTTTCTTTAAAAAAAGTTAGGTGTTATGTCATTTAGAAATCATGTTTAGGGCATGCATTTATTACAATTTATTACTTCGGTTTATTGAATGTTATTTTGTTGATTGCAAGATTTGCATTTGACTACCATTTGCATGTTAGTAGTTTATGTTATAATTGATCAATACTGCTTGCAAAATATTTTTGAAATTAAAATGAAAATGTACCAAAAAGGTATTATATTTTTTTAGCATAACTATGTCCCTAAATCTATTGAATCTTTGGTTCGAAAAAGTAAAATATTCTCCCATATTTTACTTGGGTTTCTAATTGATCCTAATTGATTGTGACGGCTCCAAATTGAGTATAATTGCATATTTAAATGAGTTAATTTCTTAGTATCAAGTCACGATTGATAGGACTTAGGAGGGTATGTGCCAAGTTTTCGGACTTAGTAATTCAATAGCCTTCTTTGAGTAATTTACTCTCGGGAAGATCGCGACAATCACTTGTTTCATATAGTGAATTTAACTGGTGCTCAAAAGGTACTTTTTAACATTTACCTTTCTCTTTTATTAAGTTGTGCTAGTTTAAAGGTATTAGTGAATTAAGTGCCTTAAGAACATTTATCAAGCACATCAATGCATATTATCAGAAATATTAATGTCTTGAAGTTTATTTGGTTTCTGAACGGGCATTTGTTAAGTAAACCAATATGATGATATCCATTCTAGACCATGGAAATAAGTTTTCTTCCTTAATACAAAATTAGCTATGTGGATGGTGTTAGCTATTAGGTGCAACACAAGGCTTCACGTCTGGGGTTTTGCAGCATTTCATTTCATTTCTTTTTTTTTTTTTTGGTAAAGGAGCATTTCCTTTCTTTCTCTAGTCAAACACGTGAGAAGTCTAATGCTTGTGTAGATGATATTTGACCGATTCGTAAGAGGTTAGGTCTCTTTATATGTGAGTATAAATCAGACCATATATCAATTGAAACATAATAGCTATAGTTACCGCATTTAGGAGTTTGAAATTAAGACATAGAGAAAAGTTAAGAGAGACAAATGATTACAAAAATTGCCCTTGTCATTCATAGGATGGTCATTGCTGGCTAGACCGCATTAACGATTTTTAGTTAAAATTGAATGGAATGACTAAATCGGCAAATCATCAAAATATTTAACATTAAATTAGCACAATTGAAAAATTTTGAACTAAATTGGCAAGTTGTCAAAAGTTTTGGGGTTAAATTGACAATTGAAAAGTTTATGATTAAACTAGCTGCCATATAATAGGTTTAGGACTTTTTTGATAATTTTCCCCACATTTGTTCTATATTAAAAAGTACGGCCGATCAAAATAATTCACCTTTGCCCCAAGGTAGTACGGTGGCCGTGTGGCTGGAATTTTTTCATTTTGAGAAGGAAAAGCCTATGTTTTCGAAATCCTCCATCGAAGGAAACTTCATCCTTTATTAATGTGAGTGGCAGGTTTGAATAAATTGCCGTGTGTCTAGCAATTGTGACCCACACAAACAAAATTCCTAACAAAACACAAACTTTCTCCATGACACCAGTATAACTCAAGCAGTTGTCTGATAAACAAGAGAATAAATTGGATTTCAAATTCACATTATTCGGTCAGGATGACCTACAATCATGGAGAGAGCGGTAAAAAACTTCATTATAAATCAATTGATATAATGAAGATTACAATCACACTCGAATTACTCGAATACTTTTAGCGTTTGCCAATCATCAATTGCACTCAATAACTCATGTTGAACTCTATAATTCCTCAGGAAATAATCATTCAATCTCCTAGTGAAATCAAATAAATCTCACACATGATTTAATTGGCTTCAGCACTTAAATTCTCGGACAACTTGCAAGATATGTGCGCGCTCGTCCGAAAATCCAAGTTGGACGTTTCCCCTTTTAATTTCCTGGACTGACTTGAATAAGCATTTGTATATTTCCTTTTCTTTGTTTTGTGCAGACCAAAATTCAAACTTATCCTTCCGAGCCAAACGATAATATAAGTCCAATATGGACTTTCCTATTCGAGGAATCCACATTCGGTGATAGGAGAATATACGCTGGACTTTCGGTAATTTAATTTCGGCTTGGATTTTATTCGACGGGCATAAATTCGGGACATATTCGGACAATTTCTATCATTGCCGCTCATATTTGACAAGACACAACACCGATGCGGGACAATGGCAGAGGATGAGGGGAGGCGAAGAGAATTATTAGGATATGGATAAGTATTTAATTAAATTCCTCAAAATATGAGGACATTTTGGTTATTTTGAGGTAATTGCACATGTCGTGACTTGAGGTGATTGGTTTGAGGGTGGAAGGTGATGGGAGAACGGTAACAATTCGAAAAATATTGAATCAACGCAGCGAAATAAAATAATCTCCCCTTTTGTGCAAGCCTAATAGGAATCGATATAATAGAGTAAAATAAATATCAAGTACGCGAACACAAGATTTTTTTTTACGTGGAAAACCTCATCGATGTGAAGAGATAAAAAACCACGGGACCGGAGTCCACTCGAAATTCTTTACTATCAACAAAATTGTTCTTCTCTAGCAAATATTAGAGGTACATAATAGTAAAGATCTCAAAAACATAATTCTTGGCAATACACATAAACTTCACAAGAGATCAATGATAAATCTAACAAAAAACACAGGTTTTGATCAATTCACGAAAAACCCAATGTATGAGCTTTAAACGAAAATCAAACCGTTCAGATTCAATAAAATTGCGCCACGAACATGCTGACAAAATTTCAGCTCAATCGGACCACGAATCAATCTCTGACGCCAGAACTTGATGTAAATTAGATATTGCCCAAAATCTCGGATTTTTCTCGCTTTCTTTTTTCTTTGTTATTGTTTCATTTTTTTTCATGCTACTCTCTATATAAATAGTGAGAAACCATATTTCTTCGTATAATTTATCATATGGGCTCAAGCCCTTTTGAAACTACCTAACTCATAGGCCTCCTCCACATAAAGGAGTGAACCTGTGTAATAAATCCCCCCTCACGATAATGTGGAGGATTCACCATCCCGCTATCAATTGGCAATGTTCAAGCTTCTCTCTTGGTAGAGTCTTCGTCATCATATTAAAGCCATTATGATCCGTATGAATTTTCTCAAGTTCTAACAACTTTTCATCTAGAACATCTCTTATCCAATGATTTCTAATGTTTCAATCTAGAATGAAAAGATGAATTCTTACCAAGATGAATTGCGCTTTGATTATCACAAAATAACACATACCTTTTTTGCTTGAACCCAAGTTCTTCTAAGAACTTCTTCATCCATAGCATTTCTTTACTAGTTTCAGTCGCTGCAATAAATTCAATTTCGGTTGTAGAAAGTGCAACACACTTTTGCAATCTTGACTTCCATGACATAGTTCCACTAGTAAAAGAAATCAAATAACCAGAAATAGATTTACGAGTGTCAATATCTCCTGTCAAATCGGAATCTGTGTATCTAACTAACTCAAGTTTCCCGATCCCGAAACTGAGTTTTAACTTTGAAGTTCCCCGAAGATACCTCATAATCTTCACTGCATTCTAGTGCTCTCTGCTTGGATTTGACAAATAGAGACTAACAATGCCAACTGCGTATGCCAAGTCTGGGCATGTACATACCATCGCATACATTAAGCTTCCTACAGCTGAAGCATATGAAATACTTTTCATATCTTTATTCTCTTTATCAGTCATAGGACTTTGCTTCATATTTAACTTAAAGTGAGCAGTAAGAGGAGTACTAACCACTTTAGTCTTGTCCATGTAAAATTTCTGAAGGATCTTCTCGATATATTTCTCTTGCGACAAAAACAACTTCTTAACATCTCTATCTCGAGTAATTCTAATGCCAAGAATCTACTTCATCGAGCCCAAGTCTTTCATGACAAAAGACTTGCTCAACTGTTTATTCAATAACTCAATTCTTGAAGCATTCCTGCCAACAATTAGCATATCATCAACATAAAGTAAGAGAATAATAAAGTCATCATCAGAAAATTTTTAGACAAACACACAGTTATCCGAGAAAGTCTTTTTATAGCCCTATTCTGTCATAACTGACGCAAATTTCTTATACCACTGCCTTGGTGCTTGTTTTAGGCCATAAAGACTTCTCTTCTATTTGCACACATAATCTTCTTTCCCTTTCATTTTAAAACCCTCAGGTTGTTCCATATATATCTCTTCCTCCAAGTCACCATGTAGGAAGACTGTTTTGACATCCATTTGCTCAATTTCCAAATTTAGGCTAGATGTTTAGCCTAGTACCACACGGATAGAAGACATTTTCACTACCGGAGAAAATATATCATCAAAATCAATATCCTTTCTCGAACCGAATCCCTTAACAACCAATCTAGCTTTGTATCGTGGTTGTAAAGTATGTTCATCTTGCTTCAACCTATATACCCACTTGTTCTTCAAAGCTCTTTTACCTTTAGGTAACTTCACCAATTCAAAAATATAATTATCATAAAGTGACTGCATCTCATCTCGCATAGCATCGAACCAATTGCTTTTGTACTCATCTTCTATTACTTCTGCATAGCATTTCGGTTCACCTGCATCAGTCAATAATACATATTCATCTTCAGAATACTTAGTGAAAGGTCGTCGGTCTCTAACGAATCTCCGGACTGAAACATCCAGTGGAACATCTAATTGAGCCTCTAGCTCAGGAATAGTATTATATATTTCAACATGTTCAGGAACATGTGCTTTATTTGGAACATTGACTTCCTACTGCTCTTCATTAACTGTGTAGGAATATTTGTAAAAGCAAATGGATCTAAATCAACCAGATTATCACTAACTTGTGGTGCTGAAATCATCTCTGCTTTCTCAATATCCTCTATTGTTTGATTTTCCATAAACACAACATCTCTGCTTCTTATAATTTTCTTTTCAAGCGGATTATAAAATTTGTAGCCAAGCATATCATGTTCATAACCAATAAATATGCACTGTCATGTTTTCACATCAAGTTTAGATCTCTCATCTTTGGGAATATGCACAAATGTTTTGTACCCAAAGACACGCAAATAATCATAAGAAACATATTTGCCAGTCCAAACTCTATTAGGAACATCAAACTCTAAAGGAATGTATGGAGTAAGATTTAATACATGCACAACTGTACTTAAAGCCTCACCCCAAAAGGATCCAAGTAGCTTTGATTGTGAAAGTAAGCATCTTACCCTTTCAACTAGTGTTCTGTTCATTCTCTCAGCTAAGCCATTTAACTGAGGCGTCTTGGGAGGTGTCTTTTGATGTCGAATATCTTATTGTCTGTAATATTCATCAAAAGGTCCAATATACTCTCCCCCGTTATCAGTTCTAATGCATTTCAATTTCTTTCTAGTCTGTCTCTCAATTGAAGCCTGAAATTAATTAATAGCATTTAACACTTCATCTTTAGTTTTCAATGTATAAATCCAAATTTTTCTTGAAAAATCATCTATGAAGGTAATAAAATAAAGAGAGTCACCAAGTGATTTTGTTTTCATAAGACCGCAAACATCAGAATGCACTAAATTCAATATACCTGACTTTCTTGAAAGGGGGGAGGTTTTAAATGCAACTTTGTTTTGTTTTCTTGCTAAACAGTGAGCACACTTTTTTAGCATTGAACTTTTCAATCCTGAAAGGAGTTTCTTCTTGGCCAATATTGACAAACCCTTCTCACTGATGTAACTGAGCCTCTTATGCCATAACTCAATTGCATCTTCGCTGTCTACTGTATTAATTTTGTCTCTTTGCCTGCATAATGTACAACGGAGAATATTTTTCACTTCTAGCCACAACAAGAAAACCTTTGACGAGCTTCCATTGACCATTACTAAAGGTGCCGCAATACCCCTCATTATCCAACTTGCATGTAGAAATTAAATTCAAGCGGATATCAGGTATATGTTTAACATTATTCAATACTAACCTTGTGCCATTGCTGATTTCTAGGCACACATTACCGATGCCTACAGCTTGAGCTAGTCCATTGTTTCCCATTTTCACAAATTCGAAGTCACCTGACCTGTATGATGTAAAGAAATCTCTATGAGACGTAGCATGAACGGATGCACCACTATCAATTACCCAACTGGTCTCATGAGATACAAAATTCACCACATCACCATAATAAATAGTGAGAAAGTTTTCTTTAAGTGCAGCCACTGTCATTATCATTTTTCTTCTCTTTACCTTTCTCCTTTTGTTTCTCCCTTTTAACTCGGCGACAAAACCTCTGAATATGTCCCTTCGATGACAATAATGGCACTTAACATTAGCAAATTTATTATACTTACCTCTGCTTTTATCTCGACTTTATCTTTATTTCTCGGATCTCGAGACTCACTTCTTCCCATTTTCTCAACAACCAAGGCATTAGAATGTGAAGATGACAATCCTTGTGTTTTTCTTCTCATTTCTTCATTCAAAATACTACTCTTGGCCAAATCCATGGTAATCATACCATCTGGGGCAGAATTAGAGAAAGATGTTCGGAACGTCTCCCAAGAGTCCGGCAAAGTTCCAAGCAACCATAGTACTTGTATTTCATCATCAAACTTGATTCCCATCGTAGCCAACTGATTTATAATTCCTTGAAAAGAATTTAAATGATCAGTCAAACGAGTACCATCTTGATATCTTAGAGCCGTCATTTGTTTTATAAAAAATAACTTATTATTCCCAGTCTTTCGAGCATATAACTGTTCAAGCTTATCCCATAAACTGCATGCATGTGTTTCCTCAATAATATGGTTCAAAACATTATCATCTACCCACTACCTGATATAACCACATACTTGACGATGAAATATAGATCATTCAACATCAGTTTTATTCTCCGGTTTCTCCTCGACAAATACGGGCAAATAAAAATCTTTCACATATAAAAATCTTCCATCTTCCCTTTTTCCAAATATGATAATTCGAACCATTCAGTATAACCATTCTACTCGTATTCGTTTCCATTATTTAACACAATGCAGAAAAATCAAGCAATAACCTGATACTCTAATACCACTCTAATGGGAGAACGGTAACAATTCGAACAGTATCGAATCAACGCAGCGGAATAAAATAATCTCCCATCTTGTGCAAACCTAATAGGAATCGAGATAATAGAGTAAAATAAATACCAAATCACGAACACAAGACGATTTTTACGTGGAAAACCTCCTCGATGTGAAGAGATAAAAAATCACGGGACCGGACTCCACCCGAAATTCTTCACTACCAACAAAATTGTTCTTCTTTAGCAAATACTAGAGATACATAGCAGCAAATACCTCAAGAACATAATTCTTGGCAATACACATAAACTTCACAAGAGATCAATGATAAATCTGACCAAAAACACATGTTTTGATCAATCCATGAAAAACCTAATGTATGGAGCTTCAAACGAAAATCAAACCGTTTAGATTCGATAAAATTACGCCACGAACATGCTGACAAAATTTTCAGCTTAATTGAACCACAAATCGACCTCTAACGCCAGCTTGATGTAAATCAGATATTGCCCCAAACCCCAGATTTTCTGCTTTCTCTTTTCTCGCATTCTTTGTTTCCTTTTTTTGCGGCTACTTTATATAGATAGTGATAAATCTTATTTCCTCATATAATTTATCATATAGGCTCAAGCCTTTTTTGGGCTTGCAACTCATTGGACCTCCTCCACATAGGAGTGAACCCAGCTAACAGAAGGTTCCCACCCAAGAATCGGAACCCGCTAGGAACGGATTCCACAAAATGGAAATTGGGAAGCGCTCAACGGTACCATGAACCACCTGGAAACTAGACAATACATCCGTAGAACCGGTCCTACTAGGGAAACCTGCAAGCATGGTAATTCAAGATTGATATTGTAATGGTGGGTGCCTGGTGAAAGTATTGGTTTTAGTTGAGTTAGACATCCATGCATCTCATTTGTCACACCTACTAATCCTCTAGACATTTCTGGCTCGTTTTTCCAAGGGTCTGATGGCCGTGCTCTTGCATCTTGGAGAAAAGCAGAACAGCACGAACTACTCTATGGTCCAGCTCTTGATTGTCGTGGCCGCAAATGTGGAGCAAGCAAAATTCATGAAATGGAATTACCAAATCTCATTGTTTCAGTGCAGCGGCTGTCTTCTTTGGGATGAGCTGCCTCGAAATTAAGATAATTATCTTAAGTCAAAATATAATAATTAACATAATCAAATAAAAAAGGATATGTCAACGCCCAACTTTTTTTCCTTTTATAAAGTAAATGGATAAAAAGATAGACATGTTGACATAAATTATTTTCAAAGGTCCAACTCAACACATAATAATTTATATCCTTAAATAAATTTTTGTCATTTAAACGAAAGGAAAGACTAAAATTAACATTTACTGGTAATTGAGGGATCACGTTGAACAGCTTAAACTTCAGGAATGACTCTGTGCAGTGAGTCAACATTCAATAACCATTTACATCATTTTCGCAAAATGGTAATAACACTTCCAGGTCACCTTTCCAAAATCAGCTTACTCATTCCATAATTACTTGATATCTTAATTTATGACTAATTCCACCACTCTTGTATTTTTTTCCCCTACTAATTAAGTCACGTCATGAGGCCATAAAAATTAACAAAAATGGCACTACCTTAATTAAAGGACATAATTGTATGGCCGGCCGGTAGGATACGTGACTTTCATTATTGTTAATTTCACGAATTGCATACTTCGGGTCTCCTCCAAACGCACCAAGCCCTAATGTTGTCCCCATGCACTTAACACTAAGCAATATCCAAAGTCCTTCCCTTGCTTGTAAATCCCCAAATGGTATCTTCCCTTTCTTTGCGCCCGATTGACATCAATTGCTACCTCTGTGTCATGGCATTCAGTATCGAAATTTGTCGAAACAACCCATTTCTTGACCTTATAGATCAACAATTAGTTAGAAAAAGGAAAAAAAAAAAAAAAAAAAAAAAAAGGAGAAGGAAGGTGCAATATTGAGAAGCCACCATGAGCGGATTTTTGATTACCATGTGACTAGTTATTTCAAGATCACAAACGGTCTAGTTAACATGACCATAGGTAACCGATTTGTGACAATTGACATTTGTCATTCATTCGACATTTTCCTTCTATTAATTATCGATTCAAAAATTTCCTAAGTCAATGTCCACTGGTGGGATCTTAATAAATATTATGTATATGTTACCAATAATATAAACAAGATCAATTATTTGATTGTGTCCCCTATCAGTTGGTCACCTAAATCTAGCTAGACTAAAAAAAAACCCTTTAATCTGAATTAACCAATGAATCAACTCCCGTAGGAAAGTCATTTTGGCTAAGAACTGTCCTGTCAAATGTCACTTGATGGGAACCTAAATGAAATTTCTAAAGGAAATTTGGAAGATTTGGTGGCATGATGGGATTTTTTTCTAATAAAAGAGAAAATAACTCGTGATTATATTCATGTAATTCGTGGCACAGTTGCGGAATTCAGAACGCGTTTGATGAATTTTCTTCATCGCTGAATTTTTTTTTTTTAATGTGGAGGGGACCCATGCACGCTGTGGAGAGGAGAGCATTTGACCTGCCGGCAGAAGTCAACACTATCAACGGAGACGGGCGCCTCCAGGATCTCAACGACCCTAAAACGTCTCACTTGAGGAATTGGTGTATGAATAATCAAATTCAATCATGAACACCATAGAGGAGGAAGCGAACAGCGATGGGTACTTCATAAAGTGAAAATTCACTTATAAGTAGAAGATCTCATGTTGGCGGTCCTTGACCTCGGGTTTGAGGCCGCCCGAGTTCGCGACCTCCCCCGCCGAGTTGCAGAGGAGGAGCAATAACATGGGAACTCGCTGACACGGTGGCGGCGGATCGCCGCCATTATCACACATGGGTTAACGCTTAAAACTAAATCAACGTTTATTCATACCTTGCCCTAGTTCATTCCACTTCTTCTTGGCTCCATATAACCTGTTTCAGAGCTTTCGAAAACACGATACGCTCGGGACCAAATCACTTGCAAGTAGCCACAAGCACTTTCCTTGGCGGGAGCGATGGCCTGCGTCCATGGAGCAAGGCCATGTTGTCGAAGAAGAGGACGTCGCCCTTCTCCCACTTGAATTGGATGCTCTCCTCGTCGAGGATCTCGCTGCATCGCTTCACCACGTGGTCCGGGATCCCGGTCCCATCGGCCATCGTGGCCGAGCTGATCTCCTTCCCGTGCATCCCCACCACCGTGTTGTACCACATCCTCCTCCCTTTTCTCCCCTCGAACACCCTCGTGAGGGTTCGTGGGCAGATGATCGTCTTCAGTCCACCGTCGGGCAGCCATTCCACGTCCATTCCCATGGCCTTAACCCTACAAAAATTTATGTACGATGGAATGAAATTTGCATTCTACCTCGCGAAATTTTTGTGCAAAGCAAAGTGGAAATTAGGTAAGTACCGTCGTTTACATTGTGCTGCATAGATTGTGTAAAAATCCAAATTATGTCAAGAGGGGTCCAAATCGAAATATGAATGGCATCATTTTCAATTTATCCACTTTTTTTCCGGGAATAAAAAAGATATTTCCACATGTGAGCCTCAAATATTGCATATTGCAAGCCAAACTTAAGTTTGTGACATGGGTTTGTATTATAGACACAATTTGTGTGAAATTCGATTTATACAGGCTTGCCAGAATGAGTGATAATAATTGTTATGAAGTTCATTTTATAAAGGAAAGTAAAAATTTTGGATTCAAATAGTCACATAAAAATTAAATTTTTATGCAAATTATGTATAGACTATCAAAATCCCTTACGAAAAGATTGTTAATTTTGTTCTACTTCAATTGCATACTCGATACTAAGCTATGGTCTACGAAAATTAATTCTTGTCACGATGACGAATAGAACATGGAAATAATCGTGAACTGTGTATACGAGTATACCTTCTCTCAGCTTCGGTTGGGTCGGGGGTGCCGAAAGCATCCTGCCAGTTGCGGCCTCTCATGGAGGAAGTGTTATTTGTGCTCGGGGCAATGAAGGTGTACATCAGCCCCTTCTTCTCCATTTCCTCCACCTCCTCTGGGAACTCCTCCAGCATCCGCTCCGTCACCCGGAAGCTTGGCACAAATGGCGTCTCCCCGCCCTCCGGAGGCGGCACTTCACAGAATAGTATCACCTTCTTGGGGTTTTCCTTGAACTGTTGCATCCACAGTAGTTTGATTTTCAATTTATAATTAGATCCAATGTAGTTTGGTCGCCGCTCAAAAGGAGACGGCCTAGTCTACACTTCTACCAATAGAGATAGCGCGCTTTCTAATTCCACAGAGAACTAGTTGATTTCAGTTTGAAGAATATGCAATTGAATTATAGGGCATGATTGCTGCCCGGGGTTTCTAATTAGTGTTTGATTGAACTAAATATATATAATTTGTTCTCTAACGAATACGTGAGAAAATGACAAGGAGAAAATAGACGAGAAAAATGACATATACCTCTATCAATCATTGTGGATGTAAGAAAAATTAAAAATCGGAACCTCCCATTTGAATCCCGAGGCATTCCATTCGCTAAGCTAGATCACTCTACCATGAAAAGAACTCATTTCGATCGGCTTTCAGATTTCTTTTAAGATATAATTCAAATCAACTGTAGTTAGTGATGCGACAAATTGAACCGACTTATGATTTGATATGTACTTTGAAACTTCAAGATTAAAAAAGTTCGTCGGTGCATATAAAAGTGAAATCTGTGTCAGAAAGCGAGAAGATGCATGAACTGATAATCTGGCAAGTGATATCACGTTAAGGGAGCACGCGATGAAAGATGTTTTCACTGTGATGCATGTAATGATCTAGTCACTCACCAGAACCATCTCATGGTGGTAGTACATGAACTCCGACAGCGGGCCCTCGTTCGCTGTCCATACCCGCTTGTAGATGTGAGTCCTCAGCGCGGGCCCGATGTAGCGGATGTCCTCCCACCCGCAAGCCTCGACGATCTCGTTGAAGTCCTCGGCATTCTTCACGTCGAAGCCACGGAGCAGAACTGCGCTGTTCTTGATGATCATCTGGTCGAACCATTCCCGGTTCTTCTTCAGAGCTGCGACGAGGGACTCGGTGTCAGCTTTGGCGGGCTCTGGCGGGAGCAGGACGAGGGGCATCACCTCGCCGTCGACCACCTTCTGGCCTTGGCACTCTCCGATCTTGAAGTCCTTGCCGGTGGAGGATTCCATTGCCGTAAAGATTTGGTATGCTATTGCACTTAAAATCTCTCTCTCTCTCTCTCTCTCTCTCTCTCTCTCGAGGGTTGAACTCCTTTGCTGGGTTGTGTTTTGATGGAGTTTGATACAGGGGCGGTGACGTCTTTATACAGGCTAGTTTGCAATGTTTTACGGACGAATTCAATTGCGAATTTTAAGTAATTATTAGCGGGTGTCATTTATGATGATCGCGATGGTGATCTGGAATCAAGAGAACGGATGGCACGACACGTTGAAGATTCTTGGGGTCGTCGTCTTGCGAGGGAGCCGTAATCGTTTGGGGGTTTAGCCGAGCCTCAGCTAATGTATCGTTTACACTAAAACCTGAAAATAAAATTAAAAATTAAAAAAATTAGGAAATAGTGCTGCGAGAGATTTTTATCATATCCATTTGTGAATTTTTACGTTGATTTACACTAAAATATCGTTTATACTAAAAAATGTACATAATATGATGTAAATATATCCGACTTTATTGATTAAATAATGGATGGATATAGTAAAATTCTAATATTTCATATCATATCATATCCGGTTTTATTCTGATTAGAAATCCGGACGACCAAACATAGTTTAGTATTATATATATTAGTTTGGTCGCGATGGACAAAGAGGTGGTTCTACGCTTGGAATTGGGAATTGGACCAATCCTATGTAGCACTGACACGGACACGCGACACGATATGACACGACATGCTGACACATTATTTCTCAAAAAATAAAGAATTTTGATACGTTCCGACACATTATATATTAAATATATACTTTTATATATAAATGCAAAAATAAATAAATAATAATAAAAAGAGCATAGAATTAATTTATATTAAAAATACTAATCAAACATTTGTTAATATCATTCAATGTTTTAATTTGACAGAGATTGAATGAGAAATTCAAAAATTGCAAACATGAAAGAATAAACTTGAAGGAACATGTCATGTTTTTTTATACTTGTTGGAAATTAGTGAGATTTGTTATAATCTTAGACAGAGTTCAGAGTTCATGATATAGACTAGCATGGAGCTCCTCTACAAAACAAGATTCAAGAAAAATGAAAATCCAGGACAAGAACATGAAAAATGTGAGAGATAACTCACAAGCCAATAACATAGGACAAAAGAGATGATTTGCAAGCGATGCTTGCGAGAGGCGGAAAGAAGCAAAAAAAATTATAACTTTAAGTATGTGGGGGCAATGAAACGATGCCAATGAGAAGAGGGGTGTTCCATCGTCACTCACAAGAAGATCAAGATTTTTAAGTGAGAAACTTGAGAGTAAGAATTTTCTTATTTATCCTTTATTCTTGTTATTTTCATTATTTTTTCATATATTTACATTTTGACTCTTCAAGTATTGAAAATTTTTAAAATTGACCCCGTGCGTGTCGGAATCGCGTGTCAGAATTTCGGACTTATGTGTCGGAGCGTGTCGAAAAGAGTTGACCACATGTCGGATTTTCCGACGCTCATCGACCGCGTGTTGGAACTTGTTGGAGCATGTCAAAGCATGTTGGACACATGTCAGAGTGTCGGACATGACACAAAAGCTTCCGGAGAGTGTCGGTACTTCTTAGGACCAATCTCCTTGGGAACCGTTGGTTCGGTCCAGTTATAAGAGGTTTTCGGTTCTTTTACACATTCCTAATTGTGACTACTCTCTAACTATTAAGGATCCATATCGATAACGTGGAACGACCAATCAAAGCTTGAATGATTTGAAATTGCTTGACAATCGATTGATTCCTTTAAAACATATTAAGGTCAATAACTTATATTCACACAACTTAAATTTCTTGAATGTATCTTAGAGTGACAAGAGATTTTGGCGGAAAAAAGTTGACAAAACTACGATCGATTGTGAATAAATGGTTTCTGAATTTTAATTCAATATATAATAACATTCTCAAATTTCTAATTTTTTCAATATGGTCCTTAAACCATTAGTAAATGTTCAATCTAGTTTCTAAATTAAATGAATAGTCGTCATTCCATTAATTCAAGTTAACAAATCTACTGATGTGACTCTTGATTTGTTAAGTTTGGACACTGGTAACCAAAAAAGTTATATAAGGATTATCAAATAAGATAATCATCTTAAATCAAAATATAATAATTAACATAATCAAATAACAAAGGATATGTCAACGCTCGACTTTCTTTTCTTTTTATAAAGTAAATGGATAAAAAGAGAGACATGTTGAAATCAATTATTCTCAAAGGTCCAACTCAACACATACTAATTTATATCCTTAAATAAAGATTTGTCATTTAAACAAAAGAAGACTAAAATTAACATTTACCGGTAATTGAGGGTTCACGTTGAACAACTTAAACTTCAGGAATGACTCTGTGCATTGAGTCAACATTCAATAACCATTTACGTCATTTTTGCAAAATTGTAATAACACTTCCAGGTCACCTTTCCAAAATCAGTTTACTCATTCCGTAATTACTTGATATCTTAATTTATGACTAATTCCACCACTCTTGTATTTTTTTTCCCCTACTAATTAAGTCACTCGTCATGAGGCCATAAAAATTAACAAAAACGGCACTACCTTAATTAAAGGACATAATTGTATGGCCGGCCGGTAGGATACGTGACTTTCATTATTGTTAATTTCACGAATTGCAGACGTCGGGTCTCCTCCAAACGCACCAAGCCCTAATGTTGTCCCCATGCACTTAACACTAAGCAATATCCAAACCCCTTCCCCTGCTTGTAGATCCCCAAATGGTATCTTCCCTTTCTTTGCGCCCGATTGACATCAATTGCTACCTCTGTGTCAGTGGCATTTAGTATCGAAATTTGTCGAAACGACCCATTTCTTCACCTTATAGATCAACAATTAGTTAGAAAAAGGAAAAAAAAAAAAGGAAGGTGCAATATCAAGAAGCCACCATGAGTGGATTTTTGATTACCACATGACTAGTTATTTCAAGATCACAAACAGTCTAGTTAACATGACCATAGGTAACTGATTAATTTGACATTTTCCTTCTATTAATTATTGATTCAAAAATTTCCCAAGTCAATGTCCACTAGTGGGATCTTAATAAATGTTATGTATATGTCACCAATAATATAAAGAAGATCAATTATTTGATTGTGCCACTTATCAGTCGGTCACCTAAATCCAGCTAGGCTCAAAAAAACCATTTAATATGATTTAACCAATGAATCAACTCCCCTAGGAAAGTCATTTTGGCTAAGAAGTGTCCCGTCAAATGTCACTTGATGGAACCTAGATGAAATTTCTAAAGGAAATTTAGAAGATTTGGTGGCATGATAGGACTTTTGCTCTAATAAAAGAGAAAATAACTCATGATTATATTTATGTAATTCGTGGCACAGTTGCGAAATTCAGAACGCGTTTGTTGAATTTTCTTCATCATTGAAATTTTGTTTTTGTTTTTGTCTTTTTTGCATGTGGAGGGACCCATGCACGCTGTGGAGAGGAGAGCATTTGACCGGCCGGCAAAAGTCAACACTATCAACGGAGACGGGCGCCTCCAGGATCTCGACGACCTTTTTTTTTTTTTTTGAACGAAAGGTCGACTTTCATTACTACGAAAAACCCTTACAACCCGCGGCAAGAGCGTCCGCGCATAAAAGATTGAAAAGAGGAGAGGGCAGACGAATGGCCCAATTATCAGACAAAGATGTGCCCGTATGGGCCTTGCAAGCCCTGGGTCCAAGCAACCGTCGCCTCTCTAAAGAAACCCTAACTTGAGATTGGGAAATAGGGTTAGAAGGAAAGCAGCTTCGGCGAAGAGAGATCGATCGCGCCATGGCGGCTGGGAGCGACGATTCAGCGTTTCCACAACAGTGAGGTTATCTGATTCAACGATTAGTGCTGCAGTTTGAAGGCCTTGCTGCAATAGGTGACGAAGCGAGTAAGAGAGGGCTTGAATCTCGACCTGGAGAGCAGAGACAGCCACGACACGTACGGAGAAGCCATCGGTAAGTCTACCTTGATGATCCCTGCAAATACAAGCAATCGTACCATAATTTCTCCCTTGATGGAAAGAACCATCGAGATTGACCTTCAAAACTCCGAGATCTGGAGGACGCCATAGATGGGATCTATTTCTAATGGAACTCCTTTGATGCAGAGAGGGAGATGAAGATAAGCGATCAACTTGGGCGTGAGTCGATGCCGCCTCTACGACCCGCTTTGGATTAGGATAAGAACCGCGGAAGACAAAGGCATTCCGAGCACGCCGATCCGCCACTGGGAATGTTAGTAATGAAGGCCGGCCGGGTTAAGCGATGGCCGTCGCCAATCGTTGTCACAATCCATGAGTCCAGACGCTGAATGCGAGTTGGAAGGACTGAAATCCCAATCTGTGAGTGATTCCACACCCTTTGAGTCCATGAACAGAGTAAGAACAAATGCTCTAATGTTTCTGGATTCTTACTTTTGCATAAAGTGCAACAAGGATTGTCTAATATATGTCTGCGATGCAGGTTTTCTCGCGTCGCCAAAGCATTACTACAAAGTGACCAGAGAAAGACTCGGAGCTTAGGTGCAGCAGGCATCTTCCAGAGATTACGCCATAACCAGGTAGGAAGTTGATACGAAGTAGACGCAGTTGCAGTGACTGTACTTAATTGTGTCTGATGGATTGCGTGATATGCTGATTTGACTGTGTAAACTCCCGTTTAGTTGCTGTCCATATAAGTGCATCTCGAAGTGAAGTTAGGTCGAATTGGAATGTCGTGATCCGTTGAATGATTGGCTTGTCGAAAATGCTGTGTAATAAATCAACCTTCCATGAACTGGTGGTCTGGTCAATAAGATCAGCTACTAGTGTAGGTTCAGCAGGGGTTCTAGGTCCACCGAGAATTCCCATAGGAAGCCAGCGATCTTCTCTAATATTAATACATGTTCCATCTCCCACAGACCAAGTGATGTGTGGTAAAATTGCATTCCTCCTACATAATAAGCTCTGCCAACCCCATGAGGGCCGAATACCTTTGTTTGCTTTTAAAAAAGTGGAAGAATGATAATATAAACCCTTAAAAAACTTACTCCATAATGATAATGGTTGATGCAATAGACGCCAAGCTTGCTTACCAAGCATAGCATGATTAAAACTCACCAGATCACGAAAACCCAATCCACCTAGCTCTTTTCTTTGCTGAAGATTTTTCCAACTCTGCCAAGGAATTCCAGATCTACTTGTATCATTACTCCACCAGAATTTTGCCATTCTTTTCTCAATAACTTTACATAATGATATGGGAATCTTAAACACAGACATTGCGTATTGAGGGATAGATTGAATAACTGTCTTTAATAAAACCTCTTTTCCACCCTTTGACACTAGTTTCTCCTTCCATCCTTCTAATTTCAAATGAACTCTAGTCAACAGCCAGGAAAACATATCCTTTTTAGATCTTCCCCAGTCAGTAGGAATGCCTAGGTACTTCCCACAGCGCTGTAAAATTGGTACCCGTAATGCACCTGCGAGATTTTCCTGGAGAGATGTAGGGCAACAAGGACTAAAGAAAACACCAGACTTGTTTCGATTGATCATTTGTCCTGAAGCCAAGCAATATTGATTCAATATATTGGAAAGATTCTGACACTCCAGCAAGGTACCATTAAGAAAAAACACTGCATCGTCAGCGAAAAAGAGGTGCGATAGAGTAGGACACCATTGATTCAGTTGGATTCCTGTGAGCGAGCCCATATTCATAGCATTCCTAATTAGGAAAGATAAAAGATTTGCGACAATGATGAACAAGTAAGGGGAAAGAGGATCTCCCTGCCTCAGACCACGGGTTGGGTGGAAAGTCGGTAAAAATTCCCCATTCATTTTAATTGAGAAAGATGGCGTGGAAATGCACTGCATAATAAGATTAACCCAATGAGAATGGAAGCCCAAGTGAAGTAAATAATCGCGAAGAAAGTCCCATTCAACACGGTCATAAGCTTTCTGCATATCTAACTTGAGTATTGCTTTAAAATGACGCCTACTTTTCCGTGTCTTGAGCTGATGAATAACTTCCTGTACAATTAGAACATTGTCTTGAATTTGTCTCGCCGACAACGAACGCACTCGTTCTTCGATAATCAGCGAGAGGCAGCAATGGTTTCAAGCGATTAGCCAGCACCTTAGAAAAGATTTTATAGGCATAGTTACGAGAGACTAATAGGGCGACTTGATCCAAGCTTTCCGGGTTTGGGGTTTTAGGAATTAGAGTGATAGCAGTTTTGTTTAAAGATGGAGGTAGTATACCAGAAGAAAAGAAGCGAAGAACTGCTCTGTGTATATCAACTTTGAGAATTTCCCAATGTGATTGATAAAATAAGCCACTTAAACCATTCGGGCCCGGTGCCTTGGAAGCACCTAATTGAAAGGTAGCAACTTGAACTTCTTCAAGGGTGGGTGGAGCTAGGAGAGTTGCATTCATTGTTGCATCAATCATGTGTGGACATTGGTCTAAAATCTGTGCATAAGGTCTAGGCCCGAGGTAGTATAAAGCGAGAGAAGTAGTTAGTGGTCATTTCTTTAATGTGTTCAATATCCCTAACCCATTCCTGAGATTCATTCCTCAACACACTAATTTGATTGCGATGCCGTCGTTGAATAGTGGTAGCATGAAAGAACTTAGTGTTACGATCTCCCCATTGTAACCAGTTGATCCTAGATCGCATCGCCCAATATTGCTCTTCCCTCTGCCATGTTTGCTGAAGTTCAAGTTTAATCTTTTGTTGCTGGGATTGATTCAGTATAGTAGGATGCTGGTTTGATAAAATCTGTAACTGATGTTCTAATTCAATGGCTTGGTGCCTGTTATGAGAGAAAACCTGGCGACTCCAAGTAGACAAAGCTGTGGTGACTGCACGTAGCTTTACTGGAAGAGAAGAATCCCTTGTCGCAGCTGAGTGCCAGGAGGTGTGAACAACCGATTGACATCCAGGGTCTTGGTTCCAGAAAGCTTCAAAGGTAAAGTGTTTCTTTCGTCGACTCAAACTGGGTGTGGTGTTAATAACTAGAGGGCTGTGATCGGAACCTATTGCAGGCATAGCAAACACTTGAGCTTTCGGGTATGCGACACGCCATTCAGCGGTGCAAGCGCTCGATCCAATCTCTCCTTCACCAAAGCATCGCCAGCTCTATTATTGGACCACGTATAAGCACGGCCATGAGAAGGTAAATCCAACAACCGGCAATCATTAAGAAGCTCACGGAAAGAATCAATGCGGTAAGAGTCGGTGGACGGGTTCCTATTTTCTCCCATCTATGTAATATTTCATTAAAGTCACCACAAAGCATAACCAAGGTAAGACGGAGAGAAGTCGCTGGGCGACGTAAAGTCTGCCAAAGATGCTGACGGTGTTGAAAAACTGCAGGAGCATGAAGACAAGTAATCCTCATAGACCGAGCATCGGAGATATCCAGACAAGTGAAGTCCAAAAAATACTGAGAGGAGGAGAAATCCGACAGAGAAAGCCCTGCATTCCAAAAAATAGCTAATCCCCCCGCCGAACCAACAGGGCTAACCAACCTGTGATGCAAAAAGCCAGAGGATTTTTTCAAGCGAAGGATAACATCATCAACATTTTTTGTCTCCATCAAAAAAAGCAGGTCAGGCTTTTCCTTAGCCAAAAGGGCTTTTAGAGATAGGACTGTCAGGGGATTGCCCAAACCCTGACAGTTCCAACTTATGATTTTCATCGTTGATTGGGTGACTGTTTAGGGCCAGCCACCGTCGCCCGCAGAAGTTCTTCAGAAGCCTCCATGATGGGTGTGTCTAACAAGGAAGAGTCGTCATACAGTCCAGTAGGTTCTTCCGGTAAGGTATAAGGAGAGTAACGCCTGGGTTTCTTCGCAGGACTGATCTTACTAATCGGTCGAATACTTTTCCCTTTTTTGGCCTGATGAGTTGATGGTGGCCATTGCACTCCTTTCAGTTTCTCTGTAGCTGGAATGAGAGCAGTGGTTACAGTGTGTTTCTCAGGTGGAGGCATGTTAGAGGAATAATTTCTGGGCTATGGATCAAGTGGAGTAGATTCCTGTGGAGAAGATGTTATAACAGGAACAGGCGGTAGAAGAAGTGGAAGGGTGTGAATCGCTGTGGGAGGAGTTTCTGGTATGAATTCTTCATTCTCCTCCTCCATACATGATGAACCATAGTAACATTGCCAGTAAGGGCTACATTTCTGAACTTCTGCTTTTAACCATGGCCCATAGGGAGTTTTATCAGCCTCGGTTATCATGTTTTCCTTAAAAGGAATGAAGGGACAAGAATCCGTGTAATGGCCCAGACGTCCGCAGGAATAGCAGTAGTGAGGTAACCTTTCATACCTAAAATCCAACCACAGAGTTTGATTGTTAAGTTTAATTAGCCGCCCTACCTTCAGTGGTGTAGATAAATCCAATTCAACACGAGCACGACAAGCTTTCAAGGCAGAACCAGAGGCGAACTCAGATTTAACTTGCAAAACAGGGCCAACCGTACTAACAGCAGTGCGAATCATTTCAGCAGTACTACACTCCAAAGGTAACCCAATTATCTGAACCCAAAATGCGCATGTTGAAAAGTCATAGCTGTGTAGAGGGGTGTTAGCAATCCAGGGTTTAAAATTGATAAGATGTCCTAAGAATTGCCAAGGTCCAGTGTCAAGAATTCGCTGTTTTTCAGCTTGAGACTTGAATTTTGCTAAATACAGTCCTGCTTCTTTCTGTATGATTTCTGCATGGTCCAACCTCCAGGCCCTCTTCAAGACTGACTGAAAAGCCGGAAAATTAAAGGAAGGGTTGGAGGGGACTTTACCGATTAACAGAAGCTTACATTCCTCAACCGCACCAGGTGTGGGTTCAACTCGCAACTCTGCAATCTCTTTTTCCGTACTTAATCGACCAAGTTTATGACAAAGTGCAGCAATTCTGGATGCATCCGGGTCATCGTCAAGGGCCATCGATGAAATAGTGGAACTAATCAACAGAGGGAAGTTGGTAGCTTCGATAATATCGACATGCAAGAGTAGATAAGTGAAGAGAAAGAGGAAAAAGTAAGAAATGGGTAGCGATTTAGGTGGATGTAAGACTGAGAGGAAGAGAAGGATGATAGAGAACCATCGACATGGCAGGAAGATCAACAGGAGGCTATAGAAGAGGAGGAACGATGAAGAGCTCTACCCAGGTGATAGAGAGGATCTCGACAAGACGAGACGGCTTTCTCTTTGCTGATCTCGACGACCTTAAAACGTCTCCGTTCTACGTAAAGCTCGGTCAGCCCAGGGGAGTCGATTTCACGGGCCGAACAAAAGGAAACCGGCCCACAGACTTCAGACGAGGTTGGATCCGATTAGAGCTGCGGTTTCTGCTGTTAGGACTTGGCGGACCCGCGTCGCGACGATTCGTGCTTAGAGACGACGACACGATATTCCCTAGTCGATTTCATGGCTATTATATCGACTATTATCTCGTCGGGCGCTAAAATTCTGGATTTCACAAAGTTCAGATGCCTGATGGTGCTGGCGATGCCATGCCCGCACGACACGTCGTGATGCCGAAACCAATCCGGACGGTGCCTTTTCGGGCGAGCAAAATGGATTAAGGGTCGGCGATTGAGATGCTATTCAATGCATTGTCCTGTCTTGCGCCCCAACGGAATGTAGGCCACTGAAGAGAGGAGGGGATAGAATTCCTTCGGCAGCTAGCCGTAGTGCCGGGCCCGGTTGGGGCCCGACGGCATTCATGGCCCGAGATGGACTCTCATCTGTCATCTCCCATCTTTGTCTTCGATCGTTCTTCGAAAAGGATAGGGAAGGAAGCCACCAAATTTCTCGGCCGAATTCATTGATATTTCAACTGTCCGAAACCTCTCAATCCGCCCGTGCCCTGTGTCTGGTCCGATGGGAATGACTAATGTTTAGTCTAGATTAATTGAAGGGACGTTACATGGACGAGGTACTGCATTTTCCTTTAGGTTTGCGTGTTCTCAAAATTTCTCAACGCATGAATGAGCAAATTTTAGGGATTTAAATTAGATGATAATCTTCTTCTTCTTCTTCTTCTTCTTTTGCTATTGGGCTGGGAAATTGACATAGAGAAAGCGATACTTGGAAAGGATTCCAAAAGATGGTGTTTATTTTGAATAAAGAAGTGCATATTACAATATCTTAGGCGCATTTTATAAGGAGGTCACTATCTAGAAAATAACAAAATTACTCAAATCTAATAACAAAATAAAGGAAAATATATATAATTTTTTTTTTTTTTTTTTTTCGTGATTCTTTTAAACCGCGTGCATTGTTTCCTTCAGCGGTTCTCAACCACTACACCATCACCACTGCTTCGTGTCATTTACGATTCATGTAACAGTATTGATACTCCTGAAATGTGTTCTATTTGCTTGTAGCTCTCGTTTGATACCAGATAAAGCAAATCTGGGTTTTCATTTCCCTTGTGATGGACCTGGAAGAGGGGGGACATGCCAAGTATCCGCTTGGGATCATGTCTTCTTAGGCCTATTCTGGATGTACAATGCAATCTCTCCTCAACCAGCGAATCTGCTTTGAATCGCTGAGTTTTTCAACCACTACAGGGCTCTCCCGTCACCTCAACCACTACGCGTCACCACATGTAGTTATAAAGGAAAAGATATTGATAAAAAAAGGAAAGTTATCAAAACACAATAGAAAATTTAAAATCTAATAATAAATTAAGCTTTAAACGCATTTAATCAAATATCAGAATCCATTGTAATCTCGAAGATCACGCAATCTTTTTTTATTTGTGAGAACGCTCGCTCTTATGACATTTCAATGTTTTCATAAAGACATTTGCATATTGTTCTACATCAGAAATAAAACAATCCATATCTCAATTGTTTGTACATATTGCTTGACACTTCTGTCTAGTTCGATTATGCAAATGAAGGAACCATTTTGGTTAGAGAACTCCTAATGAATAAATCTCAATACTGGATGAGGCTCGGTTTTTTTTCCCACGAATCTTTCGAATCTTCTCATCACAAGTAAAACATGGCAATAAAATGAATATAAAAAAATAGTTAATTCAAAACAAGACCACTTGTCCGAGTAAACTTGATTTTCTTTCCTGTAAACACTATAAAAAAAAAAAATTGAGAAAAAAAAGGCAACTTTGCACATGATCATTATTCATATTGTTGCCATCCACAAGGTTCCAAAAGAGAGCTGCCCACCATTTCATCGCAGAGATAAACCCAAAAAGCCAACCGAGACATGCTTCCCAGAGATGCCAAAAAGAGGCCTTGCCCCCCTCCAAAAAGGCTTGGTTTCAATTGCTTGCGTTTGGCTACATTTTCTCAGCCTATTATTGCTTTTTGATCTTCCCCCCTCCAACACTCCATGCATCTTCTAAGACCTGCTCAAACCCCGATTCGATTTTGATCATGTCTGTCTGATCTTGCCCCGACCCAAATCCCTGCGGGTCACCTCAACTGCACTCGATGGCCAAATCCTATCCATTCATTCGCCGAGCAATCGATTTCGCGGGTGAACTGGTTCTTCGATGATTTCGAGGATGAAAGAACTGCTCTAACGAGGAGACCAGAATCTGTCATAACTCCCTCTTTTAACAGCCAGATAGGAGCGGTCCTCCGGACAGGGACGATGTCGGGCAGGACGTGTCGGGCTTTTGTTAGAAAGGGAAAATAAAAATTTAACAGCTTCCGCGGTCGTTCTCATTCGTATATTCTGGCTTATTCTAAAGTCTGAAGATGTTTTAGTCACATGCTCGACACCCCCGTTTTTCTTTTATTTTCTCTTTGACGATTTGTTGGAGAAAATCAAGAAAGAACATGGAAAAAAACTGGCCACTGGTTATTGGTGGCTGCTGCGCTTCTTAGCGGGAAGTCTGTGTTGAAATTTCTACTTATCGGACAATTCGTTCCCTTTCAATTCCAAGCGACGAGCGCCCGTGCCATGAAAACCCGATAAGGCGATAACGTTCCCTGCTTTAATACTTGGATACACGCTCTTTGTTCCTTTCTCGCTGCTTCAACTGCTTCAAGTCTGCAAATTTTTAGACTGCTGTGTGTCTTTTGCTTCTGGGCTTCTCGGTTGCTCCATTGGTCTCTTTTCCTGGGGGGTTTTGACGGGTTGAAGTGTCAGTTATGGGGTTGAGCAGAGATGGGTCTTGGGGCTATGTCTACAGGGAAGTGGAAAGTTGAGTTCTTTATTATCAAGATTTCACGTACATGATTGTGAGGTTAGGCTTCCTGGTTGCTGCTTCAATTGCAGCTTATGCAGTTAAGCAGCTAAATGTTAGAGGCTCAAAACCACCGTCTTCTTCTCGCAAGGTCAAGCTTCTAGGTAATGTATTCATTTTTAATGTGTGTTGGTTTCCCAGCTATCTGTAGTTTCTGTACTTTTCTTCCTTTCGTGAAGTGGGTAGATATGATATGTTTCGTCATGTTGGTGCCTGTATGGTAATGACTATGCGTATGTCTTTTCCTGGCATCTTGTTCTGCTATTATGCTGATGATGCTCTTGTCCAGAGAATGGCGACACAGGCTTTGAAAGGCAGGGAAGTGAGGGAAGAGATGAAGAGCACTCTACATATTCTACTTATGGCCTCAAAGAGGAGGAAGTAAGTGTAGATTGCGATTATTTCGTCTTTTGAGATGAATGTATAGGGCTTGAATTTGTCGATCTTCTTTTGTTGGTTAGCTTGAGAAAACTGGGACTAAAAGCATGGCTTTTTTTATTTTCAATTTATTGCAGGAAAAAGAGGAGGAAGAGGAGGTTGAAGTGAAACTGATCAGCAGTGTAATTAACGCAGCTTCGAGCCATGTACCTGATATGGAAACTGAGGATATTTTGCCTGAATTTGAACGTCTTCTCTCAGGGGAGATAGAATTTCCATTCCCTGATGATAAGTTCGATGATGCGAGCAGAGACAGAGTTTATGAAATTGAAATGGCAAGCAATGCAAGTGAACTCGAGAGGTTGCGTAGGCTTGTGAAGGAATTAGAGGAGAGGGAAATGAAGCTGGAAGGCGAATTGCTTGAATATTATGGCTTGAAGGAGCAAGAATCAGATGTCATCGAACTGCAAAGGCAGCTGAAAATTAAGACTGTTGAAATCGACATGCTGAAAATCACTATCAATTCACTACAGGCAGAGAGGAAGAAGCTGCAAGATGAGATTTCTCATGGAGCTTCAGTGAAGAAGGATCTAGAGGTAGCGAGGAACAAGATTAAGGAGCTGCAGAATCAGATTCAACTTCAGGCAAACCAGACAAGAGGCCATTTGCTGTTGCTCAAACAACAAGTGTCTGGACTTCAGGCCAAAGAGGAAGAAGCTGTTAAAAAAGAAGCTGATGTAGAAAGGAAGCTGAAAGCAATGAAGGAGTTGGAGGTAGAAGTCATGGAGCTGAAAAGGATAAACAGAGAACTTCAGCATGAGAAAAGAGAATTGACTATAAAACTGGATGCTGCAGAAGCTAGAGTTGCAGCTCTTTCTAATATGACCGAGGTAAGAGTCCTGCTTTATTCTTTGTCCAATCTATTGCTTCTTAATTCAATGTTCTGCTGCATTTATCTATCAATATAAGAGTACTTATTGTCCCACCACGCAAGGACCTTAATTGTGCAACTGTACAGCTTGCAGGTGAATAACCACAAAATAATCTCTTAGTTTCTGAAAAGCCTTGTATAAATTCATTCTAGTTTTGGCAAATCATCATTTCATCACCTTAGAATGCTGATAGATGACCAAATTACTAAGAAATGCTGATTTTTTATGCAAATAAGAGAGTCCCGGAAGTAGTGTCCTACATACATTAAAGCATCAGTTGTTGCTTGGATTAGAAAAGGCTACCTTAGCTCCTCAATTTACTTAGCTGATACTATGATTGAGGGGCTGTCATCGTTGAGAACCTTGTGCTAACTGGATTAGCAAGTGCTGGACTAGAGTAGACATGTTCAATAATGCTTCCTTTGTGCAGACCGAAAGGGTTGCGTCCGTGAGAGAGGAAGTCAACAACTTGAGACACATAAATGAAGACCTGTCAAAGCAGGTGGAAGGACTTCAAATGAACAGGTTCAGTGAAGTTGAGGAGTTAGTCTACCTCCGTTGGGTCAATGCATGTTTGAGGTATGAACTCCGGAACTACCAGACACCGCCAGGAAAGATCTCAGCTCGTGATCTGAGCAAGAGCCTAAGCCCCAAGTCGCAAGAGAAGGCCAAACGGCTGATGGTAGAGTATGGTGGATCAGAACGTGGACAGGGAGATACAGATGTCGAAAGCAACTTCTCACACCCTTCTTCTCCTGGAAGTGAGGACTTTGACAATGCTTCTATAGATAGTTCCACCAGCAGATACAGCAGTCTCAGTAGGAAGCCTGGCTTACTACAGAAATTGAAAAAATGGGGTAGAAGCAAAGACGACTCGAGTGCTTTTACATCGCCGGCGAGGTCCTACTCAGGTGGGTCACCTAGCAGGGTGAGCATGAGTCTACGATCGAAGGGCCCACTAGAGGCCTTGATGATCAGAAATGCGAGTGACAGCAATGCCATTACAACTTTTGGTGAGCTGGAGCATGAATCTGTTGATTCTCCAGACACTCCTAGTACCCCTCAGCTTAAGGGTCAAACACCATCTGGTGATTCGTTGAATTCAGTGGCCAGTTCATTCCAGTTGATGTCTAAATCTGTAGACGGTGTTCTGGATGAAAAGTACCCTGCTTATAAAGACCGTCATAAGTTGGCATTGGAGAGGGAGAAGCAAATCAAGGCAAGGGCCGAGAAAGCAAGGGCTGAGAAGTTTGGTGATAGGAGTTTTAGTGGCTCGAGCAGGTCAGACCGGGAGAAAAATATCTCGCTGCCACCAAAACTTGCTCTGATAAAGGAGAAAGTAGTTGTTTCACCAGATTCAGGAGGCCAGTCAGGTGATGCTAAGGCAGAAGATCCTCAAACAGTGAGTAGAATGAAGCTTGCAAACGTTGAGAAGAGGCCTCCGAGGACACCTCGTCCACCACCTAAACCATCAGGAGCTGCTCCTAGCATTGCAAATAATGCCGGTGCAGTTACATTGGCAGGCCCACCTATGCCTCCACCCTTGCCAGGCATGCCGCCACCACCTCCACCACCACCAGGCGGGCCACCTCGTCCACCCCCTCCACCAGGCAGTCTTCCTAGAGGAACAGGAAGTGGTGAGAAGGTTCATCGGGCTCCTGAACTAGTGGAGTTTTATCAGACACTGATGAAACGTGAGGCAAAGAAGGATACTTCATCTCTGATTTCTTCCACAGCGAATGTGTCAGATGCTAGGAGCAATATGATTGGGGAAATAGAGAATAGATCAACATTCCTTTTAGCTGTGAGTTGTGTTTCATCATTTGCTCATGCAAGTTTGCTTCTTTTGTTGTTTTAAGTTTATGGAGATATTTCGTCTTCCTGTTACAGGTAAAGGCAGACGTAGAATCCCAGGGTGAATTTGTCCAGTCTTTAGCAACAGAAGTCCGAGCAGCATCCTTTACCAAAATTGAAGATCTTGTGGCATTTGTCAACTGGCTGGATGAGGAACTTTCCTTCTTGGTAAGCAGATTTAATTTTGTTTTGATGAGTTGGCTTTGCGCCCTCTCTATAGAAAAGATCTTTTGACATCCCTAGTATATGGATTAGGCATCTGGATTTGTGTCAAGCCTGTCAATGAATCTGAGATCTGAAATTCTAGTCTTGAACCTGAAACCTCTATACAAGCTGAATTAAACTCTGCAAAGAAAATGGAGAGAACGAAATTGAGATTAAAAAGAGTTATTGTAGTTCCTTCTGCTCTTCTCTAAGCATTACAAATTTAACATGGAGGAATTCAAGAAATTTTCAGTCCTGCTTATTTGGAAATCCCTCCAGCTTCAAGCATGTAATTATGCATGCAAACTCTCCGAACTATTTGCCGACTGCTGCAACTTCTTGAGTTAATTATGCTTCTTAGCTGGCGGAAGTTTCTAATCCTTTTTTTTTTATCTTCCATTAACAAGGTCGATGAAAGGGCGGTTCTGAAGCACTTTGACTGGCCTGAAGGGAAAGCAGATGCATTAAGAGAGGCAGCATTTGAATACCAGGATCTGATTAAACTGGAGAAGCGCGTTTCTTCTTTCAGTGATGACCCAAAACTTCCTTGCGAGGCTGCACTAAAGAAGATGTACTCATTGCTTGAAAAGTAAGTACCTTCTTTAGCACACTCGTATAATAAGAAATTATCCAAGTTTATTTGCAAATGGACAAGATTTTGGCATTGTAAGTGAAAAGATAAACTGGCTATTCATTTGCTTCAAAACAATGGACCGTTTATTCCTTGATTGGTTCCACAAAATAGCAACTGCCCTAAGTTTTCCGCTAGAGTTAACAGCAGAGTGATGTAAGTTTTTTTCTTTTTTCATGACATCACGTGATTCATCTTTCTCTTTCTCTGGCAGAGTGGAACAGAGTGTCTATGCCCTCTTACGCACAAGGGACATGGCAATGTCACGATACCGGGATTTCGGAATCCCAGTCGACTGGTTGTTGGATTCTGGAGTAGTCGGCAAGGTATCTTCAAGCCTGAGTTCAGTCTTCAATGTTCTTAAAGAGAATCTGAGATGTTTGATTTCTTTTTTCTGTTTCATTTAATTAGTTCTGTTTGTCAACAGAAAAATAAGAACTTTATCCTGGATCCACATTCGATACATAGCGAATCATCTGTCCTAATGTTGTAACACTATGATGCTACCAGTGTAGCTGGAACCGTCTTTATTATAGCCCAGCAAAACTTGGAAGCCTTTGGTCCTGGAAGAATACATCGTCTGATAAATTTGCTTCTAATGAAACTCTAAATGCCATCTCATGGTATGTGTTTTGTTAAGCTTCTCATCTGATGATTTTCCATATTTGCAGATCAAACTCTCTTCTGTGCAATTGGCAAGGAATTACATGAAACGCGTAGCAGATGAACTTGACGGATTGGGTGGTTCTGATAAGGAACCAAACAGAGAGTTTTTGCTTCTGCAAGGAGTGCGATTTGCTTTCCGTGTGCATCAGGTACATCTTCTTTGCTACCTAGTCTTATACAATTTTGAAGGACAGTGCATCTTTTCTTGATTGTGGTCTCAAATATTCACTCTCCAATTTTTGGCAAAATTTAGAACAGTCATCATGGGAAGTCAGTTCTTCCTAGAATTTAAGATTTGAGAACTTTGTAATGCTTCTGCTCTCTCCTTTTCATGTGAATCTTCTAAAACCTTAACTTGAGCACTTCCATGCCTCGACACGAGAATTCAGATAACATCTTCTAAATGGACATTTTGAATGATGACCAAATTATGGCCCCTTGCAGTTTGCCGGAGGTTTTGATGCTGAGAGCATGAAGGCCTTTGAAGAATTAAGAAACCGGGTCCATTCGCAGACAGAAGAAGAAACTAAGCCGGAAGCATGAGTATATGATTTCTTCTTTTTTGTATCTTGTTTTTTGATCTACAATTCAATTATGTATATGTTACCCACTTAGCCACATAAATGATTGGTATTTACTTCTGGGGTTCCTAATCGGAATAAAATCCAGAAAGAGAACGTATTTACACTATTTTTGTCACATGGATTTATACAAAGGTCGATTTTCAGTGCTTTTTCCTCTTGAATAAATTCAACCATCATGCGAGTTAGAAAGGCTATAACACCTGACCAATCAATCCCAGGGAAGAAGAAAATGCAGATTAAAATGTTCTCTTTCTTGACTTCCCATAAACTGAGCCTTGCTGCAAGTCTTGCTTGCATTTAGGGGATGATTTGCATAGAAATTTGAGTACGTCGCATTGTCGTCGAAGTGATCTCAATGGAAGATTGTAAATTGATGGCGTCGAAATGGTTTGTAGCCTTAAGCTCTAAAATCCCTACTCGATGAGTACTTTTTGTGATCAACTAGGATAAGGAGTGATGGAGAGTAAATGGAAGGATCATATGCTCTGCTTGCAAGACTCACAGGCAAAGAGTCTGCAAAGAAAAACACAACAGCAAAACCATTTGCCTTTCTCTTTCAAGTCTGTATAATCTACACAACGTTATAGGTATGTACCGGAAGACGCAGATTTATTCTTTCGCTACAGAAACCAGAAAACTTGGCAAAGGACTAGCCGCCCTCGGCGACTTGGGCGGCTCCTGCAGCTGATTACCGTAGCTGTCGTAATATATCGCGCCTGAAAACTCCGGTGGCCGGCATTTATCTCCCATCAGAATTGCCTTTTGCCATAGACCCCCCTCTCCGAATCCTTCAGTGCCCTTATCATGATCTCCACTGATCTCGTATTCCGGATCGCCTTTCTTGGTGATAGCAAAAGGATTGGCATTGTTGCGGATAGCCCCTACGGGATGCCGTGGCGATGCCAAAGGTGATTTCTTCGCAACTCGGGGCCTGCCCGGTTCCTTCTCTTGGACTTTCGGGATCCGGCGTGCATGCTTCGCGCACAGCGCCACTAGAGCCACGACCGAGATGAACAACCCAACGGATAGCGCGACGGATTCTGGGTGTTCGATGGTGTACGTTGAGACGTGACGCACCATTCTGTAGTGTTTCTTCCTCAAACTTGAGAAATGACAATGTAGCTTTTTGATTGAAAATTTCTGATATCGAGGATGACTAGCACGTATATATATATATATACAATGTCATGAAGGATGAGGATTGTTGTATTGCAACTAGTGATGGCTGGTGGAAGGTGGGAGGCATTTCCCGGGCCATTTTCTTAGTCCCATTCACGGCAGTCGGCAACGACCCTATTAAAGAATCCGTCGGTGGTTAAAGACAGCAAGCCGGTTTGTCATTTGGGTTTGACTTTTCATCAAAGTTGCATCGCAGTCTGTCCCAGTCAAAGATGATCTAACTAAGCGACGGAAGCTCTTATACGTTTTACAAAGACATTAAGAAAGAGGTGGAAATTGGCAAACAAAAGATGAATACATAAGTACACGTACGTACATAATCCGATAGCAAGATAAATGATTCTAACGACGAATGCATAAGCGAGATGGATTAAACATTGTTTGGCCTTCACCTTGCACTACCATTATCAAATTTTGGATTTTTAATGATTAGTCAATAGAAAATCGTTTCATGCAAATCGATTTGGTAAAGTGGCCTTATGTGATCATTTTGAATCATTTTATGTAAGATGTAAACGTAAGAATTAAAATGGTTCATACGTCTAATGTTTAATTAATTACTAACGGGAGATTTACATGAATCATTCATGTGAAGGAGGAGAAAGAAAAACCTAGAAAAGTATACTTTTTCTGCGCATTAGCAATACATTTAGATGAAGGATTGTATTTAAAACAAAGTAGTTGGCAAGTCGATCCCCAATTATGTGACATATGCTAAGCCTATAGTCATGTAGACCACGTCTTTCATTACTCAATTTTCTTCCATTCATATTTGGCTGACTTTAGTTTGAGGGATGACGGGATTTATGTGCAAATGCACGTTCCCTGCACAGCAATGACCCGTTCAAACAGCAATATGACTCGTTCAAACGTTCCTGCACAACTTGTAGTTGTATCTGACGATCCGCGTGGTGATGACAATATAATTAGGGTTTAAACTATAATTAAAGACGCCCAATTCGCCACTTTGGTTTAGCAAAGAGCACAAGCTCACCGTCATGAGTTTCAAGCTCAAATTTCTCAAAAATGTAACTAAGCGGAAAGGGTTACAAATCAGAGATAATGGCAACGGCGACGGTGATCTCTATCAGATGTATTTGGTAAACAACATTATGAATCGCCAAATACCGACACTCCAGCGCTATCATATTGCCTGGCAAATAAACTTATATCGCGAGAATGTCAAGTATTGTAAGACAGAGAATCAATCGTACGGTTTGAAATGAATAAGGTTACTTGTGATCCCAAGTTTGGCAACTTCTTTCACTTTGACATAATAACTAGCTCAACATATAAACGAATCGCTAGTATGAGTGCTTCAACATGCACAATTTAACTTTGCGAACCCAACGTTCTCTGAAAAAACAGGTTAAGAAGCATCATCAAGCTTACGAGAAAACGCGGATGAGCATGTTCTTGGTTCGTGGGTTCTTTTCCAGACGCGTACACAGCTTCCTGGACCCAAATTAGGTCAATTCCCATGTCTAGAAAAGTCAATTTTGTTCCTGGAAAGCGGCGACTTCTTGGACAATTGCTTGTTTAATATGTATGAAAATGCCTACGTAAGTTCGAAGAACATGCAGACATTACATTGCATCCTGATTATATGACAGCAAAGCTGTACAGCTGTGCCGCGGTTCCAGCTTACCTTGAGGCGGTTTGGTTCGGCGGGTTCATGTGGGGGCTTGGCACTTCGCAGTTCGTATGGGTGATGATAACTTCTCGATATGCGAGAGGGATCACAAAATTAGCATGTATCGAATAATTTGGCACGATCTTATTGTGTGTAGAACTTCACTTATCATAATACCTAGCGTGACTCATGAATAATAATGGTTGATGCATTGAGATAGATTCATGGGATGCGATATGCATGGTTTCTAAGAAAGTTGGAATTAAAATTGAGATTAATATCACGAAGAACTCTAAATTAGTGCAATTTTGATAAATTTATCTCAAATTAATTTCTAACTATAGAAAACTCCTATATTGATACATTTGTGACAAATTTTCTCCAAACCGTTACAGTTGTGACAAATATACTATCTGTTAGTTTCTGTTAGATTTTACTGTAAAACTGTTAGATTGGATGATACGTAACAACTAAGTAGTGTACCGGTTTAAGATTTCACTCTTCATTTGTCATAGTTTTACCAGTTATATGATTTTTTATGATACTAATTCAATTTAACGGAGAATATATTTATCACAAGGTTTTTTAGTAATAAAAAAATTAGTTTGGAAATAAATTTATCACAAATATATCGATTTGAGGTTTTTCATGATTATTTTGGATAAATTAATCACACTTGTATAGGCTTGAGCTTTTTTATGGTAAAAAATTAGTTTTGAGTAAATTTATTACATGTGTATTAATTTGAGATTTTTGATGATCTTAAAATTAAAGGGAAAAGACCTCCACTGTTCTTAATTGGGTCTCAATGATCTCAACTTGGCTTCGAGTTGGGCTTTTTGGCATTGTCAAGACGCGTAGCATACCAAACCCTCCAAGTGAACTTTCATGATAGTCCAAGTTCATCGCAACCATGGAATCCTCAGTCTCACATGCGCCAGTGGAAGAAGCGGGGCTGTGGCCTAAACTAGAGAGGACACGAGACATTCTGAATCAAGTAGCAATCTTAGTGAATAATGTCCAAAGGCTTATAAACCCATTAGGATCATCATCGAATGATGGTCTTAACAGAGGGGAAAGAAAAAAGAAGCACCAAGGCTACGTACAGATCTGAAGGCCTAAAAAGGTTTGGACAGCCTTTTATACACGCACGCCTGTTCGAGCTGGCCCAGATCAGGCCATAAGAACTTGGAGCTGAAGAACCCTCATCGAAATTTCCAACCAATGTCCTCAAATTTCTAGAATAGCAGCAGCCCATTAAGTGCTGAACTTCTTGTTTGGATTTCCAGCATCTGGCATGCTCAGATCTCGTTGACCTTCTCTTGCAAAGATAAGACGGGCTTTTGGGCCACAAAGTCAATGCCCGGGGTAAGCGAAAATCCAAGACAGAAGTCTGGAAGATCGTTTCGCAACATCACCTGTCCGGTTCCCGCGGCGACAAACGAGGCTACTTCGTTACGAACGAGGAAGCTTCGCGGGCTCTGTCCGTCCTCGTACTTTGCGACGAATGGAAAATCGTGCCCTCTCAAATTAAGGTACTTTGAAGGAGGAAACGACAAACGATGGATGCCGAAGCTGATACATTGAATGCATATTATAAGATTAGGAAAATCCCCATTAAGTATTGTCAAGTCAACTTCATTATCCACTGCGTTAACCGGAAAAAAAAAATTTATTTGTCCTCTAAAATATACTATACTCTCAGAATAAATTAAAAGTAAATGTAACCTAACTAGAATATAGAAAAAAGTAAAAATAAATCCAGACGTGTGTATAAATTATTCATGTGAATCGAGACAAAGTATGCGTTGTGAGCATTTGCGGCACGTCTCCGTCAACCAGGAGTTGATCCATGGAGAGGGTGAATAGTTCCAAAACCTACTCCGACCTTTAAGCACTTTTTTCATATACCTCTCTTTAATTTTCGTGTATCTCATGTAATTTATTTATATATTTTTAGTGATTCTTAACGGACAACAGATCACGTTACTACTATAACATGTTACATCGTATCATAACTTGTTCTTAACACATAATTAACACATTTGAATTCATAGTAATCAAGTGGTGTCAAAAATATATATTTTTCATAAGAAATGTAATTCTTGTCCAATATGAAATATGATTATAATACTTAAGAAGTTCATCTTAGCATGGAATTCCAAAAAAGTGTTCTTGCATGAACTTTTTATGCGTCAAAATTTATGTCAATAGATCATTGTTAAATGGGTGCCTTAGGAGTAATTTATGCATTTCCAAACGTAGATTATTAACTACGTGTGACATGTAGATTATCGATTTTAAAAAGTAGTGTCTTCAAACTTTTTTCAATTGAAATAATAATAATAATGCTTAGTATTCTAATCGAGCTGAGGGGTAAGCTCACTGTGAATTACTCTATTGCGTTCTTTGAACGTGACGTGATGTTGATTGAGAGTTGATGGGCCGTCATTTTCACCATTGCTAAACTTAGCTAAGTAATCTTTGTTTTTAGTGTTTTCTTTTTATCAAGCTTTCTTTTTAGTTTTGACTAGCTACCTAACCCATCATTATTCTTATCGGCACAAATTGTGGAGAGCCAGGAATCTCTTGTATCTTGTTAGTTTGGAACAATCATTAGTTAAAAATGGACTGAGTTACCTAACATTCTCCTTAGGGGTCCTCTAGAGTTAGGTAAATTGGATAGGGTCAGATTATCCCAATTAATAGTAGAAACACATTTGCGCCAAAATACACTCGAGCACTAAAGCATTCGATTATTGTAATCAAATCTTGAAACTCTCTTTTTTGAAGGGTCAATGGAACCGATTAAGTGTTCAAATCCAAATTTTTTCTTTAAAAAAACTGGTTTGAACACATAATTGAAAACAAAAAACTCTTAGTTGTGGAGCTTATTTATGCAATTATATTTTACTAACCAAAGAACACACATGCAACTTAATTTTTCACCAAATTAGATCTAAAAGAGCATAGGGATATAAGATTATGTCAAATGACGTGTACCTGTTCGATTCCAATGCCACCTACCAAATGCAATAAATCGTCTATGCCCATCGATGGGTCTTCTATCCCTTCAATTGAGCTGGTTGTAAGCTCCTAATCTTTCTCTTTGCTAACTTTTTTAAGTTTTCTCGCGGTTGATGTCACATTTATTTAGCATTACGTAAAAATAAATTTGCAAATCATAACAGGGCACTAATGTTGAACTCAACAATCCGATTATTCACGTTAGCAAAAATTGACCAGGAATAGGAAAAAGTTAAATGAAAAATAAGGGCCACATTTCGAAAGTATAAAAATGATTTTGAATATAGAGATAGAGAGGGGGGGGGGATGGTTTTGATTATCAAATACAAATAGAGGGATCCCTAATGACATTAGCCCTTCCTAAATTGACCTTGATTTACCTCGGCTTTTTTCTCTTGTCTATCTTGTGTCGTTTTGATTATGCGAATCTATATCGTCCACAAATGTTCACTCCGACAACCTCTTTTTCACTTTGTTTCTTATCCTCTTTTCACGCACTATGCCCTTCTCTCCTTCATCGAGACATTGAAGTGCGGCCGTGTCCTTCCTTTAAGCATCGATTCGTTGTTCAGCTCTTTTATTTATCGCGGGGCCTGCTTTCCTTATTTTTTACATAATATAAAAACGCTAAAAGCTTGCCGTTAAATAAATACGCAATTTGACATTTAAATATTTCGGCCTGTCCCGACTTACATGGGATCGAATATAATGTTATATCGCTATTCTCTTCGATGTTTAAATATAGCGAGCATTACCCGACTAGATATTTGTCGGGCACGCGATAAAACGATAAACATTCGATTTTTGGAGAAAATAAAAATGTGAATTTTTTTTCTAGCGTTGTGGAGCGACAACTAATAAATCAATCATGATTGGTCCGTCTGGTCCACGTCACGTGCCATGGTGCAAGACAGGACAGCAAAGCGGATTAAAAAAAGGGAAGGAGAATGAAAAACCGGGGGGCGGTGGGTCCCACCCACCGACCCCCACCAATCAACAATCAAACAAGCCACGACGTGTGCCGCCGAAGTCTCCAGCTCATCATCTTATGTCGGATCGCTATTTCTTTCTCTATTTTTTTTTTCCTTTTCTTTTTCGTGCCTAAAAAAGAGAGCAATAATTCTCTCTCTTTTTTTTCTCTTTTTTCTGACGACTTTATTTCATTTTTCAGTTGACCCTACCCCAACACCAAATACCGACTTGCGACCGGGCTTCGAAGAAAACCAAAATAAAAACTTCCCCAAACAGAAAAAAATAATCAACATCTAAATCTGGAGTTCAAAAATTGCCTTATTTGCCCTCAAATAAGGCAATTTTCATAGCCCAAAATAATAATGAAAGTGTACTTTACTTCATAAAATACTTAGAAGCAACATTGATTTGTTCGACGGGAGTCTCAGACAAATTCAATTTCAGATATAATTTCTCATCCTCTGTAATTTTGCATTTTTAATGATTTTTAATGGGAAAGCAAATTATGGGATTTTTAGGAAAAAAAAACAAAGAAAAAAATGCATGTATATAGCCAAACGGAAGTTGATGTCTGGAACCAAACCCCTCGCAATTTTTGACTCTTTGGATTTATGTTTAAGATTTTAATGAGATTATTATCTAAATCATCGAGAAAATTCAATTCTCAAGAAGCACTTTTCTTTAATTTTCACTATTCACGGTTGCTTAAGAAAGTAAGTGAACATAAAATATTTTCATGACCGACAAAATTTTATGCTTAAATTCTTTAAAAAAAAAGAACCAGTAATATATAGTTGTCATAGTTACAATTCATTTTCCAACTACCTTCACTCATGGCTTTCAATACTTGACTTAAGGCTTAAGGAATGTGGCCCTCGATTCGATGCCCCAACTCGAGACTTTTTAAACTTAATCGATATCCGCTCCTTATAAACACATTTACAAAATTTGACACAACAAAAATAGAAAGTATCTCCAACGAATGGACCCTACCGCGTAATGCTTCATCTCACTATTGGAGTCTCTCGTCTTTTCCTTTGTTTAAGTACATTATCATGTCGAAAGGTCCGGATATTGCATGACGCTAAAGGAGAGAAGAAGCAATTCACGAGTTTTGTTATTACGTCGCAATAATTGCCCAAATCCTCTCTTTTCTTTGCTTTTTTTTTTTGGGAGGTCGATTTGGACAAGTGGATGCGGCAGTGCACGTTTGAATTGAGAGTCGCACTAACGGAAGAGCTTCGAATATTTTAACGTGGGAGAGAGATAGAGAGAGAAAGAGAGAGCGAGGCGGAGACAAAGGTCGTCGTCGGTGTCTTCTCCTCGAAATCTCCGGCGAAACCTCTCTGTTTTTCTCTCCTTCTGTTCAGTTCTCATCGCTTCTCTCTCTCTCTCTCTCTCTATCTCTATCTGGGTATCTGCGACTGTACTTCAGCTTCGGGAATGATGTACACGGACATGCGGGTGATGACTTGGAGGCGGGTCGCCAAGTCCGTGCAGGCGCTGGCGGCGCACGCCCTCTTCTTCGCCTTCGTCCTCCTCTTCGTCCTCAAGCTCGACCGCTCCGTCCGGTATCCATGGTGGTCAGTCTCTCTCTCTCTCTCTCTCTCGTTCGCTCGCTCTCTGTGAATGAATCTTTCCCCATTCCCTTCGTTCTTTCTTTTGCTCTTCTGTTTGGTTCGGGGAGGAAAGTTCGGATTTTTGCTCGACGCCCGCCGCGGGGCCCCACCATTTTGCCCCTGTCCTTCGCCTGCTTGCATTTTACGGAAAGAAAGCCGAAGAATTGTCTTGCTCTCGTCTCTCTCGCTCTCTTAAAAATTTGATTTTTTTTTTCCCGGCTTGGTTCTTGTTAAGTTTCGTCGAATTGGCCGCGTTTCACTTTTCTGGCTCCGCGGATGAAATCTTGATCCATTTCCTGTTTCTGTTGCTCGCGTCGGTTCTGTCGATTGTTGGTTTTGGAATGTTTAAGGTGATATGGTTGCGGTTGTTGGTGTCTTTTGGAAACTTCCTTAGCTGGGTTTGTTCAGGTGCTCTGTCTGTCATTATCACTGGTTGTCTTAGATTTTGCTCTATCGCTTGCTTTAGTAACTTTCTCTGTAATGGGTGACCCTGTTCTTAGTTCTGTACTGAAAATTTTAGCGCGAGAGATTGATGTTGGTTGGCATTGGTTGGCATTGGTTGGCATTGGTTGTATTCTGCCCTTGGGATGGCATGGACCCAGCACTGATCAAGTGCCATATTTGGAATGAATGATTCTGCGTTGTAAAATATTATATGCCTACGGGCAAGCAGAAAATAGCCAACAACAATGAGGACTAACTGGAGTGTAATTTTTTTCCAAAAGGCCTCTCATGGACAATGCAATTTTTATGCTAGGCATAACATTGGCGAACTTAAAAGAATTTGAAGCATTCGTCCAACCAAAGAAATTGACTGGTCGCATTATATGTCAAATGCTGGTCTGACGGCTATGTAGCCATTGGATTCCCGAGAAGTGGAAAGCACAGAGTAGGCTATTGAAGATGGATGAATCAAGTCTCAAGGAAAGAAAAGTCTGAATCATGTAGATAATAAAAAATTCATTACTTGTATGTTGCAGTATTTGGAAACATTATGAAGGCAAATAAAAACTGAAGGACCAATTAGCCTGAGTTCGAGGTCCTTGCCTGAGATGTGCCTGTGCTTTAGTAGAACGGGCCAGTCAATCCTATTTAAGGAGTGGTCCACATGCTTTGAAGGAGCTTACGAGTGAGCAAAAGCACATCTTTGGTAAAACCTCCTGCTTTGCAGAGAGTTAGTAGTTTAGCCGGTCATCTTGGACAGGCTTTTAGTGCCGAGTTAGAATAAAGAAATTCTAGAGTTCCGTCTTGATTTTAAGTTACGTAGTGAATTTTTTCGTGTTCCAGATGCCATATCTCAACTTTCTTCCTTATTGCTGATCTCTGAAGCTTGTGCTGGCTTTATTGACATATTGTTATCTAATAATTTGAGCACGCGGATTCTTAGCAATGCTAATTATTCCTTCATAACCAGTTCGATCACTAGTTCTAGTTACGGATTCATACTGATACCATTTGCTGCCTCTTCTACTCCAAATACAAGATCATTTTGTTCCACCTCTTCTTTCTTGCTTGCTTGAAAGTGCTTATGAGGTTTAAACGTTACTTGCATCAACACTCTTTTGGCCAACAGTTTCTTTGTAGGATGAATTCTTCGACACCTATTGTGTCTATATATGTTCATAACTGTTCGACATGTAATGTATGCATTGAAATTTACGGACAGGTGAGTGATAGATGTGGGAATTCCACTGTCATGGTACAATATGTGCATTGAATTCAAATTTCTTTTTGATGCATCGATTTAATCTTTTCTAAATGGATTATTTGACATAGGTTGTTGTATGGAGCTATCGACAAGAATGGTTTGTCTGGTTTTTGGTCATTAAAGAGTTTTTCTTTTTGGTCATTGTCCTGCAGGGTCATTTTTGCCCCTCTATGGCTATTTCATGCTGTTGTAGCGCGTGGCAGATTCTCCTTACCGGCACCAGCCTTGCCTCATGATCGTCATGTATGACACGTCTTGTGCATTAATCTTACATGAACATTTTCTTTTTAATTAGTGTCTCAAATCTCATGACTCCTACAAGCATGAATGTATTCTGACTTTGTGTCTTATTTTCTTGAACAGTGGGCGCCATATCATGCTGTCATAGCGACCCCCTTGTTTGTGTTTTTTGAACTACTTCTGTGTCTGTATCTTGACAGGACCTATGGTATGCAGGAAACTCCAATAGCAGAATATTTAGTTTGTTCAACATTAAGAAAATAGTTGGTTTTTCATGATTTTGCAAGTCTTTACAGATGGAGACTGTTTCAAATGATCACTGCACCTGTCTCAATTTTTTCCTATTACCAGACATCATTGAGTCTAATTTTACCTACTAATATATCTTAGAAGACTGACTGACATATTCTGCAAACTTGAAATATGCTACAGTTGTGGACTTGAAGATTCTCTTTCTTCCCATACTGGTCTTTGAGATTGCAGTGTTGGTCGATAACATCAGGTACTTTTCTTTCAATTGATAAGTCTTTTTGTTGACAAAATGTCAAAGATTATTAAATGTGGTCTTACTACAAATTAAAATTCTCATATCCATTGGCTGGCTGGATTTCTCTTTAAGTCCCCAGATTAAGCTAAAGTTCTTATGAATCACAAAGGCAGATTCTAATGAGAGTTAAATGTTCAAATATTGTCAGGTCATGCAAAACTATCCTCTAGTTCGTTCAGATGCTTTCGAATAAATATCTCTTTTTTTTTTTTTTGGTCATGCTTTTAAAAGCATATGAAGAATTGCATATGTGAGTGTCTAAAAAAATTCTTTGATCATGGATTCTGGAATTGGTTGATATGGCATTTACGTTCAAAGTTTGACCATCAGCAGCTTGATGCAGGATGTGCAGGGCCTTAATGCCAGGAGATGATGAAAGCCTGACTGACGATGCAATATGGGCCACCCTCCCTGTAAGTTTGTAACTCTTTCATTCTCTAAATCATGATGCTTGGGGGAAGGTTCTCCATGATTGTTATGTTTGTAATGCTTTAAAAGTAGCTTGCATGTCTTCTTATTCTTAGAGCTTCTGATAAACCATAAATGCGCTGTCTCTTGATGCTATTTTGGGTAAGATCTTCTCATTTACATGCAATTAGCTCATTTATGCTGGCAGTCAAGCAAAAATGGCAGAAAATTTAATTTTTTCCTAGAGGGCTTGGGATGTTGTTGCTGTTTTTCAATTGTTTCACTGGATGGGTGGCTCATTATTTTTCATGGCTGAGGTAACAAACCTTTTTGGTACACCTAAAAAAATAGAGGAAAGATTAGACAATATGAGAACTGAGAATAGCAAAGGTTGATTGGGGATCGCGATTTAAGCATATACATACAAATAATCATCTTACGTTGCTCTCTATAAGTAGCCAGTGAGTTTCCAACTGAGAGCTGGTTAATGACCGGATAAGTTCACACTTTAGGAAAGTTCCATTTTACTGCTTTTATTTTCTTTCATTGTTCTCAACTATTGGCAGCAAATATTTCCTCCAATACATGTAAACCTTCTCTTTTCATCCTATCTACTATAAAATCAATCTGGACAATTCCTACTAGCTGAGGAGCGGAAACCATGATACTTTTTCCAGAAAGCTGGCATTACTTGGATATATGGAGGTTTCGCACGTTCCCTATCCTTTCAAGATTCATCGAAGATTCATGTTACCAAATCTGCTCTCTTTTTCGCTTTCCTTTCCTAAACAGGGTGTTTTGAAAATCAGACTGACTAGCCAGTTCAACTGAAACCACCAATAGGATTGTTTCCTTCGAACTTTCACTTAAACGCAGTATTTGGAAAACTGGACTAGGTCACCATTGACCTTGGTTCTATGGTAAAACCTGGCATTGTCATCCATCTATCTCTTGATCTCGGGGTCTCTATGGCCAAGAAGCACTTATGGAGTTGAATTGACTCAAGCAAATTGTTTGAATGGAATGCCGACTTTAAAACCCTTTCTGCTCTTTATCTAGTGATTCATCATTATAATCTTGTCATCAGTGAAATGCTGATAAACAAGCTTTGGGCAGGAGAGAGAGATGGGGTTTTCACACTACTTTTGGGGTATCTGATGGATTTTTGCTAGATAAACGGATGTCCTTAATGGTTTCACCTGTCAAAGAATTGGAGGAGAGGGTCTACCAGGGGTTGAGGAGATTGAGGGTCCTCTCATGGTCTTGTGCTTAATCAGGGTTTTATGTTGATGAGGAAAGGCATTAAAAAGGAAAGTCTCCTCAAGTTTAGAACCAGGGAGTTGATTCTTAAAAATTAATCATTTTCTGCTCAGCTAGAATTTAGTCTTGGTCAAAGTTCTGCTGAGTAATTATTGAACTGGGTCCGGTAGTTGAACCACAGACCTGCAACTTGATTGTTCCTTGACAGATACTTGTGTGCAGAATGGTGGTTGTGGAACGTGTGCTAAATTGATTATTGAAGATACCTGTGTGCTACATGATGTGGATTTATTATCTTTAGTATCAAGCCTATTTGAGTTGAGTCACTTGACGATGTAATATTTGGATATTCTTAACATTACCTTTCATTGACTCTGCTAATTTTGTTTGTGTGATTGAAAGACGGAGGATGCAATTTTGGTTTTGTTCTGACTATTAACCTATTCTCTAAGTCTCCGTCCCTTTTCTCCTAGTCTTGCTGAAGTCGTACTTTTTCCTTGACTAGCTTTCTTGTTCTTTTGTATTTGATTTTTGAAGAACTTCTATTAATGATGATGGGACTTGTGTCTCTTGATAGTTTATGCTTCATTAAGCATTTATTTATGACTAGTGATGTATCATCTTTCAACCAGTAGTGTATGCTAATTGCTTTTCTGATATTTTTGCTTCTAGCACTTCTGGGTTGCAATATCTATGGTCTTCTGCATTGCTGCAACAACATTTACTCTTCTAAAGCTATGTGGTAATTGGCTTTATTTCTCTGCAGTAGAATAACTTATGTCCTCTTACAATTGGTCTGGCATGATTCATATTCATGAAAATTCAAGCCAGTGTATGCATTATTTTGATTTGTCTTAGTGCTGGTGTTTCTCCAGCCTGTTTCATTGTCATGGAACAAACATAATACAGCCCATCAGGTCGTTCTTCAAATATTATAAAGTGTGTTAAAAAAAGTTGGGGGAGGTTGCCCTAATAGTGGCAATGAGTTTAATTTCCACCCAAAGCATTATTTCTTGCCCCAATAATGCGCCTATTTTTTTTATTTATTTTTTAATCCCTTATCAGATTTTACTGGTCATTAACTATTTTGCTTTGCATTGGATTTGCGTTTGCTAATCTGCGGGAACAGTTTTCATTTAGGTGAAGTCAGTTGTTTTGGGGACTATACCCGAAGCCTAATCTCACTGAAAAAAGTTTAGCTACTAAGACTACATTCCGATTACTCTTCTGCTCAAAACGTATGACCTGCCTATGTTAGTCATAGTCATCTTTTGGCATCAAGAATCTATATCACATAGCAGTACATCCTTGGATGATTTTATGCTACAAATTGACATGCTTTAGTATTAAGTATCTAAGCGTGCTTACCAATGATTAATTGGATCTATTGCCAACTTCATGCAGGTGATGTTATCGGTCTAACTTGGTGGGATTTGTTTATAAATTACGGGTAGAGCTCAGTTAGTTTAGTACTGTAATTGACAATGTCTCCTTTTCAAGTCCCTTTGCCTATTAAAGTTGATGCTGGGACTCCTTCCACAGAATTGCGGAATGCTTTGCCTTCCTTGTTTGCACGAAGTGGGATAATCCAGCTATTCATGGGCGTTCTTACATAAGGGAAGCGGGTCCATCCTCAATGGCCATCAGATACATTGACTGGGAGAGACAGTTAATAGTTTCTTCAGAAGAAGATCAAAATTTCAGAATTTGCAACAGCTTGCAAGACATAGGAGGTCATGTTATGAAAATTCCCATAGTTGTCTTCCAGATCCTTCTGATCATGCGTTTGGAGGTCTGTCATTACATTTTGAGAAGCTCTCAGCTGTTTGATATGATACAATATTCTTCTTCTTTGTCATTGGCTATGTGCTGTGGACATACTAACTCACTTTCTCTTAAATTGCAGGGAACACCTCGTAGTGCTAAGCAAATGCCACTTCCAGTTGTTTTTACTCCTCTTCTTTTGGTGCAAGGAGCTGGACTCTTGTTTGCTGCATATAGATTGATAGAAAAGATTGTCTTTATGTTGCACAGTGGAGCTTGTTCTAGCAATTACTCCCTGATCTCATCGAAAATTCGTGATTGCTTTGGATTTTTGCATCATGGGTCACGGTAATTTTTTTGAGTTGGAAAGTATGAGAACCTAATTTATTCACATCAAAGATGCATCTTCTTAAAATTAATCGACAAGGGTTCAATGATGTTAACAGGTTGTTAGGTTGGTGGTCGATAGATGAAGCCAGCCAACAGGAACGAGCTAGACTTTTCTGTGGTGGCTCTTCTGGGTGTGTATTCTTATTCCATACAGTCTGTTATCTTTGTAATGTTTTTCTTGCTCTTGTTTGCTGGTGTTGACCGAGTGATATGTTGGTTTGTGAGGTTTTTGTTGCACTGACAGTTACTGTTGTCATCACTGTGTGGTAGTGACTGCTCACAGCATTGCAGTTCCGGAAGCACCTTTAATATGGTCATATGGACCGATTCCTGATATATAGACCTCTATTTGCTGTGATTTAGATTACTTACCTTTAGCTTGGATTCTGCACATTTATTGCAAGGATGCCCTTGTAGGTTCAAATTTGCATGGACTTATACAGGTGTAATGTCGTCACGTCTTCACACAAGTTCTAGGGTGGCATTACAATAATCCCATCCATGTCCTCATTTTCAGCCTCTAAGAGCAAGAGGGTCTTCTTAGTTGATAGCTAATAAATCTTGTAATTGTCTTTGCTAGCAAAGCATATATAAGATGAAGAAATGCCTCGAATTGTATCGACACCTTTTGATTTATTTTTTCCCTAATTCATTGCCTGAACTTTTTCTCATGTTTTCTCGTGTACATAGATTGGTAAGAACTCACATTCAAACATGCAGGCTGCCACAGCCACTTGTGTGCGAACCTCAAAAAACATACTCGAATGTGCACCACAATGATCACAAACTTGTTTGCACATGCATGCTGACTTTTGCCCCCACCCCTCTCCTCTACCCTTCTGCTCTTGGAATAATCTGCTAACTCTTGTTTCTTTCCATGTCTGGTCAGCTACAATACTTTTTCGCCTGATGTTGTGAAGAAGTTGCCTAAGTCAGATCTTGTTGAGGAGGTAAGAATTGTCTGTTTTCCATGTGATGCAGTCTTAACTGTATCTCATATTTGTTTTTTCAATTGTAGGAGATTCTATGATTCTTTATGCTACTTTAATAGAATAAAATTCATGCATGTAGCTTTTTTACTTTTTTGTGTCTAAACTTCTGTTGACCTCAGATATGGAGATTACAAGCTGCACTGAGTGAGCAGACAGAAATAACAAAAAGCAGCCAGCAAGAGTATGAGAGACTTCAAAATGTATGTTTTTGTTGAAATATTATCCCACATCGATTAACAACAGGTCCTAAATGCTTTTTATATTCATCCGGTCTTCCTCCACCTATTAGCTTAAGCTTTTGGATTGGACTTTCTAATATGGTATCAGAGCCAGTTGCTCTTATGTGAAAGTGCGTGGTGTTGAAAGGGTCGTAAATGCTCTTCATGGCATATCTGAATATGTTCCATGCAAGTGCTGGGTAGCAACGATGCTACAGAATGTAGCATAATTGAAGTAGATAGATCAACAGAAATGGAAGAAACAGAGTTCACTCATCTAGCTAGTGTCTACCTTGGATGAGCTGTGGTCTCTCTAGAACAAAGTGATGCTCTTCTGTGTTCGTCTCTGCTGCCTATCACTAGACTCTATGTACAAATTGAAAAGTTGTTTATCAAATGATTGAAATTGATGTTCGGAGATAAGATGCTATATTTTTTCTTTCCAAATGCCTGACATATGTCATGTTCGAGATATTCTGGATATACTCCTCTTTCACTAATGGAGATGGTGAATTTTGTAGGAGAAGATCCTTTGTAGAGTTTGCTTTGAAGATCAAATCAATGTGGTCATGCTTCCCTGCCGGCATCACGCCCTCTGCAGGTATTCACATTTTTATCAGTCCACCATTAGTCATTATATACCAGGGCTTCTAACTGGCAGTCTAGGGAATGAAATGAACTCAGGGTCATGCGAAGTTCATGTGGTTTATAATCCTGACCCCACAATTCATAAATCATCTGGGCTTTTGGAACTGGCTTGTTGTGATTTGTGAAACCACATTCCAATGATCGTGTCTTTCAATGTGATTTTTAAGCGGCAAAGAAGAGAAAAACCTCCAAGTAAATCTTGTGTTTACGCTAGTGCAAACCTAGGAGTGTGGCTTTGCTGCGTTGTGACTCTTGCTTGCTGTTGTGCTCCACAGGTCTTGCTGCAACAAGTGTAAAAAGTGTCCCATCTGCCGCGTCTCCATCGAAGGGAGGTTGCCTGTGGCTGTACATGAAGTATAGATCTTTACATCCGTCAATAGACTGGACGATATACCAACATTCGTAGCACCCCCCCACCCCCCGCGCTTGTGATTTTAACGGAGCAAGCGTGATACATTGCACTGTAGTCCCAACTTCAAAACATTAAAAAAAAAAAAAAAAAAACTGTACATATACACAGGATTAATCGATAAAATCTCATTCTGGACAGGGCGTGCATTCTGGGCTTTCCTTCTGTCAGGTAGATTTTGTATTTCCTATACGTAGGTCTTAGTCATTTCCCGTTAGTCAACGAAGAAAAAGGCCTGAAGACAGTGCAATTCTTGCCCTGAAGGCAGAGATTAGTGGGCTAATCTACGCGATTATCTAGTTGGATAGCACATGGGGTCAAACTTAGGTGAAGTTTTGCTGCTCTGCACGAAGGATTACTCTCACAGGAGAAGATTCTTCTTGAGCACCGTGATCAATTTCTCGATTTGGGAGGTAACCCGCTTGATTTGTGGTCAATTTATGGCTTATTAGATTTAAGAATTTGGTCACATGTAGGCGCTGCAAGCCGAAGTTCCCGGATCCCTTTTGCGAGAAGGTGGAGAACTTTGAAAGGAGATAGAGAAGTAAGATTCGAATCGACAAGATTTAAAAATGGACTCCATTTCTAAGTTGTTGCACTCTTAACTCAGAGCATAAGATTCCAATAAATAAGGACCACACGAATCATCTAAAGCTGCAGACAGGACTTATTAGACGCTTCCTTTACGGGACGCTGGACGAGATCAATTGCAATTTTTGTTCCACCTAAATTGGAAATCGCAAGGATGCTTGCGATGCGAAAACACAGTTTACGAACACGTTGCTGCGATCGCAATGGATTCCATCATGGGGTTCTGCGGGGCGACCTCTCCTTTGGGATTGACCTTCTTGCCCAATTTGGCGGCGAATTCATTGAAGCACTCGTCGACAGTGCGGAAGGTTTCTTCCGGGTAGAGACTGCACACTTCGACTTCGTTGGGGCCGTCGACCGAGAAGTTAACTTGACAGCCTTTTATGAAGATGTCGTGAGTGAACGAGGCAACGATGCTCTGCGGGATGCAATTCTCTGCATCAAAGCCAGTTAGTCAGGTCTTTATTGTCATCAACATTTCACTTAAGTAATTAAAATCCCCCCCAAACTGCACGCTGGGCGCGATATCAACTCGGAGTAAGTTTGTACCTGCGGCAGCAGATAGGAGGTCGTCTTCGGTGACGGTGACACGAGGGAGGGTGCGTCCGAGCTTCGTTTCCCACAAGGCCGCCAGCTCGTTCATGTTGTATTTGTTGCGAGGCGGCCGGAAATGCACCGACTTGTTCAGAGTCCGGTCATCATCCGCCGTCTTCATGGTGAACTTCCCGATGTCAGTCCCAGCAACAAAATATGCTGCAAAATGCATCCAAAACATAAAATCAGACAACACCCTCCCTAGTCAAGTCGATGGTGTGCAAGAAATGTGACATGTGAACCACCGAACGTTCGCTTTTGTTCGTTTAATCATGTCATGGTGCTTACGATACTTAAGGGTTATTATAGCATGTTGCTAGGTCTTATCTGGTGATCATGTCAACGGGCCCGCGGACTTATCTTAAGCTGCGGGCAGTAGTTGGAAAGCAAAAGAATACCGTCTATATCGGCAGCTTTCGCAAGTTGGTGAACTGCAGTTGAAGAACGGATGATTAGCTTTTCTTCTTCTCACCCTTGGATATTATGCTAACCAGGTATCGGCACGTCAAAGAAAAGGGTCAACTCAAAGATCTCTAGGAGCCTGTTCGATACAATTTCGCGGCAAACAACTTCGGCCACGGAAGCTAGACGCTGGAGTCAAGTTTCGGGATGACTAGTGTACATGCTTTTGTTTACTGTTCTTCTCACTTTTCTCCTACACTAATCCATGTTTTCATTATAAATAGATGAATGGGTTTTTTTAGCTCTCTTCACTGGGAAGCTACCACATGTCTAGCTGCAAGTCAAAATTCTCATGGCTTCGTGTTTTACTACCGCGTTTAACATGACGTCCTGGATGTCTGTCAAGCTCGTACGTCCTGCTCGGCGCCTGAGACATCCACGTGAGGACGTCAGATGCACGAGCATCATAAGGTAAAATTTCGCGTCATTTCTAGGCTGCTATTCGAGAAGGATTCATTGGAGGGGCGGGGGGGCACGGTCTTTCCTGATAGAAAGCAAAAAATAAAATAATATCACTGACCAACACCAAATCCTTCAGCCAATCATCGCCCTGTCTGGTTCATTGTCCAACGTCGATCGACGGAACAAAGGCCAACAAGACAGTGCCACCTGTAATCCTTGTCGTGATGCATAGGTGCAGTTTTCCATGCACCGATTTGCGTTCACCAAAATAGATACTTTAGAAATGTAAGTCATTTCAAAAAAAGTATACTTAATCGGTCTCTCACCGACACACTTAACAATTCCTTAATATAAACCATGGTCGTTTAGTATACCGGCGCACTTGACGTGCTTAATAATTGTTCAAAGGTGAAGAGTATCCATCCATGTCTCTTTCCTTTGGCGTTTCGTGCTTTATCAGTGTCCTAGAAAAGCGTGCCCCCTAAGTCATAATTCATCAACGACTATTAATTGATACGTGGCAGGGACATTGGCCCCAGCCGTCCCATGTTTATAATAGATAGTCTATTAAAGTTAAAATTGTTATCGTGAAGTCATCCACTTTCATAGATGTAATAGACTGAGATATTTGTACCATAACTTAATTACAAATTTAATTATATTTCTCTCTTCTGTATTTGGGGTGTGATTGGTTGTGACCTTTATGACATAAGAATAAATTTAAAATTTACGAAAAAATTTATGTAATTTTAGTCATGGTGGGATGGGGCACGGTTGCCCCATGGGAGCTGCCCCGTCCCGGACGTGCTGTTTAATCGTGAGGCAAATGCCGGGGATAGACACAGGCAGCCTCACCGTGGTGGCCCGTCCCAAGAAAAAGGCACCGTGGCAAGTGCCGTCTTAGGTGAGAAAGGCGGACCTATTTTGGTTTGGTGCGTACCTTTGACGTTCCCCTCTCCGTAGATTTGGAACTGGTCCAATGGAGGGAGGACCTCAGCAGGGTGTCTATTGTCGTAGTAGGGCCAAGAGGCGATGGAGTTGCAACAGATGTAGGTGTAGGGCAGGTCATGCTCTTCTATCAACCGTCTGATCGTGCGCTTCTCCTTGTACATGGTGAGACCCGGCTCCACCGGTTCGGCCCTGTCCACGTCGTGTCCAAACTCCGACGGCAAGAATCTCTGAAATCGAAAGCAGAAAGCATTCATTTCGCGAACCCACCATATCCCCCACCTTCCCGACTCATATGTAATAAATGATATCAAATATCTCGATCTCTCGTTAAAAGTGCTGAGTATTGGATAATTTAATCTTTAAAATATGGATCATGCATTAAACTACAAAGAAATCGATGCATTAGAAATTGCAAAACTTGCTTACCTGGGTCCGTGCTATGTGATACTTAGCTTAACAGGTAATATTACATAGATATTCGAGGACAAAGATAATTTTTTTCCAATGACATTGACCTATATAAAGGTACGCCAGTGTACAGTTCGTGCATAATGCTAACTGGGCACTTTAAATGAAGGATCTTTTTTTATGCATATACCTTAACTGTACCGACAGCTTTCATGGCCTCCACCAAAGTGAGTTGATCCAAAATGTCCGCGCCACCAACAGCCGAGATCACGATCTCTATCTCATGCTCCTTGAGTATTGCCTCCATGAGACTCCTGTCATTCATCAAGCCCTAGCAAATTCTCAACAAAGACAGAGGACCAGAATTAGAGGGTTCTCCAAACGCTGTCGATTTTCTTCTTTCTGATCAGATGCCAAAGTCTTACATGTATGACTATCGCGCCTTTCTTTTCCAGAGTCTCGGCGGTGTTCGCCTTGGAGGAGCTGCTCGAGCGGGGCCTAACGAGGATGTACGTCGGCCGGCCCTCAGCGATGCTCGCTTCCGTGATGAAACGGCCAATGAAACCGGTCGCCCCTACGATGAGGACCCGGCCCGAGCCTGATGTTGGCGCTGCCATGGTTGAAAGCCGGGGCTTTGGGTTTTGGGTTCTTCTTCCTTACAGAATATGAGCGGACCGAGGTGGCACAGAAGCGCGAGGGGTTTCGTCTAGTTCATGCCGTTGGGTCAAGAGAGAAGGGGGGTGATGTATGTGTGGAGATGTTTTAAAGAGGACTAGGTTTTGCAACTTCGTGGGAGGAGACCGGAGTTAATATAAGCGAGGCTGCGGGGGGAGATTGATGCGAAGCTCATCTATGTTCACACATATGGTCGTCCTCCATCTACCTTTCAACAAAGAAAAAGAGGCCTAGTTGTTGCCCTAGGTCTTTATCCTCGAATGATGCTCAAAGGTATCAAACCCTTTCTAAAATCGATTTACCAGTCGATGTCAAAGTTAATTATTGAATGTTAGGATATGGCATCTATTATTTTTTTGTGAACCGCCTTCGGATCTTTCAGATCTCTCATCAAACAGATCAACATGCATGTACTGTCGAACGGCTCAACTTTAATATGTGCAGACACGAGATATTACCTGTCGAGTGCCCAATGGTTCTCGGGAAAATTCTTTCTAAGATGCTAAGTCGGAATCTGATAAAAAAAAAAATGTCCCCGTCAACCTAGGGTTCATATGCTGGTATGCAGGCTGACCCATAGCTAAGTTCTCTGTCTAGTGCCTTGACTGATAGATGAGCCATGAAAACCTGAAGGAAATAGTCCCTATTTCGTGTGCCCTGTCTGCGCACTCAATTTCTAGCAAAAGGAGGAGAGACCAACTTAAAGAGTGAAATGTCTTCCTAACTCGACATCCGCCATAAATGTTCGCCGTGCTTATTAGGGAGTTGTCATTATGTTAAGATCTATGGTGCAACCAAGCTAGGATGCAATTGACTATCGACTTAGAAAGCACTGACACTCTTCGAAATTCCAATATGCAAGTTTCCGATATGTGATTTAAAAATTTTCAATAATGAGAGTTCAAAATGTACATATGTTAAAAAATAATAAAATAATAATAATAATAATAAATGGGGAAAGCAAAAAAAAAAAAAAAAACTTAATTTTCTCTTCTAACTCTCATTTCCCATGATACATAATTCACCCTAAAAAATTTTTTTCTTGTCTTCTGATATGTCTGACGTGCAAGTCCAAAATGTGAATTGCTTACTTTTTTCTTCAAGTTTTATGATTTATTGGAATGGAGTTGAATTTGTCAAATTGAAACAATGAATGATATTAATAAATTGAGGATTAATGTTTTTAATGTAAATTCATTCTAGGCTTTTTATTATTTATTTATTTGTAAATTTTAATCAAATTAATTTGATTGAAATAATCATAAAAATGATAATTTGTTATATTTATATATAAATATGCATTTAATATATAATGTGTCCCAATGTGTTAGAATTCTTTATTTTGATAAACAACGTGTCAGCATATCGTCGGCATGTCGTATCGTATCGCATTTCGTATGTCAATATTAGTTCTACTTAGCTATTGACCACGCTGAGTCTTGTCCATGAGTGGGTAAGTCTTCATACCTAGGCATATTTATCATAGCCCTAATGTAAAGTGCCGTGCTAGCAAACATTCTCATGGAAATGAAAGCGACTTCTATGATGAGTAAATGACGAGTAAATTTCTATAAACGTGTTAACATATATAACGTGTCGAGAAATGTCATAAACTCACGAAATACTTTGGCATCCAAAGAAATTTACACATTTTTTCTTTGAAACCATGATGTAACTGCCTAGCCATGGTCAACATGATCCGCGAGAGGAACAAATGCTTGTAGGGCCACAGAGGCACCTCATCTCCTCATCGTATCGGATGCTGATAATTGAGTTCCAACTTCCTCACGAGATTTGACAAGTATAGGCTTCCTTAATGGAGAAGACACGGGCGTCGACTCTATCACAGTTTCTGCCGAGCCGTCCTTGTCACGAGCGCTATCGAGCCGGGAGATGAGGGCAATCGCTAAGCAAACTACGCGGGGGCGCCAAGTGAAGCTGAACGACAACCAAGTTAGGGCCGCTCATGTTCGATGGGTCATGATGTACGAAAGATCGGTGGAGCTTGCGACCTATCCACAAGTTTTGGGTAGGTCCAGGACACGTGTTAGCTAGAATAAAATGCTATGGTCGGGACTATTTTGACTACCCAAGATCGGTTTCTGACATACGAGGTTACAATATATTCACGTTCATGCCACGATTGATTTCCATATTATCTGCTGGTTGTGGGATATTTTATGGTTCAGCGAATATTAGACGTGCAACTCCTGCTCTACAATTAATAGCAGATATCGACTGTATAATGATAAGCTACGATTGATTAGTTGGCTAGGAGATAATTGCAATTTTAGCCGCCACAGAGTCTGGAACCTCTGTACTAGTTCAAGGAATCGTTTGAAACCTCTATGTAAAGTCTGATATAATGATTTGGTGTTCTCCGGAATGCGCGTGTAATTGGAGATAAATTTGATTTCACTAGAAGTTATAAATGTGAATTGCTTGAAAAGTGTCTTCACTTTACTCCCATGTCAATTTGACTTCCTACTTTAGTCATAGTTTTGTTTTGGTTTAACATATGCTCCTTTCAATCCGCATTTATAAGATAGGTCAATCGAGGTATCCATTTCGAGCTTCTTAATTATTTAATTATTGTTTCGATGCTAGACTCGGATTACCGGTTTAATTGGTCTGTAGTGAAATTTTATGGCATTACTTAAATCGGGTTGTGTAAGGATTTGAACTTGTGAACTTGTGCAAACACTGGTTCCTCAATTTATTAAAAGCCTACTGTCTATGATAAGATCAACAGAGGATCTCAGGGCAGGCCTTTTTTATTTACCCATAATCTTTGATGGCAAAGTAGTCAAATGTTGAAAGAGGGATCCTATGTCTATGTACCATTCATAAATGTCTTTTCTCACCAACACAACAGCTTATTTGGTATGAGGTGCCGTGGCTTCCACAACGCATTAGACAGACTTTTCACGGATACAGTACGTTGACAACCGCCACGGTTCCTAGAAAGCCGCCTCGCCTACTTTTGGAGGGGCCCCAATTTTTATTAACAAATATATTCCACTTTATGGTTGTTACTACACCAAACAAACACGCGCGTGAGCATCTCTTGCGTGAACTGGAGACTAGTTGGCCTGGCAGATTAGGGATCAAGTTGTTTGTTGAATTGAGAATAACAATATGTTATTTATTTTACCATCATTTTCCGCAGACTCATTACAATAGTTTATCCTGGTACATTATGCATTAGAACTTTCCGATCTTGAAGGATTCTTTTCCCCTTTCTTTCGGCCCCGCACTCCGGCACTTGGTCAAGACAGCTCCACGGACGCAGAACAACTTTAAAGAACTTTTCTGCAGAACAATCCAAAATGATAAAAATAAAAAATAAAAAGAAGAAAGAGTTCAATGCAAGGGTGTTCTACATCCACATGTACAAATGGCTTTTGTCATTGGCGCCTAGAGCTTTTTTTTTTTTGTCTGTCATACGTTAATTCTTAATTTATATTTATATTTTTGCCCCGTCTCTTTATAGAGCATGAAAATCAAACTTCACACCCGAAACTAAACATCCCCATTCAGAACTCCACAAGAAGGTAGGGATCGAACTTCTCACCTCTCTCTTCCTTTCTCTTCCAATGTGGGAAGCATAGCCATTGAGGCAATCCCCACCGATTGCTGAAGCACAGAGCTTATTAGGTACAACTTTCTTGCTAGCACTTAGCCCTGAAAATGGAGGTTGTAACTATTATAAGACATTCGACATGGCAGCACCTTCACAACCGGAATAGCTTTTTGGGAAGCTTCCTCACCTACGTTTTGAGTTTCCGCAATTTACAGCACCGGAGAAACATGTGCTCGAGCATCTCTTGAGTGATAATTTTGTCCTTTGAATTTTCGTCATCGGGTACCAACTACTCTCAGCTTTAAAAGGCTATGCAACGACAATCTTTATAATATCATCCACTTCGCTCAAACATCTGCATGGATCATGAGATCATGTGACAGAGTGTTAGATCGTCATCGTCCGGAGACTGATTGGCACGGCAGAGTTAGGTACAGAGGTGTTAATTTAATCAATAATGTCTGATTATTATATATGGTGCATTGGCTTATTGAAGAATAAATTATTTAGAAAATAATTTCCCCAAAATAATTGCTTGTATCACTTGAAATAATTAGTTAATGAAAAATATTTTCCATCATTGACAACAATTTACAACTAAATATTTTTGTGGATGATGAATTTTTTTTTTGTTTATTTAATTTGGTAAACAATACAAACAATCATTTTTAGGAAAATATTATTTAAATTATTCTTTCTATGTGAAATAGACATTTGCTTGATGCAAAACCTATTTTCAAGAATTGTTTTCCAACTTTCTAGTATTTAGATAATGGAAAATTGATTGATCTATGGAAAACAATTTTAACAACAAGTTTAGATTAAGGGAAAACGACTCCTCTCGGCAAGAAGGAAATCATTTTCCCTAAACTACCAAACAAATGAAAACTAACAATTTTCCTTAAAAATGATTTTCATGGAATATATTTTCTTTTATTATGAAATTTTTAGTAAAACAAATGCGCTTGCAAACTCCGTTTATTTTGCAAAAATGAATGTTTTGCATAACAATTTCATAAAAATCAGTTACTCATATCGCTTATAAAATAAATGAACAAAAAATATTTTCATCACCCATGAAAATATTTAGACATAAATCATTGTCAGCAATGAAAACAATTTTCATTGGCTAATTATTGAAGTAATAGAAGTGATCATTTCTAGAAAAATATTTTCAACATCATTTGTTTTCCGCGAATTAAAGGGAGCCTAGTTTAATTTCATTTTCCACTCAGATTATTATAGTTTTATCCTAAGAAAAATTAGAACCTTGAAAGATTTCCGCCTACCCTTTTATGGTCCCAGCATTAAATAAACTCCACGAACACAGCACAACTTTTAGGACTCTTTCTGCATAAAAAGCCAAGATTAACAAGAGTTCTCCATCTTGACCTCCTGATATCGACTCTAGTTGTTTGGTTCGCCCAAAATGCATTCACCTAACTCATCATCGTTCCCATACATCGGACTTCCCCTTCCAGGGACCACTCCTGAGTTTTGCTTATGCAATCATGTCGTCAGATGGGTTTTTTTATCCATCGCAGAATGGTCGTTAGATAGTGCGAAGCATGGTTGATCTCTTATCATAATTTTAAGTGGCTCTTTCATTCATGGGTCCTTGTCGAAGCGTTTTAAGAGAGAGATCCGCTGGTAATTTGCTTGATTGGTCTATGGGAGGAAACCGAGACATTGCGGTGCAGTCGTGAGCCCTCTTGGGTTATGTTAAAAATTTGATTACACAAAAGCATGATTTTGATACTAATGAGGGTTTGTGTTTCGATGTGTGCAAGCACATGTGTATGGTCTAGTAGATGTAGAAATGAACAAGGTCAATACATATAGATGAGTATTCAAGGGATACACTATTGGTATGGAAATATAGTTTCATAGTTTTTATATGGAGTACATACGGCGTGGTTGGAATGATGAGGGAGCAAGAGGATATGCATTCCAGTGCATGCTCCTCCCCACACATATGTGGTGGAGGGCCAAACCCCGCACTTTTCTTACAATAATGAGCTACAGCCTTTTCTCTAGGCATTTCCCCTTACTCATAGAACATATTAAAATAATTAAATATTATTAAATGTTATTAATCTAATAATTTAAACTTTTTAAAAGAGTTGTGTGTGCATTTGCAAAATCTAATGGATCGGCAAGGTTTGAAAGTCTTAAGTTTAAATCTTACCGGGAGTACTAGGCAAAAAAATCAAATTAAGCATAAGAGAAAGTACTTAGAATAATTAAATATTAAATCACGACATATTAAAATAATTAAATATTAAACAATGTCTCTATATAATAATTTAAAATTTAAAATTAATTGATAATGTTTTCACGAATTCTAATAAAACAAAGTTTTTATGTCTTTTTATAATGCAGCCCGCCACAGGAAGATTGTATAGCACAAGTACAGCTGAGTTTTCTTGTCCTGTCAAAATTTGTGAACCTTTTGCCTTCCAAGGGTGGGTGTTCACACACGTGGAATCTTCAAGATTTTCTTGTTGATTAAGTAAACTTAGCTGCTAAGGTTTTGCCTTCTACTTGGACTCTTCAACATTTTCCAGTCTTAATTCTATGGCTTCTGTTCTTCCATCTCGGACAGTTCTTGTTTCTTCATGACTAAGTTAACCATTCTCGAGAAATCTAGAGAACGTGGAAAATAAATCCCAGTTTCCAATAGGTTTATTGGAGAAATATGTTGGAAAAGATGAAAAATAAGAATACGTAAAACCCAGCAAATAAATAGAGAGATTCTTATTTATGGTATGTTTTGAGTATGATTTGGAGATGATCTTTTTAGACAAATGAAAGAGACGATTAATTAAAGAAACAAACCAAATCAGACATTACAAAACTGTTACAAATTAAATGGCATTCAGATTTTCAAAACTTTTCAAAAATAACGTAATCATATTTGAATGAAATCCTAGCCGCTAGCCTCCTCATCTCCTCTCCCTCTCATTTTAACACAACTTTCTTCTTCAACCTCTATAAGGGGAAAGTTTGAGTTAAATCTCTCCCTCCCCTCCCTTTTTCTTTGATTGATTTGGTTATTTGTTTTCTTTTCCTTACTTTCCCCCTGTTTGGAGAGCCTTTCTCTTCTAATTTAATCAAGATCTAGAAGATTCTTTCTCCTGTTTTGAGGAGGAATCCCAATCTAATATAGATCTGGGGATTTTTGTGTGCATGTTTTTAGGGTTTCGCTTTCCTCAAGTTTTGTTAGTGTACAAGTCTTTTGCAAGACATTGGAGAAGTTTTGTGAAGGCTTTGCTCTTATAGTTAGTTATGTGCTCAATTGACCTTTCTATTCTGAACGGTGATGGTGTTGGGGACACCGAATCTAGGTGTGCACTACCAAAAGACAAAGCCATAGCAACATATGGAGTTTTCAGTATGTGCTCATTACTGAAGACCAATTCAGAGATTGGTTACTGATTTTGATTTGAAAAGTCACAAATATGCTATTTAAACGCATGACCCATTTATTCATATGATTATTTGGAGCATGTGTTGCTTTGAAACTATTTAGGATGTATCTCGATTTGTAGTTGAACTACGTTTTTTCATTATTTTTTTTTTTATGAAAATGAATGAAGTATTACTTTTGACAAAAAAAATTAAAAAAGTCGAAATATCCAACCGTTCAGTCCGTAGAATCTTCAAGATTTTCCTACCTTCATTCTTTGACTTCTCTTCTTCGATCTTAGACAGTTCTTGTTGTCTGCATGATTTAGTTGACTATAATTGAGAAATCTAGGAAACGTACAAAATGGACCACAAATTTCATAGATTTGACGGCTGGGATGGGCACAATCCATTTGCACCACACGAATCGGACACGAGATAAAACACGAACGAAAGAAGAAAAATCTCCCCCGGATACTATACACTTCACTTCATGCGTTATTAATGATCGACCCGTTTTTCAAACATAGTTTAATTATTGGACATTTGGAATCAAAATTTATATGCTGTAGACCAACATGAACCGGCACGAGTAGCACACACGTTCAGGACATGCCAACACCATTACGACCGAGTTTTAATGCGGCCGTTTTGTCTCCGTAAATCTTGGGAGACTTCGAGTTTGCAACGGGATAGTTTTCCAACGTCCGAAGTCCGGCAACAGAAGGATCGACAAGCTCCTCAAAAGGAGGAGGGCATCTGCCCAAAGTCACAAGCCTATTCTCCTTGGCACATAAAATGATAAAAACCCAACTCCAATCTCCAAACAGCAATGAAGGTCTGCCTAAAGGCTCTCTATATTCACAGCTCATATCACGAAAAGTGGTCGCTCTCGGTTGGCCGACCAATCGGCACATACATCTCCTTTCCTACGGAACGTTGAAAGAGATCAAATCAAGTCCCTCTTAGAAACCCTCGGCCGACTGTCCCGCTTGACTTTTCTTCCCGGCCCCAGAAAACAGCATGCGTAGCGTCCCCTCCCTAACGTCCAGGTGTTGATTCATTACTGGATAAGTTGTCATTGGACCGAGGAAGACAAAGAAGCCGCGTTGTTTCGGCTTGTCTCTTGTGTCGTGCATCAATCCATTTCGTTTTCCATACAAAATGAAGCAGCTCCCTTCTGTGCAAATATTAAATGTTAGTTTCACTTGGTCTTCTCCCTATGTTCTCAGGAAACAGATTAATAAGAAGTAATCTTTGTTAGATAGATAGATAGATAGATATGAATGCGAACTCTTACTGTGGATGCAAACCATGCATGGACGTATGTTAGATATGATAAATGAACTATATGATTCTAAATTCAAATGTATTTAACAAAAAAAAAAAATCAGACCAATCGTTTGCTGAGGCATTTATTCATTTCCAACTTAAGGACATGACTCTTGAACTACTAAGTCGATTGAGACATGTAAGCAACTTGGATGGCGAAAGAGAGAAATTTGGCTCAATGAAAAATTCAGATTCTATGCATCAGGATACTTTCAATACACAATTGTAAAACTAGATTTTGTATCAAATGCCGACATTAGGTACATCTGATAAAAATTTCGGGTTGGAGACATCTAATCAAATTTCAACTTTGTCCATTGAGGGAATGAAGAAAACCGATTTCCATAAAAAAGTTGGATAAGATGATCTATGTAAATTTCACGTATTACCTACATAACTGAACTTTTCCATGTATTATCAACCATATGTAAAACTTGTACAAATTATTCTAAATCGAAGACCGACCTAATATGTATGTTCTCTTTCATGAATCATTTATCTGAAGCTGAAGCAACCATTTCGGGCCACTATAGTCCGCTTTTTATCCTGGCCCAATTTCAGGAGTGAAAATTCCATTTCATCATCCAAGCCCACTTGAAGAGCATCAAGGTCCAACTCTCATGATTTCTGTCTTTCACGACCCATCACATGACCATAGGTCGCGTATTTTCCTCTTTGATAATTCACGGCACGACCGTAATTACCAATTAGTAGGCTATTTAGAGTGAAAGTAGCTCGGCACCGAACCGGGATTCCCGGTTCCTGAAACCTAGATTTGGTTGGTTTCCAGTCCCAAGGCGAACACCTACCTGGGTTCCTAGAATAGGTGTCCCAACATTCATCGATTTAAAAATGCATCACGCACGACTGATGTTTTCTTCATGGTATTGAACATAATTTGACACTACATGTTTCATTGATATAGTAAGAGTCCTCGCTAAGTGCTAAATGTGTTCTTGAATAGTATTGAAGGAATTAAAACATGAGTGACTTATCAATATTCTCATTTTCTCAATGTATCCATGAAATATCACCATCCCTCATCTCCGGTACTTTACAATAAATGGGTCTTGTGCTATATTGTCCAAATTTATCCATTTTCATGGTAAAGGTGTCCCAAATTTGGTAAAAGGATTTTATTTGTTGCAAGTGTATATAACACGTGGTAAAAATGATATAAAAAAAAAAAAAAAAGACTCATCATGCAGTAAATGTGTGTTAATCATGCAAAGAACTCATTTTTATGGTAAAAATGTCCCAAAAATGGTGAAATGATTTTATTTGTGGTAAATATGTATAAACATGCTAATGCAATTTTTTTTTTACACATATGGAGAATTGAATCATGGTTTTCAACATGAAGAAATAACAATATAACCACTAGGTCAACATACAATTTTTTAGTGAAATGGTGCAACACAAATATTCTTTAAAAAAAAATGATTTTTTTTTTACGGTGCACAAATTGGACCTAAACTACCTAACTCTAGAGCTGGCTCCAATTAGGCATGGTCCAATTCTTGTTTCCAAAAAATCAAAATCAGGAACCAATCACCCTTACTACTCATTATCATAGCTCTTACTCATATATGAGTTCTTGGGGCCTAAATCTAATCCACAACCGGTTTCTTGAGCCGAAAGCATAGGAACATTCTTACCATAAGGTACCCAATTAGGGGTATGGCTCAATTATTGATCAAACTCATTCACCCAAAGACGTAAGTCTCATTTCGAGAGGCCTGTTCAAAATGGACTTGTAGTTAGGTGGAACAACAAGGAAAAACGAATCATTCTGACAACTTTATGAAAGAGGGATCTCATTTGATGACGTTCCAAAGTCCCATGTTGGATTAAAAGCCTTGTTGAATTACAACCTTGTATGATTACTCAGAGTATTCCTTTTAAGAGGTTAAAAGCCGCTCTAATCGATCTTAGACCTAAAAGGCCACGAAAGCTAACTTTCGCCTGCCTGCTTTAAGTTTTTTTTTTGGCTCCCATCCTACTTTGAATCATTGCCCTCCAACGCAGCCTCGAACGCACGTTATCAAGATGTTCTATCGGCCCAACAAGTCAAACCGTACCACATCCATATTGAAAATAACCAAGAGCCCACAATTCACGCCGTAAATTCTATCCATGGCTAGCGCCCTCGCTGACCGAATGCACGCAAGGACTTCTGGCCCCCAATAGCCAATAGATCACATGACAACAGGGATGATATTCGTCCCCGCATGTCCCGCTCCGCCCTAAATTTCAAAACGCCCGTCAATCCATTTACTACAACCAACGTCCACAATAGATCACATGACAACAGGGATGATATTCGTCCCCGCATGTCCCGCTCCGCCCTAAATTTCAAAACGCCCGTCAATCCATTTACTACAACCAACGTCCACCGTTGACCCGGTGATCCAGGCACGTGTTGGGAGGAATGCGGGACCCAACTGCCTCGGGTCATCGTTTAGTACTACACAAGGGTCTCTATACTCGCGGACAAACGTCTCCATCATCGTATGTCAAACATGTCGAAAAGTCGTGCCAGCTTTCATCAGACATTATTAACCCAAGACATCTCGCCCCCATTGCACCCGTCACGTTCGTTACATATAACACTTCACTTCTTAATCGGTGCATTGAAAGCGAATATATTTCCTCGTTAAGGGTGAACTTGCTTCGAAAAAAAAATAATAATGTGGAAAATATTTTCTTAAGAAAAGTAGTTTGTGTTGTTTATGAAAATGAATAGATGGAGAGTATTTTTTATTGTTTGCGAAAAGCGAAAATGTTCATATATAAAGCGTTATCAATAACAAAAATATTTTTATTAACTAATTATTTCAAACGATACATACTACCATTTTAGGGAAATGTTTTCATAACATAAATATCTCAATTTTTTGGGTGATATATAAAAGGGGAAAGTTCTTAAAATGGTTAATACCCTAAAAAATCCCCAACTGATACACTTGTAACAAATCTACCAAAAACGAATTTTTTGACCACTAAAAATCCCAAACTAGTATATAATTGATAAATTTGTCCCAAACTAGTATACTTGTGACAATTGATCAGTGTACCAGTTTAGGATTTTACTCTCTGTTTGTCACAATTATACAATTTTTATGATTTTTTATGATATTAATCCAATTTAACGGAGGGTATATTTGTTACAAATGTATTAGTTTGGGTTTTTGACAATTTTCCCCCAATGTTCCATAACCACAAAAATCTTCAGATCCAGTCTCCCCAACAAAGATTTAATCATTGGCTAGGACATCATGACTAAGATTTCTCAACTTCGTATCATTCCTGAAAAAATGTTTTAAGTATAAACACTAATTCTCTGAATACGTCAATATCCAAAGACTTTTTTCTATTCAAATGAGTCTGTTAGATCCGATCATGCAAAGGTTGTTAGAATCTTGTTCAAAATCTCATTCTGAATTTTCCCAAAAATATCATCATCTTTTTATGGAAAAATCCAGAATTCTTTGTTCGCCTTCCCTTAAAAAAAAAAAATTAAGATATCAATCTAACAAAGGCGAGTCACATGGGAATGAAGCCAGAACACCTGGCTTCTACTTAGAAGGAATGCCTTATTGAAATCTCAGATTCTTAATGGTTGCGAAGATTTTTATGTCAACAAGCGGGCTAAGCAAAACAAATGAAAGATGCGATTGGTAATAAACTATCAGCTTCTTAACATTTTCCTTCAAGATGACAAATTTCCTATGCCTTTAAGAAATTCCATTTTTACCGGATTATCGAAAGCTCATATTTATTCCAAATTCGATCTTAAAGCCAGATTTTGGTAATTGGGCTCTTGAAGACAGGCCTAAGATTGGGTTTTGTATTCCAAACCAGTATTTTCATTGGAATGTTATTCCTTTTGGCTTAAAGGTGGCTCCATCCTTATTCCAAAAGACCATGTGTCAAATTTTCCAACCAATCTTGTCAAGCGTAGCAATATACATTGATGACATCTTGCTTTATAGCCTTGATGAGGAATCCTACTGCCAACTCCTTGGGCAGTTTATAGACATTGTAAAGGAACATGGGATTATGCTTTCATAGAGAAAGATGAATATTATCCAAACAGAAATTGAATTCCTTGGTATGCACCTTAATAAATGTACATACTATCCAGGGCCACACATTGTCAAGGGCTAAAGTTTCCAAAAGAGAATTTTACAGTAAAGCAAGTTCAACAATTTCTTGGGATAATTAATTATTTCAGAGATTTTGTTCCAAATATTGCAAGACTGTTGATCCCACTGCAATTAATGCTGAAGAAGAATCCCCCATGTCACGCTCGATCCTCTGAGCACGTACCCATCCCTCTTTGATCGATTAAATAATGACGTCCCAAGACGCATCACCGACCCATTTATTTTTAAATACACATGCGGAATCAAATAAATAATCCCCATACAACAATTTAATGGGATAGAAAAGTAAGATCACCATTCTTTGAAAATTTCAACACACCTTTATACATCTCAAATTGATTTATGTACATTACTAGCCGATATTTACAAAGTCTATAAAAAGGTCAACTCTTCAAAACAAGCTATCCTACGATCAGCTAGTCCGACTCGTTTGTTGATTCGACAGAGTCCACAGGACCAGGGTGAGACGACAGGTCCTCTACTGCACCATCAAGAGGATCAACTGGATCCTCATCTTGAGCGGCCTCAAGCACTACCGAGGGGACATCGAAAGATCTTAGAAGACCTAGTCTAATACTGAAGGGATTGGTACGGAACCATGCGTTGAATTAGTTGGGTATCTCCTGAAATGGAACCTCTTCAATCCAGACCGTAGTTACAATTAGGTCATACACCCAAAAACCTTCGGGATCGGAGTAGCTAGAGACTTGCTTTGTAATTCTCACGGGACGACCATGCAGTTCGGGGGGAATCTTCATCCAAGGACCTAAAAGGTTATCCCACAACGGGGTGAGATGACATCTCAGCGAGTTCCATCCTCTAAGCCCTTATTAGGAAGAAAATACGCCATAAGAACTGCCTAAGCACAATCATGAGGTATAGGACTTACCTAGGTCTCCACTTCTTCCTGCAAATCAATTTAATTCATAAACTCACAATCATATCATCTAATTAATTTAATCAATTCAGATTGACTTCATCGATCAATTGACTCAGTCGATTACATGTCATCACGACCCTTTCTTGGTCGGTCGGCTCATCTCATACTATCTATAAGTCCGATCATATGAGGACTGTTCACTACTAAGTTGATAAATAAGTAGTATAGCTCGTTTCTGAGATAATCGGGTATACTGCTCTCTGCTAAGCTACCATATCGCCTAGGTGATATAGTATACTAACAATGCTCAATTTAAGCTGATAAGGTATACTGCTCTCTGCTAAGCTGTCATATCGCCCGTAGGCTGATATAGTATATCGGTATACTGCTCTCTACTAAGCTGACATATTAAGCTGATATAGTATATCATCCCAATCATACAACCAATTCAACATTTTTATCATTCCCGATAAAAATAGCTTTGTGTGAGTATACGGTCGGCCTTAACCAAAATAATAATTTCACTTTTTGAACATCCCACCAATTTCAACAGCCCATAACATATTTTTGGCACTGTAAACCAATGCCCGGTGATTTTTTAATTAATTACTAAAATTAATTAATTTTGGGATAAAATATCTCTAACCACAAATCACCTTCAATTCTCACAAATCAGCAGTCAATTAAATAAACGGAATGCACCACTGCAATCGGCACGAAATTCCGGTCATTAGTTATTTCGGTCTAATTTCTGAAAAATCATTAAATAATTAAATAATTACAAAAAGTAATAAATAAATGTCAATAAATAGACTTAGGCTCGAAAAAGCCTAATTGGAAGCCAAGACGAGTCCGGAAAATTACTAAACCACTCTCGATAAATATTAGAGCTTGTCTAGGCTTTAACTACACTAACTATCCACCTAACATGCATCGATAATTAATTAAATTCATTAAACCGTTCTAACTATCCACATAATCCTAGCTTAGTCTAAACTAATCATCTCCTAAGCATAATTAACTTACTAAGCGATGATTAGTGAGTTAAACTCACCTGATTAATAATCCTCTCAGATCAAAATGACGAGGTTGCAATGAGAAACGACAACCTCCAAAGCGGGCTTGTCAACCGAGGTTGGGAACGGACCAAAATGGGCTTGCCAAGCTCACAAACCCTTGTTGGTTCGGCTTCAAAATTTGAGCCCAAGGAGCTGCAACGGGGCTGGTTTGGGCACGGCTCGACTAGAATCAACCACCACGGGTGGGAGTGTGGGCCATGACTGAAACGGCCATGAACCGGGCCGAGTTGGTTGCTGGTTTTGCTAGAACGGGGCTACCGTTTGGGCCACAAATGGGCTTGATGTTGTGGCTAAAAGGAGGAGATTCGATGGGGTAGAGTGCGCTGCAGGCGAGGACGCGTGAGTGCTGCTATTGGGCTATAAAGGTGGGCCAACCTAGACGAATTGTGGAGCGGTGGCAGCCGAAGACAACTTGATGGGGTTTCGGTGGGGGTAGGAACATGCGGCTAAAAGAAAAACAACTAAAAAAGAAGCAGAAAGAGGCAGGGGAGTCGTCGAAGTCACGGCCAGCAAGAAGTCTAAGGAACAAGCAAGAAAAAGATATTAAAAGATAGGAATGCAAAGGAGGTCAGCTGTGAGGGGAGGAATAACACAAATGGAAGACCAAAGCAAGGGACTGTTGACTAAGGAAGAGAGACCGAAAAGAAAAAAGGGAAAACGTGTGGCCAAAGGGGGGGGGGTGTGTGTGAAGGGCGTGGGGCCAAAGAAAAGGGAGAAAATAAAACCAAGATTATAATTTTTGCTCAACTTTAAAACAACTTTGTCAATTGGTCATTCTAGGACTAATTTCTTCACCAATTTGCACAATTGAAGTCCAAAAGAAAACCAAAATAAGACGGTCCCTTAATGTGACATCCCGATTTTCCAATTCTATTTTCAATAAATTGAGACGGGCATTTCGTTGGCACGCATATAGTTCTTTTCCTTGAGTTGGCCACTCATGTGAAAACTAGTCTATCAGGTGAAGCCGTTAAAATATTCTAATGCATCAAACTCGAGGATTTGACTAGGAAGCAACCTTTCGACCGAGCTAATCTGTAATTGTCATTATGGCACAAATAAAAATCGATTAGAGATCGGAGATAAGTCGACTCGACAAAGGCATGTGATCAGGTGTTGGTGATTCCACCAGATCACAGCATTCTTGTCGATCGGCATTGGACCGACTTTTCTGTTGATTAGGTACCTTATGTTCGTATTTGAAACCTTGAGATTACCTCGACAACCAAAAGTCGCCAATGTATCAAAGATGTACATTGTGGCTTGAATTGATCGACCACATGTCAAATGCATGAAAATTTCTAAAAGTTGCCCAGTCAATCAGGATACGCTAGTATCGTGCTAAAGTGAAATTAACCGTGAAATTAAAATCGAATTCTGAAATTGGAAGTCATGATATGTCACAAATCTTATTTGGAACATTGGATTTATTTATGGACTTTAATTGTACTCATTTGGAAGAGAATTTATTGGAATTGAAGAAGTTGTTGTGTAAGATTTTATGACTCGGTGGAAAATGAAATTGGACATATTGAAGATTGTTGTGGAGGATTGAGATAGTGGAAGATGATGTCATCCTAGGTCATAGGGCAAAGGAAGGAGGAGATGACAAGTGGAGGGTTGAGATCAAACCCCAAAAAGGTGGGATGTCACTTTCCCCTTGTCTCCATCATCTTCTTCATTTTTGAACTTGGAGGGAGAGAAGGAGCTACACCGTGCGATAGCCAAGCCTGACGCCCCCCTTTCTGCCCATTCGTCGCAACCGTCGTCGTTGCCGGAGTCGTCGTGGTCGTCGCCCGTCCGTGCGAGGAGGCCCCCGCACCGCTCCGCCTGTCAACTCGCCTGCTTGCCACCTTCGTCTATGCGTTCCAACTCGTCGTTTGCCATCCCGCAGTTGCCTGACACTGCTGCACGTCGCCGGAGCTACCGCCGGTCACCGCCCGAGTTACTGCCGTCCTCCTTCACCGGTTTCACGCCCGAACCACCGCCGAGCCACCTCCGTCCGACCTCAACCAGCAACTCGCCGAGTGGGTTTTGCAGCCCAGCCGTGGCCCATTTTGGCCGGCTTCCCGACCCCGAAAGCTCGGCCCGCCTTGAGGAAAGTCGATCCCCATTGTGTCCCCGTCATGTGGAATCGCTCGGCTCGTCATTTGAATGAGTTTACCTCACTAAATCTTGATTAGAAGGTTAATGATGCCTTAAGTGTGTTTAGCTTAGGCTGATTGAGATTAGGTAGTTTAATTAGTTTATTTATTTGTGGATTAGATTAAAGTGTTTAATTAAGTTAAAGTATGTTTAGTTTACGATTAAGTAGGTTTATTTTAATATAAGCCTTGATGTGACTTAAAGGAATTTATTTCTTATTTAAATAAATGTTTCAAAATTATTGGATTATTTAATAATATATTATATTCCAAAAATGATTAAAATATTATTATTTATAAAAAAAATTTGAAATATTATTTTTGACATCAATTACTTAGAATTTCGTGCTGATCGCTGCTGTGTATTTAGAATTTAATTTTGATGAGTGATTAATGCAAATTGAGTGTTGATTGTGAAAAATATGGGAAAGAGTCGAGTGGGACCGTAAAACCATTAAAGTTTGAAAGGGTTGAGTGGGACTATAAAGCCACTAAATATTGAAAGTTGCCAAGTGTAATCGTGACTACCACTAAATTTAGATTCGCCTGGAGGGCCGTATTTGAGGGTCAAGAATGAATAGTCAGAATGACCGTGTGATGACTCCGATGACATGTAATCGACTGAATCGATTGATTGTTGAGTCGATCGGAGTAATTAAATTGTTTGAATTCTATTACCGTATATGCTTGAGTAATGAATTGTGCTAACCTGTAGGAAGGAAATAAGATGAGTTAAGTCTTCTGTGCTATGTGGCTAGACCACTGTTGGGCGTATTTTCTTTATAATAGGGGTTTAGGAGGGGTGAACTTGCTGAGACAATGTCTCACCCTGTTGTGAGAAAATATTACAGGGCCGTAGATGGTAGGACCTCCGGAGAAGAATGGCATCCTAGTAAAAATTGTCGATTAGGTGCACAGTTTTCCTGACCCTATGAGCCATTGGGTCTACGAGCTGATTAGGACCACCGTATGGATTCAAGAAATCGAGGATGTCATGGTACCACATAGGTTTAAAGCATGGTTCCGTTTTGGGGCTAATGGCTTTAGGATTGGTCCACTCGATAGTTTTGATATTCCACTTGCTGTGGTGGACGCTATTTTGGGTGAAGGTGTAGCTAACCTTCCTAATGGTAGGGTGGACAACTCATTATCTCCGAACCCAGTGCAGTCAGATGTGGAAGATGTGGGATCGACGAATGAGTCCGACTAGTAGTCATAGGACTGTTCCTCTTTTTGGTGAATTGATCTCTGTTGTGTAGACTGACCCATTTTGATGCACATAATCTCTTACCCATTTTTGGTGCATATAGTTTCTGATCCTGTTGGTGTATGTAAACTCTAGAATGATTATATATGAAAGTATGTTGGGTTGTTTTTGAATTGATTTTTCCTGTTGTCCTATCCCGTAAGTTTTGTCAGGGGTTTCTTAGTACGTTCCGCATGTGCATAATAATTGAATGGGGTCGGCGACACTACTTGGGAATGTCGCATTTACATGATCATGGCGGGTTGTTCATATGTCTCGAGGTTCGGGGTGTGACACTCAATCCCACGAATTTCCTTTGAATCCGAATTCTATTTCATTTTTTCTCGGAATCTGATTTTCTGAACAAACTTCTCCGATTAAGGTCCAATTTGTTGAGGAAAAAGCCCACGGAATTCCCTGTCACTAAGTCACTCACACCAGATGCCAAAAACCCCTTCAAATTGGCCAATCCGAATTTATGTTCGTTTTTGAATCATCCAAATCGATTTTCTGTAAAAATCCTGAACTCGTCGAAAATTTCTCAGAAGATGAGTCAACGTTCCTAAAATGACTCGTGACATGACAGAATTTTTTATTTCTGAAATCGAATTCAAATTCGCGATTAATTTCAATCAGACGCGATTTTAGCGTGATCCAACTTACCAGGTAGCTTTTAGAAATTTTTGATGCAATTGACCCATGGTCGATTTTCTTCGAGCCACACGTATCTCTTCGACACATTGGTGACTCTTGGTGGTCGTGAAAGTCTCGATATTTTAAATACAGACACGGGATACCCAAAACGAAAGGAAATTGATCTAGTGCTGATCGACAAGAATTTTGAAATCATATAGAATCACCCACACTTTGATCACACATCTCGGTCAAATCGACCTATCTTCAGTCTTCGATCGATTTTTAATTGTGCCGTACTGACCCTTGTAGACTAGTATAGTCGAGCAATCGATTCCTAGTTGAATTCTCAAGTCTATTGCATTAAAATCCCTTAACAGCTTCACCTAATAGATCATTTATCTCATGAGTGGCCATCTTAGAGAAAAGCACTATAGTCGCGTCGATGAAATGCCAATTTATCCAATCGAAATTAGAACTTGAAATTTAGGACGTCACACCCCACCATGGGGAAAATCTTAGTCTAAAGCAGTTGCTGAATTTAAGGAGATCATGCAGACTCTTCCTCCATTACAAATCCCATTAACAAGAAAGAGAATTCTTCAGACTGACGCCAGTGATAAATACCGGGCAACAATCCGTTCGAAGAAATTAATGGTAAGAGATATTTGTGTACTTATAAAAGTGAAAAATTTTCCAGGCTGAAATGCATTATCATTTAACTTTCAAAGAAATCTTGGCGGTAAAAAATAGGATAAATTTTTTTGAATTCTATCTTATCAGCCACCACTTCCTGGTAGAATTGGACATGTCATCTTTTCCTCAAATGATCAAGTTCAAATAGAAGTGGATTTCGCATTCTCAATTGCTTCGATAGGCTGAATGGTTTTTAAAATATTCCTTTGAAACCAAACATATTGCTGGGAAAAAGAATGTACTTGCAAACTTTTTATCTAGACCAAGGCACCAGTACAGATCAATATGCATATCATGAGACATGCCTTCCATACTTTTCATCATAATGAAAAGTATAAAATTGAAAGGATATGAGATTGGCCAAGCTGACAATACCCCCAAGAGATTGTTGAACAAATCCAAAATGACAGCCTCACTGAAAATCTGGAAAACCTTATGTGGCAATGCTATACAGATCTATTCAGACTCATGGAGGTTCAATCATTTATCATTTTGATTAAATTTCAGCTATCCATTCATACACCCTCTAATCCGGAAGGAATATGATTTCCCTTATCAACTCCGATGGTTATTGTAATACTTAACCAATAAGTACTTAATAGCTATCGAAATTCCAACGAGAATGTTTATTGCCAACCTAAGCAAGATATTCGGGCTTGATCGAAATACTGAAAAAGAAAGTGACGGAAACCTTTTGGTTTTCCTCAATTTATTTTATTCTCCCACTCATTGGAAGCACCTTCTATAGCAAGAACTAAGAATTGTTCGACCAGATCTAGAGATCCACACTATTTTGTTCCTTCGACGACCATGAGCTTTTGTAAAAAAATAATGGTATCATTACCAGTGCTCCACAAAGTATAGGAACTACGTCTTATAAATCTCAGCCGCACCTTAAGAAAGCTCGAATTTACAACTCCTTTCCAAGCCCTATTGGTTGCTGTGAACACCAGTACCGAGAAATTTAAATTTATGTCAGGAGAACAAGACCATCCCTGAAAACGTATGGAATTATAGTGTACCCACTATATGGAATCATTATAGCCTTGCACCAAAAACCAAAGAAGCACTCAAAAAATTTAGACATGCAAGGACAACCCCATCACATGAGCAAGGAATGATATATACGGATGACCCTGCACAATCATCACAAAACCCCCATGCCCAATAAGGGGCCCTTTTTCTCAAAACCCATATGATGAAGGACCTTTATCCTTATCATTAGGAATGGACACATCCTATTATGTTCAACCATCAAATCAGCCTCAACTAAACCTACTTGCCGACACTTTAGGATCCTCCAGGACTCATGAAGAAGTATCTTCATCAAATGATGCAAACATGTGGAATACTCGAAGCCCCTTTGACATCCGAATTGCAAAACTTGAACAGAAATATGAAGAACATCTTCTAGCAAAAATGCATAGTTCTGATGACTCAAACTATGACTACAATACCCGTGATGGAAGAGATTGTTGACTGTAGCAAATCACTGTAATAAGTTACTGTAGCAATAGGCTAGAGAAATTATTATTCATTGTCATTGTTTATATCGTTGAGAATAATTCTCGACTGGATTTTCTGGAACCCCTGTCTGTTTGAGGACCCGTGAGTCTAGTTCTTGTTTTCTTGTGACCTCTTAATGCATATAAAAGACACAAAAGATGTAATGTGTTGGACAAAGTCCCTTAAAGTAAAGTGAGTATTTGTGAAAATTTTTGACGTCGTTCTAAACACTTTTTCTTCTCCAGCCTGGTAGGATTCTCTAAGAAATGTAACTCGGATAGTTAGAAATTTTACCATCCTAGCATCTCTAAGTATCTTTAGGCTATAAACTAAAAGTCTAAGCAGTTTTTAGCTAAAAGGTTATTCCTGAAAGGCTTAAACGAGAAGTTTGCCTATTGTGGGAATGCATACATGCAAAAAATTGACTCCGTCTTCCTTGATTCTAAGCCTAGGCCCATTCACGAGTAAATTTGTCACAAGTGTACCGATTTTGGTAAATTTATCACGTGTACTAGTTTGGGGTTTTTCATGGTAAAAAAATTAGTTTGAGGTAAATTTGTCACATATGTACCGATTTGAGGTTTTTCAAAGTATTAACCATTCTTTAAAAAGGACCCCAAGAGCCCTCATTTTCTTAAATAAGGATCTGAAATAAATCTTGTTACAAATAAGGGCTTGAAGTGGCCATGGTTGTTTTAAATAAAGGTTTGAGTGGCCATGATTGTTTCAAATGAGGGCCTTACCTCATTGATCACTGGTTGGTTAAATTTTTCAATCGATTAAAGGCATTTTTGTCCAAATCTTCTTTTATTTTCTCTTTTTTTTTTTTTTTCTTTTCTAGCGTTGGTTGCTGGCCATTGGTAAAAGCCAGCCAGGGCTTGGCAATCCTCGCCAGTCGTTAAGAAGGGGTCGGTGGCCTACAAGCACTTGTTGGTAGCAGGCAAGGACTTGAAAGCCCTCGCCGACCATGGGTGAGGCCACCCTTGCCAAATCTGGGGAGGGTTGGCCTTGCATGGAGCCAATGAGGGCTCAACAACCATCACCAGTAGTGGGCGAGGGCCGTTGAGCCCTCATTAGTTGTAGGCGAGGGCTTGTAGGCCCTTGCTAGCCCTTACCAACAGTCAACGAGGTCGACGAGGCCTTGTCAACCGTGAGCAAGGCTACCCTTGCTAGATTTGGTTAGGGTGAGCCTCGCTTGGGGTTAGTGAGGATCAACCTCACTAATGGCCGCAAGGGGGCAACCTACCCAAGGCAAGGGTCGCCTTGCTTGTGGCCGGTGAGGGTAACCCTTGCCCAACCCTTTGTAGGCATTGCCAATGGCTAATTGGCCACCAGTGAAGAAAGAAGAAGAACCAAAAAAAAAAAAAAAAAAAGGAAAAAAAAAGGGAAAATGATGAAAATGTTGCTAATTGTAAAAAAGTTAGAGCTTTATTTGTAACAAACATAACCACTTCGAGCTCTTATTTGAAAAAATATATAATTTAGGTCCTTATTTGAGAAAATGATGACATTTTAGACTCTTATTTTGAGATAAGATCCACTTCATAAGCTTATTTGAGAAAATAATAGCACCTTGGGCCTTTTTTTGGAATCTTCCCTATAAAATGTTAAACTTGCCATTTGCATCAAATATCTCAATTTTTTTGTTTTGGTGTCACAAAAATATTCACTTTTACATGTGATACACAACAACACACACACACACACTTCGATTTCATCCAAAATATGTTTGTCATAGTAATATAAGTTCAAGGTTTTTTACAACATAAAATTTTTTAGGGTATTTAATAATAATAAAAAATTCGAGGTATTTTTTGCGGTATTAACCTCTTTCAAAATCAAAATGGCATATTCACGTCAAAAGTATCAACTATGCATGCTTGGAGCTTATTGAAATTACAGGTTTTTCCCATCTGCAAAATATCTACTTTGTTTTCTCGAGAGCATTCAATTTACATTTCAAGTTAAGAAAATTAAACCTCTTAGCATTATGAAAAGTAGTCTATTGGTCTATCGAAATATGTAATATTTCCAAAAAATATTTTTTAATGTCATTTTCCAGAAAAAAAAAATGACAATATTTCTCAAGTATTTGGTTGAAACCTAAAATGAATTGAAAAGTATTTTCCACTCTTTGGTAGGGAAATTAGATTTTTTAGGAAAATTTTTATCAAAAATAAATTTTTTATTTTTTATTTTTTTTTTTTTTCTTTTCCTTCTTTTTCGGCCAGTGTCTGGCCGCAAAGCTTGCCAGAGGCTTACAAGCTTGTCCCTTGCTCGTGGCCGGTCACCGATCGTCTCGATTGGTGATTGACCACTAGCCAAAAGAAGGAAAAAGACAAAAAGGAAGGACAAAAAGAAAGTAAAAATAAAAATAATTAAAATTGGGTTAATATCCTAAAAAATCTCAAACTGGTACACATGTGAAAAATTTATCAAAAACTAATTTTTTGACCATGAAAAAAACTAAACTAGTACATTTGTGACAAATTTACCCTAAATTAATTTATTCAACTGTCAAAAACCCTAAACTGATATATTTGTAACAACTATACCCTCCATTAAATTTGATTAATACCATAATAAATCACAAAAATTTTATAATTGTGACAAACGGAGAGTGAAATTGTAAATTGATATGCCAGTCAACTGTCACGTGTCATTCAACTTAGTATATTGACAGTAAAATTTAATGGAAACTAACATAGAGTAAATTTGTCACAAGTGTATTAGTTTAGGAAAAATTTATCAAAAGTGTATCAGTTTGGGGTTTTTAATGATAAAAAAATTAATATATGGTAAATTTGTCACACGTATATCAGTTTATGGTTTTTTTGGGTATTAATCCCTTTATATATATATATATTCATAAGAACAATATATATATTTTTTTTTTTTCATTAACAAGCATTTCATTAACTAAGAATCTAAGCTCGTGCACTGAGGATTTGCACATGGCCTTTGTGGACTAGAGCTCAAGTACCATGGAGCTGAACATGTTCTCTATAGACTCGGGCTTAGGTGTCGGGGAATCAAGCACGGGCACTAGGGGTTCGAGCCTGGTCTTAATGGACTTGGGTGTGGGCGTTGGGGACTAGGTCTGGCCACTGGAGACTAGTTTTGAATTGATGTTAAAGTTTTTGTGCCTATTTGTAAAATCTTGGGTCTATACATCAATACTTAGCTATATTTTGAAACATATTTTTTTATTTTTTAAAGAGAGAAATTATTTTCCTGATTTTAGTTATAGGTTTTTCATTGATGCTGAAAAATGAGAATAATGTTTTTTGCAAAACAAAAAAAGTCTTTAAGTAAACTCAAATTAGCTGGGGACAAAAAAAATAAAATAAAAAATGAGTCAAAGTTATGGAGTCCTTGCCACACTTTAAGGGTTAGAATTCGAACGTCGGTTTTTCTTCTTCCGAACTGATTTATTTATGCACGTGAAACATTAAATATCTCCACTAAATTTTTTGGCCGGTCGTTTTTTTCTTTTAGTCAAATAGCACGCCTTAGAAGGATAATGATATTTTTTATAATTACATAAATTGACCAAAAGTTCAGCTTCATCCATAAAAAGCATGCAGCGATCATGGCTTCTGTCAAGGTTCATTTATTTTATGAAAAATCCATGTTTTCAGAAAAAATTTCCTAAAATAATTATTTACATTGGTCAAAAAAATTAGTCAATGAAAAATATATTCATTAAAAATAACAATTTATATCTAAATAATTTCATGAACAATGAAGATGTTTGTTGTTTATTCATATTTATAAATAATACAATTGGTCAACTTTAAAAAAAAAATATTTTTTTAATAATTCATTTTTCACAATACGAATAGATTCTAAGAGTATCATACTAGATAGAAAATTCGTATCCTTCGAAATCTATAATTTCATCAATTCTAATTGTCTACACTTACAAAAATAACTTTTCTCACCTTTCGTTTTCTCTTCAAATATTTGACAAGAAATATAAAGGAATTTGTAAAATTAAGTAACAATTACATAAATTTTTCATTGAACGTGTCAGTGTTTTTATATTTTTAATAAAATTCATGTAATGCAAAAGCTGCAAAATTTAAGTAAAAAATTACGACTTCGTTTATTTCATTTAAAAATAAACGGGCAATAGTTTGTAGATTTTTGGGTTACTTGTTCTGTGGAGAATAAATGAAATTGGCAGCCAGAAGGGAGGTAACTCGTGGACCCGTGGGTACGGCACGTGCGTGCGGCTCCTCCGGTGACGAGTAGCCCGCGGGTGCATCGCGTAACCACCACCGTTCGATTAGATTTTCCTCTTTTTACTCTGTTCGTTTTACCATTCAATTATAACGCCCTCCTCCCACTTTAATGAAATGAAAACAGCAAGAACGGGAATAAAAATGGAGAGAGAGAGAGAGAGAGAGCATCATGGTCAGATGCAGACATGAAGACGCGTCTGTCGTGTCCAGCCTGGCACGTCCCCATCTCATCTCTCTCTCTCTCTCTCTGTTCCCCACCTCTTTATCTCCCCAAAAAACCACAAAAGGACAACCTCACTCGCTTATTTCCCATAATACCCTCCGTCTTTCTCTCTCGCTTGTTCACTCTCTCATCAACACCAATCAACCACCTCCATCAATATCCCCATTCTCGATTCCTCCTCCTCCGACCACCGCCACCGCCACCACCATGCCTCCGCCGCCTCCCCTTCGCCTCCATTTCCTCCCCATTCTCTTATCGTCTCTCCTCCTCCTCATCTCCGCCGTCGTCGCAGCCGACCTCCCGGAGTTCCGTGAAGCCCCCGCCTTCCGGAACGGCAGAGACTGCCCCGAGACGGCGTGGCCGGATCACCCCCCGCAGGGCGGCGCCGACGACGACACCATCCACATCGCGATGACCCTCGACACCACCTACCTCCGGGGCTCCGTCGCCGGCGTCTTCTCCGTCCTCCAGCACGCCTCCTGCCCCGAGAACATCGTCTTTCACTTCGTCGCCGCCTCCCGCCGCCGCCCCGACCTCGGCCGCACCGTCGCCTCCACCTTCCCCTACCTCACCTTCCGCCTCTACCACTTCAACGCCGACCTCGTCCGCGGCAAGATCACCTACTCCATCCGCCGCGCCCTGGACCAGCCCCTCAACTACGCCCGGATGTACCTCGCGGACCTCCTCCCCACCTCCGTCCGCCGCATCATCTACTTCGACTCCGACCTCATCGTCGTGGACGACGTGGCCAAGCTCTGGTCCATCGACCTCCGCGACCGCGTCCTCGGGGCCCCCGAGTACTGCCACGCCAACTTCACCGCCTACTTCTCCCCGGGGTTCTGGTCCAGCGCGGCCCACGCGGCGGCGCTCCGGGGGCGGAGGCCGTGCTACTTCAACACGGGCGTGATGGTGATCGACCTGTGGAGATGGCGGGAGGGCAGGTACACGGAGAGGCTGGAGGGGTGGATGAGGATCCAGAAGAGGGAGAGGATCTACGAGCTGGGGTCGCTGCCGCCGTTTCTGCTGGTGTTCGCCGGCGAGGTGGAGGGGGTGGAGCACCGGTGGAACCAGCACGGGCTGGGAGGGGACAATGTGAGGGGCCAGTGCCGGAACCTGCACCCGGGGCCGGTGAGCCTCCTCCACTGGAGCGGCAAGGGGAAGCCGTGGCTGCGGCTCGACTCGCGGCGGCCGTGCCCGCTGGACTCCCTGTGGGCGCCGTACGACCTGCTGCGCCACCCCTCGCTGTTCTGCGACAGCTGAGAACGGCGCAAGGGGGAAGGGGGGGGTACGACGGAGCGACGGGAGGAGCGGGACGGTGACGGCGACGGCGACGGCGACGGCGACGGCGGGGGCGAAAGCGTAATTAAGGGGCCGGGGAGTGGAGTGGGAATTGGGGAGTGCGAAAGGGGACAAGAGAGCGTCACCGTCAGGCGTAAAAGCTGCGAGAATTACGGTCATTGAAAGGTCGATTTTTCAGCGGGCTGCCTTGGATTCTCTTTCTCTAACGAAGGTGAAGGTAAAGGGGGAAAAAAGAAGAAGGAGAGGGCGTGATGTTTTTCGTCCCGTCGAATTTTGGAAAAAGAAAAGTAAATACGAATAAAGCCGAGAGAGAAAAGATGGGGCCATTTATTTTCGGGAGTATTATTAAATAACCCGGCGGGGTGGCTATTTTATTTTGTACTGTTTAGGGTAGGGAATCGGAGGATCCGAAGTCGCTTTCGGCGCAGTCATTCGTCATCGTCGCGGGGGGTGCTCTCTCTTTTCACGTGTCGCGGGGGGAGGTATGGTCTGTTTCCACTTTTCCAACTTTTTGTTTTTTTTTTTTTTTTTTTTTTGGGGGGTTCATTTTTCTTTTCAGCTTTTGACGATATTTCGTTGAAAGTGTTGTATATAGTATTGGGCATCGTGCATCATCATGGAATGGCTGTATGGTGAATCTGTTTCCGGTCCAGGAGTGAATTGTGATTATTTATGATGGTGGTTGAATGATATTTTATTCTTTCTTACGTCAAGTGATTCGTACGCACCGAATGGTTTGAATTGGGGTGGGGCCAACGCGGCCTTCAATGACAAATTCTGGTCTAATCTCGGTGCTTGCGGGAGAAAATGCCCAAAAGATTATAAATTTATTACATTTATTTTTAATTGAGTTGTAAAGATATTTACATTTTGTCAATTGAGTTAATTTAATCAATTTTACTTGAAAATTACCGATATGAATGTTGATAGTACCACGTAGGATAATCGATATTAACATAGATAATTTTTTACTTTCATCATTTTTTCTTTCTTTTTTCAACCAAGTTCGCAAGGGTTGTTGGTTGACCATGGTAGGCCGACCAACCCTCGTTGACAACAGTGGAGGGCTAGTGACTGTCGCCTTTGATTGGTGAGTTGGCTAGTGGTTCTTGAACAGGCTAGGGAAAAAGAAAATGAAAAAAGAAAAAGAATAAAAGAGAAGAAAAAATAATAGAATATTCATAATTCTTTAAAAAATTTAAAAATTGTCAACATTCGCGTTGATTATATCATGTAGGACGATAAGTGGCCATGTCAGCGATTTTGGTTAATATTGGTCGGATGAATTCAATTGGATTCAACCACTAAAATTGAAAAATTTAGAACTAAATTAGTTAAAGTACAATAAATTTGGGACTTTTTTGACAATTTTCTTGTGCTTGTAAACTCATTTCATATTTATGGTTGGATGAGGTGACACCATGTCATCCAACGATGCATGGCATGTTGGGCTTACATGCACCGAGACATGTAATAATGGATTGCTTATAAGTTGCATCATGGTGGTTGGGTTGTATTATTTGGGTCGTGTTAGGTTGTACATGAGAGCTCATGATTTGAAAATAGTCAAGAAATGTGATTTCTCATATTGCTTTATACACCTTTGGTAGAGTCAATTAACAACTAAGGGTGTTAATAGAAATGTATATGAGGTTCAAAATATCCGTTGTTTCTAAACTTAAAGGGCAAAAAAAATTATCTAGTGGGCAGAGGTTTGACTTGTGACCTATGAAGCACTAACATTCTCCAAAAGCCTTTGTGTTGTGCCGGATACTTTGACACATGTCCGACAATCTCAACACTCTTCGACACTTGATCAACACATATCGAAAAATCTAACACCTGGTTAACTTTTCTAACACTCTTTAACACTCGAGTCGGAATTCCAACATATATGAGTTTCTAACACGTGATTCCACTATAAATGTTCATTTTAAAAAATTTCAATGAATGAGAGGTCAACATATGTGTGTGTGTGTGTGTGTGTGTGTGTGTGTGAAAATAAAATACAATAATAAAAATAATAAATGAAGAAAGAAGAAAAACCTAGTATTCTCTTCTCTTTTGACTCTTACTTCTTGTGATATACAATTCGTCTCTTAAGTTTTTTTCTCTTCTTCCGACATATCTAACATGTGAGTCTAGAATGTGGATTGCTTGTTTTTCTTCAAGTTTTATGAATTATTGGGATAGAGTTGAATTTGTCAAATTGAAACAATAAATGATATTAATAAATGGTGGATTAATGTTTTTAGTGTAAATTCATTCTAGGTTTATTTATTTATGAATTAGAATCAAATTAATTTGATTCAAATAAATATAAAAATGATCATTTGTTATGTCTATATAAAAATATATATTTAATAGTTAACGTGTGTTAACGTGTCGGAATTCTTTATTTTTTGAGAAACGATGTATTAGCATGTTGTGTCGTGTCGTGTCGTGTGTTAATGTCGGTGCTACTTAACTTGTGGCCAAATGAGGAGCATAGGCAAATTATGAACAGTCCTAACTAGTAATTGTCCAAGTAAATCTAGCGTTTGGATAGTCAGCATTTCAATTTCCTTTTTCTTTCCAAGTCAAGTTTTTCTTGATCCCTTGGATTAATCTCCTAAGCAATGGGTTATAGATATCAATATAACCTGTGTAAGTATATGTAAGTAACTACTATGGAAGGAGTAGTATCGAATATACTAAGGGTGTGTTTATAAATTACTATGTTCCTGAGATCAATTTTTGCTTAAAAATCATTTTTTCTGATTCTATTCATTGGACGGGTTTTTGAGTATTTAAAGGCATTTGGTAATTATATAAAATTTATATTCTTGTAATATAAATGCATTTGATACAACTCTTAAATTTTTTGTGACTTAGAATTTCTTTTAATTTTTAAATAATTTTATTATAATTTTCCTTTTTTTTTTTTTTTTTCCTTTCAATTTGGCAAGGCCGGGCTTGCCCGACCACCAATGAGGCTCCGACTGATGAGGCTCAACCTCGTTGGCTAGAGGAAGAAGAAAAAGAAGAAGAAGAAGAAGAAGAAGAAGAAAAGGAAAATAAGAAAATAAAAGAGAAAATAAAAATGGAAAAATGCTTGATTCTAAAGTTGTTTTAGGGAATAAAGAAGTAACTTTTTTTTTTTTTTTTTTTTACTTTTTGATTCTATTCCAAATTTACTCTTGGAAGCAAATTTGTTCTTGGGAACAGAAAAGTTATCAAATAAATTTCTATTCTTTTTTTTTTTTTTTGTTCTAGGAAACAAAAGAATAGAATTAGACATTATTTTGGCATGTTACCAAATAAACCCTAAAAAAACTGTTTTACAAAGTTTGAGTAGTGCTAGATTTTTAGTGGTTGTATAACATGATTCACTTAATTAACAAAAAATCATTTATTGTCTTTCATAATCTTTGTATAGCCAATATTACTCGTCATATAAAATCATTTCTTGAAATTCTCTTTTATTGGCATGCATGGCAAAATTTTTAGAATAGAAATTAATTTTTATTCTTCATACGAGTTTCTGAGCAAAGAAATGTGTTTAATAACGACTCAATTTTTTTTTTGGAACAAAAATTCGTTTGATAACAAAATAAATTTTATATTTCTAAGGGGGCGGCAGGCATCTTGTAGTTGGCGACTGGCATCCAGCATCCCACAAGTGGTAGGTGGTGATGAGAGTGAATGATGAGAAAAGTTTTCATTTCTCACTTTTATTTCAGAAATTGGAAAGCTAAAATTTTTACCTTTTGATTTTTGTTCCAAATTCATTTTTGGAATAATTAACAAACAAATTTCTGTTTTGAGGAACAGGAAACAAAGAAATAGACAAACATAAATTTTGCCATGCATGCCCTTAGCTTGATCCTACTAACCTATTAGAGGTAATCGATTCCAAAATGGGTAAGAAACCTACCATATTAGAATCCATTTTCAATTTTTTAGAACTTAGAACTTATCATGTTTGCTCTAAAACCTACTTTGGAAACTACCGTATATTTTTGGTCCGCTTCCATGGTCTACTTGAGAAATGTTTTTCTTCTTCTTTTTTTTCAATAAATTAATATGGGCAACATAACGAATGAGCAAGGAGGAGGGTGAGTTGTGAAGTGTTTGAATGAGGTTTGGAGGGGCGGGGGAGAGATGTCAAGAAAAACTATGATTTTTAATTTTTTGTTTATAAAATTCTAGATGCAAGTGAACATGTTGAACAAATAATATAATGATGAGAAAAGAATATCGTCCACCGAGAGATTGATGAATAATAGCCAATTAAATATTAAAAATTGATTAATTCTAAATTTTGTCTAATAGATTAAAATAAAATTGAAAATAAGTTAAATTTAAAAATCTTAAAAGCAAAATTTGGAAACTAAATGCAATAAATCAATTTAATAAAATGTTATAGCATACAATTTCACCATAACTAGTAGATATGAATTTCATATTGTTACGCGTACAAGAACAATATCAAACTACTATCCTATCTTTAGGTATAGCAAATCTACTTGATTTATTAATCCACTATATATCTATGTGAATTAAATAAAGATAAATGCATTAAAATCTATGAACAATCTCAGCTTACAATAAGTCTTTTGGATCATCTTATCACTAAGAATTAAACAAATAACATGGTATATCTCTATCCATGTTTAATTCATAGTTGCATATCATAAGAAACAATTGCATATTATCACTTTTGAGTCTCAAACGTGTATATCAAATCATTTAACTGGTGGCTAATCACTTAAAAGCATTAAGCACAATAATATACAACTTACAGAATGATATCATTTGCATGCATAAAAATCATGAAATTTATATTATCATGGTCAAGCTACATTGTAGTCCTAAAAAAAATTAGAATATAGTAGAAGAAGAAACCAAAATATATATTAAACCCAGCATCTTGAATCAAAGAATACGAATTCTATCACAATTTTTGTCTTCTTTCCAAAGTACTTAAAACAAACTCTAGAACAATGAAAAATGATCTAAAAGTAAAAACCTAGTGGTCTCTCCTAGCTCTCAATATTATCTAACTTATAGGATAACATGAGACAATTGCTTATTTTTTTGGCATAAAATCATGGAATATAGCACAGAATCTCGGGGTGGCAAATGGGTGGGTTGACCCATATTTGACCCATATTTGACCCATTTAACCCATTTTGATTCATATTCTTGTAATGTAAATCTAATGACCCATACTCGACCCGATTCGTATTGCTAAAACCTATTAATATTCTAGGAAAACCCACTTCTACTATATGCTAATTGGATTAAAACTTCAAATTAAATTAAAAATAGTAAATAAAATAAACTAAAAATTTAAAAAAACCTATAAATTGAAATATTTATAATTTTTTTAAACTAAACCTAAAAAAGCTCATTTTTATAATTTTTTTTATAAAAAAAGTATTGTTAAAACATTTTTATGCAATGCAAATTTTTTAACAATTTTTATGCAATACAAATTTAATGGAAAAAATTTATAATTATTTTTAAAATATTTTTATAAAAATCGAATTTTTATTTTTTAAAATATAATTTTTAATAATTATTTTTTATTTTTATCTTTTTTTTTTCTTCTTCTTCGGCCGGCCGCCGGCCACAATGACGACCAGCGGCCTGCCACAAGTGAGATCGAGCTTGCCAATGTTAGGCAGGGCTCGATCTCGCCGATCCGACGAGGTCGAGGCCTTGCCCAACGCTAGTGAGCTTGAGTCATTGGCGACCTGCCAGCAAGCTCGAGCCTCGCTTGGCCTGTTGCTAGTCGACGGCCAGCCATCGCCCTGCTAGTTGCCAGCTAAGGAAGGAAGAAAAAGAAAGAAAAAAAAATTGAAATATGAAAAATAATTATAATTTCAATTTTTTATAAAAAAACATTTTTATAAAATTAAAAAAAGGCCATGGTTTAAACTTTAAAGTGGGTTTCCTAATAACCCATTTAGACCCATTTCTTTTTATATTTTATTTTCTCAGACTCATTTTTAACCCATATTAACTTTCACTTGATCCATATATGATCAATTTAACTAAAAATGGGTCATAATATGGGTTTATGACCCATTTTGCCAGCTATAGATCCTTCATTTGGTATCCATCTTTCAACACTTTTTTATTTGAATTACTAAATTACATAATTTTCCTTTCCTACTTTTTGTCATTTTTTTTCCTTATTTTCTCTATATCTCATTATTATGCAGAAGATTTGAATAAATAGAAGGAAATCCAAATATTTCATAATGAATATTGCATTATGAAGTACCATATTTATTGCCTAAAATAGGTAAAATAACTATATTATTATAGAATAGAAGAAGAAGAAGAAGAAGAAAAAGAAAGCTACAACATAGAACAATCTCTTGCGGAGCAATAGTAATACTTCTCCGCTAGTTAAGGTCTAGTGGCGTTAAATCACTGGAAACTAGTCCACCATTAACATAGCACATCGACTTTGGTCCTCAATTCAACCTTAAAACAAACCCAGAGCCAATGACACGTTCACTCCATATTTGTAATTGAAAAATGGCATTGGAGCGGAGAGAGACTTCACGTGCAACGCTGACCAACCTTGTTAAGCAAAACAACATTAGTTTTTTAGGTCATGAAAAGTACAAGAGCCCAGCAATTGAGAACTTAAAAATCAAGTCGAACCGACATTTCCAGTTTACGCACAACTCGGACTCAGAGATTTATATTATATTACTACTTAAATCAGTCCTCCTCGGTGCCATATAATTTTCTCACACCAAGGTCCAATCACCTAGGCCATTGTAATTCCCTATTTTCTCTTTGCTAACTCCACACATCATCAAACGTAATTTGATAGTAATATACAAACCAGCTAAATAACTGATTGAGTGATCAAATGCTCAATTTGGATATGACAGATAACACTTAAAAATCAAATCTCCACTTAAATTTACCTTATGAGCTACACACGATACACTATGTGATTGTCTAATGCACATGTATGAGACAATTTATAGGCATTGGTAAAAAAGAAGAAGAAGAAGCTTTAGCTAAAGATTGAACACCATTTGGTTATTCACATCGGAATTATGGATCCACCATCTTGATTTTTTTTTTTATGCCAATCAAGAGACATATGTCGACTTGACATAATGTTTGACAAATTATAATTCTCAAGATGCAAAATGAAAACCTTTCTCGATATTTAGTTAACTCATTAATAGTAGGAATTTTTACGCGATACACACAGCCTGTGTACTCTTATAATTTTTACACAATCCTACATTCATCACCATTAAATGGGTATTCATAATTTAAAAAATTTGACGACTATCCAAATCAATAACGAATGAAGCGTGGAATGTGTAAAAAATAAGGAGGACTCATATGGTCTAAAATTTCCCAAATAGTCAATAGTTAGATTAACTGGTCAACTAGAGAGAGGGATCATTCAATAAACTTCCATTTTCGTGCCCATTGATAGTACTAATAATAATAATTAAAATGAGAAAACAACTTTGATTTTTGTGGATTGTGGATCCAGATGGTCCGGGCTGGAGGGCCTCGTGGGCACGGCACGCTCTCCCATGGCCCATCGCTGGCTTTTCCTAAGTTTCTCGTACACCATTTCAGAAGTGGAATGGTGGGGGGGGGGGGGGGGGGGGGACCACAGCCTTCCTTCGCTTCCTCTGCACAATATATAAAGGGCCTCTCCACGATCCCTCCAAATTCATCCCTATTTGCCTGCCAATTTCATCATCTCCCTCTCCCTCTCCCTCTCTAAAATCGTCACTTAACGCACCTGCGATTTCCCGTTGGGAGAATTTGAGGATGAAGACGATGATGATGATGATCGGCAGCCCCTCGTGCGGAGGAGCTCCCAAGAGGAGAGCGTCGAGCAGAGGAGTGGGGGGCGCCATCAGAGAGCGGAGAGCTCGGCTCTACATCATCCGGCGGTGCATAGTCATGCTATTGTGCTGGCACGACTGACGAATAATTAGAAATTAAAAATAAGAACTGGCTAGAGCTTCGGAATTTGTTCTTTTTTTTTTCTTTTATTATTCTTTTCATTTCCTCCCTTTCCTTAATATTATTTTGGGCTTGCTTCGGGGAGTGGAGGGTGTACATAATTTTGGCGAAATGACAAGTTTTGTATTGGTTGGCATGACGGATTGAATTACATTAGACTCAAACCAAATCAGCTTCCCCAGGTTTCTTGCGACTTTTAATGTCTCGTTTGATGAATCGAATCAACTTCAAATGAAAATGCTGTCATTCCCGAGAATCCGATCTCGTCCGGCATACACTAATTTCAGCAGAATCATGGATTCCTCTAGCTAGATAAAATCTTTATTCCATCCATTAACCCAATAATTAGATTTATCAAATGGATCATAGACTCAATTTTTTAATTCATATTTGATGGGCCAAGTTGTTGTATGGATTAGTTATATTCAATAAATGGATAAGAATGGTAAAGTCAAAAATAAGATAAATGTTAAATGACTCCATGACTTCCTTTACATTCACTCGATCTTATGCTCTTTTTTTAATTTGGATATGAGTTTTACCAAATTGAGTTAAATATAGAAGTGTTTAGTAGAATGAGTTAGGTTGAATATGGGTTTGATATGGATTGTGTTGGGTATTTGTCATTAAATTAGCATTACAAAGAAATGGGTCAAAATGGGTCAAATGATTAACTTGGGTCAAGTCACTTTTGACCCGACCTACTTGTTTGATGGGTCTACCAATCAATGTTATTTTGACTTTTGTTTTTTTTTTTAAAACAAATTTGTCTTTTGGGACACAAAATTTTAATAATCAAGTCTACATACTTCTTTAATGTCATAGTGTAGGGCTCATTTGATGAAACTGAAAATTAAAAAGTAAAATATTTCATTTGGTGATATAATTTCATTTTTCTATTTTTGGAATAAATTTTTACTCTAAAAATAAGACTGGAATAGAAATGAGAAGTGAAATTTTCTACTTTTTTATTTCTAGAATAAAAAGGAGAAATAAAAAATTTTCTTATTACTTGTTCTTGCTACTAGCCGGTTGCTCACCCTTGTCATCTTTGGTCACTGGCGGATTGCCACCCACCCACCATTAGTTGCTCATTGCCGATTGTTGGCCGTTGGTTGCCCACCATCTATTCACCATCACCTTCCATCGTTGCTCGGGAGAAAGAAATTTTCGTGTAATTATCAAAAAAATTCTATATAAGGAATATATTTTTTTTATGGTAATCAAACATGTATTTTGTTCAAAAATTCATTCAGGGAATAGAAATAAAAAAAAATCTATTTCTAGTTGGAAATTGATTTGTGAAATAGAATGATTCTTATTCACACCCAAATTAAGTGATGAAAATTAATGTTTCAGGCCCAGGGCTTGCATGGTATCATTGAAGAAATAAGTGTTGAAAATTTAAGTATTGAATTTTAAGTTTTGACAATCTTAATTGTCAAAAATATAAATCAAAAGTGGTTTGATAATAAATCAAGCTGGATCATTGCATTGGACTAAACTCTTTTGAAACATGGAATTACAATTATTATCGATAATTTTCTATGATGCAACTGGCAAGGTTCTGATTACTATCAATTATTTGTCTATATATGAATAAGGTAACCATCACTTTCATGCTCTTTTTTTTTGTTGGTCGAAACTGAGTCGTTTAATTCAATGCTCATTATAACTATCAAATAAGCTAAGTCTCATTATGTATTGAATTTCTAATTTTCGATGCTTAATTGAGATTGCCAAACAGGCCCTATACGTGGTTTCAAAAACACAATCAGTTTGATTCCATCTATATCAGTAATATTAGATTTTATTCAAGTTTATATAATATGAACATTACTTACGAAAGGGGCATAATTGCCCAAAAAGTCCTAAATGATAGTGCCGTGAGCTGATTAGGTTCTAAAACTTTCAATTGTGCCAATTTAGTTATGACTTTTTGATAACTTGTCAAATTAGTTATTCGGGCTAATTTTGATTGGAAATTGCTAATGTTGGTGTTGGCTAATCATTGGCTATCCTACGTAGCGTGGTAGCACTAACATGGACAAGTTTTTGCATATTTTAAAATTTCTCTCCTTTTTTTTTACCTTTTTCTTTCTCTTTGGTCCATGGTCGATACTCAGCCATAGTCGGTGACCCACAAGCAAGGGCTAGTGAGGGCTGAGGGCCACGACATCCTTGTCTGTGGCTGATCCTCGACCATAGGCCAAAGGGAAATAAAAGGAAAACAATACAAAAATTTGTCCATGTCAGTGCTATTCATGCCCATGTATGACGGCCGGCGTCCACATCAATGTTTTTGAGCCAAAATTGATCGGAATGACTAAATTAGCAAGTTGTTAAAAGATTTAAAATTAGATTGACAAATTATGAACATGTTTAGAATTAATTTAGCACAATGGAAATGTTTATAACTTAATTGGTTGCCGAACTAATAGGGATGATTAGTTTCGATCTAGCCTTGTTTCAAGGTAAAATTAAGAATCGGATTGGAAGGACTAGTTCCCAATTTCTGGAACTAGGGATTGGATTGGCCTATCCTAGAATCGAGAACTGCACCAACTGGCTAGTTCAATCGAGTGGAACCAATCTCTATTGGACTTTCGAATCATGAATATGTTAAAAAAAAAAAATGGTTAACGAAGCCCCTCCCTTGCCCCTCTTTTGCTCCTCTAAAGAGAAACCAAACCTATATGTTATCGGTTGTGGTCACATGAAATTCACAAAGAGGTCGGCATACGGAGACGTAGGTGTATTTCTGTAGCAGCAGATGTAATGGCGTCTACTTGAAAAAGCTTGCCTTATTGAATTGATTGTTGTCATTTCAAGGTAAAAAGGCACTTATGGAACCACTAATTTGCAGAGACTACAAAAGGATACTTGTTTCTACGCATAGAACTTGATTTACTCCTAACCGTGGTGTTATGCGTTGAATTCTTGAAAGCTGAAAATCTTGGCTCTTAGAAGAAACTACAAAAGGCTTTACATAGTGAGTCTAGTGGGTTGGGTGGAAAATTGGGAATGGACCGTCTGACTACCACCCATGATAACTATCTAAAACCTGCTGGTGATTCTCGTTGCACACTCCTACAAACTATAAGTCTAGGATTTTTGAGACAATTTTCTTTTATGAAACATATCATTCTTTTTTGGGACAATGCTTTGTGACAATTTCATGGGACTGCAATCAACTGATCAATAGATTGTGGTCGCCCTTAAGCCCGATTTGCTCGCATGTCATCTCTCGAAAGCCTTCCAAAAGAAGAGGGGTGAAGACCTGGAAGAGAGAGAGAGAGAGAGAGAGAGAGACTCTTGTCTCCCAATACCAGAGGGAGCAGGAGGAAGACAGGAAGAGAGCATTATCTTTGAGTCTCCTTTGCTAATCAGAGCGGAGCTGCGCATGTCGCGGACGGGAATACGACCTAATCCGCTTACTTTCCACCCCCAACAACAACGGCAGAACATGCGAAATGCCGATGTTTCTTTAATTAAAATTCCATGTGGCGGGGCTTGACCTTGCCGCTGCGGGGCGTGAGATAGACGGGGAGAGGATCGCGCCACGCCATGCATGCACGCCATAACAACCGACTGCGAAGCCTTTTGTTTTATTATTCACGTCATGCCCGGCACGTAGATGAACCTAACCCTTCTCCATCTCCACCATTTCTCTCATAAATTAGTATTCCCCATTATAAGAAATTAGTAAGTGCACACTGCATCTCTTAAAAAAAGAAAGTTATTCAATCCCTTCTTTCTTTCTTTTTGATTAGTAAAAAAAATCTCATATTTCACCTATCGCTTTTCCACTCGATAGATGGCCATCTTCGCTGATAATCTATGTTTTATTTTATTTTAAAGATGATTTAGTATTGGGATGTCACTAATCAATGCGTAATCATTAAGGCGATCACTGAAGAAAACTTCACGATTTTGATGATTTCGTATATTTAATCAATATCTTAAGATAAAAACTATTTCATATAAAGTAGGCCTAATAAAAATAGAGAGTTGCTTATTGGTACAGTCTCTCCTCATATTGGATAAAATCAAATTCATAACCCTGAGCAAAGTCATATTAATCAAATTTTAATACAAATACGTATTACATGCTTTACCAGCATATAAATTTTCATTTTTTTCACGCAAGTAATCTCTCATAGAAATCAACCCTTCTTACGTAATCAATTCACGTTCTAAAAGCAAAAGCTCCGCATGTGTAATTGTCTTGCTTCCTAAAGTGCACGCCTCCAGTGCATGAAATAAAAGCTTAGTATTATTCGGTTTTGATGAACGAATACTCTCGCGTCACTTGTTAAGCATACTTAATAGCACCGAATTTGATTATTATCCCAGTGGCCACCCTTCCAATATGGAAAGGGAGATGGAGGTTTGAATCTCCACTTTCTCAGGAATTGGGGTGGGGACGATTTAGTTTCAAGTGTGGGTTTCGATTCTTACGTCCTACAAGGAGGTAGGATAAAAATCTGAGAATGAGAGTTAGAGTAGGGATAGAGCATGACCGATTGGAAAAAAAGAAAAAAATAGCACTGAATCTAAACATAGAAAGAGAATAAAAAACCAAAAAAGAAGGAAAAAGAAGTAGAAGGAGAGGGAAACCAAACTCCATGGACCCCAGGCTAGGACGATGGAAGCAGCGTTCGGAAGGAGCGTTCCCACCAAATCATACTGTCCCATTCTAACGACCCCAGTCTCGCCCCGCTAATCTCGCCCCACTCTCTCCTCCGCCGTCCCAACCGCACTTTTTCCCTCCATATTTTCAACTTTTTCACTTTATAGTTCCAAGTCCTCTCCAGTTTCCACACCCCCACTCCCTCCGTCCCTTCAATGGCGTCCCTCCTCCTCCCCTTCCTCCTCCTCCTCCTCCTCCTCCCCCTCGCCGCCTCCGCCCCCGCCTCCTCCTATCCGTACGGCAACGTCTCCCTCCACATCGACTGCGGCTCCGACACCACCTCCGCCGACGCCTTCAACACCACCTGGCTCTCCGACCGCTTCTTCACCGGCGGCTCCTCCTCCGTCGTCTCCGAGCCCCTCCTCTTCCCCTCCAAGCACGAGAAGAACCTCCGCTCCTTCCCCCCGCTCTCCTCCGGCAAGAAGAACTGCTACGTCGTCCCCGGCCTCCCCTCCGGCCGCTACTACCTCCGCGCCTTCACCGTCTACGACGACTACGACGGCCGCTCCCACCCCCCCAGCTTCGACGCCTCCGTCCAGGGCACCCTCGTCTTCAGCTGGCGCTCCCCCTGGCCCGAGGACTCCGCCCGCCGCGGCTCCTACTCCGATCTCCTCGCCTTCGTCCCCGACCCCCCCGCCGAAGTCTGCTTCTACAGCGTCGCCACCGACTCCCCCGTCGTCGGCTCCCTCTCCTTGGTTCAGGTCGACCCGCGGTCGTACGACGCCGATTTCGTCGGGGACGGCTTCATCCTGGTCAATTACGGGCGCCTGGACTGCGGTTCGCACAATTGGGGGCCCGGGTTCACCAACGACACCGACCATTTCGGCCGTTACTGGCAGTCGGACTCCGATTTCCCGTCGCCCGACTCGAAGGACAATGTCGTGCCCATCTCCACGACGAGTGCTATTTCAGGGGCTAATCAGCAACCGAATTATTTCCCGATGAAGTTGTATCAGACGGCTACGATGACAAGGGAAGGGTCTTTATACTACGAATTGGGGGTCGACGCGAAGACGGATTACTTGCTGTGGCTACATTTCGCGGAGATTGACTCCAAAGTGAGTGGACCTGGGCAGAGGGTCTTCGATGTGGTGGTGAATGGGGAGAATTTGACCAGGGTCGACATATTTAAGGAGGTCGGGCTTCTCGCGGTGTATGATTGGCATTGCATAGTGAGGAACCTGAGCAGTACGACTTTGAATGTGACGCTCCAGCCGGTTTTAGGAGTACCCTTGATTAGTGGGCTGGAGAATTATGCACTGGTTCCTGTTGATCTTTCCACTGATCCTGAGCAAGGTATGAGCATCGCCGCCCACTGCAGAATTAAATTCCATCTGTTATTTGATTGCCCAATATATTTGATGATTGGATCTTGATCATCAAAGTTTGGCACGCTGGAGAAATTCACAAAAAAGAAATTTTAGGTGCTCTCTTGTTTTTTTAATTTTTTTGAATCGATAAGGACACTGGTGTAGGATAGGTATTTCGATTGTCTGTTCATTATCAGCAAAAGGGAAGCTGAATTTGCTCCTGCAAATCTTCCAATTGCTCCCTGTAGTAGGCAGATTCTATGCACGGGATAGTGACTAAACATATTATGCAGTAAGCACAATGGCATGCTTTTATTACATCTCTGGTGCAGAGCTGTGGTAGCCATGTTGACACTTCAAACTCCTAGGAAAGAAGGAATGTCCTCAACAAAACCTAATCCAGTCATGGCTGTCCTGAATAATTAAGGCTGAGCCTGGCATGATTTGTATACGAATTATTTCTATAGGAAGTATCTGGCATGAAATGTGAATCAGAATTATCAGCTTGCCGTGGCAGACAGAGTGTGCAAGAGAAACTAATGGGTCTTCATCTTTCATCCAGTGGTTGCTATGAGAGCATTGAAAGAGTCACTTGGAGTTCCTGAGAGAATGGGTTGGAACGGAGACCCTTGCGCTCCTACCAGTTGGGATGCTTGGGAGGGAGTTACATGTCATCCAAACAAGGATAAGACTTCCCTTATAATATATCAAATGTGAGCAATTTTACTTTTTTCATGTTTCATACTTAGCCATGAGTATAAAATGCATTGGAAGAGGCAACTGCATTGAATCTCATTACCAGATGTTCAATTGTGACATTTATTAGTTTCCATGATCTATGCAGCACAAGCAGTGTCTGTCACTCTTAAGTTCATATAATACACCAGATTTTATGAAGGAAACTGGAAAGTATTCGATTCCTATGTCTTCAACAGTACTGGCCCCAAGTTTTCTTCAATGGCAAAGAAAATTTAGTAGATTGTTGTTTCTCGTTCTTTAAGGATATAAACTAACAAATTGTTGATATACTTATGACCAGGCCTTAAGTATATGGGCTTATGCTAAAATCAGCCTTTTCATTGGTTTTTCAGAGATCTTGGGAGTCAAGGCTTGAAAGGCTACATAAGTGACCAGATAAATCTTTTGTTGAACTTGGTAAGCTTGTAAGTATCACCTTTCTGCTCCTAATTTCCTTTTTTGACCTCCAGGATTTTAGGTAGTGGAAAAACTCTGACATTATTTCTTTTTGACATTCTCATATACTTCATCTAGAAAGTTGCAGCCACCTCCAGTCCTTTATATTTTCCTCTGTCATAAAAAATGAGGACTAGGTCATTCGAATGAGCTATGCTGCCACACGTCTTTGTTGCTCTGCCTTTGATAAGAACTTTCTGTCCTTATGTTACTACTTCCATCTAGCATAAGTCATCGCACCGACCATTTTTCTTCTGTTCCGTCTATTCAAGGTTGAGGACCTGGATCTGGTGATAACCCTTGGACAAGATCCGCTCTTGGCCTCCAATAATGTCTCTGTTTTGCCTTGCATGGTTTTCAGGAATAATAGGACTGCCGAGTTTTCCCTTTGAGTTGTTTCAGTAGAATTGCTGCTAAAAGACTCTTAAAACTTGTGCTTGGTTCTCCTATAGTTTATTTATATAAAGATCTCAATTCTTATTCACTAACAGCGTGTTATGGCCCTTAACTTGTCCAATTTCTATCCAACTGTTGACATCAGTCATGATTTTTAGCAGTTTTAAACGGGTGCTCACTCATTCTTCCCATGGAAATTGTTTAGTGGGTAATACAAGCTTTTTCTCACCTTTTTGTTGGTCTCCATATTCCTAAATACATGTCCATTTCTGGTTTAGACGATTGAAGTGGACTGGCCATTTCTCTTTTACATTTTTTTTTTTTTTTTTTGGCTTCAATGCAGATGTAAAAATTAATAGTTCATCCTTTTCTGTTCCAAATCTGTTCTTCGTTGGAGTAGTGAAATTATATATTGGTAAAATCCAATTCCTGGAAATATTCACTTATTTTCACCTGTTGTGCTTACTACCCTTTGACCTCACATGTCATCAGGAATTTAAGCTCAAATTCTTTACGGGGTACAGTTCCATCTGGACTTGGGGGAAATGCTCTTGCACGATTGTAAGTATCCGAAATTGCTTGTTACATCTGATGGGGAAATCATGAATTTTATTGGCTATTGGCTTATGCTCGACTGGTTCTTTAGCGGCATTCTGTATTAATGAAGCTAAGCTCGAAATGAGTATTGAAATGTTCATCTTCTTTGCTTTTTTTAATTTTAGAAGTGACCGTCCATAAAGGAGCTGAACTTGCAGATTTTTTCTCTTCAGATCTTGTCTGGTTTGCACTGATGGTCAGAAGCAAAATCTTTTCTCATGTTCATTTTATTTGAATAGATTGATAATTTGAGTTTTGTCTAACAATATCTTTGAAGTGTAATGGATATTTGTTATGGCTAGTTGTATGGAGTTAGAGCATATCAGATGGATGACCAATCTCCTTAGCTGAATATGTTTTCCCTCTCTTTCAAATATGATGTTTTTCTAAGTAATACCTTTGATCGATACTATTGCTAAGGACATCACGGTATTGTCTTCTAAAATACCCTGCTTAACACTGTTATATTTAGGGATTTGTCAGGCAATCAGCTCACTGGCTCTATACCAGACAGTCTAGCTTCTTCAAATATGCAACTTGTGTAAGTACTATTTCTCCAATGGTTCCAAATCATATAATATATTGTGGGTCCTGCTTTTATTGTGTGCAAGAGATAGTTTGAGCATTGCCCTTTAATCTGTCAAATCCTAATTTTCTTCTCTCTTTGTTCTAGGGTATTGAATGATAACTTATTGGAAGGGAAGGTCCCAGAGGGACTCTTTACAATTAGTGTCCATGGAGGATCTATAGAGTAGGTTATCCTCACTTTGAAGTCTTAAATTTTCTTGATTTTGCTTATTGAATGGCTATCTTACTGTGAAATGAAAGTGCTGTGCTAGTGTTCTCATCTGCTTCTGTGAGAGCACAGTCATCTTCCCATGTGCTTCCATCTTCTTTTGGTTGTAATGTGGTACAGCTTATGCGATAATTTTGTATTCCGATTGTTATGCTGTGACATTGATTCAATTCGTTGTCATGACGAGCCTTTGAGTGTCTAATCTTACACTAATCAAAAGGATTTTTATCTTAGTTTCCTTTAATCTTCTCTCTCTAAGTGACCTGTGAAATTTTGGCTCTGGATCTGCTGTCTTTTGAAGGACCTGTTGCTCTTTTTAATCATCGAAAGTGGTTGGTTTTCATCCTTTACTTTTGCCTTCCCTATTTCTTCCTTTTCTTGGTGCATGTATGAACAAGTGCTTTAGATTCGGTTTGGGGCCCATGGATTGGGAAATGGGGTGTGAACAAAGTGCTCATGGAAAGATAGTGCATGCTTTCACAATGGTGGACCTTGACCAAGTCTAAATTTCCATTTCAACAGGCTTGTCAAATTTGATTGTCGAGTCTCGAAGACTTGACTTTTCCTCAGGTTCTAAGTAATCTGCTTCCTAGATGAAAGCGAGTTATGATATCTCATGTCTTGGATCTTCATGATCTATCTGTTTACGCTTTGGTTTAGGTGAAGAGGAAATAGCTGCAATTCTGTGATGGAATATGCTCATGATGCCTTTGATATATTCATTCTCGAATTTTAGTCAACATCTATGTTGAATTCTCCTCAAGCTATCACCTTCCAATTTTTTTTCCCACTGCTGCATGAGTCTTGAATCTGAATGGCTAGCATTACCTTTAGAAGCCTTAAGTGCAGCCTCCTTGGACAAGTTCTCATTGAGAAATTCTACATTCAGGCCTTTTCTACTGGCGTGCTTTTTATAGTTGGGTTCCAGCATGTTCCATGAAGCTAAAATTACTGCTTGAGTTACCAAATATGATTCATACTTGTGAAACTTGATGAGAGCGAATGCTGCTCGTTGTGAAGGGATGTACTTTGCTGTGTTACTCTCAAGGAATCTTTGTAGGGGAAAAAGAATTAGGATAGACATGGTTTAATATCAATTAGAGATGTCTGCTAGGACCTGAATTCACTAATTCCAGACATGGCAATGTAGCCTGAGCATTGACTACTCATATTTGGCTATCGCATTATTTACAAAGATCAGAATTTTGCTTACCCTTGTTTTCTTCTAAATTATTTTGATATTAATTGTCTTGGTTCTGAGCTTAAACCCGTCACTTTAATCTCTCTTCCTCTCAGCCTCTCTGGTAATAAAGCTCTATGTGGAGCACCATCTTTGCCTGTCTGCTCTATTTGGGAAAATGGTGGATTGTCCTCCGGTGCTAAAATTGCCATTGGCCTATCGTGTGCTGTTGCCTTCATCATGCTGCTACTGGTGCTATACATTTTCTGCATCAGAAGAAGACGCAATGACTATGACTTTGGTTTACCTCACGAGCTGATTTGTGAGTATTATCTTTTAACACTCCTTACCTGCACAAATAAGGTTAATAGTTTGATACGCCTCACTATCATGTTCAGACCTGGTGCTGCATTTCACTATAATCAAGAAGGTTTTGATATCCTGGGATTTTGTTGGCCTTATTCTGCAACAGCGAATTAACACCAACTTTTGCTCCAAAAAATTTGATAATTACCATTTCTGCAATTCAAAACAAAATCCACACTGAGCTCTTTATTAATATTTTATGCAATCTTACAAAAAATTGGATTTTCTGTTGACCATTAGTTTCATTCTCACCAAAATTTCTTTTACAGCGCTTGCTGCTAAGAGAAACCGATACCAGAGGCAGAAGTCACTGATGCTCCTTGAAATGGAAAGCCAACATGCCAAAGGATTGCCCTCACCTTTCAGTCCTAACTATCAGAAATCTTGAAAAGTGAAGAGTGATGATGATTGACCATGTCCTCTCCTCAAAAGAGTCTGCCGGATTCAATTATATCACAGGCCTAAAAATGACGCAAGTGGCTTTGCTGCTTTAGAAAGATGAGTTGCATCCGTTCAACTTTTGAGCAATTCCCTAGAAAATGGGGTCATAAAATGTCAAATTGCTCGTGAGATACACTGCATCTCAATCTCACATTGGTGATCACTTGACATAGTTCACTCTACCATGTATACTATGATTTTTGGCATTATAGGAGAAATATTGAAATGACGCAAACCAGATGGATCAATTGATACAGTTGTAAATGTTGTATTTTCAATTACAAGTGGTCATGAAATGCTTGAAGAAAAGCTTTGGCAACTACACTACATACTGTCTTATTGAATAGGGCATTTTTTATTGGCAGATAATTGTGCTCTGACTTTGATGTGCTTAAGAAAGTTTCATGCTTGAGTTCTGTTGATGACTACTTTCTTATGCAAAAAGGGGTCTACTTTGCGAGTTCTCTTTCAAACTCTAGTTACGATGGGGGTTGAATTGACGTGGTTCTTACTCTGGATGTGGTGCTCTATATGCATTTTTTTTTTTTTTTTTTTTTTTTTGGGATATTTATGTTCAAGAACCTTTAAGCTTCCTAGAGGCTGGACGACATTTTCCTATAAGATGTGGAGGAGTCCTTTATGTTGAATGTCTATACAACAGTTCTGTAGATTGTTTTTCGTATAACGAACATTACTCGCTTTGTAAAATGAAGTTCTATACGGTCCAACTTAGCCCAACTTATTGGTCTCTCTCTCTCCGTGTCAAACTTGATAATCAAGCAATTCCGGGAACTTTACTGCAAGTTCGCCTAGTTAACATGAGACCGAGCTCAGACATATGGATCCAACTCACAAACTTCACGCATTTGAGCACCCTACGAGCATGAGGAGAACTATCATTATGCGATACTCATCATTTCTCTCCTTCCATATTTGGCAGATGGAACTATTCCAGGAACAGGAAAGCACGAGCAAAGTCTCAACAAAAAGACCCTACTAAATGATAAAAAGCCATCACCGAATCAACTTTTAACCGTGCCTCTAGGAGAAATGCCAGCCCTATGACCGTTCTTTACCAATTCATGGTCTAAAAGAACATTGTGTGAGATATTCCATCCTTCCGCAGAAACTGACTGCTTATTACTTGTGAAAGCAGGCAGAATTTCCTTCAATCCGTTTGCCAACACTTCGGTTTTGCACTTGAAAGCAATATTGCAACAAGAGATAAATCGAAAATCAGGCATTTCAACCTTCCTCAGCAACTGAGATTTGCTAAAGAAATCCAAGAGAGTGGAGGTAAAAATCTTGCCCCACAATTGACAAAGCGTCCTTGCGAAACTGAGTGGAAAACCGTGAGGGCCAGGCCATTCATTCCCATTCATTAAACGCGAACACCTCTTCAACCTCCTAATTCAATGACAGGTTGAGTTAAAAAATTTCTCTATTGCTCAGGCAACCTGAAATCTAGTATTTTGTAAACAGTCTATGGCTACAATTGTAAATATTTCTGCGTCCCACAACTTCTGTTGACCTGAATGAACTGGAACAGGTAGGTCAAGCAAACTGGGCTGAACAAAAACATGCCCGTCCTAATGTTTCTCACCAATCTATCTGATAATCGTCAAGCTAGGACGAGAGATTAGACCTTGGAGAGCCGGTGTTGTTTTCGAAGTGTCCAGCCTAATGTCCGGACACATGACTAAACAGTTTTCAAAAGAGTATGCCATTTTAATATCGTTCACCAGAGCCTAGTTTGGGAAGAGAACGAAAGTCGTGCAATTGCCCAGTGGAAGAGCGAAAATTATCACTGATTTTCCACTTCCCGTGGAAACTACAAAAAGATCGAATCCGTGGCCGGCTCCGACGGTTTTCATCTGTCACATCGTCATCAAATGTTCAAATAATTAGCCCCAACTTGATGTACGGTACCTGCAAGTGGAAGCTCGCTCTGGGATAAGGTCGAAAACTCGATTGGGACCAGAAAGGTTCCTACATGCTAAGAAGGTGGGCGACACGCGTCTACATATTGCTGAAATCGAATTTTGTTTTCGTTCATAACAAGCCTACATCTTTAGGGGGGAAAAATAGTCCTTTACCTCGCTTTTTATCATTTAAAAATTACCATTGCATTAAGAATTGAAACTCCTCGTCGGCAACTACTCAATTAACACGTCTTTAACAAGGGAGAAGTCAACTCAAATGATCACTCAAGTTTTTTAAAATTCCATCCCTTTCTATTCATACCTAACCTAGCCATGACCTGCGTGCATGTGATGTCTACGTCAACACTAGTATATTCTAATGCGATGATGCTTATTATCTATTTTATTGGACAAATTAATGACATGTTCATCATGAAGTCATCACTAGAAAATACCAGCCATCTATAAATCATTTTATGGTGATTATGAACTAGGGAAAAGAGATATCATATGTAAAACATGATAAGCTCATTGTATAATTTTCTTGACTAGTTAGAGACCCATACTTTGGGGGCACCGAAATAATTTTTTCACATGATAATACGACTATGGAGTCTTAGACTTGTGTTAGAAAATAATTTTCCATGCCCCAACAAAACGCATAACATCGAGAATTTGCCGACTTGGGAAATTTGTTGATTGACGCGTGTGTAAAAGATCTCAAAGTACGGTCTATTCTGATTCCTAACTACACGTTTGTGCATAAATACATACAAGTCCACATGAATGCACATATACCTGCAGGTACACAGTGTTTTCTGATACATAGGAGTTTCATAATATACCCGTAGTTGGCAACAACGGCGCCGACGTTTGACCGAGAAAGATAGGTTGCAGTCCGGAGCAGAAGACAACAAAAAACGACCGATCTCAAATGGGATATTGGCAGACATCGGAAAAGACTCCATAGTGGCCAAATTATATTGACTGCTCGTCTCCCATGGTGGCTACGGAAGCAGCCATGTTGACACCAAAGAACTCCCAAGTCGTTTTTGATGTCTGCTTCATCTTTTGTTTGTGCATGTGGAAAAGTGGACGGACCCCCTTTTACGGGAGATGGAGAAGTCTCGTTTCGAGAATGGAAATGGAAACGAGCGCGAAACTTACGTACCTAACTAAAATGCTTCGCCTGGCATCTTCATTTATTGTTTTGTCCTCAAAAAACGTGTGCTTATAGTTCAGCAGCCCCTCCCAAATACTTCTTCTAAGTCAGTTCCTTGTGGGAATCTTCCTGATGTTTGTGACGTTCTATAATGAAAGGAAATGTACGTGTGAAAAAGACGCACAACCTAGGTTTAATATCTTGAACCGCCTAAGTACAGACATTAATCCCATATTGAGGCCACACATCTATGTTTTGGAAAACGTGTGCTTATAGTTCAGCAGCCCCTCCCAAATACTTCTTCCAAGTCAGTTCCTTCTGGGAATCTTCCTGATGTTTGTGACGTTCTATAATTAATGTAAATGTGCGTGTGAAAAAGATGCACAACCTAGGTTTAATATCTTGAACCGCCTAAGTACAGACATTAATCCATATTGAGGCCACACATCTATGTTTTGGACCGCACATTACCTGATTCCTTAAATTGGCATATCTCTTTGTTTTTTTGATCTTACAAGACACATCATCCTGAGGCCGAAACGTACCTACCTAAGATGGGTGGCCATCATAGAATTAAATAACCCTTTGATGAAAAATAATATGAGTATTTTCACGTCATTTTGTAAATAAGTCACCCAGGGGCACAAAAGCCTTTCTCACTATCAATTTTCGAACTCATTACCAGGGTTTTGAGATTTTTTCTCAAACTCACCCTAAACAGTCATAACAAATAAACATTGGGAAAAGTATCAAAAATAGTTATAAACCTATCATATTGTTATCAATTCAGTTTTAAATTTTATAATTGGATTAATTTAGTTTTAAATCTTTTCATATTTGTATCAATTTAATTTGGAAATCTCTAACGTGGATAGCCAACTGTCCTACGTGGTGCGGTTGGGGCTCATATAACTCACACGTGCATCACAATTTCTTTACTCAATACCCTAATGAAATATTACAAAAGATGGCTCCATTTATAAAGCATGAGAAATACCAATAAAACTATTTTATTTATGACCGCCTTACCTATTGACTTATATTCATTGACGTACTTCCGACTCTCTCCTCGAGCTGGAGCCTCTACCTTGCATATGACAAGTGAAATTTTCTCTTAAAATTTGCGACCTAAGTGTTGTGTACATTGGGCCTTACACGAGATAAGGGATGTGGATACAATGAATTGGATTTTAGATAAGCGCTGAAGAAACACATGAGCAGAAGGTTGACACCTCTTTTCTCACAAAATCTTAATAAAATCATGTGGAAACTCGACTGAAATCGCATCAAATAAAATTTCATCACCCCATGGCGCTCAACTTTGGTTGCTCGATGAAGATGTGCTTGACTCCAGTGTTTACAGTTGCCTAGACACTCGATTGCGACTTTGCTTGTCAATGACACCCGCAATTAAAAAATAGTATCACTACAAACAACGTTCATGGAAGGCGTTGGGGAGTGCTGTCCACAAGTGGGGAAATCTCTGAAGATGAGATGCTCAGATTGGAGCACTAACTAGAAAACTATATTTTTCTTCCTTGGGGAATTCAAAAGGACAAAAGTCACAAACGAGGACAGTAATCTGATTTGACGGGCAAGCAAAACTATGGCCGCGATGGAGAACGAAAATATAAGGATGCCGGAAACAAGAGGGCTCGACTAGTGGTAGATTTCACCAGTACAATGATGCCGGAAACAAGACCTATGAGGCCGCAGTGAACGACTACTCCATGCTGAATCGAAGCTTTCTGAAAATATTATTCTTCAGAAAATGTCAAATGGAGGTGGACATCACGTCGAAATGTACATCAGCACTAGAGACGTAGTAGGGTCCATATTGGATGATAAGAGTTGGCAATTTAATTTCTTTCTTTGCTTGGCCCATCCCCAAAAATGGAAAAAAAGAAGAAGAAGAAGAAGAAAACACTCTGTTCATGCCTTTCCCCATCGAAAGGATGGCATCTTTTCGTTTTAGCGCAGTACCAGGACGATGCCCCTCCACAAAAATTCCTCACTAGAATTGTTTGCCAGTCCATAATTGATGCCCACAAAGATTAATTATCATTACTGATTGACATGTAAATGAGAAGGATGAGGATAGGTGGGAAATCTACTCGTGTGGTTGCCTCTTTTGATCAAAATCAGGAACATCAGAAAACCATTGAACCCAATACAGAACCCGCCGACTCGAGCTCTCGGTTTTTATCAACTTGACAAATGAGGGTCCCCCGTTCAGATCGAGAAGATTTTCCACATTGTCACCCCTCAAATTTCCAGAGTTCGTCACCCCTCAAATTTCCAGAGTTCCTCTTCAACTCCTCTCTTTTCTCCACTAACCCAGAAAGTGAACTAGTAAAAGTAACTTGGATTCGATGTAGAAGTAGAAGAAGAGGTGATGTGTGAAAACGTTGCCCCTTAGATTCATAAAAAAAGAAAATCACGTAAAAAACGGGATCAAATCGATAACAACAAAGCCTGTTCTATCGTACGAGCTCTTTTTTTTTTTTTACTAGTGGCATCGAGATAAACCCGAGTAATGCATATCGCTCCAAAATCCGGCACCACGATCAGC